>OX941081.1:164702869-165369119 GCA_954870635.1 Arctium minus | reverse complement strand
AACTACCCCAACGTTAATAGGTTTTAGATGTTTTTATTCATAGGTGTTATGAATTCTCGTATTTTAGGCGTTATGTTGCCGAAATTAGTTTTAATTTTACCCAAATTTTAGAGTGTTACATCCTCATAGTTTGAATTTTGCTCTGAAAGAAGGACCTGGCCACTAACTCCGTTAGAGCCAGGGGTTTTTTCATCCAACCATGTTTTTATCCTCTTTTTGCACTTCTCTTTTGTTTTTTCTTATATTTGTAGAAACAATCAAAAGAAATGGACCAACAATGTAATTAGAAAAACAAAACCTAAAATAAAAATATAAAACAAAATATAATATCAAATGAAAATGAAAATGAAAATTCAAAAAGCCATATTTCTTCTCCTTCTGCTTCATGTTTACGCCTCTAACTCCCCAAATCTTCCATGAAACCGCAGATCTCTCCCCAAATCTTCCATGAAACCCCAAAACTTCCATGAAACTCCAAATCTTCCAACGGCAGTACCAATATTCGTAGATCTCTCAAAAAGTCTCGATTTGTTCATCGTCATTTGCCGGAGAAGACGAAGTCTCCGGCCAACCCATTTCGTCCTTGAGCTTCGTCCATGACCGCCCCACATCTGCTCCAAAACACAGCCCTAGCTCTAGCACTCGATCTTTTTTTCTCAGCTATTTTGGGTTATGTTATTGGCTCAATTTCAGTATCTGAGCCACGTAAGGATGATGGTAATAACAATACTAGTGGGTTTACCTTTCCTGGACCAGATAAACCTGAAAATGGAGAAGTTGTTGATGAAGCAGGTGTATTTGGTAAGCAGAAAGCAAGTTCAAGCTTTGGTTTACATCCATGGATTTTCAAGGTTTTGGTTTTTGAGTTTTACAGGTCGTTGGATTTGTTTAGACCAGAGTTTTGATGTATTGTTTATGATTTACATTTATGATTTTGGGTTTTGATTGATTCATATTTGTGATTTAGTGTTAATTTATGGTTCTTGATTTAGGGTTTTCTATGATTTATATCTTCAAATTGATTCAATACTTTTAGGATCATAAACCAAGAACACCACCAATTTCATTGATAAACATCAAGAACTTGAAAAACAGATCAATTGAAACCAAACCCACCAAGAATCACAGATTAAATCCTAAAAAAAGTTTCGCTAGAGGGAAAAAAGGGTTCATCGTTTATGGGTTTCCATGGGTTTCAACTTTCAAGACATAACATGAGTTTCATTTTACAGATTTGGTTCTAATAGTTTGATATGTTTTACAAATATAAGAAAAACAAAAGAGAAGTGCAAAAATAGTACAAAAACATGGTTGGACGAAAATACCCGTGGCTCTAACGGAGTTAGTGGCTAGGTCTTCTTTCAGAACAAAATTCAAATTATAAGGACCAAAACTTGAATTATGAAACCACATGTCCCTCTTTCAAAGAAATCAACCAACATCATGGACCAAAATTGGAGTTTACCCCCTTTTTTATTTGAATTAAGATAACATGACACATTTCACCATGTTTCCATGTCATATCATTGTCCACGTGTAACATATTGATGATGTGACATTTTTTTATTACAACATTGTACTTTTAAAAAATTTAAAATTCAGCTTTTTACATATTATCTAATAAATATATAAAATTAATTAAAAAATCTAAATTATTTATTAATATGCCAATGTTAAGAATAATTGTAGATCACAATATTTGACCTCCCTAACGTCTAAAAAAATGTTTAAAATGTATTTTTTTAACAAGGAAAATAAGAATTTTTACGTTTCTTACAAATAACATATTTATCTGGGAAGAAATATCATATTCGTTTAAAGAATGTGTTAGTCTATAATATTTAATTTGCATACAATTTTATAAGAGTGAAATATTTTTGAAATGATTTTTAAAAGAGATGGATGAAAAAATATAATCTTTGGTCGGATATGAATAATCGGGAGAGAAAGTGAGGAAATTACTAAAAAAATTGAACGAAGTTTTATTTATTTATGCCACGTAATTAAAATGTCATCTCATCCATGTCACCTCATTTAAGACATGAAAGCGAAAAAAAAAAAAAAAGGATTAACCGGTTTAAAAGAGAACAAGTTACACATTGCGATAATGGTAGATTTTTCAAAGTACTTGATAAAAAATAATTTAAAAGTACATTACTGTAATAAGATAAAATTGAAATACAATATTATAATAAAGATATTAATAAAAACATATTACTATTTCAAACATTTAATCCATAAAATTAATGTTATATATACAACACATTTTAAATTAAATATTAAATATAACCCAAAACTTTATAGATAAAAGTGTTAAAACGTATAATAAACATGAAACAAATCAAGATTAGTACATATATAAAAATAATACTGTAGTTAATAATAAAATAGATACGAAATGATATTTAAATATAAATAATAAGTTTTCCCGTAATTAACGTCCTTAAATTTGTAAGGGGAAGTAAATAAATAATGGGCGTAGAGAGGGTAGACAAAGGTCAGTATGAAGGACGATGGGGATGTGCTTTATTTGTCCGAGTCTAAATATTATTATAATTTTGATACCAAAATGAGAAGAAACAATTTAAATCAGGAGATGGGAGCGTCCCTCTCTCCACCCAAACACATTTAAATCAACTTGCTTCAAACAAAAATTTCTCTAATTTTATTTTTTATTTTTGAATTTCAAACAAAAATTTCTGAAACCATACATGATAACACGGCCGTTCTACACCACTGTTTTTTTTGGGAAACAACAATGCATTAAAAAGCTAGCAAGGAGCTAGTAGAAGGAATTACAAAGATCCAAAGCAACATAAAGGAAAGGTTCTCCAAATAAAGACGTCTTTCAAACTCGTCTTATGCCTATACACCATCCATCTAAAAGAGTTATCAATAATTGAGTTAAAAAGGTCTTCTTTCTTAGGCGTTGTATTGTCGAAAACGACTCTATTTCGGAGGCTCGAAATAGAGTAGCAAGTGATGAACATAATAGCCTCCAAACAATCTAGACCTTCCATAGCTGCTTCAAAATATTGAAATGAGGAAAAAAGAAACTACCACCAACTTTCCAGTATCTTCCAAACTGCAACAGAAATGTCGCACGAGAAAAGAGTGTGATCAACCGATTCGACAACCTGCTTGCATAACGGACATAGAGTGTTATCGAGGTCTATACCCATGTCAGACAACTTAGCTTTGACAGGAATGCGACCTTGCAATGCCCTCCAACAAAAGATGTTGATTTTGGATGGAACTAAATTGTTCCATCTAGTTGTGAATCCTCTATTTTCGAACATCAAAGACTCGATTTTTTCTCTTGTGACTTTAACAGAAAATTCTCCATCTTCGGAAAGTCTCCATTTCCATCTATCGCCTATATGGTTATGGCATGTACTTTCAATACTCCTCGACAAATGCAGTAGGTCTTCGGTTTCTCTTCCACTTCGGATTTCTCTACGCCAGTCCATTTGAACCCGTCTTCCTTCATTCTATCCGCCACCATCGCAAGGTTACCTTTGTTGTGGGCAAACAATCTAGGGAAAAGATCCTTTAGTTTGCAATCTTTTGTCCAATTTTCATACCAAAACAGAGTACTTTTGTCATCTCCAATCTGCTTAATCATAAGGTCGTCTATTGTCATACCTTTCACGTTTAGCCACCACATTGCTTTTAGACTTTGGACCACAGACCATGGTCACCAGGTACCTCACGGTCGTTGTTAAGGCCACTGTTCTGTCCATGTATAGCTTTCATAGCATTTGACTAGATGGAGTTTGGGTCAGAGTGGAATTTCCATACCCATTTGGATAAAAAGGGCGATGTTAGCAGCTGTGATGCTTCCCAATGCAAGACCTCCTCTATCGAGGTTGTTGAGAACAACTCCCCATTTAACCCAAGTAGTTTTTTTCCGGCTGTTGTCCGATCCTAAAAAAAAATCCCTTCTTAATTTCTCCAGTTTGTTGAGGACAGCTACAGGTGCTTTAAAGATGGACAAAAAATAAGTAGCAAGACTTCCCAAAACGGCTTGGACTAAAACTTTTCTTCCGCCAATAGATAGAGCTCCAACTTTCCATCTTGAAAGTTTGCGTTGGAGATTTTCCACAATCAGGTCCCAAGCTTTGATGTTGGACATGTTATCTCCCTAAGGGTGCGTTTGGTTTGCAGACTGGGTGGGACGGGACGGGACAAAAACTCACCGTCCCATGTTTGGCGTGACATGGGACAGGACAAAAATTCACTGTCCCACGTTTGACGCGACATGAGACAGGGACAAAGATTGGACATGGTGGGACAAGAAGGGACAAAAAGGGTATTTTCTTGTTCCACCAAAATAGGTGGAACAACATGGGACAAAAGTGAGACAAAAACTAAAAATCATTGATCTATCGCCATTTGATATATAATCCTAATATGGTATTAGTCATAAGGGTCACTACTGCCTATCACCGCCACTACCACCATCGACGACCATTAGTAGCCACTGTCGGCCACCTCTACTTATTTTTCCACCATAACAACCTCCTCTACCACCTTCACAACCATCGACCATCTCCACCACCACTACCATCGTCGACCACCTCCACTAACACCGATCACCACCACCTATGGTCGCCACCACCATCGACGGCCACCGGTAGCTACCACCAACCATCGTCGACCACTTCTACCTCTTCCTCCACTACTACAATAACTTCCTCCACCACATCCACAATCACCATCCATCGCCACCTCCATCGATCATCACCACCCATTGTCGCCGCCACCACCGACGCTCACCGCCAACCACTGTCGGTGACCTCCGCCTCTTCCTCCACTACAATAACCTCTATTACCACTGTCCACCGCCACTACCACTACCATCGTCGACCACCTATACCTCCACCACATCAACCACAACAACCTCCTACACCACCATTATCCACTATCTTTCATGTTCTTCATAACTACCATCCATCATCGGCCACCTATCGCCTTTATCTTTACCTGTCGCTGCAAATATGCATCTGCCAATTCATTAAGATCTTCCAATTTGCATCAAATATTATATTTTCTTTATATGAATTGGATTTTTTTTTCGAACTACCATCAATTATTTCAGATTCTTCATTCAAATTTCCTACTATTGTTTTTGTATGTATTTATATGTATGAAAATTGTGTAAAAAATGTTTTTAAATTAAAATATTTAAAGATATACTTTATTTATGTTATTTATAACTATTATATGACATATAAAATCATCAAATAACTTTTAAGGAAACTTGTCCAGTTCTGTCCTATCCAGTCCTAGTCGTACCAAACACAAGAAAAACATTTGTCTTATCCAGTCCAGTCCTAGCCTTTGTCCAGTCCTATCCATTTATGTCATATCCAGTCCCGTCCAATCATGTATGTGTACCAAACGCTACCTAAAGGAACCCCAACATATCTAAAAGGAAAACTACCAGCCTTGCAGTTGAGTTCGTTTGTAGCCCAATGAACTCTTCCCGAGGCAACTCCGACGCCGAAAAGATTGTCTTTGTCTAGATTTATTTTCAATCCCGAAGCCAAGTAAAAGCATCTCAAGATTCGAAGAATGTTTTTCTCTTCTTCTAACGACATTCTGTTGATGAATATAACATCATCAACATAAAACAAGTGAGAGATGTTATACCTTATCGAGTCGATCTCGATTCCCTTTAGAAGTTGTTTTTCTTTCGCTACCTCTATCAGATAGTGTAGGCCTTCCATGGTAGAGATAAATAGAGAGGGTGATAGTGGGTCCCTTGGCGTAGACCTCTTTGCACCTAAAATTACGCTGTCGGAGAACCGTTAATAAGGAGTTAATAAGGACCGGTTGAGTTCCAAGTGGGAGATCGAGTCATGTTGAAAGTGTCACCTTGGAAGGGATTCATTTGTTTCAGGAAATGTGGGAAGCTTAGTCCTCGTTTCCTTGGGCCCTTCACGATATTAGAAAAGATTGGGCTCCAAGCTTATAAATTGGACTTGCCGCCGGAGATGCATGGATGGAATACACCCGACGTTTCACGTTTGTTATCTTCGCAAATGCATGGCCGAGGAGGAAAGTGTCATTCCTTTGTCAAAAATCCGGGTGGATAGCGGTAACCGATGTGTGGAGGAACCGGAAGCCGTTTTAGAGTCAAAGACAAAGCAACTGCGACATAAGGAAGTGACAATGGTGAAGGTTCAATGGAAGCACCATCGAGGTGCCAACGTGACGTGGGAATCGGAAGAAGAAATGAGGAAGAAATACCCTCATTTGTTTAGTGAGTGAGATTTCGTCTTATTAGGTGGGGAGGATTGTAACACCAAGAAATTTAAGGTAAGTGTTTTTTTTTTTAATTCTAAAATGTTCTCATTACTTTAAATGTTAGGTTTTAGCTTATGGTTAGAGGATTGTTGGTATGTCATAGTATACTTTTATACCTTGAGTTCCTTATGTGTTTAGCGTATCGAAATCGTCGAAAAACGACAAGTCTGGGGGTTGGGCGATTGTGACCAGCGACTATGACAATGGTCATAGTCGCATGGCAATGTCGCAGGCCGGGGCGGCGAGAATGCCAAGCGAGAGTGACAGGGGCACTATCGCCCTGTCACAATCGTGGGATGTGTACCGCAGGTCGTGTGGAGGCCGCGATTATGCCCCGCGACAGTGCCATGGGCAATGTCGCCGGGCCCTGTCGCCGACGGGCTTTGAAAGTTTAAAAACTCAGCCTTGACCATTTTGACTTCATTTTTATCCACACTCGTTTTTGGAACTGAATTGAGAGGCATCTAGGGCGATTTTACTCCTTCAAACCTCCTTCCACATTAAATGTTAGGGCTTGGTTGGTAGGAATCATCAAAGGGAAGCTTTGGGGTAGTTGAAGAACATTTATTGGAGATCTCTAGCAAGATTTGAAACCCCAAGATTTGAGCATTCATCCACTACTTTTCTAGGGTTTTGTACAAAATCTAGTTAGTGCGTTTTCTACTTACTATTTTCAATGAGATACATATCTTGTGTGATTACTTGTGTTTATTTTATATACATGTATAAATATGATCACCTTATAAGTTTGACCTAACTGCTATATTTGAGATTTTGGGAGATTGTGACTATGAGTTCATCATGTGGAATAAATGGTAACATTAATTATATTGATGGGTTATGAATGTGTAATATCATGGGATTTGTGTTTGTCATTGTGGGTATTGCATGTCTAGGGTTTTGGACCTAAATTGGAATTGGAACTATGGGAGGTCTTATACATGTATCTTGTTGATATGGAATATGTATAGAGATGGATATTATATATATGTATTGGAAGAACCATGAGTATGTGCTAGGATGATGTAGTCTTAGGTGCCACTTTGACGGCATGCACCTAGACCTCCGCCATTTGGAGTAATGCCTGAGAGGTAGTCTTCAAGTGTGCCGGGCCTTTGGGGTGTTGCTCATGCGAGTGAATATCAAGGTACATTGACTTAAGGTAAAACTCATTGGTGTGATGGGTCACCCCTATTGATTCCCTTATGACCTACGAGGACTAAAATGTTATAAATGTTCATATTATGTTTATAAATATTATGCTATGCCCTTGTACAACTCACTAGGCTCGTTTGGCCTAACACTTGTTTGGTTTGATGTGTATCTCAGGTTCTAGCGGCGCGACTGCTAAGAAGAATTAGCGGGCTTTTAGATGTGAGCTTGGGATCTTTTGGGATGCCAGTATATAATCGATTTTTGGATGTAGATAACAACCGTTTGTAATCTTATTTCTTGTCTAGAATTTAGATTAAGAGGTTGTTATCTCTCATTGGTTGTTAGTACAAACTTGTAATTAAACAGGCATTAATTGTCCCCCTTTTTGGGTGAGCTCATGCTTTGGCATTTATATGATTACCATATTTCCCTTTTCCGGAAATTTTTGTTTATCCCAATTTTTGGGGTGTTACATGATGACACGACTTAAGCGGGTAGCGAGCATCTTGGCAATCACTTTGTAAAAACAGCACACCAGACTTATCGGTATGTAGTCTTTGCAATGTTGAGGATCTAACACCTTCGGAATCAAGCTTATGAAAGAGGGGTTACATCCCTTTGGTATCCAAGACTTCTCCTGAAAATCAAAAACAGCTTCAACAACGTCAGTTTTAAGAACATGCCAGTAAGCTTTAATAAAGCCGAAGGAGTAACCGTCGGGTCCCGGTGACTTTTCGTCTCCACAGCTCCACACAGTCTCTTTAATCTCGTCCTCCGTGAAATCTTAGACGAGCCAATGTGCGTCTTCTCCGGACAACTTCCGAAGCTTGGACAAGTCAAAGATGTTTCTTGACGAGAATTTTTGCCCCGTTAAGCTTTTAAAGAACTCCAAGAAGGAAGCTTTAACTTCAGTCGGGTTCTCTTTCCAAACCCCGTCAGACATAACTCCTCTAATTCGGGACTTGTTTCTTCTATGTTTTAAAATCCCATGAAAGAATTTTGTATTCTCATCACCTTCAATGGCCCATTTGATCTCGTACCCCACACCACTATTAGACGACAACCAAGAAAGTCTGTAGTACAGAGATTGAAATCCAATGGTCGAAAGCTTTTATGATGACGACAACCAAACACATGTTTTGCAACGGATGACTTCAATAAATGGTTAAGAATATAAAAGATTAATGGTTCATTAATTGAGAAAAACACATAAATAAATTGTTATTCTTTTTGTTAATCGTGGGCGTCCGAACCTGCTTACGCACACATCGACTAATCTAAGGGGCCCTGGAGAATAGCCAGGAAAATTCCCAGTGGCCTTGCAGGACTCGAACCCTTGACCTCTAAGGAGAATCCCCAAAGGCCTACGTCTTATTGCCAATTGAGCTAAGAACACAAGGTTAGTACATATATTTAAGTTAAAACATGCTTTGTAGGAAAAGAAGGAACATTTGAAAAATGATCCTTCTAAAAGAAAATTAAAACAAGAATAATTTTTCGGTAAACTTCTGATAATTACTTTGTAGAAAATGTAAAGATGTAGGTGCTTACAATTATGACAAGGATTCAAGATTTCTGATTCAAATATGCACAATATGTTTTCTAGAAAAATAAATAAAATGGTACCATTTGAAATTAGTATACGAGTAAAGTGTTATAAATATGAAGTCCTTTTCATTATATATCTTTAGTTGAAAAATATTCAATTTCTTCTGATAATCATGCAAAAACCATAATTAGTTTTCAATTATTTACTATAATACATATTTTTATGCTACAAAATAGTAGATAGCACCTTGTTTTTAAATACGTATGGTCATAACCACCCGACTAGCCGAGCAGAAGGTTTGACCTAAAGCATTACCAGGATATTATAATGGAAATTGGATCATGGAGATGGGCGAAGCCCAATTAATGTTGTAAATTAGTAGGCCCAAATACATGTTTTATTCTATAATAAATTTATGAGATTTTGATATTTAATATAGAGTAAAGTTCACTTTTGGTCCCTGACGTTTGTCATTTTCAACAGATATCGTCCCTAAACAATCAAAATTCGGATTTGGTCCCTCACGTTTGTCATTTCACTTTGGTTTTGGTCCCTTCCACTACCGGCCGTTAACTTTTTTCGTTAAGTCCAGTTTAATGAGGGGTATTATGGTCATTTTACCCTTTTACTAATTTTCTTTTAAAAACTTAAATAAAATATTATATTATATTATATTATATATTTAGTGTATATATATATATATATATATATATATATATATATATATATATATATATATCATTAACACAGAGACCTTCCATCATCCACAAATCCAACCTCCACCGATCTTCCACTTTTCTTCCTGACGACAAAACCACCACCACTGCTTGTTAGGATTGAAAGTCCTAGTGCGTGGAAAGTTACATAAAGTATTTATAGACTTTATTGTTTTATTTATCAAGTTGTAAAAGCCTTAATAGTTATTGGGCTTAGGTTTGGTTTGTTGTTGGGCCTTGGGCCTTAGTGTTAAGGCCTAGGTATTTATAGTTTTTCTTAACCTAGAATTAGGTTAATGGTCAATTAGGGTTTACAAGTTCATAATTCAATCCTTTATGTAAACCTATTGAATTTTTATTGATTAATACATATGGCCCTGACTTATGAAACTCTTTGATTGTTCTTCATTACTTAATACACTTGCAAACTGGGATTCACAATTGGTATCAGAGCCAAGAGACGAAGATTTGATTCGAAAAGGTAATTTTTTTATCACTCTGATTGATCAGTCGGTCGATTTTTTTGGGGTATCTAGGTTAGTTGATTTCTACTAAATTCTTGAGTTTGTTTGATCCCAATCTTATTAGTCTAGTTAGATTAAGGTTGTGGTAAAATTTCACCTTATGATTCGTAGTATTGCTGTCGAATTTTGAGTTTTTATAGATCTAAAATCTTTTTTTTTTGGTAAAAGAGTATCCCAGACCACTTTGGGCCTGGACTAATCTCCTGGAAAACATGCCTATGGCCCACGGGCATTCATCCCGTGGCCACAATGCTGCGAGTGGGGCTCGAACCCGAGCAACCGCTATGAAGTCCCCAGACTCTTACCACCACGCCACAACCTTGAGTCTGTGTTATTGAGTTTTTATTGAAAATCATTGTTTTTTGGTTAAAAATCAATTGAAAAACGTGTTAGAATGCTGGGTTTAATCGATTAGATATGCTAAATTTCATGAGTTTTCGATTAAAAGGTTTTGAGTTTGATTAAAGTGTGTTTGGGGGTCTATTGAAAGTTCTGCGCCGCTAAACCCGAGTCTTCAATAACCCGGATGTGGACTCTGATACCCTACCCGGGTTCCTTGACTCCTCCCGAGTGACTCTCAAACCCGGTTGCCTCCCACACCCGCATGGTTTCCAACCCGTGTCACCAAGCCCTCGTCTTAGGCCCTCCTCGCACCGCGTCCTTAGACCGACCCCCGCCTCACCCAAACCCGCATAACCCCAGACCCGCTTTACTCATGCCTCACCCTAAATCCGCATCCACCTGCATCAATCTCAAACCCGGCTCCTCAAACCCACATCCCTCCCTCACCCGACTCCTCACACCTGAACTTCTTCACCACCAAACCCTCTCACCCCAAACCCGACTCATACCCAGACCCGGTTCCCACCTAAACCCGGCTACAAAACCTCACCCGGTTCATCCTTTGACCCGACTCCCTTGAGACCCGACTCCCACACTGTTCCAACTTAGATTGGTTTTTCCAACACATTTATCCTCTGATTTTTTTCAATTAATTTTACATTAACTGTTAAATTAATTTTCTAAGTCTGTGTATTTCCCAGTCGTGTCTTATCCTCAGCTTAACGTTTCTTTTTCTTGTCATTGAGTGTTTGTCGTTTCATATTTTCTTTCTTGAACCAAATCGCGATCGTCTCACGATCAATTGCAAGTGTTTAACAATGTCGTATTCTGATTCTCAACAAGAAATCAAAAATCTTAAAGAAAAGATTAAAGTTCTTGAAGCTCGGTTACAGAAGAATGCTAAGTGTCTAGATGAATTGCTACTTCAAAAATCTTATCTTCAGTCAGACCTGGACAATCTGAGAACGGAAAGCAAAGCTTAAAAAGAAATTTGCTCTTTAAAGAAAAGGAAAGACTGGCTCAGAGATAGAAACTCTGCACTTGAAAAGGCAGCGAGAAGTGGTTCATATAAATTTCTGTATGGTGACGAAATGTCATCTCTTAAAAGAAAGATTTCAGATCTTGAAAGTGAAGCTGATATGAACATAAGTTCACCGACAAGTGCTGCAGCTTCAAAGAAACTATCGGAACTTGAACGAAAAGTAACAGATTTTGAAGCTCGAGAAGAGAAGACCCTGGAACTTGAAGAGAAATGAAAAGCTGCAGAGAGTGAAAATCTTGATATGAAGAAAAGACTTGTTGTTTTTGAAAAAGAAAAAGTTGATTTTTCAAATGAAAGAAAGAATTTTGAAAGAAAGATTCTTGATCTTTCAAAGAAAGTTTTTGATGAAAGAAAATTTTTTGAATTTCAAAATGCTAAACTTTCAAAACAGATTTCTGACTTTGAAAAGATTTTGATAATTGAGCGAAATAATTTTGAGATAGAAAGAAAATCTTTTGAGAATAAAAAGAAAGAGCTTGAAAAGAAAAATGTTGTTGTTTTCAAAGAAATATTTGATAAATGCAACAGTATTGAAAAAGACTTTGAAAGTGAGAGGAAGATTTTCGAAACAAAAATTCGTAAGCTTTCACAGAAATTGTCTGGATTAGCGACAGAGATTTTGAGAGAGCAGAAGGTAAGATCCGATTTACAAAAACAATTTGATTCAATTCTCAAAGAAAGAAATGTTTTATCCGTAAAAGTCAAGAAACTTGAAGAACTCAATTTTAAAGCTGATTTATCTGAACAAGCCATTCTCGATACTGTTGTTCAGTCTCCTTATTCTTCAAGTTCAACTTCCACAACTATTTCTTCGAAGAGTTGTGTCAAATCAAATGAATTTTCAAAAGATCGGATTCGCCCTTCAAATTTTTACTATAATTCTCTTGTTGATAATACCGATAATCAAGTGTTTCGAAAAGTCAAAATGGTTTGGAGAAAGAAATCAACTACAGAAGACAGTGATGGAAACACGTCATACAAATCTCCTGTAGTTGATCCAAAGTCACCGACTCATGTCTATTCCACAACTAAGTTGATCAGTCTAAACCGTGCAAACATCTGTTGCACTTATTATGGAAATAGTGACTTTGTGAATTTCAGATATGTCAATAGCTGGTATGGTACTTATAATATCCCCAATCCTTAGTTTCATAGCTTCAAAGCTAAGGAAACTAACCATCAAGGATCCATCAAAGCATGGATACCAAAACCAAAATGGTCTAATCTGTTTTGCAGGAATGTTATGTGTGGTACTTAATTCAGATTATTCACGTCACATGACTACAATCAAGGGTTATGCCATCTTTTGTGGGGGAGTACCATATTTTTCTTACTTTCATATCGACTTCTGAACACTTCAGTTCAGAACTCGTTCTAAATGTTTTTGACTTCTGAACAAACCAGTTCAGGATTCGTACTTCAATGTTTTGACTCGTACTTCAATGTTTAGTTAAATGTTCTATTTTGGTGAGTTAAAGGAGTGTTAGGGTTTTTAAAGTCTCTATGGTCAATCCAGAACCGGAAGGACCTACCCAAGAAATACATCCAATTCATAGATATCAGTAAGGGGTCTAGCTTGATAGATGAGTTTAGAGAGAAAAAAAATGGTGAGGATGTGACAGGACTTAAAAGAATTATTGGTCCTTACCAAACCAAGTTAGTTATCTGGGTTACCATACAATATATTCATTCTCATTCTTTGGAGATGGATATTGAAATAGACATGGACCCAATGTCGATATCTCGTGTTACCCCACCCAGCCACTCAAGTATCTCACAAAAGATACTTGTTTCATATATGCACGGAGTTTTAGCACATAATCTATCTATTCCTCTATTGGAGGTCTTAGATATTGAAAAAGGGCGACATCAGCTCCAGTCTCCGAACTTCATATTCATATCACTATGTCTATTGATTTCTTAACATGCGTCCCAGGTTGAATCAATCTTTGAGCCTAATCGACATGATTATATTTCTTTCACACAAGCACGAATCTTTGTGATTCCAATCGCATATCTTTGTGATATTGCTGAAACAGTTTGAGAAGTAATTTTTTAATATTTTACTTAGGTAATAATTGAAAGTCCTATCAGAGATACCCCATTGCCAACTCTGAAAATAGGCCACACAATTAATTTTAATTGTTGTGATAACATCGACTATTATGTTTCTGTGTTAGCTGTTACCCTTGGTTACTGAATCGTTTTACATTGTATTTTTCTACTCATCCATTTAGTCTTTGAAGTTACATGATGCTCAGGATTCTCCTAATTATCATGAGGGGGAAAACGACACAAAATTCAAAGACACGGATTATCGTGTTGAAGGGGAGTTAGCAAAATCTGAGGGGGAGTAACAGAATTTCTTATCTATGGTTGAAAAGCCATTAGATTCAAAGATTTTATTGGTTCTTCTATCCTTATCAAGTGGTGTTTGCTACTCATTGATACCTCCTACGAGTTGATTGAAATAAGTTCTGAAGCTGAAAGCATATTCAACTCGCGATTCAAAGACAAATTCTTTGTTTTTAAACTGGAGTTGCACTGTGGAATGTCATGTAACTCGCACATTATCTGTCTTGTGTGCTGATCCGATGTGTTGAGTTTCTACGGTTGAAAGTTGCTCAATTGTGCATTCAGTCGAGACCATGGTATATTGAATCTGGTTACAAAGTTGAATCTATGAAGACCAAGAGCTTTGTTCAAGGGGGAGCTTGGAGTAACATGAAGACAAGCAACACTAAAGTTTTTCAGAGATTCAAGAGGGAGAGAAGATCAAGACATAAAGATTTCAAGAAGATAAATCCTTTATACAACTTTAGGGGGAGATTGTTAGGACTGAAAGTCCTAGTGCGTGGAAAGTTATATAAAGTATTTATAGAGTTTATTGTTTTATTTATCGAGTTGTAAAAGCCTTAATAGTTATTGGGCTTAGGTTTGGTTTGTTGTTGGGCCTTGGGCCTTAGTGTTAAGGCCTAGGTATTTATAGTTTTTCTTAACCTAGAATTAGGTTAATGGTCAATTAGGGTTTACAAGTTCATAATTCAATCCTCTCTGTAAACCTATTGAGTTTTTATTGATTAATACATATGGCCATGACTTATGAAACTCTCTGATTGTTCTTCATTGCTTAATACACTTGCAAACTAGGATTCACACTGCCACCTCTCCCCCCTCGGAAATCATAAATCGCCCATTTCTCTCTCTCTCTTTCTTTTTTTCTCTCTCTCTCTCTCACACACACTAGAACTCCCCGCTCATCTTCCCCCTCCCTCCCTTTTTCCCGACAACCCCCGCCAAAACAGTAATTGTCAAGGATCCAAGTGGCTGCAACAACGATGTTCACTAAAACAAGTATTACAACCACCAAACCTATGGTTTTCACTGATTTCAGTCAATTTCTTGTGAGTGTTCGTGAAGTACACCTTTACCATCGATGGACTCACAAAAACAAAACTAATAACAAATCGAAGGTAGGGAGTGTGGCGATGGAGGTGGCGACTACCACTGTGGTTTCGCAAGAGTAGTGGCGACGGCCACTGGCCTCAATCGTTGGTGGGTTTTTTTCTCGGTGGGTTTTGGGGGTCGATCAACAAGGGGTTTATGATGTGGTTTTTTCTCAGTGGGTTTTTGGGGGTCGATCAACTGTCGTTCTTGATGGGTTTTTGGGGATTTTGGAATGGGTTTGTGTTTGGTAAGAGATGATGGAGGTTGCTGATCCACCATAGCCATCAATTTACACACACACACACACATATATATATAAACATGTGTGTATTGTATATATATATATATAAATGTGTGTATTATATATATATATATATATAAATGTGTCTGTATTTTATATATGTGTGTGTGGAGAGTGAATAAGGTTTTTGGTCCTTGTGGGTTTAGAAGAAGACGAAAAAGAGAAAAGAATAAATGGACTAAAATACCCCTCATTAAAGTAGACTTAACGGAAAAAGTTAATGACCGTTAGTGAGAGGGACCAAAACCAAAGTGAAATGACAAACGTGAGTGACCAAATCCGAGTTTCGATAGTTTAGGGACGATATCCAATGAAAATGACTAACGTCAGGGACCAAAAGTGAATTTTACTCTTTAATGTATTTGGTTTAATATTAAAGTGTGAAAAAGAAAAAGGCTTTTTGTCACGGTGTCATTGAAATTTATGTGAAATACCTGAATAACTATTCATATATCTTGTTGTAAGAACTCTTTAGTTCTAAATTCTTTCTCACTTATTATAGTTCTACAAAGATATTCGTTTATAGTCTCATGCCATGAAAAGAGAAATTAGGGTTTTATCATGTACACTTCATTTAGTTGGTATCAATCTTTTATCTTATGCAGCACAAATTTGACATCTTTATTTTTTTACATGTTTGATGGCTTCTCATCATGCATATAATTTCCTATCAGAATATTGATCAAACTTGGAAAACTTAGAACTACATATCTCTACCGTTTTGAGAGAGGCGAAGGCCAACAAACAGTTCTGTCTCCACTTTCGAAAACTGGCAACTTTGGCTAAACGTAACTGGATCTTTCTGCTTCATCAAGTAGTACCGCTCACCCTGACATATATAATTCGAATAATTATCTTTAGTTGATTGAAAATTGAAGTTAGGTGAAAATAAATCTTTAGTTGTTACATGTACCTGTTTTTCACATAAACTTGTGTTTTTTTGGCATAATTCTGCATATTCTTCCAAGAGGTATCGTTCCTGATCAAGCATGAAAAGGGTGTAAGAGAATATATAGAACCCCTCATATCACTTTCGAAAAAAGTCCTTGAGGAGAAAGGGGAGGTTCTAACATATATATACAAGAGAAATGGTACAAGTCCAGTCGATATAGACTCCAACACGCCCCCTCCAACGGAGGCTAGATGAACACAAATTGTCCTTGGGTGTCACAAGGGGCTAACCAGAGTGTCATTTTGCGAAATGATATCACACTTCTCGCCTTCTCATAAAATGTTTAGTTTATCGTTTGAACCTACCCCTATATATATATATAGAGAGAGAGAGAGAGGGAGGTTCAAGAAAAAACCTCAAAAAAATAAAAAACTGAAGAACACTCTGGTAGCCATTCATCTGGACGGTATACACTTGTGCATACAAGTAATTTATAACATGCACACGTGCATAATATATTATGCACTTGTGCATAAAAACCAAAAAACTAATTAATTACTTGTATGCACAAATGCATATTGTCCAGATGGAAGCCTACCATGGTGTTCCTCAGTTTTCCATTTTTTTGAGGTTTTCCCCTGAACTTGACCCTATATACCCTATATATATATAGGGGAGATATCAAATGGAAACCACTCTAATTTTGTGAACCATGCAAACCGTCGATTTCGTTGGTTAAGTTAATGAAATTGGTTCATGAAATTGTTTAATTTGATGAAATTGTTTCATATAATTTTTGTATTGATAAAACTGTTTCATATATTTGTGTTTTTTATGTAAAAATGAAGTTGTTTTATGTATTTTCTCATCTGATAAAATTGTTTCATGTATTTTCTCATTCTGATGAAACTTTTTTGTTTTTATATAAAAAACATAAATATATGAAACAATTTCATAAAGAAAAGAATTATATGAAACAATTTATCAAATTATACAATTTATGAAACAATTTCATTAACTTAACTATTGAAATGGACGGTTTCCATGGTTTGCAAAATTAAGGTGGTTTCCAAATGAAACTACCAATATATATATATATATATATATATATATATATATATATATATATATATATATATATATATATATATATAGGGAGAGATTCATTTGAGAAATGGTAAATGTATGAGAAATAGAGAAGTAATCTTAGCCATTCATCTGCTCAACATTTGCGGCTTTGACCGCGAAGCACCGGATAATTCCTTGCATGGTCTATAGAAGGTAGAGGGGTAGTTTCGTAAAATACGTGGGATGAGTTCATATATGAACCTATATGATTCACATATGAACTATACGTTCATATATGAATCAGTTAATTAGTTCATATATGAATCTGTTAATTAGTTCAACTGATTCATATATGAACTTACAGTTAATTAGTTCATATATGAATCACAAAGGTTCATATATGAATCAATTAAAAGAGTTCAGATGTGAATTACACTGATTCATATATGAACATATAATTCATATGTGAATTATACATGTATTGATTTGTAAAGAGGTAGAATAATGCAAACCTTTGCTTTCAGTTTTTCAACTTGCTCTTTAAATAACTGAGCCTGAAATAAATCAAAGAAATCTACTTTGTTAATTAATGAAATCAAAACATCAAATGGAACAGCAAATCTGTGTATGTTTGCAGCTAGTAACCTTTCTTGCCCTAATGCTTCTCAAGGCATGTTCCAGCTTACTATCTAACTCGCTTAGTTCATCAAGTGAACTTGATGATAAGTCTTGTCCCAAAAGCTTCCTATATACGACATCGATATCAACCATTTTAATACGAAAAAGATGTTCTTATTGCAGAAGAGGTAAAATAAGAAGACATTTGGTGGCAAAGAAAAGTAACATCTAAGACAAAAACCGTTGCGAAGCTTCAAGTTGCTCCAGTTTTGGTTGAATGATGGCAGCTTCGTGCTTCAATTGCTGCAAAATATATAACGATTTGTATGATCTTAAAATTATTAAGTTTTATAGGACATGTATTAATTAATTGTCATTTATGACGTACACTAGAATAATTATATTTAGAATCTTTACCTGAGTGTGTAATTGATCAACTCCAGGATTGCATTGTCCATCTTTTTTGAGATGTTCACGATACTTCTTTATCGTTTTCTGCATGCTGAAACCTCGTAATACAGTTGCAATAACTATTACTGTCAGATTAATCATGCAATAAGCTTACGGGGTTCATATATATGAAATCTCACACATTTGATTAGGTGTGTAGAGATGACATAGTTATGCTCAAGAATATGTTTGAAAGTTTGTCAATTGGTTATTCCTTTCCGTTCGTATCTGTTTCTCCAATTTAATTCTCTATGGACCCTCAATTCGATTGTTTTCCAAGAATGTTGTTCAGCCGGATATGTAAGTCATATATCTGGGAGGAACTTAAAAGAAGGGCTTTCGGGTTTTTTCACCCAATTTTGTGGTCTTGCAGCTATTTAAATAAATATGAAAATCTTGGGAGTTTCTCGCTTGACTTTAATACTTTTTGGATAGATTTCCCTACAAGGGTCATGGTCACACACATATATATATATATTATATATATTATATATATATATATATATATATATATATATATATTAAGAAACTATGTTTCTATTACTTAACCTAATTGGCAATTGTCAAGTATTTTACATGATATAACAATTTAAGATGAATGAAACTATTTTTTGTTGATATGAAAGTTTAGTGCATACATTAAACGTTGTACCAATAAACCTTTTTTAGCCCAGAGCCATGCTAAATGTTCTTGATCTTATTTCCTAATATATCTTAAAGTTTCATCTCCTAATATTCAAGGTATCCAACGACTTTGTCGACGCCTTTCGAGTGTCCTCATACGTCATGTCAAACCCTCTCTCAAGATCCATTACTTAATACCAAAAAAGTCTTTTCCTAATGGAGGAATACAAGATTAATCATGTTGTTTTCTTTTTACTAATTGGCTATTCGTTTTGTACCTTTGTTTAAGGTTTTCTTTGCTAGATCGATCGAGATTTGGTCCAACTACTTCATCAGGGAGTTACTAATTAAGATGTTAGGCCATGCATAAATGATTGGTCTCTAAGTACAAGATAAAATAAAAAAACTTCCAGTAACTCAACATTAAGTAGTTGGTGGAAGCAAATATATTTGTTTAATTAATTAAAAAAGGCCTAAAAGTCTCTATACGTTCAAGACCAAGAAAATACCACTCGTTTTGTTTTAGTTGTATGCCACTCGTAGCGTAAACCATGAAAATGGGGTTGTGGGAGAGCTGTTGGGAAAATTGGCCAAAAATGCTTACAACAACCCTGGCAATGAACAATAATAGAGAAAAAAACACAATAATTTACGTGGAAACTCCAAAACCAGTGAAAAACGACAGACCTCTAGAGAGAATCTACTATATGAAAAATTGTTACAACCACTGCACATAGTTGTACTCTTTCAAGCCTCCCCTAATATAATATCCACACTCTCATGTAACATCCCATATCGGTAAGGTTGCCTTATAAGGGATTGGATACCTCATCTACCAGACACGTTTTAAAACCGTGAATATAGGTATAGACAAAGCGGAAAATATCTTGTACCATTGTCCTGGGATTTTACAAATAGTATCAGAGTTGGGAACCAAACTGGTGTGCAGCGAAGACGTTGGGCTCCCAATGGGGGATGGATTGTAAGATCCCGCATCGGTTGGTAGGGCAACTAAGGTTGCCTGATAAAGGACTGTCCTCTACAGACGCATTTTAAAACCGTGAGTCCAATTGTGAATAAAACATACAATATTTGGTATGGTTGACCTGGGATGTTACAAAATTTAACTCATCATTTCTACTCTCCAAAACAACAAAAGAAAAAAGAAAATACTTTAAATGTATTTTACTAGGACAATTTGAAACTTATGCTTTGGCCCCCCTTTTATAGGTATGAAATCGTCGGACAAACCTTCCAAGCTTTTCTTTTATTTTAGTCAAACAATTCTCAACAAGAGCAATACAAGTGAATATCTGACTATGCATGTTCCTCGAGTACTGCTTGCTAATCGACTAACAAAACGTTGACTTCATCTTTTCTTGTCTTTAACGACTCTCTCTCTTCTTTAGCCGATTCAGATATTGAATCATATCTCTTGGAAAGAAGCCAAGACTCCCTCTGAGGACAATTGAATTAAGGTACAAAAGAAGGGGAAAATCATATGTTTTTGTATTAGATAAAATCACGCAATCACACTCTTTAGTGCATTTGAACACTTTTGATGACAAGAATCATCAAAGATAAACCATATCCATTGATTTCCTTTCCTATATTATTTGACTTTGTATTTAGGCAAATGTATATTTTATAAATCTTTTCCTTCTTAGGTAAGTGTATATTTTACATTCTTCTTGTATCACTATTTAAGCCAAAGACCGGTAATAAAATTCTTAAGCTTTTGCATTATCAAAGTTCTCATTCTTTCTAACATACACAAAAATAGTAAGTCGTCGTCTCTTGACTAAAGTATCAACATCTACACATTCTCATTCACTTGGTTAGACTTTGTATTTTTTTTTTTTGGAAAAGGGGATAGAAACCCTGGAAAAACTTTATTCAGTTAGACTTTGTATTTCTTTTGTTGCTTGGGGTAATGTCATGTCAATGATGGCCTAGATCTTTTCTTGGTTGGCCTCGATCCCATCTCCCCTTACCATATAACCAAATAACTATCGTCTTGGTCCTAACTTTGTAATTCATAACATTAAGCCTTATTTGGTTGTCCCAAATAGCATGCAAATCCATATATATATATATATATATATATATATATATATATATATATATATATATATATATATATATATAGGGAGAGGTTCATTTGAGAAATGGTAAATGTATGAGAAATAGAAAAGTAATCTTAGTCATTCATCTGGTCAATATTTGCGGCTTTGACCACGAAGCACCAGATAATTCCTTGCATGATCTATAGAAGGTAAAGGGGTAGTTTCGTAAAATACGCAGAATGAGTTCATATATGAACCTATATGATTCACATATGAACTATACGTTCATATATGAATCAGTTAATTAGTTCATATGAGAATCAGTTAATTAGTTCATGATATATGAATCACAAAAGTTCATATATGAATCTGTTAATTAGTTCAACTGATTCATATATGAACTTACAGTTAATTAGTTCATATATGAATCTCAAAGGTTAATATATGAATCAGTTAAAAGAGTTCAGATGTGAATTACACTGATTCATATATGAACATATAGTTCATATGTGAATTATACATGTTCATATATGAACACAACCCGTGTATTTTGTAAAAATTACGAAAGTGTCCTTCTATTTTTGGAATAGCCGTAACTTTTGACTAGTCAAAGCCGCAATATTTGACCAGTCAAATCCGATCTTGATCATATGAATGGCTAGGATTACTTCTCTATTTCTCATATATTTACCATTTCTCAAATGAACCTAAGACTATATATATATATATAGGGGCAGGTTCAAACGAGAAGTTAAACATTTTGTGAGAAGGCGAGAAACCTCAATATCATATATGATCATTCCTCTCTCTTTCTCTTTCTCTCTCTCTCTCTTATATATATATATATAGAGAGAGAGAAAGAGAGTAAGGATCATTTGTTAACCATCCATTTCTTGTTAACTTTATGAACCTTGCTCAACCAATAGTAATTCAAGGATTGTTGATGTTTAAATTATTGAAATTCTTAATGTTAAAGGGTATATATGTCATTTTATTTCTAACAATTTTGCATTAATTTTATTAAGAGTTACAAAAAACAAGTTTCCATAATTACATGGTAGGTTACGATTCTTGTATTATCTCCATATCCTATATTTTTTTACATCATATCAATAGGATAAACATATTTCGGTACATATGTTTGATAAAATAGTAGATCGTATAGTCGTTATTTTCAAAAATTTATCATATATTAATCATCATTCGTAAATCACACGAACATTCATATATTAAAGATGAACATATGTGTTTTATACAATGTTTTATGTTTGTAAGGTGTTCATTGATGTTTCCATCTATCAATGTTTGTGTTCATCGATGTTCCCTTCTATCAATGTTTTATGTTTGTAAGGTGTTCATCGATGTTCCCATCTATCAATGTTTTATGTTTGTAAGGTGTTCATCGATGAACATTTGTGTTCATCTATATCGATGTTCATCGTTGTTGCGTTCATTTTAGGGATGCTCATGTGTTTTCTGAATTAAAATTAATTTTTATTGGGGGTTACAAAAATGAAGCTTCCATAATTATATTGTATGTTATGATTAAATCATTTTCTTTTCCCCATAATAAATGTTTCATATGTAATGAAATAAATGTAATAAATGTTCATCCATTTCTATTGTAATGAAATAAATGTTCAATAATTAGGCGTTTCATATGGATTAATACTATGAGTCTTTTTTCACATAATACCCTTGACCAGTCATGTTCACCTTTATATGTAATAAATGAGACGTTTTTTTAATAAAAATTAAGTATTAATCTCAACCATCCAATATCAAGATGGATGGCTTGGATTAGTTCACATAGCTAACTCAACCCTATATATATATATATATATATGGTCATTCGTGGGAGAATTAGATATGTAAGGTCCAATCTTGTAAGAGTTGAAAGTTGTTTCAAATACTTTGATTTTGTTTTGAGAATTTTGAAGAAAAAGGTTTAGAATTCTGAATATGAAGAATTAGAATTCTGAAGCAAAATGTTCATAGATTTGAAGACATATCTAAACATGAACTTTCAGAGAACTTCTTTAGAGATAATTTAGAGAAGTTGTAGAAGCATATTAGAATATGTGGCTTTAATTAATTTAATTGTATTTTACAAGTCATGTATCTTTAGCACTTTCTTTGTTGTATAATTGTTTGTTTTGTTAGAGTGTTATATAGATCTATTAGGCCATTCAGTTGTATTTGTACCTTATGTATTTTCTTTCTCTAAAAGTTGTAATCATCATCTTTGAAGATCGATACAAATGATTTTGGTGATCCAATCTACTGTTATTACTTGATGTTATATAATATTCTTTGTTCTTGATTGTGATCTGATCAGTATTT
This sequence comes from Arctium minus, assembly GCA_954870635.1. Lineage (NCBI taxonomy): Eukaryota > Viridiplantae > Streptophyta > Magnoliopsida > Asterales > Asteraceae > Arctium > Arctium minus. Next base: position 165,345,670 of record OX941081.1, on the reverse strand, counting down.
GGACTCACAAATCTTAACCATAAATCATATTGAATCAAAAGTTAAATTAGGAAATTATATAGTAATGTTGGCAATTTTGACTAAAATTTTAAATAAAGTGCACTTTAGGTATTTTGCAAAAAATTTCTCTCCTCTACACCTAAAAACTCTGGTGGACACATTGAAGAATTTGTTGAACACATTTTGAACATTTGTGAGCACTTGTGAACACATTATGAACATTTGTTTAAATTAAAAATTGTGAATATCACTACTCTCTAACGAAACCACAAGATTTTCATTGTGAACGCCTTTTAAACACTTTTTAAACCATTGTGAACACCTTATGAGATCTAGGATTTTTGGTAAACAAATTCTTTCTTTTCAAAAAATTCTAATTCAAGACATAAAAACACCAATAAGATTATCAAAAATATGAAGATAATAAACAAGAACTTCAATAACATAATGGAAAATAAGTTTAAATAAATGGTTTTCTAAAATTATGAGAAATTAATTAAATGTTTTGATGAGTTGTCAAAAATTGAAAATTACTAAATTATCCTTTTATTTTATTTAAGAAATAACATTACTCATCTCAAATCATTGGTGTATATTGGATCTAATAGATCTCACAAGTTATAGAGTTCTTATTAGATTACGCCTCTATATATATATATATAAGTTTTATCATTTCCTTTATGCTTTTGATAATCACGTAATCAATATAATATCCATTGATTTTCCTATTTTCTTCCTTGAATACCTGCTTGACCATCCCTGAGGGTTGCCCTCATGTTCTTTGATTGATTAAAAATTAGCTTTTCAAAGATTTGTCGGGCACAATTGCAGCTATTGATATGTTAGCCGAGGTGGGATCTCTTGACGAAGAATCTCTTAGAGATAGAACGGAATGCGTTATCAAAAATACACGAGATTAAGTCTATGGAGCTACTCGATCTTAGACAAAAATCTCGTTCGAAGTGGGCTCTTAAAGGAAATGAAAACTCAAGACTTTTTCATGGTACCTTAAATAATAATATTAAGAAGTCAAGAATTAATGGGCTTAACATCAATGAAGAATAGGTCACAGCTCATACTCGAATCAAAGATGAAATTTTCAATTTCTTTCAAGCTAAGTACAGGGATACGGAAATCAATCTCCCCTCTTTTCGTAACAACAATTCTAAGAAAATTTCGTTAGACTACTCTGGAGAACCCGTTTGGGATGGAGGAGGTAAAAGTAGTGGTGTGGGCTTATTGAAGTGATAAAGCACCCGGAGAACACGAGTTTTCGTTCGGGTTTATTAAAAAAAATTAGGACGTGATCGTCTCGGACGTCTATGATGTAGTCAAGTTCTTCGAGCACATTCCCTATTAAACCCAGGCAGCAACTCTTCCTTCACTTCCCTAGTTCCGAAAGTCAATGACCCCCTTAACTTAGCTGATTACCGTCCTATCAATCTCATTGGGTGTATCAGCAAAATTATTTCCAAAATCTTGGCGGAAAGAGTTAAAAAATTGGTGGGCTTGGTGATTGGTCGTGAACAATCGGCTTTCATCTATGGTTGCAGCATCCTGGATGGTCGCTTGGTGGTTAATGAGACTATTTCATGGGCAAAAAAGAGCAAAAAGAAAATGTTCCTATTTAAGGTAGATTTCGAAAAAGCGTTCGACAATTTGAACCGGAAACTTCTAGACGAGGTGATGACGCAAAGGATGCATTTGGTATGCAGAACAGAGTGGAACAGGACAGAACAGAACAAGCTTGTCCCATGTTTGGTGTGACCATATGCGGGACACGCTAGAACTAAGTGAAACAAGCATGTGACACACTTGTTCCACTCCAACCCCTTAGAACTAAGTAGAACAACAATATTTTCACTAATATACCTTTTGTTAAAAACAAAAACATAAAACATGTCTTCTTATCATCCACGCCTCCAAGCTAGGGGGTGTCCAAAACCCGAATAGTCCGAAATCCGAATCCGCATCCGAACCGAAAATAAGGTGTTTTTGCAAAACCCGAATACCTCGAAATCCGATAATCCGAAACCTGACATTTGAGAGGATATTTGGGTTCGGATTGGGTTTGATCGTTGGCCACCCAACCCGTCTGAAAACCCGAAATAACATAAATATATATTTTAAATACTATATATATATATATATCTAATTATTTTTTGAAAATCGTAAATTATAGTTTGTTGAAATATTTTCTAAATTTTAAACTTGCTATCGATTTCATCAATCTTTCAATCGATTGTATTCATCCTAAAAAACGATTGAATTTATATATAACTTTTGCATTATATAATACCCGAACCAGACCGACATCAATCCGAAACCCGAAACAACCTAAAGTTTCACTATGTATTAGTGATGTAAATTAGTTTTATGTGATGTAATCTATGATTTTCATCAGGGGTAAATTCGTCATTTAAGCAGTCTAGTCCTGTTCTGTTATGTTTCTGATAATCCATTGCACTTGCCAAATGCTGGACAACTGTTCTGTTATGTTCTGTCCTGTTTCATCTTGTCCTGTCCTGTCCTGTCTGCGTACCAAACGCACCCAAATGGGGTTCAGATTGAATCTGAAGGTGGATATGGGCTTGTATCTCATCAGCTAAATGCTCGGTTCTCGTCATTGGGCTCCGACCAAAGAGTTTAAAATAGGGAAAGGTATACGACAACAAGACCCACTTTCCTCATTTTTGTTTATCATGGCCATTGAAGGGTTGAATGTGGCGTTGGTGGAGGCTTGGGGAAAAAACCTCTTTCGAGGGGTCGGGATCTCAAATATTGGGTCCCGAAATATCCATCCAACAATACGCAGATGATGAGATATTTCTAGGGGATTGGAGCCTCAACAATGCTAGAAACCTTATCCGGGTTCTTAGATGCATCCAAATGGCGTCCGGTCTTAAGATGAATCTAGCTAAAATCAGTGTGGTGGGTATTGGGGTGAGCAATTTAGAAGTCTCGGAAATGGTGCAGGTGCTGACGTGCTTGGAAGGTTCACTCCCGATGAAAAATCTTGGGGTCCCGGTGGGTGCAAATATGAATAAGGTTGTTTCGTGGCTTCTGATCATCGAAAAATTCCAACGTAAATTAACGGCATGGAAATCCCGAAGCCTCTGTATTGGAGGGAGACTTACCCTGTGCAAATATGTTTTGGGCAGCCTTGAGACAAACCTCTTTTCGCTCTAAAGCTCCCTCGATGGTTATAAACAAATTGGAGAGTATTCGAAACCATTTTTTCTGGGGAGGCAACTCCGAGAATAAAAAATCTCTTGGGTGGCTTGCAGTAAAACCCATATCTCAAAAGGAAAAGGGGGTCTAGACATTGGAAGTCTCCAAGCTCATAACTTGACTTTGTTAGGCAAATGGTGGTGGAGATTCAAGAGAGAAGACGAAACACTATAGAAGGAGGTGATCTGTGCGATTCAAGGCCAAGAAGGAAGACTAGGAACACTAGGAACAGGTATTCCGACAAGATTCAAATCGAGCACTTGGGGGTGACCAGTCAAATAAACACCACCTTATCTAATCTTAATATCAATTTTGGCGATCTTTTTGCTCTTAGTAGGAACCAAGGTTCAAAATGGCGTGAGGCGTGGCGTGGCGGCGAGGTCAAGCCTTAAGCCTTACACGCCACGGCGAGGACGCGGCGTTTTTCAAGGCGTGATATAAGGCGGAAAATTTGTATGTTATATTCAAAATTATATATATACGTATAGGTTTTATATATATTATTATAATCAAATAATGATACTAAAGAATGTACATTCATATTGGAAGAAGAAAAATCAAATAAATTACTAATATAAAAATTGTTTTTGATTGAATATTTATAAAATATAACTTAGAAATGTAATTTTACAACCTCGTTTTAATCGTGAGTCCACAACGTTTATGACTTCGTGATACTGTGAATGATGTGATTAGATAAATCTATAAAAATGTTAAATCTAAAGTTAAAAATGTAAAAACACAAAAGATAAAAAAATTAAAAAAAAGTTGAAAAAAAATCATGTCTTACAAAAAAAAACGCGCGCTGCGGCGTGCCATGGCACGCCTTAAGGTGCCATAGCGTGAGTCACGCCTTACAGAAACATTATGAGTCTTTTCGTAACCGCGGAGAAGCGTCTTACGTCATATCGCGCCATGGCGCGCCTTTTTGAACACTGGTAGGAACGTTTGGAATTAGATACCCGAAGCTAGTGGGATCTTCTCGGTGGCTGGATTAAGAAGGATGATTGACAGTAACCTCCTAGCCGATGTGCAACCAAAGACCATATGGATAAAGGTTGTCCCGAAAAAAAACGAACGTTCTGTTTTGGCGTGCTTGGCTGGGAAGACTTTCTACCCGATGTAATCTGTCTCGAAGGGGAGTCGGAGTCCCTTGAACCCTTTGTCTTATCAGCAACGTAGGTGACGAGACTGAAATCACCTTATGTTCGAATGTTCATAGGCTAAAGAGTTGTGGGCACTGATACGTCACTGGTGGCCCGCGATTCCATCATCGCCTTCATCGTTCAAGGAGGTTGTGGAGCTGATATCCAACCCGGAAATTTGATGTTGTCCGCGATCTGTATTGCGGTCCCTTGGGTGGTTTGGAGGAGTCGAAATGGAAATGTCTTCGAAAGTAAGTTTCAATTCAGTCGTGAAGTGGCAAACAAACGAGGTTCAATTTTTCTCATTCCTTTGGGTTAAAAATAGAGTCAAGTTGGGGAGGGAAATTAAGTGGAAAAACTGGTGCTGTAACCCCTTTCAATGAATTTCGGACAATTTGTAACATAGAGTCTTGCTAGGTTCCGTTTTTTCTTTTTTGCTTCCTGTTGTTCAAAAAAAGATCGTGTCTAATGTAGTTGTCTTGCTAGTTTGTTTATTTCCATTATATTTTATTTTTTGGGAGTATAGATAAGTGAATTATTTTTTGGTTTTAATTTGGTAATCGTCCCTTATGATCGAGGTTTTGGTATTGACCAATTGCTCTTAAAACAAATGTTGGGTTTTAATCCATTTCGACTCTAACAAAAGGCGAAGTTGATTTAATTGGTTTTTAACAAAACGTTTAGTTAATTCAATTAGTTTTTGATGAAAACGAAAGTTTGATCTTTAAATTGGATTAAATTGATCGATGACAACAGCTTTGACATGCAAATAGTTAGGGACGTTGATTAGGAAAAATATTTGTTTTAAATCTTAATGTTTCTTCCCAACGTACATATATTGCGAAAATAAATGTGTGTCTTGGTCTAGAAAAGTTTTTCCACCTTGAGAGAGGGTTGAATTATTTTTGCCTAACGAATTCCCACCATTACCGAAATCCGAGGTTGACGTTACCCAGTGTTATTTAAATATAAATGTCTTTTGTTTTACTTAGTTTGCTTTTAATTACTTCTTATTGTATCTCTTTCCCTTGATCTCGTTTATTTCATGTGTACTTAGTTAAATAACCAAATCAATTATCTGATTAACATAGCTAGGCCATGATTATTATGTGGTTAGTGTTTAGACTGTCAACTCCTTAAGATCGACCCATATGCTATATAACCCGTACGTTTGCGGTTATAAATTTAAAAACTACATTATAGGTCAATAAAGTAGGCCTCTCTCTCTCTCTCTATATATATATATATATAGATATAAATTAATATAATAAAAAGTTGTAATTATATATATGTATATATTGATTATGAGTTTAATATATTAACATGTTTATTATTATAATAATATTAAAGATGATTTTTAGTGTTTTTTTAGTGTGCGGTTGGAGTTAGGTTTTTTTTAGTGTTCAAGGGACGCACCATTTTTGGTGTTTTTAGTGTTCTTTTTTTAGTGGTTGGGTTGGAGATGCCCTAACTATGTCACATTCTCGGTCATCAAAAATAGATTGTGGTAAACGTCTTTTACCCGGTAAACGTTTAGCGGGTAAGTCTTCTTCCTCACTTACCGGGTAAGATTCTCGGACATTGCTATGCCTCTTACCTGGCCGGTAAGATTCTCGTACTTGCAAAATGCTCAACTATAAAGTAAATGATGCCTGGTAAACGCTTACCCGGTAAGATTTTGATAAACGGCCCCTAAAATTGATTACCTTAAGGGCGACATTTCCGATGGTGCTTCAAATCCATAGTTGATATAATAAAAATACATATTAGTATTTAATTGTTTTAATGCATGTGTTGTTTTTCTTGAGGTTATTTGGTCATTGACATTTCTTTCTTCCCCTTGATGGTAATTATTTAGTTACTAGTAGAGATTGGTGTTTGTTAATATTAAGAAATTCCTAGAAGTATGGTTATTAGTTGTAAGGTTTAAGCTTATTGAAGTGTAGATCTCTCATAGTTGTGGTTTGAGTGTGTTTTTATGACTATTAGCGATATTGGTTTTCTATCCTCCAACGATCTTTATAGATGGATCTACAAATGATGGAAAGTGATGACTTACGAAAACGTAAACTGAGATTGTTGTTTGATAGGAGTAGCTAGACGACAATGCATTGCATTAGGGCACAATGAAACCTAATTCTTCTATACATGTCTAGACAACAACTAGTTAAGAAAGATAGCTTTCATCATTTGGATTAATTAATGTTGCAAAAAGATGAATTATTTTTATGTAAGAGGGGCCACAACCTCCTTAATTAATTACTACTGAATGCTCCTTCCATTGATCTAAACCATGATTGTTCAATCCTTTTATGGTGAATTAGACTCGGCCTATATATGCTCGTCTTCTACATCCAAGAGTGTCCATGCCAGTTGGGCATAAAGTTGGGGATTTCAATAACGTTGTTCCTTCAACCCAAACAACCACATATATATATATATATATATATATATATATATATATATATATATATTAGTTTTCAACATCTTTTCATGAACACTAAAGAATCGAAAACCTATCACAATCTGTCGACTTGAACTTCCAGCTATTCCTACAATCACCGCCTTTTTAAACCTCGCGTGAGAATGTCATAGATAAAAGCATATATACTATATATTATATACTTGTACATATATACATATATATAGGAGGAGAACATGCATTTTGGATGTGATCACATTCAAACTAGCTAGTAGTTGTAGTTAATTAAGTTCCCTAACCATCTGTTATGATTTGAGCAACAAATTATTGGCCAACCAAAATAAGCATGTACAAAATACAAGTGTTCTAGATAGAATTATTAGGAATTATTACAACATAACAAATTGGATTAGAAATTTTTGTCTTAATTAATTTGGTTGGATTGCTTGCAATGCTTTACTTGGAAAACGTTATTTTGTAACGGTGAGTTGTGATTAACATCCGGGAATTAGTGCGAGTGAACTATTGGCAAGTGGTATGGGTAAAAATACATTAATTCTTTGAAAGAAACTCGGAAAATTACATATAAAGCTAGAGATAAATCTTCATCCATCTTAATTCTCTCTCTCTCTCCCTCCCTCTCCCTCTCTATTTATAACATATATATATATATATATAAGTTGAGGAAAGTTTAAACGAGAACACTAACAAAATAAGAAAACACGAAAACGGTCAAATCACATGCAAATTTCACATGTGATTTTTCACTATCGGTCAATGCAATGGTGTGCGGGCGACGTAAATCACATATGAATTTACACATGTTTTCAGTGTAAAGTCATATGTGATTCGACCGTTTTCTTATTATTTTATCTAGTTAATTACTCGTCTCATATGAATTTGACTCTATATAGTTATCATATATCATATAAATAATATACTTTCAATTTAAAGAGACATGAATTAGGACAAGATGGAAAATGTTAATTAGGTCTCAAAACCCTAATTAAGGAGTTGTTTGGTTGGTTTTCCATTAAGTTCCGTATGGATAAAGTTGTATGTGTTTATTAATCTGTCTGTATAGATTTAGAAGGTTTTAATTTGAGAGAGTTTTTTCATAGATGAAAGGAACGCGTTTTTTTAATGAGAGGGACTGTTTTTGAAAAAACTTGGCTTTCTGCATAAAACTCCCCTTAAAATCTTACTGAATAAGCCACTTTGTATATCATTAAGCCACTACCAAACAGTTATATATAGCTGACTGAATAAGTTGTGAGTCTTATATTAAGCTGCAAACAAACAGACGCTAAGTCTTTATCCAACATAATTTGAGATAAAAATTTATTTTATACTTAAGAGGTTTATATGATGAAAAGCTGCCGAGTCAACCTCATGAAAACAAAGAAAATGCTCTTTTTCTTAGTAAGATAATGATATCAAAGCCATGGTCTAATACAGTACATAAATATATACAGAACAAGTACGTACTAAAAACTATAAAATAATATAATATAATATATATATATATATGTATACATATAAAGCACACAAAAACGAGGCCTACATAATTAGTGTATACAGAAGAAGTACGTACTAAATATGCAGTTTCATACTCAACTAGTGACCAGCCCCATCAGAGCTGAAGAAGGTACATAAGAGTAGGTGTATGTCTACTGATGAAATCAAGTGAAACTCAACAATCAATCAAATCACAGTTTGCAAATTACCCAAAGAATTAAAAAAACTAATCCAAAATTGGAGCTTGCAGCTTTGATTATTGGACATAATATAGACAGACATACCTTTCGTATATTACCTTAAAAAATATTTAAAATAATAATCCGACTTGTTCATATTTATCTCATCTCTGACTGAATCCCATATAAGTTATGATCATCTAAATCAACAGCTTAACATTACGTTAACAGCACTTACAATATATATATATATATATATAGAGAGAGAGAGAGAGAGAAAAGAACGTACTTGGAGCTTGAAAAATCGTAGAGTTTTCCCTTTTGAGAGAAAATAATCAAAGCAACTTCAGCATCACAAAGAACTGAAAGCTCATAAGCCTTCTTCAAAAGCCCATTCCTCCTCTTGGTGAAAGTCACTTGCCTGCTTGTTGCGTTCTCTATTCTTTTCACCTCAACCTTTCCTCTCACCATTTAATTTCCTTCCTGCACAATTAATACACAAACACATATTGACATCTACATATAAAGTAAGACTGTATAATTAGGTAATCCTGAAACCACAAAAAACCTCTGGAGACAAGTAATTAATTAAAAGAAATGAAACAAATACCAACAAAGAGCAAGAAACTACTCAAACCTAGAGACTGGAGCTCAAGATTTAGGAAAAAAGCTGTTAACTAGAAAACCCTTGAAATTTTAAGAAGAAGCAACAGATGTCCATGTAAATCTAGTTAAGGAATGGAAGAACAAATGAAACCCTAGAGAAATAGTAGATGAAACATCTGTCTGGAAGCTCAAAGATGAAATAAAACCTAGGGAGGTAGGACAACAATTATAAATGGTTGATAATTTGGAAGAAATTTATAGGTAGAAAATGAGACATGAAGGATCTTTTTTTGGGTTGGCGATGTAAGGATCTCTTTACTTTCAGACCACAAATTCAGTTGGGTTTCCTTATTCATCATCTATCTTGTATTCGCTTTGTCTCTGTGGCGAAGCAAAGAAGGAAAGGCACAAAAAAAGTCAAGCCAAGGCAAGATAAATGTGTTTTTATTATAAAATATTCGATAAATAGCTCCTACTTTTATCTTATTTTGGTTAACTTATTAAAGAAAAATAAACACAAATTAATAAAATATTATATATATATATATATATATAGGGGGAAATTGGCTGAAATAGCCACATTCCTCGGTTAATTGCACCTCCTAACCATTTCTCGACTAGTTTTACGAAAATAGACCTAGGTCCGTCAGGTCCGCCAAGTCCGCCATCAGACCCTAAACGACAAAATAAATTGGCGGCTCTACCCAGGTCCGCAATGGGTCGGGTAGGTCCGCCATCCGCAATGTGGACACGTGACACACTCTCAGGAAACAAATGTAGGTCCGCCATCTGCTTGCTGCCGATTTTTCAGTTTTTAATTAATTTAATTAATGAGATACGGTTCCCCACCCCAACCCAACTACCCTTTTTTTATATAAAAACCAGATTATGGTCCCCTCATCCATACCCTACATCGAATATTTTAAAGGAATACATTGATAACGCTTGTTTTTTGTCGGATCTCGGTTCGTGCTTCCCCAAATCAACACGTGTGAACAATGGCACCAAAGGTAAGTCTTCTAAACGACTTCGTTTTAATGTATACCATCGGACCACCTCCGCCACCACCACTTCACCACGCACTGGCGGACTTATGGGCCAGGGTTTATTTTTTATTTTTTATTTTCTTTCAATTGGATCTATTGTATATATATTAAACATTGTTCTATATTGTTGTAAATTGTTTGAATATGATTTTAGACACCTTCCCTAGACTTGAAGTACACATTAAAACTTAATTTAAGACACATTAGATCCCTTAACTTTAAAATATGACTCTTTAGGTCCCTAAACTTTAAATTTTGACACTTTTGGTCCCTTAACTTTAATTTTAGACACTCTAGTTCCCTAAACTTTTATTTTAGACACTTTAGGTCCCTAAACTTTAATTATTGATACTTTAGGTCCCTAAACCTTAGTTTATGACAATTTATGTTCCAACTTTAATAAATTACGCTTTAGGTCCCTAAACTTTTATTTTAGACACTTTAGGTCCTTAAACCTTAATTTATGACACTTTAAGTCCCTAAACTTTTATATATGGCTCTTTAGGTCCCTAAAATTAAATTATTGACCCTTTAAGTCCCTAAACTTTAAATTTTTACACTTTTGGTCCCTTAACTTTAATTTTAGACACATTAGATCCCTAGACTTGCATTTATGTGCCAACTTTAATAAATTACACTTTTGGTTCCTTAACATTAATTTATTGACACTTTAGGTCCCTAAACCTTAATAAATGACACTTTTGGTTCCTAAACTTTAAAAAATACCACATTAGGATCCTTAACATTAATTTATGACACTTGAGGTCCCTTAGCTTTAATTTTTTACACTTTAAGTCCCTAAACTTTGATATATGACTCTTTAGGTCCGTAAACTTTAGTTTATGACAATTTATGTGCCAAACTTTAATAAATTACACTTTAGGTTCCTTAACATTAATTTATTGATCCTTTAACCTTAAAATATGGCATATTAGCTCCCTTAAATTTATTTTAAACCACTTTAGGTTCTTTAACTTTAAATGTTGACATTTGAGGTCCTTTAACTTTAATATTTTTACAATTTAGGCACCTAGTTTGACGTTAAGGTCAAAGTTTACTGTGGTAGAACAAATTAAGAGTAAGTTGAGCCCACGATGGCTGGAGATCTTGCGTCAGACGGTTTTTCGTCATTGGTTGCTAATGGAGGACTACTCCTATGACCCATTACTCATGCACACCGTTTTACGGATGGAGATATTCCCGGAGAATGATGTGGAGTATAATATGTTCTTCGAGGTAGGAGGATATGTGCTGAGATTTGGGCGGGAGGAGTTCTGCCTCGTGACAGGACTCCGCTTTGGAGAGATTCCGTTATTGCTAGAGAGGCAGGCACAGAGGTGCTCCGATTTTATCCGTCGGGTTTTCGATGATGTGGACAGGTTGCTGATTCGCCATGTAGATGGGAGATTTTCATCACTGGGAGATGGAGATCGGAATACGGACGATGATGTTGTCCGTGTTTTCTTGATCATGATGGTGGAGGTCTTCTTTCTTGGCCGACATGACCATTTACCCGTTTCCGCCACCGTGCTTACTGTAGCACAGGATTATCAGTTTTTTAACCGATTTCATTGGGGTTCTTATGCCTGGGAACCCACCTTTCGGCAGATGTCCGGTGCCATCCAGAGACGTACACCAGAGCAACCGAAGTTGACACTTACAGGGTTTTACATGCGTTCAAGGTTAGTTGATTTACAATTACTAAACATATACATGGTTAATGCATTCCATATTTTAACAACTTGTAACTCCCAGGTTTGGATCTTGGAGACATTTCCTGTCGCTTACCGGTTTTTTACGAGGCATCTCAGGCTTCCTAGGGGTGTTCGTTGCACTAGGATGATTATCCTTGACAATAGACATATCGCGGTTATACTTGATGTGTCATAAGTATGTATTTTTAAATACCTTAAAATATTAATTATGCTAATGTTAAAATCTAACATTATAGATTATGAATATTAGGAGGGTCGGGCACCGGTTGGCCTTCTTATGGCTACCCCTGAGGAGGAGGCATTCCAGTGGTATCAGATTAGCCACCAATTTTTCCAGGGGATGGAGGAGAAGGAGATAAAGAGTATGAGAGTTGGCGGTGATGGTGATGACGGCGACGACGACGATGACGACGATGATGGTGGTGACGGTGCTGGTTTCCACCACGATGGTGGTCACGGTGCTGGTTTCCACCACGACCCTAGTGTGGGGGGGACGTTTAGCCCAGAGATATATCATGCATCCTATCATGAGCCCCCCCATATGAGCATGCCACCCAGTAATCCTTATACTGCATATTGGGGTCGTTTGACCACCTTGGAGGAAGAACAAATCGTCTAGAGGAGTCTGTTAATGATATAAATGTTTGGCGGGGTAGTCATAAGGATATGTACACTCATATGCAGGATATGTACTGTGAGATGCAACAGTGGCATGTAAGTATTTAATTTTAATTATGTATTTAATTTTACACTTATTCACATTAATTAACAATTAGTATTTGTACGTAGTTTTCCGCTCGTCCACCACAACGAGCCTTGAGCATGGACACCTGGGTTTCATCACCCATGATGCTCGATCCATCATACGCTTTTCCCCCCTCCCATACGCAGGCGGTAAGTCTCATCAATCGGTTAATGTTTAACTTATTTTTTCTATGATATTGTACTTTTATTTATTTATTTCGTTATGCAGGGAGTGTCAGGTACGACCGATGTGGCTAGCCCGTCCATGTCCGGGACGATCGCTATGGGTGGCCCAGACATGTCAGGGTTGTTCGGTATGGTTAGCCCAGACATGTCTGGGCCGTTCTTTATGGGTGGGGCGGTGGTGGGAGGGGTGTACGACAGTCCCCAGTTTTGTATTCCTAGACCGCCCCCCATCGTATCTCCTAGACCGCCTACCTCCGTGGCTCCGAGACCACCTCCGCAGGAGAACCTTGGGAGGGGGCACGTTTACGACATCCTTCCTATCTCCAGGTCTCTCCATACACCGCCCCTCCTGATTCTACACTCCCAGATCCCCGACAGAAGAAAACGAAAGGTAAGGCGGCTTCCACGACTTGGAAGGCCTCTATATTGGTGGAGCGCATGTATCGGGATCGGACATTGCCTTCTCAGGTGCATTTTAGGGAAAACTATTGGGGTTGGAAGATAGTGGATATTTTGAGACCGAGGTTAGTGCCTTAATTTTTTATTTTAGTAATACAATTTTATTAATAATAATTCGTAGCTCATGCTTAACATGTAATTTTTCATTAATAGCACGTCGAGATATGGATGCGACTTCACCTGGAGTCACGCTCTACGCACGCTATTTGGACGATGGTGCTCCCGGACTTCATGTAATTACATCTCTGTGAGTGATGATCTTTCATTCGTCATGGGGTAGTGCAATGGTGAACAGCGAGAGGGTGGTTTTACAGCGTGGGGCATCGTGCAACGGGTATGGAAATAAGTTTACATATATATTATTTAAGAAATTATCAATTTATATAATTGACATCTAACTTTTTATGTTTTAGGTGTTCATCCCCATATGTATAGTTGACAGACATTGGTTGCTTGGGCAGTTCGATATGGATTCCATGGTTATGACCATATACGATATCCTGAAGATGCCAACCTTGGAGCAGCCACTTAAAGACATTATGGGGAAATTCACCACGAAGATGTCGCAATTGTTTATAGACCTGGGTGAAGGTGCGCGAGCGATTGCGTTTATCTCCACCTTCAGTTGGCAGTACGTGCTGGATGTGCCACAACAGGCCAGACCGCTTGGAGACTGTGGTCCATGGGTATGTAAATTTATCGCTGACTTGGTGGAAGGGTGACAGCTAGCTAGCACGGATACATCCGCAGACTGCAGGCGGTGGCGGCAGGAGATGACAGATATTATATGGTCTTTGAGGGAGAGTGGAACGGATGACATGTAGTACCTAGTTTTAAGATGTAACAGTTTGTACAAACTATTTTTTATTGAGCACATTACTTTTACTTGTAGTACCTATTATACATCTTTTACAAATTGAACTTACCTTAAAAACAACATTACAAAGGCAATAATAACATTTAAAACTCATCAAAACACACAAAATACTAAACTGTTTTATTTACGAACAAAGTAGAACATCGAACAGGTACGAAACAGTTAAATAGAAATCACAAGTACAAAACATAAACATACAAAGTCCAGATACCAAACCAACAACAGTAGCACCATCTAAGGATAAAGTGTTTTACATTGATCAATCTAATTTTGTTTCTCGGTTATCTCGCCTTCCATGACTGCGAATCCTTGGACAATCTTGTTGGCTCGTTCGTTGTCGTAACGAATATGGTCTTCCTTATCTTTTATTTCTCGCTTCAACCTTTTTATCTCTTCCCTGTCTGCGTCCATCCTTCTCAAGTACCCTTCCTTCTTGGACATAATTTCTTTCCACCTTTGATTGAGTTCCTCGATCCTTGCCTCAGCTTTTTCTACGGATTGTCTCACCCGTTCCGACATTGTTTGTGAGGATGAAGGGTTTGAAGAAGAGGCTCAGTTTCCAGCCATGTGATATAATTTGATGGAAAATGGTGTATGGATGGTGTGACTTGTAAGTTGGAAATAACGTGAGTATTTATAGCCAAAAAAGTAGTGCACCTTCGCAATTGCGGACCTAGATTTGGTCATTGCGGACCTAGATTTGGTCAAGATAACCTGCACCTTTTCAGACGAATCTTTCAGGTGAATCTTACAGGGGAATCTTGCAGATCCGCAATTGCGTACCTAGTGCACCTCCACAATTGCGTACCTAGTGCACCTCCGTAATGAAGGACCTGAAAGTACCCCATGGTTGAGTGGTTGTAAACCATAGAAAAACAAACACAGTGTGAATAATCAGAGTAATTGAACAATTTCTTCTTACATGGCATCTCCGAATCTTCATGTTTGGAACTTCAGATGTTTAACTCAATCTCTTCCAGACACTACCACCGAATTATATGGCCAGTGTTCATATTTTTTTTGGTTTTGCTTGTGTTAATTGTTGTCGAAGGCTAATGTTGTTCATGTTTATCAAGAGTGGCTTATCCACAAATGTTTACCATGAAAGTCCACCATCAAGGGTACTTCACGGAACCACCTAGAAGACACTACTTCCGTGGTCTAGAAATCTATGTTGATATTTTAGATGTCGACAATCTTTCCATGCAATTGTTTCACCAGATCATGAAAGAGCTAGGTTACGACGAACCGAAATATTATAAGTTGTATTTCAAAAGGCCGAATGGAGACTTATTGATGTCAACAAGCATTGGCTACTGATGAAGATGTAGCCAATATACGTCAGTACGTTGACGACCATACCGTAATTGAAGTGTACAACGAGAGAGTGAATCTTAACACTTCCGGACTCGTATCACTAGAGCATATTAGAAGTCGGTGGGATTCTAGAAAAACCAAGCATCGTGTAGCCGTACATTGACATTTAAAAGACCGTGTATGTTTGTAATAAGCAAGTTTGAAACTATAATATTGTCTCGAAAACTTGTTTTCTAGTAGTATAAAATATAAACTGTTCAAACCACAAAATATATTAGACAGATGTGTACGACTTTTCAGGCGAATCTTTCTGCACCTTTTCAGGCGAATCTTTCAGTCGAATATTACAGGCGAATCTTGCAGATCTGCAATTGCGGACCTAGTGCACCTCCGCAATGGCGTACCTAGTGCACCTCCGCAATGGAGGACCTGAACGACTATAAGTACCCCATGGTTGAGTTGTTGTAAACCATAGAAAAACAAACACATTGTGAATCACCAGAGTAATTGAACAATTTCTTCTTACATGGCTGGAACTTCTAGTTTGCATCAACCATTGATGGATGGAAGTTCAAGGATAGGTTGGAAACCACCCCAAATGGAGGAGGAGTGGAGTAACTTTGGAAAAATGTCTGCCAATTATCCAATAACAGAGGAGGAGGAAGAGGAATTTGATGAGGCATATGAGATGTATTGTTGGGAACTGAAGAAATGCTAAGTAAAGTTAATGCTGCTAGAAGAACATGGTTACTACTTCTGGTTGCTACTTTTATGATTAATGCTGCCAGTTGAAGATTAATACTGCTGAACAAGATTAGTACTGCTAGTTCAAAGTTAGTACTACTTGAAGAAATTAATACTGCTCAGAGTATTAATGCTGCTGAAGGTTAATGCTGCTTATAAGATGAAGACTTCGCATGGAAGGATGACAGCTGGATGGACTGAAGATATTCATGGAAGTTAGAGATAAAGATAGAAGTTTATATTGAAGATCTTTTATTATTTTGTAATTATCTTTTATCTTCAATATATGTATAGATTTGTTTAGAATAGCTAAGTAACTTTTGTGAGAACAATTATTAATTCTGAGTTTTATTAGCTTTCATAGAGAGAATCAACCTCAAGATTTGTAATCCTAATTCTAGAGAAGTAGAATTCGTATTGGTGAGCCTATTCATCAATATTGAGGTTGTGTGTTTAATCTTGTAACTTCAATCATTCAGTACAAGTTTACAAGTTGTGATCATTGATTTACTGTTGCATTGTTTTAAGAATATTAAAGTGCTATTCCGCAGCTTCTTTAATATTATTTTCTGAGTGTGTGTTCTTGTTAAGAATTAAGATCCTGACATGTATGTAGAGACACATGAATACGAAGGGCCCCCTCTCGTAACCACACACCTTCTCGAAGGATGCCGACGGGGACGAGGGAATCCATACGGCAAGCAGAGATAGAGATTTCCAAGCTCAAAGACCTGTGACGGAAGAACAGGGATGAGCAGATAAAGTTAGAGACCGTCGTCGAGAGAAAGAAGCAGACGGTGACGGTGGTGCAGAGAGAGATCAGGGAAGAGGAGAACAAAATAAAGAATATCAAAGAAAACAATCCCCACATAGAGGACATGATCAATGAAAAGGCTGATTGGATCATTAGGTGTAAAGCTCTGTACCCATAGGGATACTAGTTTACCTTTTGGTTCTATCCTTTTGTGTTTGAATGTTCATGTTCCGAACTTTGTTTAAATTAGCCTTGTCATGTAGTAGTCGATAGACTTCCTTTGCTCGGTTCTATCCTTGGGTTATGTAATAAAGTGTAGCATTTTGTTTACTATCATGATACACGAACATTATTCATTATAATCAATACGTTTATTACATACATTGTTACTCATTCAGATCAACGTTTAAATCAAAAGTTTGACGTCTATAAGTGCCTCCATAATCGTCGGTAGGCATTGGTTGAGTAGTGCGGCTACCAGATGCTCTTTGGCTTCCACGATTCACTGGTGTAGGCGCCTAACATTGAGTCCAAGTATGTCCGATTTCTCTACATCGAGTATATCTCCTCGGTGTGGGATCCTCACCACGAGATGGGATACGATCATGGTTACTCGGTCTACCAGCGCGTCTCTTGTAGACCGGTGGTTTAACGGTCATAAGCGGAGTGTTTGGAACAACCCATGTATCAGGATGCCTAGGCGGATGTATGAGCTCTGAGTATGTGGCTCGAAAATTATCCGCTTTGAAGTAAGGAGATACCATGTGGATGACAATTGTACACCGTTCATGCCTGGAAACGGCGATTGCATGATTGCAAGGTAAACCAGAGATCTGCCATTTCCAACAAGAGCAACTATAACGATGGTAATCCACTTTCGCGTCCCTACGGGAATCTTGAACTTCGTATAGGCCATGACCTATTTCATGGACAATAAACCTTTCCGACTTCACCTGTCTCCTTCTAACAATTTTTTCTATTTTTGGGGGGAGAGCATTTACCCATCTCGCTGCAGAAAAACGAAAGATTAAAATATTGCAAATATGTTGTGAATTTTTGTGACAAACGAAAATAATAGTGGATAAGTGTGACTATGAAAACCTACTTTGTCCCGACTAATTGAATACCAGTCTTGTTGAAATTCTCGGAAGTAATCCATAAGGGACACGATAGGAAGTTTTCGAGCAAAACGAGACAGTGCATTGACCGACTCGGCGCTGTTTGAAGTCATTATGTTGTAACGCATTCCAGAGAAATAGGCCCGTGACCATTTCTCCTTGCCAACCGCGTCCATAAGTGGCGCTCCTACAGGTATAACGCATCGTAGAGCTTCCATTTTACGTTCAAACTCCTCCTCCGTGTACGCTTTACATGTCTTCCAAAACATACCCTTCCTAAACTTGGCTCTACTGTTCCTGCTTTTTACGTTCATCAGCAAATGGCGACAACACAAACCATGATGGCATTTGGGTACACCGTGTTGATAGTTTGGCTTATAGATAAAGCCCTGTCGGATATGAACACCAACCCTTCCGATTATTGGATACATTCCTTCAACATCGTCAAAAACCAAGTCCACGCCTCCCCACTCTCAGACCTACCCACTCCGAAAGCGACCAATACAATTTGGTTATTGGCGTCCATAGCAACGGCTAAGAACATTGTGCCGAAGTAAGGACCCTTCAAATGAGCGTCGTCTATTATAAGGACACGACACAAGTGTCCTAGAAACGACCGAATCTACATAAATTACATGGTTTAGGCATTAGAAAATTACAGACAATATCTATTAATGCAAAAAATATACTGGCTGAGGCAAAACATTAGAAAATACGTACCGAGCAACCAAGGGCAGCAAAACACATCTCAAAACGTCCTGTACTATCTGTCTTTATTCGGGTGAAAGTACCAGGATTATTAAGCTTCAAGTTATAGAAGAACACAAGGAGTCGGCTAAAAGATTCATGGGGGGTACCCCGCACAAGGGTTAGCGCATAAGCCTTCACACGTCAAGCTTGCCAATACGAGATATTTAGGTGCATGTCCACCTTCATGTCGTTCACAATGTCTTTTCCACGTATTCTCCGGCTTTCATCACTCACTTTAGGCAAAATTATGTGTCCCAATACTCTGTTATTTGTGTTACGGTGGTTGGGGTATCATCTAGGTCCTTAAACAAGTGTGTACGTCGTTCACAATTCATACGTGGAACATAGTGGTATTCTGTATGCACACAACATAAATACGCCAATTACAGTTAGGGTGCACACATCTCGCATCGTATCGGGATTTTGAAGATCTTTCAACTCTAAACTGGAAACCCTCTTTAAGGGTCTTCCTCCCGATAGCGAGGGTCATTTCGTCTTTCGTTTGAAAAACATCCCCTAGATTCACTCTTCTACTACGATTATAATGTACGGGTGCTTCGTTTAGTGTGATGACGGGCTCTCGGTCTTCTGGAAGGGAGGGGGCATACCAAAGTAATCATTTATCCCACCATATGATTTAACAGGACTGGGTTCAGACGTTTCTTCTTCTTCTTCATCCGTATCAACATCAGAAAGACCCAGGTCATAAGCATGAGATTCATCGGGGTCTTGATGAAATTCTTCTTCGTCTTCGGCTTCCTCATCTTCTCGTTCGTCTACCGGTACTTCTGTCTCCGGAACAACATCGGGGTTATAGTCATTCATACCATAACCATGTTCAGGAAGAAAAGCAGAATTAAACTGAGGCATGTAAGATGTTTGATTCTGCTCGGGGAACTGAGGCATGTAAGATGTTTGATTCTACTCGACATACACATCAGGAGCGCCTCCGGTGTTCGAACCACCACCAACGTTGCTTCCGCCCCCCATCGTGTAATCGTCGTAAACGTAAAGTGTTGGCGGATTTGTTAAAGCCATAGCATTTTGCAGGAAACACGAAACATCGACATTGTCTCTTAACTCAACGATTTGGCCAAAATATTTGTAAATAATTTTGGTGGTACCAACAATAGAGTCCATACCACATTTCTCTCGAACATAATTAACCAACCTTTGATGCGTGATAGTTGCCAGAACCATGACGCGAACCATCGGTCGATCAGTAAAATAATCCCACTCTTGATCATTTTGTTGAAAGTAACCTCCACCCAAAATACGTAACTTTACTTTTTGAGAAACATATCTCATCTTCAAGAAAACACAGATTAAACAGATGAAAGAAAATCAAGTTGTTGCAAATTTTTCTCAGAATGCAAAACTGCTTGCCTTCCCTTTTCAGGCTTCCTATTCTTATAGAAAACTTCATGGTTTCAAAATTGTTCAAAAGCATTCAATAGGTACACCCACTCAACTGTACAACTGACAATTATCCAGAAAAAAAATAATGCAAATCTGCAACGAAAACGTACGTCAAAAACAAGAAAAACAAAAAGAATAAGGAAGAATTGCGGACCTAGCCTAGGTCCGCAATGGCGGATCTGGATACGAATTAGGGTTTCTAAGAGTGTGCCACGTGTCCACATTGCAGATGGCGGACCTACCCGACGCGACCCATTGCGGACCTGGGTAGAGCCGCCAATTTATTTTGTCTTTTAGGGTCTGATGGCGGATCTACAGGTCCGCCATTGCGGACCTAGGTTTATTTTCATAAAACTGGTCGAGAAGTGGCTAGGAGGTGCAATTAACCGAGGAATGTGGCTATTTAAGCCAATTTCCCATATATATATATATATATATATATATATAGAGAGAGAGAGAGAGAGAGAGGGGGGGGGTAGGTTATTATGCAATCCCTTTACATGGTGCAACTCATACAATCCCTCTATCCATCACTCATTTTATTTTCATCTTTTTTTTCTTTTTCTTAATTACAAAAGTGAAAATAAAATGAGGGGTGGATAGAGGGGTTGCATGGTTTGCATCATGTAAAGAATTTGTATTTGATCGCCCCTCTATATATATAATTGTTCACATCATTTACTAAAATGAATCCAGATTACGAATTCAATATATTCTATTTAAAAGCATAGGGTACAGAAAGGATAGGATGTGAATAGATTTTACCTCAACCATTGGGCTCGTAAGGATCGATGTTTCTATGAAAACCTTCCACTTGTGCACAATGCATGATGTGTGCAAACATACAATAAGATACGTAATTAGGAAATATGACAAGTAGACCAACAATTTCCTTGTGTGTGCACGATTCAAAAGAGTCAAAGGTATACAAATAGACAAAGTAGTAAGGAAAAACACGCACTACAAGAAGAAAAGGGTTTTAGAGAAGGATTTAGAAATGTATCTAAAGATGATCTTTAGAGAATGAATTACATGACAAAAATGAAAAATGTAACAAAATGATGATGCTCTTTAGAAAAGGATTTCAAACCAAAATAATACACTTTGAAAATCCTCCCTAAAACTTTTAGAAACACTTCTTACAAAAATCATCTCTAAAAAACAACTGAAAGCTTTAGATACGCTTTCGAAAGCGTCTCTAAAAAGTAAAGTATTTTTATTTTTATTTTTAAATTAAAAGAAAAGTTTTAGTTACACTTTTATAATTTTCAAAACGTATGTAAAGGTTTCTTATTTTCCATAAATTGAATTTACACAAGAAAATATAGAAAGGAAAAGGAGCATATCCATACGAGAGTCCAAAGTTCTACGAGAGTCCTGAATCGAACAGAGTTCTACGAGAGTTCTGAATATGAGAGTCCATAGTTCAAGGAGCGTATCCGTACGAGAGTCCTGAAGTTCTATGATTCCTCTTCCATTCTTCAACAATCGGAACAATATATTCCTGGAATCAATATCGGTTCTGTTCGATTTCTCGATTTCTGTTTGATTTATGTTCAATATATCCCTAGAATCTAGGTGATTTCTGTTCTATTTCTCGATTTCTCAATTTCTATTCGATTTCTGAAGTTCTAGGCGATTTCTATTCGATTTCTCGATTTAGGGCTTGAGGATTCATCGATATGGTAGGATTATATAAAGCTTATATAAATTTTCACTATCTTTGTTGAGATCTTTAATCGAAGATTTTCACTATCCTTCTGAAAGCTAAAGCATATGATCACATTTGAGCTTGTTAAATTGCTTCTTTTCTATGCAGGCCTCCTCATCTACAAAGAAATCAATTGCTTAGTTTTGATCCTTGTACCTTTATCTCGTTACTTATGCTTGCCTTGATCCATCACTTTATAGCAACTTATCTTTGCATTACCAGGTTCGGATATTAGTTTTCGGTGGCTTCACATGCTTATGATTTTAAGTTTCTTGTTATTTATGATTTCTTGGTTTCATCATTCACTGAATTTAGCATGTTAACATCCTTTATCTCATATTATTGCGTCATGCAGGCGTAATTGGTGGGAAAATTGGAGCCTTAATGGATTGGAGTGTAAACACCTCTTACAAAAACTTGAAAGGTATTAGCATGATTTCTTAAGGTATTTGTACCTTTTTTATTCTACTTGGTTGTAATCAGTTTCATCATGGAACATGATTGAAATCATATGATATGTGAACCATGAAAATTAATGCAATACCACATACTTTAGCTAATGCCCATGTTGCTAGAGCCTAGTAGTGGGAGAACAATGTTACTAATGGGGATTTGATCATATTCTTGTTACATCATGGCATAGAGAGTTGGACTTCAATCAATTGAAGCAAATATGTATCTAAAGAACATGATGCAGATAGATCTTGATGGGGATGTTAAAATTTACTTCATGTGAAGTGACTTTATTGATTAAACGACATTATACTTGCTCATGGTGACTGTATTGAGAACATCTAATTCAACAAGGCTCTTAAAGTGCTAAAACTTATACATATAAGTCCTTTTGTCATCATTATTCTTCTAAGAGAAATTTGGTAGATACTATATACTCCCAACATCCCAAAATAAGTGTCCACGTTTCTATTTTAGTTTGTCACAAAATAAGTCCCACGTTTCTATTGTAGACTTGTTGTCTTGATGCAAACCCAAAGGTGGATCCATCATGGTGAATCTCTTAGTGACGAAGAAGAAGACGACCACTTTGAAGTTTCATCAAATAATGACGAAGATGACCATACATTGAGGGACGCTATTGTGGATGAAGAAGGATGCATGTTTTTTAATGTGGACCGTTCAACTGAAAAGATGATGCTTAGCATATATTGTGCGAATATTGGTTACTCTAGTTCCATGCTTCTTTGGCAAGGTAGAGCACTGGTTTTTGATCACTGATCAGATCAATGTCTCTATCTGTATGAAACTTTCTACTTTTCCATGGTTTGCACTAAGGGGTTTCAATGATATGGGAGTTATAAGGTTGGTTCTTTCTTCTTTTTGGTCCCTGATTCTTTGGACCAAATATTGGTTCCCTCACTATTTTATTGGTCTAACTGCCTGGGTCATGATGTGCTCATGGATTCAGATTTTGGATGTTAGAGTTTGGGGCCTTCTTGTATATTTGCAGATTTGGAGGTTGATAATTCAGTTTTGGGATTGGAAGGAAAAGGTTATTGGGAACCACAAGGGTTGTGGCGTACTGGTTAAGGCCCTGCGGATGTGGTGAAATACCCATCTGCCCAGGGTTTGAATACAGGCGTACACAACAATTGTGGCCACTGAGGTTTAATCAGGGTTGATGTCTTACCATCATAATTTGCCATGGGATAAGTCTAGGCATAGCATAGGACACCCTTTCCCAAAAAAATGGGTAATTGGGTATTGTTTTTAGCTTAATAATCTTACCACATTTTAGACATGGAAGACTGGATATATGGGTAATTAGTATTGATTTGCAGTATCAGTGATGGGTGTTTATCTCGATGTGTTTATTGAGCTTCTAGCATATGACTTCTATGATCGGAACTACTCTTTTCGTAGTTAATCTGTTAATGAAATTTACTTACTTTTCAAGCTTGTATGTACTTTTTCGTTTATAAGCGGATTTCTTGATTCTTGTTTCTTTATATGCAAAGATAATGTTGGTGTTATCATGAATCCGAAGGGATAAATGAAAGGTAATCATGGTTAAATACCTTTTTTTGCAAGAAATTTGTAATACCCTACTTCTATATTAATCCTCAAAATCTTAAGCCTTAATTACAAAAATTTAAGATTTAATTAAAGTCTAAATCTATAAACATATTATCTATTACAAATGGCAAAACTAATTTCAAAGCTACTTGATGAGTTGTCAAAACTATTGATGAATTGCCTAAGATAAGAGATAGAAAGTACAAAAGCATGAGGTGGCAAGAGCATGAGATGGTAAGGATAAGTATAAAGTACAAAAGCATGAGGTGGCAAAAGATAAGTTATAACAAGTACATGACTTGGAAAGACTATGAATGAATTTGCAAAGCTAAAAATGCATGATATGGCAATCTAAAAGCTTGACAAAGCAATCTAGAAGCATGATGTGTTATCCTAAAAGAGTAAGGTGTCAAAATGTTATAAGAGTACAATCTTAAAAGCAAAAGGAACAAGTGGTTGAAGCCTTATGTTTAACTATAAATAGAAGTAGAAATTCAAGCATTTGAATTCATACCAAATCTTTCTCTCTTAAATTACTACAAGGCTTAAAGTAGAAAATCAAGGAAGAAGAAGAGGAAACCAAGCTAAATCAAAGTATGTTATGTGATTTAATGAGATACATACATGCTATATGAAATTATTTTATGCATTATGGAAGTTTTGATAGAGATATTTTGATATGATTGTAAAGTTATGATACAATGAGATTTTGATGCATTTTATGATCAAAACATATGATAGCATGTCATGACACGAGCATATGCATTTGTGCATACAAAGTATGAAGGTTTTATCCATGTTATGTATGACCATAAATATCCAACGTAGGGGATATAGAATGAAGGGACGTCTTGCAAACGGACCTTATGGGGCAGCCTTTTATGGACCCTGGGGTTATTGAACCTCAAAGATGTATGGCATACTTACATGTGAGAAGTGAGATCTCAAAAGAATGTTTTATGCATGAGCATTATAAATATTTTCCAAGAATTTTGAAAGTTGTTTATTCATGAAACCATGACTACTTACTAAGCTTAAAGCTTATATAATTCATGTATGCATCTCAGGGAAGGAGTAAAGAAAGACTTCAAAGATCAATAAGGAAATGTTCATTTCAAGCTTATAAATTTAAGTTTCCGCTATGTTTTACTCTGATGTAATAATTGAGACATGTAATAAATAAAAAAAAATTTAGTTGAGAAGATTTGTATAATTAAAGTAATAACACTCGAATATGGAAATTGGGGCATTACAAGTTGGTATCAGAGCATTAGTTTAAGTGAACTAAGATTGTCTTAAGCTAAGTTAACTTAGACTTAAACTTAAGAATATATGTGTGTATATATATATCTTCTATCACGGTTACATGTTTCAGATGTCTAGAAAAATCGGAGAAGGCCCGTCTGGCTATGGATGTGGATGGTTACAAGAATCAACCAATGGAAACCCGATCCCCTATCAAATTTTCGAAAGTCCAACACCAATGCCTACTAATCAAATAAATCCCTACGAAAATATCATACCAATTAATACCTCTTTCAATGATGAAGTTTCTGATGCTAACAATAACTTCATTTTCACATATCTATGGGAAGATATAAACCATCAAGAAGAAGAATTTGTGCCTCCGCCACGTATAGCACATCCTCCACCAGAAGAAGTGGTCGCATCAGGAATAATTGGAGAAAATCATCCAACTCAAACTCGTACAATCGGAGGTATATAAGCAACAATGCTATATCTTATCCCTAGAAGAAGAATTGGAGGCAACAAGAAGAAGATTGGAAGAAACTATCCAACTTCTAAACCAAAGCCAAACCCGGATCAACCACCAACAAGAAGAACTGAGCTATCTTAACGAACTGATTAACTTCACTAAACTACCACCACGAGGGTGGAAACCTAAGAAATAGGCTTTCTTTCTCCCTAGTAAAGTAACAATAGAAGATATATAGATGTATCAGATAGATAAAGGATTAAAAAGGGAAAATTTTCTTATTTCCCTAAGTTTTGTACCAACACATCCATATATATATAAACTAAGAAATTATTCGGCTATGTCTAGAACTTAATAGTTATTAATTTCATTTGTATTTTCTTTAGATGGTAGGTTCGGATTCGGATTTCGAACCATCCGATATTGAAATAGAATATGAAGAAAATAATATTATACCTATGGAAATCAATGCTGAAGAATGGGAAGAAAACGAAGAAATTGATGAGGAGGAAGCCAATGTGGAAGAAGCCGATGAGGAAGAAGCCGAAGAAGAAGACATAAATAGGGAATGGGAAAGATGGATTATAATTAATACCTTACAACAAAGAAATGCACGCTTAAACCAGGAATTAAAATTCAAGACCCGGACATTCACTACCAAGATAAAAGACAGATGCCTTTTTCTAATTGCACAGGTTAAAGAAATCTTTAAAGGATGTAGGCCTACTTAAGTTGACTTAGAGTGGGATGAAACATGGATAGTGCATAATAAAGAGTACAAGATCAAATCCCTATCTTACAAAGCATGGCTAAAACATAGATATCCGTGTGAAATTCTCGATATTTAAGAAAGCTAGCTTCGGAATATAGGCACTATTAGATATATGTGGGAAATTTTTGTAAACTCTATTTTCCCAAATTTTGTACGATACATATATGAAAATTATTCATGATTATATACATATTTATTTCAGATGAATGAAAGAGACGAAAATGAATGGCTTGAAGAACTTCTTTATGATAGTCCACTATTAGACCTCCTCACTTACGAACCAATAAACTATTCGAATCAAGTCCCTCGACCAGTCCAACTAGAAGTTCCAATTCTTGAAATTCTAAATCCAGATGAGCAGATGATGCACGAGGGAAATCAAAATAATGTTATAGAAGACTTGAATGAAGAAGATCATTATCAACTCGAGATTCACCCTCCATTCTTTTGGGACGCACCAGAATGGCAAGTATTAGAATTCATACCGCCTATGGCCGTTATAAATGAATCACCTGAAGATGCTAGCTCAGGAATTACTACAACAAATGAAGCACTAATTCCATCAGGATTAAGTCAAGCAGATATCAACATGCTTCTAGATAAACTAACTGAAAGAAATCGTCAAGTCACAATAGCTCAAGAAGAGGTGCACACACAACATAGGTACATTGTGCAATTGGAAAACGAGTTAAAACTAGCACAAAGAGACACTGAAAGAGCCGACCGAATACTAGATCAGACTCAAATCCAGCTTAAACATACTCAGGAAGAATTAGCCAAAAGTTACCAAGAAAATTCTTGTTTGGTTAGTGAACTTTTAGGAGATTCTTACATGAGAGGTTTCACATCTCAAAGAATCTTGAGGGATCGTTACCCTTACTAGTAATAATAAATTTTAGTTTAATCCTAGTAGCATACTTATATAATTATGATGTATCGGGATAAAAAGGGAAAAATTAATATATCCCAAAATTTTATCATGCATGCACTATATATATATATATATATATATATATATATAAAACGGAATGTTATTATATTTATGTGTTCATTTTATTTCGTAGGATGAATAGAGATGAATCAGAAAATAATTCACCACCAGAGCAAGGAAATAGAATGAGGGCAAATCCACAAGAATCTACTGGAGGAATTGATATAGCCACAGAAATCTCTCGAGGTATCCAAGAAAGTTTGCCAAGTATTATAGCTCAAATTCAAAACGCTATGAATCAAAACTCAGAACATGAAACGGTAAAAAATCAGACAAGGCATGAGCAACATAATGGTCAAACTCATGAATGCGACTATAAAGCATTTACAAATACTAGTCCATCCACGTTTGAAGGAAAAGGGGGACCGGTAGCTGCCATGAACTGGTTGGATGACATGGAGAGTTGTTTTCAAACATGTCAATGTGCTCCTACTTAACAAGTAAGGTTTGCTTCAACTAAGTTTAAGTTAAATGCCCTTCATTGGTGGAAAACTATACAATCCACAAGAGGCATCGCAGAAGCAGCCACAATGTCATGGGACGAGTTTAAGGATTTGGTCTATAAAAGGTATTGTTCAGATACACGAATAAAAATGATGGAAGAAGAATTCGTAAGGTTAGAACAAGGGAACAAATCTGTAGAAGACTATGTAGAAACTTTAATAGAAAAATCTCGATTCGCTACCTACTTAGTCGCTACAGAAACCCGAAAGGTGAACCGTTTTCTACTTGGCCTCAGAAAAGATTTACGCAGATTTGTAAATATGTCTCAACCAAAAAATTTCCAAGAGGTTGTGGAACTAGCAACTCTAGCTGAAAAAGATTGTTATGTACCAAACAATTACAAGACCCAAGAGAAAAGAAAGTTTGAGGGTAGAAATTTTAACAATCAATTTAAGAAACTCAAAGATAATAGTATAAGGACATTTGATAGATCTATTTGTCCTAAATGCAAAAAGCATCACCTTGGAGAATGTATGATTGGCAGAAATGTATGTTATCAATGTGGTCAATATGGTCACCTGAGTATGAACTGTCCTGAAAGGAATTGTTACAATTGTGGAGCAACAGGGCATCTTGCAAATAACTGCCCAAAGCCCAAAGGAGTTCAACCACGAAGAACAATACCAGGGAGTAGCGGAATCAAGTCAGAAACTGGAAAAGCTAAGGGAAGAATATTCCAAATTACTGCCGAAGAAACAAAGGAAATACCCAATGTGGTGACAGGTATTTTTCTAATCAATAAACAACCTGCTCAAGTATTATTTGATTCAGGAGCAAATAAATCAATGGTATCTACAAAATTCTGCATGAATTTAAATTGGCCATCCAAGAAATTAGATCAGGTCATTGAAATTAGATGGTAAAATTACCAAGGTAGATAAAGTATATGAAAGTTGCTCAATGGATATAGATGGAAACTATTTTACCATTAAGCTTCTACCAATGCTCCTTAGCACTTTTGATATTGTTGTAGGTATGGATTGGTTGTCTGAAAACCAAGCCCATATAGTTTGTAACAAAAAGATGGTAAAAGTCAAGAATAAAGATGGTAAGGAATTAACTATTTACGGTAGTTACAAGGAATATCCCTTCAACTTTATCTCAGTCTTAAAAGCAAGAAAATGCATTCATAAAGGGTGTGAAACCTATTTGGCTTATATAGTGGATGCTAAGAAGGAAAAGAAATTAGGGGAAGACATACCAATCGTATGTGAATACACGGAAGTTTTTCCAGATGATTTACCTGGATTACCACCAGATAGACAAGTAGAATTTCATATTGATTTAGTACCCGGAGTAGTACCTATAGCACGAACACCATACAGACTTGCACCTTCTGAAATGCAAGAGCTTATGAGTCAATTGCAGGAGTTGCTTGATAAAGGATTCATACACCCAAGTTCATCACCATGGGGAGCACCAGTATTATTTGTTAAAAAGAAAGATGGGACGATGAGAATGTGTATTGATTATCGGGAATTGAATAAAGTCACAATCAAGAATAGATATCCCTTACCCAGAATAGATGATTTATTTGACCAATTGCAAGGAGCAAGTTATTTTTCGAAAATAGATTTGCGCTCAGGATATCATCAATTAAAAATACAAAAGGAAGATATCCCAAAGACAACATTCCGAACCCGATATGGGCACTATGAATTTTTAGTTATGCCTTTTGGTCTAACTAATTCCCCGGCCGTATTTATGGATCTCATGAATCGGATATGTAAGTCATACATGGATAAATTCATCATTGTGTTCATAGATGATATCCTCATCTACTCCAAAAGTCAAGAAGAACATGAACAACACTTGAGAATGACATTAGAACTATTAAAGCGAGAAAAGCTTTATGCAAAATTCTCAAAATGCGAATTCTGGATTCGAGAAGTTCAATTCCTAGGTCATGTAATCAATGAAAGAGGTATCATGGTAGACCCAAGTAAAATTGAGTGCATAACGAAGTGGAAAACTCCGCAATCAGTAACTGAAATTCGGAGCTTTCTTGGATTAGCCGGATACTATCGGAAATTTATCCAAGATTTCTCTAAAATAGAAATTCCCCTTACAACACTGACAAAGAAAACCAGTAAGTTTAAATGGGGATCTTCGCAAGAAAAAGCCTTTCAGACATTAAAAGGCAAACTAAGTAGTGCACCAATTTTAAGTCTGCCAGAAGGGGTTGAAGATTTTGTAGTCTACAGTGATGCATCCAAACAAGGTTTAGGATGTGTACTTATGCAAAGAAATAAAGTAATTGCTTTTGCATCAAGGCAATTAAAGGACCATGAGACACATTACCCAACACATGATCTAGAATTAGCAGCAGTAGTTTTTGCCCTAAAAATCTGGAGGCATTATTTGTATGGTACCAAATGTATATTATATACAGATTATAAAAGTCTCAAGTACTTATTCGACCAGAAAGAGTTAAACATGAGACAAAGACGCTGGATGGAATTGTTAAAAGATTATGATTGTGAAATTAAATATCATCCTGGGAAAGCCAACATCGTGGCAGATGCATTAAGTGGAAAGGAACCCATTAACCCTATTAAGATATGTGCATTAACTATTAAGACTACTACCAGTATATTGGAGCAAATTGGTCAAGAACAACAAGAAGATTTAAAAGAAGAAAATCAAAAAGGGGAAAGAATTATCGGACAAATCAAACTTCTAGAAACTGACGAACATGGAATTAAAAGATTTCATGGAATAACATGGGTCCCAAAGGTCGGTAAATGTAGAGAAATAATTCTTGATGAAGCACACAAATCTAAGTATTCTGTCCACCCTGGGAGCAATAAGATGTATAAAGACTTAAAAGCCTTATATTGGTGGCCTGGAATGAAAAAGTCTGTGGCAAATTATGTTGAGAAATGTCTTACATGTTCAAAAGTTAAAATTGAACATCAGAGACCATACGGACCATTACAGCCATTAGATATTCCTGTTTGGAAATGGTAAGATATTACTATGGATTTTGTGACAAAATTACCAACAACATTAAAAGGTTCTGATACCATATGGGTGATTGTTGATCGGTTAACAAAAACAGCACATTTCCTGCCAATAAAGGAGACATATTTACTGAATAAATTGGCCAAGATCTATATAAACAAAATAGTTTCAAGACATGGAGTGCCTCTATCAAATGTCTCAGATCGAGATAATCGTTTTACTTCAAACTTTTGGAAAAGTTTTCAGAAGGAGTTAGGATCACAAATTAAAATGAGCACAGCATACCATCCTCAAACCGATGGCCAAAGCGAAAGGACGATCCAAACTTTAGAAGATATGTTGCGGGCTTGTGCAATCAATTTAAAAGGAAATTGGGATAGTCACCTACCCCTTATTGAATTTGCCTACAATAACAGCTACCATAGTAGTATACAAGCTGCACCATTTGAAGTTTTATATGGGAGAAAATGCAGAACACCGGTGTGCTGGATGGAAGTTGGCAGAAAACAATTAGCTAGACCTGAAATTATCCAACAAATTGCGGATAAGGTAATTCAAATAAGAGAGAGACTTAAAGTTGCACAAGATAGGCAGAAAAGCTACGCTGACAAAAGAAGGAAACCTATTGAATTTCAGGTAGGAGACAAAGTATTACTAAAAGTATCTCCGTGGAAAGGAGTACTACGTTTTCGCAAAAAGGGTAAATTACGACCACGATATATCGGACCTTAAAAGATAGAAAAGAAAGTGGGAGCAGTAGCTTATCAACTTGAATTGCCAAAGGAGCTAATGAGAATACACAATACTTTCCACGTGTCTAATTTGAAGAAATGCCTTGCAAAAGAAGATGTCGTAGTTCCAATTGAAGAAATTTCGGTTGACGACAAACTCAACTTCGTAGAAGAACCCATAGCGATCACTGAACATAAAGTTAAGAAACTTCGAAACAAGGAAGTATCCTTGGTATTAGTCCACTGGGACTGTTGTCATGGATCAGAAGCAACATGGGAAATTGAATCAGAAATAAAGAATAAGTACCCACATCTTTTTCAGTAAAATTTCGAGGACGAAATTCTTGTAAGAAGGGAAGATTTGTAATACCCTACTTCTATATTAATCCTCAAAATCTTAAGCCTTAATTACAAAAATTTAAGATTTAATTAAAGTCTAAATCTATAAACATATTATCTATTACAAATGGCAAAACTAATTTCAAAGCTACTTGATGAGTTGTCAAAACTATTGATGAATTGCCTAAGATAAGAGATAGAAAGTACAAAAGCATGAGGTGACAAGAGCATGAGATGGTAAGGATACGTATAAAGTACAAAAGCATGAGGTGGCAAAAGATAAGTTATAACAAGTACATGACTTGGAAAGACTATGAATGAATTTGCAAAGCTAAAAATGCATGATATGGCAATCTAAAAGCTTGACAAAGCAATCTAGAAGCATGATGTGTTATCCTAAAAGAGTAACGTGTCAAAATGTTATAAGAGTACAATCTTAAAAGCAAAAGGAACAAGTGGTTGAAGCCTTATGTTTAACTATAAATAGAAGTAGAAATTCAAGCATTTGAATTCATACCAAATCTTTCTCTCTTAAATTACTACAAGGCTTAAAGTAGAAAATCAAGGAAGAAGAAGAGGAAACCAGGCTAAATCAAATTAAGTATGTTATGTGATTTAATGAGATACATACATGCTATATGAAATTATTTTATGCATTATGGAAGTTTTGATAGAGATATTTTGATATGATTGTAAAGTTATGATACAATGAGATTTTGATGAATTTTATGATCAAAACATATGATAGCATGTTATGACACGAGCATATGCATTTGTGCATACAAAGTATGAAAGTTTTATACATGTTATGTATGACCATAAATATCCAACGTACGGGATATAGAATGAAGGGACGTCTTGCAAACGGACCTTATGGGGCAGCCTTTTGTGGACCCCGGGGTTATTGAACCTCAAAGATGTATGGCATACTTACATGTGAGAAGTGAGATCTCAAAAGAATGTTTTATGCATGAGCATGTTAAATATTTTCCAAGGATTTTGAAAGTTGTTTATTTATGAAACCATGACTACTTACTAAGCTTAAAGCTTATATAATTCATGTATGCATCTCAGGGAAGGAGTAAAGAAAGACTTCAAAGATCAATAAGAAAATGTTCTTTTGAAGCTTTTAAATTTAAGTTTCCGCTATGTTTTACTCTGATGTAATAACTGAGACATGTAATAAATAAATAAAAATTAGTTGGGAAGATTTGTATAATTAAAGTAATAACACTCGAATATGGAAATTGGGGCATTATAAAATTACTTTCTGTTAATAGATAAAAATGATTTGTTTTATTAGTATTTTTGGACTTTAGTCATAAGACTCATAAGTATACAGTGGATAATATTTTATGGTTTGAACATTTTTTTGGGATTTTAGCATCTTGATCACACATATTCTTTTATATCTTTTTCTATCGACCAAATCCGAGTTGGGTTGTATTTGGTACTAACTTGTTGTCCCATATTTGGTGCGATATTAGAGGGCGTGAATTGAGTGTCCCATCAAAATAGATGGAACAATATCTAGGTAGATGAGGCAAGACATGTAAATTACCAACTTACCATTTCAAATTAGAACATGGAAACCGTACATGGTTCTTTCATCTCCCATGCCTTGCCCTCACTCGTCTCACCCTGTCTAGACTTGTTTTCGTACCAAACTCACCTTACATTTCGAAATCCCATTCCTTTTTTTTGGTTGGATTTCGATTTTACAAGGATTTTTTTTGTTGGATTTCGATTTTACAAAGATTTTTTTTGTTTTAACATTTTATAATGATAAAACTGCATTATAACTTATTGCAACCATTGCTATTCCATCAAAGCTCACTCAATTCCCCATTTTGTGAGAATTAATGTTTGATATTGTCTTTTGTCGATTTCAGGATATGCCATCACCGGACCTATCGGGAAGGAGTGCGCTAATTTGTGGCCAAGGATTGCGAGTGTTGCGAATGCCATCGTATAAGATTAACATATCGGTTTGAAGTTGAGTTTCATCTTCATTCATTCTATGCTAGTTCTGTTTGTTGGTTTTGTTTTAGTTATATTTCAAGAGGATTTTCTTAGAAGACATGTTTTTGCCGAACACTTTATATTTCAAACTGCAGCCATCGATTATCAATGCCTTTTGGTTTCTTGTTTGGAGATTTTCAGATCTTTTCATTTCTTGAAATTTGGTTTTCATTTTATTTTTGGTTTTATTTTTTGAAACAAGTAATTGATGGGTTTGGAAGTTTTTTTAACACAAAAATTAAGGTCAATTGTTTTTTAAAATCTTTTTTGGTTTCTTAAAAAACTTGTCTTTCTGGTTTTGTAATTATGGTTTTTGTGTTTATAAGGGTTGTTCGGTTGGTTTTAAATTTGACTGGGTGGCTTAATCTATATGTATGGATTGAGAGGGTTTGTGTTTGGGAGGGTTTCATTTAAGATGAAAGAAACGGTTTTTTTAACTGGGAGCGACAGCGACAAGTTTAGAAAGACTTTGCCTTTCTGCATGGAGTTCCTCTAAAAGATTATTTTAAATCTTGAAGATTCTATTATTTATAATGAATCTAACTTGGGTTTTGGTACTCGTTGTTGTGGGACATATCTAGATTTGTGGAGATTATCGCTCATGTGTTATCTCGGTGTGTGTGGTATATGATCCAGGTAATAATATCTACCAAGAACCAGATTGCATTGTAAAAATACTAAAATGATAGACATGTAAATTATGTACAACTTCAAAAGGTACAAGTATGTAGTATAGTGGCTAGTGCAGAATGATTTGGTGCATGGATGGGTTTGGATTTTGCACTTAGAAGATGAGTAGAGGTCAGTGCTTTTATATTCTATTTTTTGTATTTTTCTCACATATATTTCCAATCATGAAATATTTATAGTCAATGCATTTCATCATGCCTTTACATCATAACTATAAAGGAACTTTTAAGCCTGTACTGTTTGAGGATTTGGGGGTTACACTGGTCCATGCTTTCCTTCCCTTTAGTAGATATGATGGACTGATCACATGACTAGATCTAAACACCATTAGACTATTATCCGTTAGATAAAGTACTAATATCCCCCCTTTCCATCTCATTTCCAGTCATCATACCATTCAAATAGCTACCAAAAAAAATTCCAATCCTACGAGTAGTCCATAAGTTGATACAGATAACTTCACCCCTCACCCAGAAGCAAAAATATGCTATAAATCCAATTAACATAAAATTCAATAAAACATAAATGAAAATAAAACAGCAGATCGAAGGCCATAAGAGCAGCATCCAAGACAAGTAGACCATGTAGACTCTGTACCAACTTAAAAAGAGAGAGAATAGATCAATAAGGCTAGAAACAACAACATGAGAACCAAGAGAATATAAGCTGATCCAACCAATAGCAGTAAAGCAGATTGGCAAAAATCCATATTAGCTAAAAATTGAACTAAAGAAGTTTCTAATAGCCATAGAACAGCACGTCCAAACAACTAGAAGCTAACAATATTCAAGAATAAAAGCCAAACATAATGAAACCCATAGATTGAAAGCAACCATATCACCATAAGAACCATCATGACATGGGACTGTTATAATATTTATTTTATATTATATTTAGATGATACACATGTGATGGAAATGCCAAGCTTGACCTCCAAGCTTGCCAACTTCATACTTGGTCACCACTCATAAGACTTGGTCCCTACTCCTCTTTCATCCTATAAATACCCCTCCCTTCCAACCATTTTCTTCATCCCTTCCAAGCTTCTCTAGTTGCTATACACCAAATACTCTCCCTAGTATATCCTTTCGATATACTTAGTTTATGTGAGGTCGAGAGTGTTCTTGATATTCGGTGGTGTTCGCGAAGTTTTGTTAGGTGATCGTGGATCTCAAGATCCTTGTACAAGCACTTTGTAATCTCCTTGATTGGTAATAATATTCTTGCTCTCGCTCTTTGGTGGATGTACACTATCAAAAACCGATAGTGGAACCACGTTAAATCACGGTGTTATTTGTTTTGAACTTGCTATAATTATAGATAATAACGTATTTATTATTATCTATATTTCATGGGTTTATTTTTCTACGTTAGAGAATTATTGTGCAACATCTAGATTATTGTTATCCGCATTTGTTGTTGGGTTAATTGTGCACTTGGATTTCTACTCGTTTGGGACCTTAGAAATCAATTCGCTAGTTTTTGCATTTGTGAGGCACATTTTTTCCTAACAATTGGTATCAGAGCTTTGGATCTAGATTTGGGGTTTTTGTAGAAAATATACATAAACCAATTTGCACGTTTTTTTTCTCTATGGCTGACGTATAAAATCCATTTGGTGCCGGTTCCTCAAACCAGTCCCAAAAACCGTACCAAGAAGGTACATTTAATTTGTCCGGGGCTGGGATTCGTATACAGACTTGGAATGGGGACGGTGACTTTGGTAAATGGCAGTTCACAACATCTGCTGCACTTAGGAAAAATGGAGTCCATCCCGTAGTATTTGCCAAAGACGAGTTAGACCCTAACATGTCTGAACTTAAGGCTAAAGAAATGGAAGCATGGGCATTTACTACTTTGCAGATGGCTATGGGAGAAAATGTTATATCTGAGATTGTGTCTGAAAAGACAGCTGCAGGTATTTGGAGAAAGCTTGAGAATTTATATCTCAAGAAAACTTTGACCAACAGATTGTTACTGATGCGGTCGTGTCTCTTCTTCAAAATGAAGGAAGGCACAACCATTAAAGATCACATGACCGAATTTGAAGATATCATCATGAAGTTGAAGGCAACGGATGCGCTTCTTGCAAAAGATGAAGAAGCACTTGCTATGATCCTATTGTATTCACTTCCCGAGAAATATTCCCAATTCACTAACAGTTTTATATATGGAAGAGAAACTCTTTCTTTGTCCGATGTGAAAACAGGAATGATTTCTGAAGATCAAAGAATTCAAATGAGGATCGGTAACAATCCCAGGGAGAACAATTGCAGTCAAGGCCTATTTGCTGACAGAGGCCGAGACGATCAGCAGTCCTCAAGAGGAAGAAATCGTGGGCGCTCTCAGTCCCGTCGGCCTGGCTCTCGTGGGAAATCAAAGACACGTGGCAACTGTAACTATTGCCACAAGCCAGGTCATTGGGTGAAAGATTGTCCGAGTCTTAAAAACAAAGACAAAGACAACGCCGAATCATCAGCTGTTGCAGCCGAAGAGGAGCAAAATGGCTTCTCTACCACAGTTACACCACCGGAAGGTGACAGGCGATGGGTGTTAGATACCGGGGCATCTTTCCATATGACACCATTCCGAGATTGTTTCTCTACCTTTGAAAAAGTTGAAGGTAACAGTATTTTTATGGGAAACAGTACTTCGTGTGTTACTAAGGGTATCAGTACTGTGCAGATCAAGATGTTCGATGGGTGTATTCGGACATTGAATAATGTCAAGTTTGTTCCATCCATGACTCGTTCCTTGATCTCTGTTGGAGTTGTCCAAACTGGGTTGCAAGATTCGGATTGACGATGGGAGTTTGCGCATCTCCGGGGAGTATCATTGTGATGAAAGGCAAACGGGCGGAAAATAATCTTTTCCATTTGATTGGCGAAACTATTTCTTCTGAATCGTGTGTGGCTGATATTTCTCAGAATCTCGATGTTGCTCGCTTATGGCATCTTCGTTTGGGCCACACATCCGAGAAGAATTTGGAGATTTTGCGCAAGCGAAAACTCATTAAGGTCGCTGTACCTGCCAGCCTGGAGTTTTGTTCGGGATGTGTCAAAGGAAAGCATACGCGTGTTTCTTTTGGTGTTGGAAAACACAACACTAAAGGAATCCTCGATTATGTTCATACAGACGTCTGGGTACCATTCAGTACTCCATCCCTCAGTGGAGGTAAATACTTTGTTTCGTTTATTGATGATTTCTCACATAAGCTTTGGGTGTATGTGTTGAAGTTAAAGTCAGATGTCTTCGATACGTTCAAGACTTGGTTGGCACGAGTAGAGGTCGAGACTGGCAAGAAGTTGAAAGTGCTGAGATCTGATAACGGTGGAGAATTTACTAGTGGTAACTTCAAAGAATTTTGTTTGCGTAAAGGCATCCACCATCACTACACCACACCAGGCGACCCTCAATCTAATGGGGTTGCAGAGCGGATGAATAGGACTTTGCTTGAGAATGTTCGATGTATGTTGTCGACATCGGGCTTCCCCAAATCTTTCTGGGCCGAAGCACTTTACACCGCGGTGCACATTATTAATAGGTTACCTTGTTCGGCCATCGGGGGAAATATTCCGGAAGAGGTTTGGAGAGGTAAAAGAAACATCTGTCTGAAATAGATACGTGTATTTGGTTGTCCTGTTTATTTTCATGTTTCAGGCTAGGACAAGCTGAATCCTAAAGCCACCAAAGGATTCTTGCTCGGCTATACAGATGGTATCAAGGGTTACCGAATCTGGAACCCCTTGACTCGTAAAGTGATTCATTCTCGACATGTCACGTTTGATGAATCAGTCCTGTTGAAGTCATAGGATCCTCAGTCCTCTCAAGATCCGGAAGTCGTTA
Organism: Arctium minus; assembly: GCA_954870635.1. Lineage (NCBI taxonomy): Eukaryota > Viridiplantae > Streptophyta > Magnoliopsida > Asterales > Asteraceae > Arctium > Arctium minus. The sequence goes on along the minus strand of OX941081.1, from coordinate 165,307,122 downwards.
CTACTGTTGCTCCTACTGCCGATGATGTGGAGACAGTAGACAATCCTTATATTCCCAGTTCATCCACTCCTGATATTAGCTCAGAATCACCCGTTATTGTTGAAGAAGTCATTCCGCCGGTGACTTCTACTAGTGATTCTGAAGAAGAGATTCTGAATGATGGTGGAGACGATGGCAATACAATCCCAGTTATTGTGCCTACCAGGCATAGTCAAAGAACTATTCGTCCGCCTAACAGGTATGGAGATTGGGATTTTGCTAACATGAGTTTTACAGATCAGCTGGAGTTTGCTTTGCATGTAGGGGAAGATGAGCCGCTTGATATAAAGGAGGCGTTGGCCTCGACCCACAGTTCTAAATGGCCTGGAGCCATGCAAGAAGAGATGGAAGTTCTCTCGAAGAACAGCACTTGGGACTTATGTCCATTGCCGAATGGCAGTCGTGCTATTGGTTGCAAGTGGGTTTTCAAAGTCAAAGATGACAATCGGTACAAGGCTCGTCTCGTTGCTAAAGGCTTTGCACAACGGAAAGGTATCGAGTATGACGATATTTTTGCTCCCGTTGTACGCCATACATCTATTCGTGTTCTTTGGGCGATCGTGGCTATTCACGATTTGGAGTTAGAACAGTTAGATGTGAAGACCGCCTTCCTGCACGGAGACTTGGAGGAAACTATCTATATGAAGCAACCTGATGGTTTCGTTTCCGAAAGCAAACCAGAATATGTATGTAAACTCAAGAAGTCCCTTTATGGACTTAAACAATCGCCTCGTCAGTGGTATAAGAAGTTCGATTTCTTTATGCTCAATATGGGATTTGAGCGTAGTGAAAAAGACGCTTGTGTCTATCATAGACAAAGCGGTGGCATTTTCACTTACTTACTTCTTTATGTAGATGACATGCTTATAGACTGCAGGGACCGGTCAGAGATCGAACTTCTGAAAGATAAGTTGAAGTCAGAATTTGAAATGAAGGATCTTGGCGCGGTGCAGAAGATTTTGGGCATGGAAATCGTGTGGGACAGAAAGTCCCGAACACTTAGATTGACACAACGGGAGTATATTCAAATGATATTGAAGCGGTTTAATCTTGATGGTGCCAAGACGTCTAGCACTCCGCTACCGAAGCACATCAAGATTACAAGTGAAGATTGTCCGAAGGATGACAAGGGAAAGACCGAAATGTCAAAAGTTCCATAAGCTAGTGCGGTCGGAAGTCTCATGTACGCCATGGTGTGCACTCGTCCCGATCTCACACATTGTGTCGGAGTGGTGAGTCGGTTTCTCGCGAATCCGGGTCAATCACATTGGGCAGCCGTTAAAACGACATTCCAATATTTGAAGGGAACCGAGACACATGGTCTTATATTTGGTTTGCATAATGACTATGAAATTGTTGGATTTTGTGATTCTGACTTTGCAGGTGATCGAGTAGGTTGGAGATCCACGTCCGGTTATGTATTTACATTAGGTGGAACAGCCGTTAGTTGGAGATCACGTTTACAGTCCATTGTTGCATTGTCAACCACAGAAGCCGAACTTGTTGCGGCGGTTGAGTCTGGAATGGAAGCAGTCCATTTAAAAGAATTGATGAATGGCTTAGGCTTCGAGCAACCTTCCGTACGCATTTTCTGTGATAATCAGAGTGCCATACATTTGGCAACTAATTTGGCTTTCAGCTCCCGGACAAAGCACATAAATGTGCGTGATGCATATCTTGTGAGATTACATGAAGCGAAGATTGTCTATTTGAAGAAAGTCCTGACAGACGACAATGCCGCTGATATGTTCACTAAGTCGCTACCATTGCTCAAACTTGATCCAGCTCCGTTTGTGTTAGTGCCGTTGGGCACTTTGCTCGAGAGAGAGAAGATATTACCACATGTGACAAAATGACATCTTTAAAGGAATTACTTTGTTAAGTGCTTAGAGCTTTGCTTATGCTCTACCTTGTTTAAGTGGATTGTGCATTTGAAGTTATTTGTTTGCTTGTAACTTTGACGGGTGATGGCCATGCCGAAGCTCGTCACGGTTGGAATGCATTTTGCTACCTCATGCCAATTTACTTTGCTATCTACTTGCTATGATCAACCGTTGGAAGAAATCGTATTGGTTGGATTGGGATTCGTTTCGCTATCGAGGATCACGTGCATCATGGTGGAGTGTTATAATATTTATTTTATATTATATTTAGATGATACACATGTGATGGAAATGCCAAGCTTGGCCTCCAAGCTTGCCAACTTCATACTTGGTCACCACTCATAAGACTTGGTCCCTACTCCTCTTTCATCCTATAAATACCTCCTCCCTTCCAACCATTTTCTTCATCCCTTCCAAGCTTCTCTAATTGTTATACACCAAATACTCTCCCTAGTATATCCTTTCGATATACTTAGTTTATGTGAGGTCGAGAGTGTTCTTGATATTCGGTGGTGTTCGTGAAGTTTTGTTAGGTGATCGTTGATCTCAAGATCCTTGTACAAGCACTTTGTAATCTCCTTGGTTGGTAATAATATTATTGATCTCTCTCTTTGGTGGATGTACACTATCAAAAACCGATAGTGGAACCACGTTAAATCACGGTGTTATTTGTTTTGAACTTGCTATAATTATAGATAATAACGTATTTATTATTATCTATATTTCGTGGGTTTATTTTTCTACGTTAGAGAATTATTGTGCAACATCTAGATTATTGTTATCCGCATTTGTTGTTGGGTTAATTGTGCACTTGGATTTGTACTCGTTTGGGACCTTAGAAATCAATTCGCTAGTTTTTGCATTTGTGAGACACATTTTTTCCTAACAGGGACAACGTTAAAAAAGAGTATGATGTAAACCGTTGCATATAGCCACAACCATCATTACTTTTGCCTTTGTAGCCTCTGACTAAAACTTTTTTTTGGTTTATCAGGTCTCGAAGTTGTATGACATGAAGCTGCCTTGATGTCCTATTGACTTGTTGTAGGTAAAAGAGGGGAATTGGCACATTGAAGATCTTGGATGGTTGTAGTATGATTCTGGTTTTTTTTTCTTTTTTTTGTTGTTGATAAATTTGAACATATGTCTGGATTTATTGAAACATATAGTTTGTTTTGAAGCGTTCTTGTCTCTTATGACAAATATATAAAAAAATTGTTTTAGGATTTTGATGTTTTTCTTGTTTATTATTGTTATTTATTTTATTATAATATATAGATGAAATATGTACTACATATATATATATACATATTTGTGTGTACATATAGACACCCTTTAGAGAAGGAAATGATTTTTGTTAAGTGTAACTAAATAATGCCTTTAGAGAAGGTTTATAAGAAAGTGTAACCAAAACATATAATTTTAGAGAAGGTTCTGGTTATGTGTATCTAAAGATGACAATTAGAGAAGGTTGGGGAAAGTGTAGCAAAAGGATACCTTTAGAGAAGCTTTACATAAAGCGTCACTAAAGTGTATATCTTTAGAGAAGCTTTTTCAAAAACCTTCTATGAAGGTACCTTTTAGTGACGCTTGAAAACCGTCACTAATGCTCAAAAAGCGTCACTAAAAACATACTTTTAAAAAAGCTTTTTAAAATAAAATGTGTCAACCTTTAGATAAGGTTTGAAAGCGTATCTAAAGCTCAAAAAAGCTTCTCTAAAGGTTAACGTAAATGTACCCTTCGAAAACCCTCCCTAAAACCTTTAGCTACCGTTATATAGGGAAGGTTATTGACGGAAGTGAAAAACTTCTCTAAAACCTTTAGAAAAGTTTTTCAAACTTTTAAATACAAAAGAAATCCTTCTCTAAAGGTCATTTCTCTTGTAGTGACGTAATACAAGTAGACTTAATGTAAATAACAACTTAAACACGTATAGACGCATGTCAAAAGGCTCAACTTTCCCACATTGTGTACTCTATCGTCACACGACATCCTACGACGTCCTACTAATTAAATTTTAATTTGATTGTCTAACAAAATAATATTTTCATAATTTTGTATTTATTCAATAACGAATCATCAAACTATAAATTATAAATACAAATGTTTTAACAAATGTTTCACATACAAAAAATAATGTTTATAAAATTGTTGATACACATATATACAATTAGGAAACTTCAATACACATATCTTAAAGAGTAGATATACAAGTTAAAGTAATAGAATCACAAACTTAATAGAATTATAAATAGGAGGAGGCTAAATGTGTGATTGCTAAATGCACTTATAAAATTTTAATAATATCCATATATATATATATATATAATTTTCAAATTGTACTAACATTTTTTATTTTTATGTTAATTTAACAAATAATATATTATTCTGAATTAATTTTGAATTATCAAAATATTAAATTGCTGGTAAAATAGTAATTTTATTTGGTTATGTTTCTTTTTATTTCAGTAGTTGTTATGTGATTTTATTGTTCGTTGGTTATGTTTTCGTATTAATTAAAAAAAATCTGTTAGTGATGTTTTTTAATTAACTATTTAAATTATTTAAAAAGTAATGGGTTTTTAAAATAAGTTGAATATACAAACAAAGGGGGTGTTTGGGATTGCTTATTTGAGGTGCTTTTTGGCTTATTGCGGTATGACACCAGAGATAAACACTTTATAGTGTTTGAATGGAGAAAAAATCAAAGTGTTTATAGCGGTGCCAAACCGGAGATAAACACTTTTTCATAAGTCATTTTGTTCTAAATTATCAACTTATTTGAAAAGTGTTTATGACTTTTTTTTAGTTATTTTATATGTATAAGCAATACCAAACACCTTTAAATAATAACCTATTAGCTTATTACGTTTTGGTACCACAATAAGGTAATCCAAACACTTTTTTAAAAACTCCGGTTTTGCAACGCATAAGTTGATAAGCACTCTTCAAAATAAGCATAAGTTGTTTTAAATAAGAAATCCCAAACACCCCCTATATCTTCATGCTTTTGCTTTAATGATTCTTCAGTGTATATAAGTCAAAGGTACCATGCACTTGCACTACTTGTGGCATTAATCACACGGAAGGAGGATCAAACAAGAAAACAATCAATTTATAAGAAATGCAAGAATGGTTAAATCACATGAGATTCTATACTAAATCACATGCATGTGATTTAATTACAACACATCTACAAGAACGTGGGTGACTAGTTAACGCGACCAAGGTCGTGTGAAACTCGCACATGCAGTGGCCGGTAAACACGATCCTTCTAGGCATATTGTAAATCATGTTTGATTTACTATAGAATCATATGTGATTTGGCTGTTTTCACATTTTCTCGTAAGTTGATTGTTTCCTTGTTTCAACCGGCCTAATCACCATATCTAATTTTTACACTTCGGTTTGTCTCGTTTTGAAGATTTGTACACATCTATTTACACACTATAAGAGATTTCTCAAGAGTATTTCACAATGTCTTTCTCATTGCTAATCTTGTTCGTCTTAAATGCTTAATATTTCAAGTCATTTATTATTCATACACTTTGGGTGTAAATTGATATCATCACTATTGACTAATATTGATCTTTTATCAAACTACATACTTAGATTATATTGATTACCATACTTATCTCTTCAAAGTGCTACACATATGCTTTATAACACTTACATAAGCATAATGCACTTTTCTTCTCAATCATACTAAACATCATCATTAATGTCATAATACCTTGTTATTTTATCTTGAATCATTTTGTGACTTTACTTTACATCCTAAGTTAACTTTGGGTACTCAAACCTAAATCACTTATATGAGAGGTATGAAACTAAGCATGTCTCTTTGTCTCAGATAAATGAGGATGAACTTTAACTTAGGACTTATTTGTACATAAAAACGTCTCCAAATAAACGAGAAAAACCTTGTCACAGAAATATTTAACATACCATCTTTATTGACATCTCTGTGTTAGAAATTAAAAATAATAGTCTTATCTTTATCTATGGTAGTCCTACCAATATATGAGAAAACTATATTTTAGTTAGATCATAACTTACATAAGTATTTGTTTAAGCTTGTGTACTATAAATTAACGTCTAAGTCTCTTAAACCACTACTCTCACACAAACTTACAACACCCACTTTTTCAGATTGTCACGTAGCATAAACATAGTAACAAATCATAATATGATTTGTGATAGAGATTATATTCCGAGATAATTTCCTTATAGTTGTATAGATATGTTTGGGAAAATATTGTGATTATCCTTGTAATTATCCTTTCCTTGTTTACCGATCCTTATAGTTGTACCTATCCTTAGGGTATCACAGCTCTTCTTCTTCTTCTTCTCTTCTCAACCTACAACCTCGTTCTCCAAACTCCGACAACCATGGAAAAGAGAATATTGATACGCCCACCCAGGGCTCTTTTCATCCTGCATTTGATGTCAACAATATCAAAAATTTCATCCCTTTCTTACTAGATCAAGAGGACAGTCAATACGCATCATGGGTTGAACTTTTTCATATTCATGCTTGCGCCTACAATGTCCTCGACCATATTGATTCTAAAACATCCTGCCCCCCATCCATCGAATCCCCTACCTGGAACCGTCTTGATGCCATTTTCAAACAATGGACCTATGGGACGATCTCTAAGGATCTCCTTCAAACTATCATCAAACCCGGTGCTTCCGCTCAAGATCTATGGACGCTGATTGAAGAGATTTTTCAAGATAACAAACACACCTGTGCGGTGTACTTGGAGGAACAATTCAACAACACTCGTCTTGACAACTTCACCAACATGACCGACTATTGCAAGCGTCTCAAACAAATCGCCGATCAACTAGCTAACGTCGGCAACCCGGTTTCCGAGCAGAAGATGGTTCCACAACTCGTTTCAGGACTTGCTAAGGGCGAGTACGACACCATCGCCACTTTAATTCAAAAACAGACCCCTTTCCTAGTTTTCATAAGGCTCGATCTCAACTTCTCCTCGAAGAGACTAACCGGGCAAAACAAGATGCCCACACACAACAGGCTCTCATCATGCATCCGACCACTACTAACCCCACAACGACTCTGCCTCAAGCTAACCATCCACCGTAACACAACGGAACAAGGGGTCGAGGTGGTGGTCGCGGTAGGCAACAATGGAGAGGGGGTCAAGGTCGCGGACGCGACCGACTTCCTCCAGGTTATCCAAGGCAACATCCGTCTACTTAGGCAAATACCACACCGTCTTGGCTGTCTCACGGACAGTGGATTGTCCCTCTGTGTTCATACCCCATGGTACCAGCATCTACAACATATCATACTCACCCACAATCGGGCATCCTCGGCCCCGGTCCGGCGACCCACTCCTATACTCAACAGCCACACGCACTCCTCACCCCCAGTTCTCCATCATCATATAGGCCTCTTGTGACACCAACGGAATTGGAAAACGCCATCCAAACGATGAGTCTTCAGCAACCCGACAACGTTTGGTACATGGATACGGGTTCCACTTCTCACCTCACTCGCAACTTTAGTATGTTTCCTAAATTGTTTAATTTGAGCACATCTAATTTCATTCTTGTCGGTGATGGTAATCACATTCCAATTAAAGGTTATGGTGACGACACTATTCCACCACCACACCCACCTTTCCGTCTAAAACACGTCTTCCATGCACCCCATATTATCAAAAACCTAATCTTCGTCCGAAAATTCACTCGTGATAATCATGTGTCTGTTGAATTTGATTCGTTTGGTTTCTCTGTGAACGATCTCAATACGGGGACCATTATGACGAGATGCAATAGTGTAGGGGATCTCTACCCGTTCGCTTCCTCTTACGCTTCTCAAGACACTCCACTTTTCTCGCTTGCTGCTATATCTCCAACAACTTGGCATAACCGCCTCGGACACCCGGGCACTTCTACCTTCAGTTTTCTTCGTAATAGTCGTTTATTTCCATGTAATAAAGGGAACAATACCCATTTTTTCTCTTCTTGTTCTGTAGGGAAACATGTTCGTCTTCCTTTTAAAACTTTCGTTCCTACTACTTTTTCTCTGTTTGACATAATACATGTTGATTTGTGGATTTCACCCGTTTATAGTAAATTGGGCCATAAATATTACTTGGTTCTTTTGGATGATTTTTCTCACTTTCTTTGGGTGTTTCCTCTTAAGTATAAATCTCAAGTTTTCGCGACTTTTCTTACTTTTCAAGCTCACATTAAAACTCAATTTGAAAAGACCATAAAATCCTTTCAATGTGACAATGGTCGAGAGTTTAATAATTCCGACTTTCACAAATTTTGTAAAGAAAAAGGAATGGTTTTTCGTTTCTCATGCCCCCAAAAATTCCCCTCAAAATGGCAAAGCCGAGCGAATTATCCGAAAAATCAATAACATGATTCGCACAACTCTTATTCATGCATCATTACCTCCCTCTTTTTGGAACTATACTTTATCCATTGTAACATCCTAAAAATTGGGTATATTTTAAAAATAAAATATTTGCAATAAGACGTTTATAAAATGAAGAATTTAACCTGGAACGATTTACTCAAAATAAACCTTCATACAAGGCATTGCCCAAACGGGGAAAGAGTATAAGGATTACAAATTGGGAATGCAATGGAAACAAGGACCGACAACCTACTAATCTAAATATTCTAATTTAGATTACAAATCAGGTGTCGTCATCATCTCCCAAAATATTGACAAGTAATGTGCACGCTCTATATTTCCTCAAATGTTATATCCTCAAAAGATTGTCCCCGACGGGACCCAACACTCTGCTCAAGACCTTGCCACCCCACCGCTAAGAGAACCTGGATTACACATCAAAGTAAACAAGTGTTAGGATTGGAGCCTAGTGAAATCATTCCACAATTATAAATAAGAGTAATTGATGTATAACAATATTTAAAGGGTCCACTTAGAATAAGGCAACCGGTTAACTTTCCAACACTTGAGTTCCTTATGTAAAACGGGGGAGACCCGTTCCACCATAGGTTGTGAAGGAACACATAAGTAGCCCACAACACATACGATGCACATATTTGTGAATAGGTATTTACCCACATCAACTCTATCCAAGTCTTTAGCCGTTAGAACGTCAACTCTATCCAACCCAAGTCTTTAGTTCGATGTAAACATGGGTTCAACTCTATCCAAGTCTTTACCCCAAAGATATCCAAGTTCAACCCTATCCAGGTCTTTACCTTGGACTCTCACCATTCTCCATTTCTTTAAAGGTATGTCACTTTATCATGGTGCTCTTGGCAACCAAACCCAAACATAACATAACTTCAATCATTATACCATCATAGACAATTTCAACCATTATAATACCTTCATGTTCACATAAGTCATATTTTTCCCAAAACGTTAGGACATAATTCCATAGCATCTCATGTACACAAATATCTATAATATATAAATAATATCACCACTCCACCTCCATCACACTCATTGTTCCAAGTAATTCATAATACCCATTTCGGTTTCCACATTTCATAATACTTTTAGAAGGTTGTATGTAGGTAAACATTCACCTATTTCATAACAACATAACTCAACATGTTCATACAAATTTCAAAACCCTAGATTTTGACCCAATAGTTGAAAAGGTGTAAAATGGAGAATAATGTTAGTATTTAAGGTAATGTAAAGTAAAAAGGTTTTCATAGCATTTAAGAACATGTACTATGAAGGAAGGACTCACAAAGTAGGTTTTGATGAAAACCCCAAAACCCTAGCTTCTCTTCTTGGAGAAGATGATAAGGAAGATGGTAGAATGTTCTTAGCTTGATTCCTTGTTTGATAAACCCTAGCTTCTTGCAATAAATGATGGATGGAAGCCTTGAGTAACCCTAGATTCATATTAAAAGAAGGGAGGGTTTTCTTGGGAGAGAAATTTGAGAGTTGGTGAGAGTGGTAAATGAGAAATAGGTCAAAATCGGTCATTTAACCAATCTAACCCCGACAGCGATAGTGATTCACGATTATGCCCAGGGGATAATCGCTGGGGCATAATCACCCGCTAACTAGGGCTCTCGATACCAATTTCACGAAAGTGCCACGCAACAGTGACCCGGGCACAATCGTCGGACACTGTCGCCCCGTTTGTACCATAGGTCATGATAGGGCTGCGATTATGACACTTGGCATTCTCGCCCAGGGACCTGCTCACCCGAATTTCTTCCGTTTTCGACCAGTTCAACTCTAACGGATCAAACCTAAATTAAAAGTACTATCATGCAAAGATGAGTGCAAGAAAATGGAAATCTAATAATCAATCCAACCTTTATCAAATTGAAAAGTTAAATTAACAAAGGGTCGAAATTGAATACTTACAAAATTTGGGGTTTTACATCCATGGCCACCTACATCCTCAACATTCTTCCCACCCGTGCCCTCAACAACAAAACCCACACTGAAATTCTCTTTAAACGGATTCCCACTTATACACATCTTCGCACTTTCGTTTGCCTTTGCTACCCAAATCTATCATCCACCACCCCTCACAAACTATCCCCGCGATCGACCCCTTGCGTTTTTTTTGGGATTTCCCCCAAACCATCGGTGGTACCTGTGCCTTAAACCGTCCACAAATGCAATCCTAATATCTCGTCATGTCACCCTCGAGGAAACCATCTTCCCGTTTTTTGACATTCAAAAATTCCTCCCCATTGACTATTCCTTTCTTGATTCTTCGGACCCATCCCCTTACCTGACCCATGTTATGCATGGCAATCCCACAACCTTAATTCCTACTTCAAATGTGTCAACTTCATCCCTCCCTTCATCTACAACCCCCTCCTTAACCACTCCCCCTCCTACGGCCCCCTCACCACCTTCCCCTACGGCTGCCCCTACACCCCTTCCCCTGCGACTTCACCCACACCACCCTCCCCTACGACTTCCCATAGTCCAATTCCCCATACGGCCGCTTCCACCTCTATACCATCCACTTCTTCCACCTCATCCCTCCTACACATACATCTACTCACCCAATGCAAACCTGAGCCAAAAGTGGCATAGACAAACCTAAAGTCGAATTTAACCTCTCCACTGAAGCCATATCACTCTTACCGTCGAACCCTAAAGTGGCTATGCTTGACCCAAATTGGAATACCACCATGATCGATGAGTACAATGCTCTTATTAAGCAACACACTTGGGATCTTGTCCTAAGACCAACGGGGATGAACATTATTCGTTGTATGTGGCTATTTCACCATAAATTCCGGGAAAATGGTGATCTTGAATGCTATAAGGCCCGTCTAGTTGTTAATGGGAAATCACAAGAGGTGGGGGTGGATTGTGATGAGACCTTTAGCCCCGTGGTCAAACCGGCCACCATTCGTACCATCCTAAGTATTGCAATGGAACGAAATTGGCCAATTCATCAACTTGATGTTAAAAATGCATTTCTGCATGGGAACTTGAAGGAAACGGTTTTTTTGCATCAACCACCTGGGTTCGTAAATCCATCTACTGCGGGATCCTTAGTGCAACAGTTACCGTCATCCACTCTGATCTTCGATAGAGGAATAACGCTTTCCTCTTCCGCGAAGCATTTCCGGAGATAGCACAAGTGGAATGTGTTGTGGATTACCTTCATCTCGGGTCGGAGCTACAATTGGTAAGCTTGAAGTCTAACCCATTTGGTTATATTGAAAGGACCAAGGAATCTAGGACTTAACTTTACTCGCTTCCCAAACCGGATAATCCCCTTCCAAGGCGATACTTTGAGCATAACTCGATCGCCCACTTGGAATTCCACCAGTTGCCTCTTCTTATCCACGTAACTCTTTTTCCGGTCTTGGGCCGCCTTCAGGCATTCCCGGATACCCTTGACCTTGTCCATAGTTTCCTGCACGATTTCGGGTCCGACAAATTGCTTCTCACCCGCCTCTAACCAACAGACTGGAGTTCGGCATTTCCGGCCATACAAGGCTTCGAAAGGAGCCATGCCAATGCTAGAATGGTAACTGTTGGTGTAGGCGAATTCGACTAGAGGTAGATGAGAGTCCCAATTCCCGCCAAAGTCGATAACACACGACTTTAGCTTGTCTTCGAGCGTTTGGATGGTTTGCTCACCTTGACCATTGGTTTGGGGATGATAAGTCGTGCTCAATTTCACTCTAGTTCCCAACTCTTTCTGAAGGTCGTCCCAAAAATTGGATGTGAAACGACTATCTCGATCCGACACGATTGACAAAGGAACACCATGTCTCAAGATTACCTCATCGATGTAAATTTTAGCCAACTTGTCCATCGGGAGAGTTTCCCTCATAGCCAGAAAATTGGCACTCTTGGTCAGGCGGTCCACCACCACCCATATGGTGTCGTGACCTTTAAGAGTCTTTGGTATCTTGGTCACAAAATCAATAGTGATGTGTTCACACTTCCATTCCGGAATTTCCAAGGATTGTAGACTTCGTATGGTCATTGGTGTTCAACTTTCACTTGAAGGCATGTCACACATAGTTCCACATAATTCGCCACGTCTAACTTCATGACGGGCCACCAATAATTGAGTTTCAAATCCCGGTACATCTTTGTACTCCTCGGGTGGATAGAATACTTGGATTTGTGGGCGTCTTCGAGTAGTAATTCCCGATTGCCCACGACTTTGGGCACCCAAACTCGCCCCTTGAAGAGCTTCAACCCGCGACCATCTTCGGTCAAGAGAAGACGTTTCTTTAACATCACTTCTCTTTTAAGGTTCTCTTCCCGAAAAGCTTCGGTTTGAGACTCCTTGATCTTCTCGATCAAGCTTGATACTAGTTTGATTCGAGATAGGGAAGCTTGTAAGCTCCCGCTATACTCTTTTCAACTTAAAGCATCCGCCACCACGTTTGCTTTACCGGGGTGATAAAGAAGTTTGCAGTCGTAGTATTTTAGGAGTTTAAGACACCTCCTTTGCCTCATGTTCAACTCTTTACCCTGGTTAAAAATGTGCTTTAGACTTTTGTGATCAGTATAGAGGGTGCACTTAGTGCCATAGAGGTAGTGTCGCCATAGCTTTAGCGCAAAAACTACCGCCGCCAACTCAAAGTCGTGGGTAGGGTAATTCTTTTCGTGCACCTTAAGTTGTCTCGATGCATAGGCAATCACCTTCCCACGTTGCATCAAGACACAACCCAACCCCATTTTCGACGCATCGCTAAAGACTACGAAATCTTCAGTTCCTTCGGGTAAGGATAAGATCGGTGCCTCGCAAAGTTTCTTTTGGAGAGTCTGGAAAGCTTTTTCTTGGGCAGCCGTCCAAACAAATTTTACATTCTTCCGAGTAAGAGATGTCAAGGAAGAATCGATCTTAGAAAAATCTTGAATGAATCGCCGGTAATAACCCGCTAGACCCAAGAAGCTTCGAATCTCGGACGAACTCTTTGGAGGTTCCCAACTCATCATGGCCTCGATCTTGGAAGGGTCCACCTTCACACTGTCTCGGGTAACAACGTGCCCCAAGAATTGGACCTCTCTTAGCCAAAAATTGCATTTCGAGAATTTGGCATAGAGTTGCTCTTTTCTCAACACCTCGAGAACTTCGCGGAAGTCTCGCTCATGTTCGAGTTCGTCCCTAGAATAGATGAGGATGTCGTTGATGAATACTATCACAGACTTGTCGAGGAATGGTCGGCACACACGGTTCATCAGGTACATGAATACTGTCAGCGCGTTGGTCAACCCAAAAGGCATGACCAAGAATTCATAGTGCATGTACCGGGTCCTAAACGCCGTCTTCGGGTTGTCTTCGTTCCTCACTCTCACCTGGTGGTACCTAGATCGAAGATCGATTTTCGAGAAACATCTCGCTTCTTGCAGTTGATTAAACAAGTCATCGATCCTCGGAAGAGGGCACTTGTTGTTCACAGTTGCATGTTCAACTCCCGGTAGTCGATGCACATTCTCATCATGCCATCTTTCTTCTTGAAGAATAAGACCGGGGCTCCCCATGGCGAGGAACTCGGCCTTACAAAGCCTTTCTCGAGGAGATCTTGGAGTTGACACAACAACTCTTGCATTACAGAACGAGCCAATCAGAAGGGAGCTCTAGCAATTGGAGCCGCTCCCGGGATTAGATCGATCCGAAATTCAACCTGAGGTGGCAGACCGGGAAAATCGTCCAGAAAAACATCGGGGAACTCCCAAACCACCTTTACGTTTCCGATATTCTTCTTTTCAAGCTTGGTGTCCAACATGTAGGCTAAGAAGGAGGACCACCCCTTTACTAGGCACCTCCATGCCTTAGCCATGGTGATGAGAGGTACATCTCCCTTCCTTATCTCACCATAGACGACCACCTCAACTCCATCGGAAGTTGGAATTCAGATTAGTTTCTTTACGCACAGGATTTCCGCTTGGTTATCAGCCAACCAATCCATCCTGATCACCACATCAAATCCCCCAATGGCCATCGGCATGAGATCGATTGAGAAATTATTCCTTCCGATCTCTAAGGTGCAACCCCGCAACAACTCGCGGACTACCACTTGAGAACCGTTAGCTATATCAACCACTAAAGCATCATCTAAAGCGATAGTGGTCACCGAAAGGTTTTGGCAAAACGAATTTGACACAAAAGAAAAACTGGCACCAGAGTCAAACAATATGCGAGCAGGTATAGAGTAGACAAAGAATGTACCCGAAACAACGTCCGGTGAAGCCTTCACCTCATCGGCGGTCATCTGGAACGTTCTCCCCGGCACCTTCGGAGGGTTTTCCCTTTTTCCCTGCGGTCCTCCAATCTTTAACTTCGGGCACTCACTGCGGAAGTGGCCCGGTTCCTTGCATTCATAGCAAGTGACCACTCGGATTGGGAAATTTTCACGAACGTACCCCGCCTTGCCACATTTAAAACAATTCGTCCCGCTAGAGTTGCACGGGCCGAAGTGCTTGCTTTTGCATTTGGGGCACCACCTAGCTTCCCGTCTAGGCTCTGTCCCCCTGTTGAAGTTGTTGTTAGAGACTCGAGGTTTCTTGGAGGGTAAAGAGTTGTCTTCTCATTTTCTTTTCTTGGTTGTCCCGGCCCTCTCCTCGCGACTCTAGGCATACATATCCTCCATGAGCTTGGCCTCTTCAATGGTCTCACAGAGAGTATTGGGCCTGGCATTGCGAACCATGGACATCATGTCCGCCGGCAAGCCTTTTAGATACGCCTTTACTTTATCATTCTCAGTTGGGGCCACATGCCCCGCCAGATCATGCTTTTCAACGAATTGCTTTGAATAGTCCCTCACTGACATGTTACCCTTCTTAAGGGCTCGAAACTCATCAACAATCCGATCCATTGCTTTTTCATTGCAATATTCTTCCATAATTTTCCTCTTAAACGCATCCTAAGACAACTGAGCAAGAATGTCGGCATCGAGGGTGGACCGAGTGACGTTCCACAAATGATGTGCCAGGTCTCTAAGCATTTGTGAGGCGAACCTCACCCTCTGCTCCTCCACACATTCACTGGACTCAAAGGCTTGTTCGATCGCTTGGATCCTGTTCATACACGCGACTGGGTCATCGGTTCCCGATAACTCAAGCGGTTTGCTACACAGGAAGGTCTTCTAGGAGCAAGTCTTCCCGCCCCTCTGAGCACCGACAAACACGTGCTCTTCCGTCCTGATCCTGTTACCGGTGCCACCTGAACCGGCCACCACATTCTCAGCGACTGTGTCATGTCTCTTGAGACTAGCATCTCGCTCCTCCAACATCTTAAGAAAGGCCTCTTGCTGTTTCTCCATAGCCAACGTCACCATTTGCATGACGCTGACCATCATCTCAGCTTGAGGGTTGGCCTCTTGAATGACCGGGTTCGTGGATGCCAAGTCCACTCTGGCTATGCGCTCAACCTCCCAGTGAAAATCGGCGGCATATTAGGAGGAACAACATTCACCGCCCTAACCGCTGGATTTTGTTCGGACGTGCTATCTTCATGAATTTCTCCTTCGACCAACGGTCAACTTCGAGTGTTCACCATGATAAAGCAATGTCTGCCACACAAGCACGAGAGAGAGTAATAGATTCGATCGAAAAACACGGAAACGTACAAATACATTCATCAATCATCATGATATTAGTAATTCAAGCATGCTCACATAACAATATATTCATAATGGCATTAGCTAAGTGCAATTATGAACACACCATACACAAGGATTCTCGTTACCATCATCACAATTCTTAATTTATGCAATTCTGTCAACTCTAAGGCCATCCCTTCTTAGAGTTTCTACCCAATCCTCACCAATCATAACTTAATAATTCCAGCTTATGTCTATACATCTGACGTTTATGCCTAGTTCGCTTAAACTAAATCTCTGATACCAACTTGTAACACCCTAAAAATGGGGTATATTTTAAAATTAAAATATTCGCAATAAGACGTTTATAAAATGAAGAATTTAAACCTGGAACGATTTACTCAAAATAAACCTTCATAAAAGGCATTGCCCAAACGGGGAAAGAGTATAAGCGTTTACAAATTGGGAATGCAATGGAAACAAGGACCAACAACCTACTAATCTAAATATTCTAATTTAGATTACAAATCGGGTGTCGTCATCATCTCCCAAAATATTCACAAGTAATGTGCACGCTCTATATTTCCTCAAATAAAATATCCTCAAAAGATTGTCCCCGACGGGACCCAACACTCTGCTCAAGACCTTGCCACCCCACCGCTAAGAGAACCTGGATTACACATCAAAGTAAACAAGTGTTAGGTTTGAAGCCAGTGAAATCATTCCACAATTATAAATAAGAGTAATTGATGTATAACAATATTTAAAGGGTCCACTTAGAATAAGGCAATCGGTTAACTTTCCAACACTTGAGTTCCTTATGTAAAACGGGGGAGACCCGTTCCACCATAGGTTGTGAAAGAACACATAAGTAGCCCACAACACATACGATGCACATATTTGTGAATAGGTATTTACCCACATCAACTCTATCCAAGTCTTTAGCCGTTAGAACGTCAACTCTATCCAACCCAAGTCTTTAGTTCGATGTAAACATGGGTTCAACTCTATCCAAGTCTTTACCCCAAAGATATCCAAGTTCAACCCTATCCAGGTCTTTACCTTAGACTCTCACCATTCTCCATTTCTTTAAAGGTATGTCACTTTATCATGGTGCTCTTGGCAACCAAACCCAAACATAACATAACTTCAATCATTATACCATCATGTTCACATAAGTCACATTTTTCCCAAAAAGGTAGGACATAATTCCATAGCATCTCATGTACACAAATATCTATAACATATAAATAATATCACCACTCCACCTCGATCCCACTCATTGTTCCAAATAATTCATAATACCCATTTCGGTTTCCACATTTCATAATACTTTTAGAAGGTTGTATGTAGGTAAACATTCACCTATTTCATAACAACATAACTCAACATGTTCATACAAATTTCAAAACCCTAGATTTTGACCCAATAGTTGAAAAGGTGTAAAATGGAGAATAATGTTAGTATTTAAGGTAATGTAAAGGAAAAAGATTTTCATAGAATTTAAGAACATGTATTATGAAGGAAGGACTCACAAAGTGGGTTTTGATGAAAACCCCAAAACCCTAGCTTCTCTTCTTGGAGAAGATGATAAGGAAGATGGTAGAATGTTCTTAGCTTGATTCCTTGATTGATAAACCGTAGCTTCTTGCAATAAATGATGGATGGAAGCCTTGAGTAACCCTAGATTCGTATTAATTGAAGGCAGGGTTTTCTTGGGAGAGAAATTTGAGAGTTGGTGAGAGTGGTAAATGAGAAATAGGTCAAAATCGGTCATTTAACCAATCTAACCTCGACAGCGAGAGTGACTCGCTGGCATAATCGCTGGGGCATAATCGCCCACTAACTGGGGCTCTCTGTACCAATTTCGCGAAAGTACCACACGACAGTGAACCGAGCACAATCGTCGGACACTATCACCCCGTTTGTACCGTAGGTTATGATAGGGCCGCAATTATGACACTGTGAGAATGCCAAGGGCATTCTCTCCCAAGGACCTGCTCACCCGAATTTCTTCCGTTTTCGACCCATTTCAACTCTAACGGATCAAACCCAAATTAAAAGTACTATCATGCAATGATGAGTGCAAGAAAATGGAAATCTGATAATTAATCCAACCTTTATCAAATTGAAAAGTTAAATTAACAAAGGGTCGAAATAGAATACTTACAAAATTTTGGGTGTTACATCCATGGCCACCTACATCTTCAACATTCTTCCCACTCGCGCCCCCAACAACAAAACCCCCACTGAAATTCTCTTTAAACGCATTCCCACTAATACACATCTTCACACTTTCGATTGCCTTTGCTACCCAAATCTGTCATCCACCACCCCTCACAAACTCTCCCCGCGATCGACCACTAGCGTTTTTTTTGGGAATTCCCCCAAACCACCGGGGGTGCCTATGCCTTTACCCATCCACAAATTCAATCCTAATATCTCGTCATGCCACCTTCGAGGAAACCATCATTGTTAGACTAATATTGTATTCAAGATTAAAAGTGAGGGTCTGTTGTGTAAATGTTGTATAGTTCAAGTGTTTAGTTGTAAAGTCAACGTAAGTTGACTTAGTATAAATAGTCTAGTTGTTGTCTTTGTAAGCATGAACTCACACACACATTTAGACAATCAAGTTGGTAAGGAATTCGTACACTGAGAAAACACACATATGTGAGACTTATGACTTCGTGTTAGATCTGTGACTATTTTGTTATCATATGATTTGATCTATATAAGTTGTGTTCTTAATTTGTGTATTGAATATATGCTAGTAATTCTGGGTCACAATTGGTATGAGAGCTCAGAAATCCATCGATTTGAGTTGTAAAAAAAAGTTTGAGTTCTGTAAATAGCTTTCTTGATTGATTTTTGCACAAAAAGTGAGTGTTTGATGAAATTGGTGATTGTTTAGTGATCGATTGATGTTATAAAAAGTTTCTATCGGATTGATTTTCACAGAAAAACAACTTGTAATCGAGAATTTGAGATTTTTGTTGGTTTTTGGTCGAACGAGTTTCGGTCACTGTTTGATTAATTTGAATATGCAATTGTGTGAATTGGATTATAATATTGCATTGGATTGTTCTTTGGACTAACCTTGTTGAATCTGTGAAGTTACAACTTTAAATTTGGAGATTTGGATCACTTTCTGGATCAAAATCGATATTTTTGGACTTAGAAACCAAGAACTCGCAAGATCTAAAGGATTCGTATGAAGAACTCGCTAGTTTGATAGTTTTCGCAATCATATTTCGCAAGATATCATTTCTGAATTCATCAAATAAAGAATTCGCATCGGTGTATCTAACGAATTGTAGAAGAATTCGCATAAGTCATTGATAAAATCGTATAAGTACAGAATTCGCATAACTCTTTGTTACGAAAAGCATAAGAATTCGCATAAGTTTTTCTTTGAAAAAGTTTTAAGTCAAGAATTCGTTTCTATGTCTGTTACGAATTCTGAAGAATTCGCTATTATGTCTTAAGCGAAAAGTAAGATTTCGCATCACTCTACGTAACGAATTCTGAAGTTTTCGCAAAGTTTTTTCAAAAATTCTTCCAAGTCAAGAATTCGTAAGAGATGCGAAATGTTTGTGAAAAATAGAAATTTTTTCTAAGTAAAGGATTCGTATTCCTGAAGCCTTTTACGAATTCCTGTTACGAATTGTGTTTTGCGAATTGCATTTTCAAAAGTTTTCAAGTATAGAATTCGCAGAAGAGAGACTTACTAATTGTAAACTTTTCGCAGATAGCCATTTACGAATTGCTCAGTGTTTGTTCTCTCTAGCTTGCGAATTTCTAACTTGTGAGAATTTCTAAGCTTTGTCTTGCGAATTTCAAGGGGTTTATGAATTATAGTACACTTTGTTTTGCGAATTGTTCTTGTTTAGTGTTGCTTGCGAATTCTGAACTTGAAGTTTTTAGAAATTTCATTTTCTGAATATTTTCAAGTGTTTTTCAAATTGTTGGATTCAAAGATCATTTTTAGCATATTTTTACAGATATCATCATGCCTTACACAGATGAAAAAGGAAATCTGGTGCTAACCAACAGAGACTGTGCTTTAGCATATATGCTTGAGATTCCAGCACTGGAAGCTAAGAACAAGAATCTGAAGATTTAGAATTCATCTCTTATTGAACAGATTAATAAATTGAAAGATGATAAATCTTTAAAGAAAGATTTTGTTTGCTCTGAATGTATCTCTAACTCTAAAATTGATTTTGCAGGAATCATTGAGTCAAAAGAGAAGGAGATTTCAAATTTACAAGCAAAACTGAAAAGACCTAAAAGTCTTAATTCAAGCTCTGCATGGTCTAAGAAGGAAATAATGCAAAAAGAGCTGGATGAACTGAGAAGAAGAGCAAACATTACAAGTCAAACTTGTGAAGGGCTGAGAAAGACAAATTCACAAATCTTTGCTGAAAGAGATTCTATGAAAGATAAAGTCTTCAGTCTTGAGGTTGAAATCAACATGATGAAGGAGAAAGCAACCCAAGACAAAGACAACATAAAAGCACAAGATGAGAAGAAGAAGATTGATAAAAAGAGAAAAGATTTTGAAAAAGAAAATGTTGAGTTTCAGAAGAAGATGGATGAACTAAAAGAAAAGATCTCTCTAGATGAAAAGAAAATGGAGAAAGAAAGAAAAGAGTTTGCTAAGAAACTTTCTAAGTTTTCCAGAAAATCTTTTGAAGAGAAGAAAACAGTAGAGCTTAAATGTGTTAAGCTTTCTCAACAAGTCTTAGACTTTGAGAAACTAATCATAATAGAGAGATATAAGTTTGAAAAGGAGAAAAAGATAGTTGAGCAAAAGTGTATAAAGAAAGATTTTGAGAAAGAAAAGAAAGCATTTGAAGCTGAGATAAAGGAGCTGAATGGAAAGCTATATGAGCTGTCAACAAACATTCAGAAGGAGAAGAATGCCAAATCTGAATTACATAAGAAGTTTGACATACTGTCAAAGGAAAGAAACTGTTTGTCTAAAAAGATCAAAGAACTTGAGGAGATCATGTTCAAGGTTAAGCTGACTGAGCACAAGACGCCTGAATTAATAGCTCAATGACCGAGAGATGATCTAGATGCATCCGAATGTTCATTCAAATCAGCTGCATGTTCAATTTTCACATATGTTTCTATTAATTCTTTATTTGATTCAACTGACAGTCATACTTCTAAATCAAATGATCAGATTCGTCCTTCTAATCTTTTCTATGACAAAAATGTTGATGGTTCAGGTAACATCAAGAAGAATGAGACTCAGAAGAAAAGATTTTGGAGAAGGAAAGAAGAGAAAGAAAAAGAAAAATGGATTTGGATAGTGAAAGGTTCCTCGGAGGAGAAGAAGGAACATAAATCATCTAAGCATGCATCTAATGCAAAAAGGAACTATGCTTCGAAAGGTAAAACTTTTGGCAAACCTGATTTGGTTTACACTATAAATCAATTGATCATGTTAGCGCAAAAGAAAATTAGTTGTTCCTACTGTGGCTCAAATGTGTTTGTAAATAAAAATTATGAAAATAGCTAGTATGGTTCTTATTATATCTCTCCTACTAGAACTGCAACTAATAATTCAGGATCCAAATACCAGTGGATACCAAAAGCTAAACCTGTGTTTCAGGCAAATAAAGACTAAGGGGGAGAAAGAACAAAGGCTTCTGAATAAATCAGTTCAGAACTCGTGCTTCAACGAACTATGGCTCTTGGATAAAACAGTTCAAGACCCGTTCCTTAATGTTTCAGAACTATGGTTTCTGGTTACATCAAATCAGAACCCGATCTTCATTGGTAAAATTGCATATTACTATTCTCACCGGAGAATAAGTAATCATGGCTTCTGAATACTCAGTTCAGAACCCGATCTCAAATGTTTTTCTTCTGATGGATGCTTCATTGATAACATCTTTTCTAGAATTTTTTTTTATTTGAGAGGGAGTTAGTGAATGAAACTGTTATATCTTTTAGAGGGAAGAGATATTAGCTAAATGTACTTTCATTGTTATATTTTTCGAATAACTTGAATTTTACAGATATCAAGATGGATAATATCTGATGTTTTATCAAGGATACTTAAACGATAATATTCATTTGAGGGGGTGTTGAGATACTATACATTACAGGTATATCTTTCTATATCTCTAACTCTATCACTTGTTGAAAGAAAGACAACTTTCACTTGTGAACAATAGTTTTTAAATGTTCAAACCACTTCCTATTCTTAAAAGATTTTCATGAATTAAGAAGTGCGATTTTAAATGATTTTGGATACTTTGATGACTATCTGACCGTGTGTTTCTAATGACAAATACTTGTGTAATTGTCATGTCTTTATACTTTGACAAGTATTCATACACACAACGGTTCAGTACATTTCTTGACTTTGTTATTACCATGTATCAAATGTTTAATCTTTCTATGGTAATACTCCCGGTTGTATTCATTGTTGTTTGAATCAAACGTCATTTCATTATTATATGTGCTTTCATTGATAAAATGTTTATATATTGTTCATATAAATAACATTCGTCTTTGATTTCCCAAAATATTATTCTTCATGAATTTTGATCTGATCTTAATCATTGTCAGTTTCTCAAAACATTTCTATTCTTTTATGATTATTCATTCATATAAAGTTTTGAGAAATCTTAATTTTTTTTTAAAATGCTCAAATTTCATTCTGATTTTTATGAGCATACATACACTGACAAATGATTTCTTGTGCTTTAATGTCAAGAAAATCATTGAGGCAATCCATGATTTTAGGACAAATACATGGGATTCAATGTGTGAGCTTAAAAGAACTTCCATGGATTCACGATAACCAGTGTTTCCTACCCAGGAAGTATTCCCAAGAGTGATTGAGGGGAGAGGGGTTAAAAGATTGAGTGTTGGTGTGCGAAGAGGTAAAATGAAAATGAGAGATTGATTAGATGTGAGCTTAAATGTTTTAAAAGAAAGAGGGTGAGAGAACAGAGTAAAAGAATATCAGACTCTGCACCAAACTTCTTTCTGAGTCGGACAACCACATTACTGATTGCTCACATTCTTTGGTGACCATCATTGAAAAAGGCAGTGACACATGCCATCTCTTGCATACAACCCCACCAGCTACTCATTCTTTTCTTAAAAAGAGAATGTTTCACATTTTCTGGGGAAGCAACACATAATCTATTGGTTCTTCATTTGGAAGATACTGATATTGAAAAAGAAGGAAAGTTGCCCCACCTTCGACCCTTCATCATGCATAATTGAGTCTATGTATTATCATTGTTGTCTCAATGGTTTACATACTTTGAGCCTTATGAAACACAATCATTGTGCTTAGTTCTTTCATAACACAAGCATTAGCACACTGAAAATATGTTTTTCTGTCAGAACATTCATAGAAAATACCTTGTGTTTTTCGATGATTGGATGGAAGTCCTGGGGAGTGAACATCATTTCAAGCTCCTTAAATTGTACATTCATTGTACAAAGTGGCTTTGTGCTACTGACAGGCATTTCTAACTATTTCATATGTTGATTCAGGGTTACAACTCCTAATTTCTTTGAATTTGAAAAGATTCAGATGAATACATTCATGAATTGACGGCTCATTCAGATCAGATGAACGATTCTCTCATATCATTTATTGGGGAGATTGCTAATTTTCCTATCTGGGGAAGATTGATCATTTATTTTCAAAGGGAGAGATTGTTCAAATTTCACCATAACGGGGAGATCATGAAGACTGTGCTTATTTGATTATTTGGGGAAGATGATTCAAAGACTGAGCTGATCTTGAACAAGTTTTAATGATTTTGATTCTTACAATTCAATAAAAAGGGGGAGATAAATCAGAGTTCAAGTTCAGATGATGGTATCAAAAGTTAAGATGATTAAAGTTTGTATCAAGAAAGGGGGAAAGATGTTTTTTTTCAAAGTCATATTAAAAGCTGAAACAAAGATTGTTGTAAAGAGATATGATATTGTTGTAAAGGGAGAGAATGAAGATTGTGCTAAAGCTGTCAAAGGTTTCAAAAGTTTAAAGTTTCAGAGTTCAAGACAGAAATATATTTTGAAGAGAAAGTAAAGACATGAAAAGCAGAAAAAGGGGGAGATAATTTGATCAAGTGATAAAGTTTGTTGAAGATGACAAAGCTTTCAAGAAGTCAAAGTTGAAAAAGTTTCAAAGCTGAAGATTATTCTGAAGATAAGAAGACCTGAAGATTACTGTCAATTTTTTTTAATCTTGAATCCAAAGGGGGAGATGTTAGACTAATATTGTATTCAAGATTAAAAGTAAGGGTCTGTTGTGTAAATGTTGTATAGTTCAAGTGCTTAGTTGTAAATTCAACGTATGTTGACTTAGTATAAATAGTCTAGTTGTTGTCTTTGTAAGCATGAACTCACGCACACATTTAGACAATCAGGTTGGTAAGGAATTCGTACACTGAGAAAACACACATATGTGAGACTTATGACTTCGGGTTAGATCTGTGACTATTCTGTAAGCATATGATTTGATCTATAAAAGTTGTGTTCTTAATTTGTGTATTGAATATATGCTAGTAATTATGGGTCACAATCTTCCCATTTTTTGACATTCAAAAATTCATCCCCATTGACTATTCCTTTCTTGATTCTTCGGACCCATCCCCTTACCTCACCCATGTTATGCATGGCAATCCCACAACCTTAATTCCTACTTCAAATGTGTCAACTTCATCCCTCCCTTCATCTACAACCCCCTCCTTACCCACTCCCACTCCTACGGCCCCCACACCACCTTCCACTACGGCTGCCCCCACACCCCCTTCCCCTGCGACTTCACCCACACCACCCTCCCCTACGACTTCCCCTAGTCCAATTCCCCATACGTCATCTTCCACATCTATACCATCCACTTCTTCCACCTCTCTTCCTCCTTCTTCCACCTCATCCCATCCTACATATACATCTACTCACCCTATGCAAACCCAAGCCAAAAGTGGCATACACAAACCTAAAGTCTAATTTAACCTCTCCACATAAGCCATATCACCCTTACCATCGAACCCTAAAGTGGCTATGCTTGACCCAAATTGGAATTCCGCCATGACCGATGAGTATAATGCTTATATTAAACAACACACTTGGGATCTTGTCCCAAGACCAACGGGGGTGAACATTATTCGTTTTATGTGGCTATTTCACCATAAATTTCGGGAAAATGGTGATCTTGAACGCTATAAGGCCCGTCTAGTTGTTAGTGGGAAATCACAAGAGGTGGGGGTGGATTGCGATGAGACCTTTAGCCCCGTGGTCAAACCGGCCACCATTCGTACCGTCCTAAGTATTGCCATGGGACGAAATTGGCCAATTAATCAACTTGGTGTTAAAAATGCATTTCTGCATGGGAACTTGAAGGAAACGTGTGCCAACCACCTGGGTTGTTAGGTGGTTTTTATGCATCAACCACATGGGTTCGTAAATTCGTCCACTCCAGGACATGTGTGCCGACTTCGAAAGTCTCTCTACGGCTTAAAGCAAGCCCACGAGCTTGGTACCAATGTTTTGCTAATTATCTTTTGTAGCTTGGCTTCATTTGCAGCAAAAGCGATAATTCGTTATTCATCTACCGACACGGTACCGACACCGCATACTTATTGTTATATGTGGACAATATTGTCCTAACCGCCTCTTCATATAGGTTAAATCCAAACTGATCGAGACCCTCAAATCCGAATTTGCCATGACTGATTTAGGCAAGTTGACATGTTTTTTAGGCATCTCCGTCACTCAAACGCCACAAAGTATGTTTTTACCTCAACGAAAATATGCCGAGGACATCATCAATAGAGCCAAAATGAATAACTGCAAGCTCGTGGCCACTCCGGTTGATTCAAAGTCCAAATTCAGTGCTCATGCTGGAGATCCGGTTGAAGATCCATCTCTCTACCGTAGCCTTGCAGGGGCCCTCCAATATCTTACGTTCACTAGGTCGGACATTGCCTATGCGGTACAATAGATATGCTTGTTCATGCATGCTCCCCGGGAACCACACTTCAATGCTCTTAAACGCATCATTCGTTATATCAAGAGAACTCTTGATCATGGATTACATCTCTACCCATCTGATTCGAGCCGTTAATATCTTATACGGACGCTGATTGGGGTGGATGCCCCGACACCCGCCGGTCCACGTCTTGCTACTGTGTTTTTTTGGGAGATAACCTTATCTCCTGGTCTGCAAAACGACAACCGACTCTTTCCCGATCGAGTGTCGAGGCTGAATATCGTGGTGTGGCGAATGTGGTTGCTAAAACGTGTTGGTTACGGAACCTTCTTCTTGAGCTCCACTGTCCCCCTCAAAGAGCCACCCTTGTTTATTGTGATAATGTATCTGTCGTCTACTTGTCGGGCAATCCGGTCCAACACCAACGAACCAAGCATATTGAGATGAACATACATTTTGTTTGCGAGAAGGTTGCCTTGGGTCACGTCCGTGTTATCCATGTCCCTTCTTCCTACAAGTATGCAGACATCTTCACCAAGGGTCTTCCCAAACAACTTTTCCTTGATTTCCGATCCAGTTTGAGCGTTCGACCTCCTCACGCTCGAACTGCGGGGGTGTGATAGAGATTATATTCCGAGATAATTTCCTTATAGTTGTATAGATATTGTGATTATCCTTGTAATTATACTTTCCTTGTTTACCGATTATAATCTCTGTATATATATTGGTGATATGAGAAGAAGAGGGTCAAGGGATTTTCACCAAACTTTAATTTGATCTTAATTAAGGTCAATACCTTACACTGCATGGAAATAACTTACAATTAAACACCTTTGATCCCCTCTTAAAGGACAGGTACATGGGGAACTTCAATTTTTTGACTAACGTGTTCTGATACTTTAGAGTGTTTGATCCTAAAATACATGCATAATTTTTCAAGACTTATATTGTAACACCCGAGAAATTCGATATGTTTTGGCTACCTTTCTTTCCCCGTTTAAGCTATGACTATACATTAATGCTAGTACAATTAGTTATTTTGGATGCCAAGCTAATCGAGAGCGAAAAAAGTCGGATTTTAGGTGTTAGGAACACCTGAGCGATTGTGCCAGCGAGAGTGCCAGAGGCACAATCGCATGGCACTCTCGTCGAGCCAGATAGGCTGGCGGTACAATCTGGGTGATTGTGCCAGCCAGAATGCCACTAGCACAATCACATGGCACTCTCACCGAGAGGTACCAGTGTGTTAAATGTAACGATTTTCATCCATTTCTCTCATTTCTCATTTCCACTCTCTTCCCTTTCTCTCCTAAAATGTTCCTCCACCTTCTATTATGAACCCTAACTGATTTTGGGGCTTTCCCATGGAGATTAAAGTGTTCTCTCTCCATCTTATGCTAGTGGATTCATCTCTGGATGCAAGATCAAGTTCTCATCTCCAACACTAGAGATTTTTGGGGTTTATTAGGTTTTGCTCAAAACCTGTAACACCCCAAAAATGCGACAACAAAAATTTACGAAAAATGGAAATGTGGTATATGGAAATGCCAAAGCATGAGCCTCCCAAAAATGGGGAACATACAAATACCTGTTTAATTACAGTTTGTAATAGAAACGGAAGATAAACAACAACCTATTAATCTAATTCCTTAAACAGAAATAAGATTACAAAAGGGGTGTCGTCTATATCCCAACAAAAGTCTTCACCAAAAACGTGCACCCACTTGCACTCTCCAAGCTCACACATGTCTGCCTAAACCATCTTAGATGCGGCGGCACTAGAACCTGAGATACACATAAACACCAAGCAAGTGATAGGCCAAAAAGCCTAGTGAGGTTGAATGACAAATAATAAATTCATGAGTGACCATTACATAGCTTTTATCAGCGGTTATATCCACAGCCGGAATAAATGGGGGAGACCCATAACACCAATCAAATTCCACCCAATAGACGAGATACCCTTGTCTCAACTTTTATGAGCGACACCACAAGGCTCGACACATCCGGGGGTAAAACAAGGAATTGCCCCAAATGGCAGAGGTTTAGATACATACCAATATGGTGGCACCCAAGACTATGTCCTCTTAGTGTCTATTTGACTTGGTTCATCCATTCAACTCATTTATGACCAATGAGGCATAGTAGTTCTCACAAGATACATATAATCCCAATGTAAGTCACGTGGTCCAAATATTAATACTCATACACTAGGCATGAGATGATGCACACCATGATAGTTTAAGCACCCATGAGGAAGAAACTTATCCACATCCCCAATCATATATATATATATATACATACCATCCAAGGATTTCCCTTCACATTCCCAAAACATCATTTATCAAATAATTTGTATGGATAAAACCCTAATTTTTACATAACAAGGAAACAAAACAATTATGCATGTATAAACATGTATCTCATTTATAAAAGGATTTAGAACACTCACCACCTAGGTTTTTGATTAAAACCTAGAAAAGTAAACCAAACCCTAGAAGTTGAGGAGAGGAAGACTTGAGGTCTAGAGTCTTGAATCTTTGCTAGTACTCTTCAATAAATGCTCCTAAAGATCTTGAAGCTCTATTAATGATTCCAACCACCCAAGTCTTGCAATCAATGAAGGGAGAGGTGTGGAATGAATAAAAATCTCCCTTAAGGTTTCCCTCTCAAATAAAATATATTTTTTGGAAGTGAAATGAGAGAAAATGGTGAAAAAGGGGATTTAAACCTGTCTGACGCCACGGGCGATTGTGCCCGGCGATTGTGCCAGGAGAACTCTCGCCGAAAATGTACCGTGAGTTTAGGTCCCCCGGCGATTGTGACTCGGCGATTGTGAGATATGTACCGCGAGTTCTTAGGCTCGGGCGATTATGACAGTGCGATTGTGCCCAAAGGCACTCTTGCCATCACTATCGTCGAAAGGGTACCGAGTCCCAACTTTGCCTGCGATGGACGGACGACACTTGGGCTGATACGATAGGTCAGGGTAACTGATTACAACTATATGGAGTGCACCAAAAAGGAATAATTATGCGATAACCTAGGTCTAATCATTCCATATAGAATCTAGGATATTACGTGTTTTACAATCCTCCCCACCTTAGAAAAGATTTTGTCCTCGAAATCTAGCCTTGCGTGAATAGGTGAGGGTTACGTCTCCTCATGTCCTCCTCGACTTCCCATGTCACGTTAGCACCTCGTGTAACACCCTCAATTTGGTAAGAGCAACTAATTTAAAATTTTGGATATAACATCAGAATAGGGACAAAACTTCCTCTTACAAATCAAAACTCAATATACCCAAATTAAAATTCTATAATTAACCTCAATAACTATCAACTCCAATAAGATACAAAGACTAAACCGTAGTTGGGTGCTACTTAACCCCAATACAAGTTGCTCTTCAAAAAACCAATGCGGAAGACTTCACCAGGCTATTCACTTCCCGAGCACACAATTAGCACTTCTCTCTTCATAGTGTCACTAGAACTATTCCCAAACGAAGCCTGTTGCACATGCCGACAATTAAAAGGTTACGCTAACGCCTAGTGAGTTCAAGAGTTTTACATGAACAAATATATCTTTAAAAATGTATGAACCCCGATTAAAATCGTAATCTTTCAAATGATTTACTTTAAACTTAGAGACGACTCTTTTCCAATATCATGCATTTTCTAATATGGACACCCCACTACAAAACATTCGTTATAAAACTATGCAACCCAAAACTCACTTGAAATGAGAATGGGGATTGACTTCCAATTTCAGAAACGTGGATAAAACGTTGTATCCCAAAACACCCAAGCACGGGTGGGGTAAAATACTCAACCCATAAATCATGGTTAATAACTCACATGTACGTTACGTCACCAAAAACATGGACACTAGGAACAATACTCACGCAACCATAAAATGGAAGGAAACCAAATACCAAAACATGGGAAGGGCCTATTCCATTCAAACCTTAATATACGCGGGGGAAACCCAATATTAAGGTCATCATTTACAGTCGACCACACAAATCCAATGATAAGAAACTAAGGCGTTAACATTTAAAATACTGTTGGCCGACGACAGGGGAGGCCTGTATCCGTTGAGAGTGGAGGAACACAAAAGTATGTCACCCATACAACGTTAATTGCATGATACCTCACAACATAAAAGCCCAAGTGTCCCTACAACTTCTTAACAAGTTTCACCTCAAGAGACAATTGACCTTGGTGAACATTACAAAGAACTCCACCCCGAAGTCCCGGCACACTTAAAGACCACCTCCAAGGCATTACTTCAAGCGGCGGAGGTCCTAGTGCCTACCTCTTCGGTAGCACTTCCAGACTCAACCGTCCTACATGTCAAAAGTTCATGGTCGTAAAACATGGGTCCCGGAGTCCTACCTCGAAATACACAATTGACCATCAAAACAGACTGACTTACGTGCCTATGGATCTAATGCAATACAGTCTAACATTACATGACTACACGGGAATGATCAACGTACTCGAGCATGTAATCAACCTCAATATGCAACACGATGCATTAGCATGTAATTCATAACCGGGCCCTACATTGAACCATTAAAACCGGACAATTGTCCCCGAGACTTTTTTAAGTCGACACCGAGCTAGAGCGCTCAAAATCCTCTTTGACCAACGATTAACGATCCCCAAATAATAAACGAACATGACCCACATCATGCAAACACATGCTCTAAAATACTTGAATAGACTCCAATACAGTTTAGATTGGGACAAAGGTTTTTCCAAATGGATTTATACTCTTTATCCTTTCAAAACGTCCCATAACACGAAACCAAACCTTTTACCCAAACAAACACTAAAAGAGTCTTTTTACCAAATAATTTCCATTTATGCAATAAATAATCAAACGCTTTAAAATGACTTCTTTTTTCAAGATATCCCAAAAATCCCAAATGTGGGAGGGGCTTTTACAAGATTTTTAAAGCCAAACACCTCAAATGATCAAAATCCACCAAATAACTCAACAAGTAACAATTTCATGAAATACATAAATATTTTAAAATGAACATTTTGGCATGTACAACGTTTTCGCAAATCAAATTGAACTCACATTGCTAGATTTAGGCTAAATCTAGATTTTCCCCAACTTAAGCTCCTTTGAAGAAACTTGGATCTTCAAGCAAAAAACTTCCAAAACCTAGATCCATAAACTTCGACCATAAATATTTACATCTAACGATTTAGAATCATACCCAAGCATTATGCATGAAGATCTCCACTACACCAAAACCCTAATTTCCATAGATGAAGAGAATAAAAGATTACCTTAACCATAGATTGAATCCACTAACCAAAATGCCTCAAAGTCACCCAATATGAGCCATAACTTCTCATCTTCAAAATAGGTAAAAGGTTGGGTGAAACCCTAAGAAGCTTGGTGGAGAAGATGAAGATCAAGGGATGATGGTTCTAGCTCCCAACTTGCTAGATGAAGAAGAAACACTTAGCTTTAGGAGGAAAACCCCCAAATATGAGCTAGGGTTCGAATTTGGGGTTGGGGGTAGGTTTAGGAGAGAAAGGGGAGGAGATTTGAGGTTTTTTGAGAGAAATGGGGTGGAGGCCAATTTATTCCCCCTTTTTCAGCGTGAAGTGGCTCCGCGAGAGTGGTGGCACGACCCGACTAGCATGGGCAGTAGCGCGGAGCTCTGGACAGTGCATTCGCGTGGATCACTGCGCGGTTCGACCCGCGCGGAGCACTGTCACCGTTTTCTGCCTTCTTACCGACCAAGGATTTCGGGGTGTTACAATCCTCCCAACCTTAAAAGAGATTTCGTCCTCGAAATCTGGCCTCGACCCAAAACACCCAATGCCGCATTTAGCGAGATCAATTGATGCTCTAACCAAAAGGGATTCCCCCACGATACCTTGCCTCATATGCGACCCGATTACATCCCGGTTAAAGTTGTCGCTGCATTTCTCATAACAAGCCGCCACACACCCGATCTCAACGTTCGATATATCTTACCGGTGACGGGATGAACATCGAGTCCTTATCAAATCACTTTCCTATCCTTAAGATCTCGGTTGTCTCCCAACCTTAGGTTTCACATATCACCTCAAGAGTAACTTACGACCTTAACTAGCCATTCCCATCAAGAATACCCTAAAGCGAACTTTTCCCTTAGATACTTCTAATTTCGACACATCAAAGTCTCCTCAATAATCGGTTTGTACTCAAAGTCTACCTCGGCATTCTCACCAAATTTCTCCAATAATCAACACCAACAAAGATTTATCGCCTTTTCCCTGACGAAGTTCCTAACACTAGTTTAGTCTGGTCCAACCCACAATAAATCCGTTTCCCCCAAGCTGACACAAGCTCAACATCTGCAGATAGTGGATCACCCCAAACTCCATGGTTACACAACTCCCATAATGCATTCAAACATCGATTGACAAATTGGCGAAAACCCAGCTGCTTACAGGAATACCAATGGTCGATCCCTAAATACCAACATCTAATATCCTTAAGGTTACCACTTAACTTGCAGACACGCCAAAATCAACGAAAGTGCACTGAAGCACCCCAACGGTCACTGTCCTCCAAATTCGAATGTCGACACCTATCCTCAAAATGTCTACACCGCAACCGTGGATATACCACCATATATTTCCTTCCAGATTCTGCATTGACGAATTAAAGTTGACACCTATCATGGTACTAAAGTTCAAACAATTGGATCACCATAATTTCTTTATTCCTGAAGACTCACCCGGATAGTACACATCCGACCCATGTATGATGTCCAAAATCAACCCATCATTTCGTAACCCACCAAAACAAAGCAACCACCCAATGTTTAACCCGCAGTTTTACCAAAACAGAAAGGTCACCACTAAAGTAACTGGAAGAATGCTTAAATCTAATACATCAACTATTCATGTGCACCGGTTCATGAAACTGAAATCCAAAATTCAAAACTAAACACAAGACAGGCCCTCCGACACTTCAATTCCCAGTAGCTCCTCTAGTCCTTAATCACGACCTCTATCACCAGAGGGTTTGTATCTATAGCCCTAATGATTTCAAGGTTTTTCAAACCACCATGCCACTTTGAAATTTTATAAATTTCTAGATACAAAAGCTTTATAACACTTACTCGTACGCCTAAAAATCCACTACCGTTTACTCGGTAGGTATACAAAACGGTCACAAACGTCTCACATATGAAATCCTTTCGAAAACCATTTGGTCATTACTCAAACTAATAATGGAAATGAACAAAGATGGACAATCAAAATTTTCGAATGGACCACTATGGTCCTAACATGCATCAATTTACACCATAGATGAGAAATAATTTTACGTACTAGAACAGTGTATAACAAGGCGTTTGTACAAGACTCCTAAGGGAAATTTACATAGTCAGGTTCCGAAAATCCCTCATCTAACCATATAATGATATGAAATAAAATTTTCTCACAAGACCCACATACATCAGTTTATTTCCCCAAACTCAATAAAACAATAAATGCTTGCGATTTGATAAAACATAAAGTAGTTTAAATCGACTTCGAACTTTTAGCCGCACGAATAAAACGTTCTTTGACCCGAAATGGTGGCCATAATGCCATGCATAGGAGTAAATCAATATTATGTATTGCGTGAGACTATAACAGTAAAACCAACAACCAAAGGATGTTAAAAGTAAAAGTTTAACACCAACCATCATAAATCATTCATATGCTTACTCACACCAAAAGTATAAATCAGTTATAATACTAAGTAGTGTGCAACGAAATATACTCATATAAAATTCAAAAGAGAAATCACACGATATTGAGACTCCAAGAATAGCATATGGGATAACATCCATCAACAAAACTCTCATGAAATGAACTTCTCAATAAACAGTAAACCAACACACGCAATGAATCTAGCCGACGCATTTCAATGTTCGTTCATGCTCTGCAAGACATCGTAAAATAATACTCCATAAATCTTAACAAAATTCACACGGAATAAAATTCCCAAGAAAACTCAATCACTAAAATAGTGGAAGACAACTCTTTGTCCAATGCCTTAACATATGTGGAGGAGATCCAATGTTAAGGTCATAAGCCGTAATTACTTGTCCAAGACTCTAAACAACATCAAAATACGAACATTGCAATATCCGAAAATAGCGTAGGACAACAATGAGAGTAAAGAAAGTCTCGACAAAGTTTGCAACCTCATGCAATTAAATAGTTTTATGCATGTTTAAAATCATGGTTTAAAACCTTGTGTGTACTACACATCTTTCCAAGATTTTGTAATATATTCCACATGATGATTTCGGAAACATGAGAAATAATTGATGCTATTTGTTTTAGAATAAATTTTGAGCATGAATATGATCGGCACTCAACATCTCGATCACCCCCCAATTTCCCAGTCACACTATCGACATCCGGATGCTCAAACATCTTAAGACAATAATCAAGGATTTCATAGGTTCACCTTACAATTTATCCTCAAATAATGAAGATTCCAAAAGTCTATGGTTCTAATCCAACCAATCATTCCGACCCGAAACGATCCACTTAATGCAATCACCATGCTTACTGTCACTCCAAGCAATGAATGCTAAAATCATCAACCTCTTCTAACGGCTATCCACTTAGAAATCCTTCCCTACCCCAAAGGTCGTCACATCCTAGTAGTCCAAGCATACGCATGTAACTTGTAGATTCACCATAACACTGGCCAGGTGAAATTATGAACCTACCGTACATTATCATCCTTGCTACTTTCGAAGTGACCCCCATTTCTAGGGGATCCATTAGCCTAAAAACATCTCATCTTAAAGTGCTTATCGGTGAAATTCTCTCTCTTGATCACCTAAAAGAACACTAGTTTGAGTCTAGGCATTCCAAATCAACACCTAATTCTCTCAAACTTAAGCTCTGATACCAACTTGTAACACCCTCAATTTCGTAAGAGCAACTAATTTAAAATTTTCGATATAACATCATAGTAGGGACAAAACTTCCTCTTACAAATCAAAACTCAATATACCCAAATTAAAATTCAATAATTAACCTCAATAAATATCAACTCCAATATGATAAAAAGACTAAACCGTAGTCGGGTGCTACTTAACCCCAATACAAGTTGCTCTTCACAAAACCAATGCGGAAGAATTCACCAGGATACTCACTTCCCGAGCACACAATTAGCACTTCTCTCTTCATAGTGTCACTATAACTATTCCCAAACGAAGCTTGTTTCACATGCCGACAATTAAAAGGTTAGGCTAACACCTAGTGAGTTCAAGAGTTTTACATTAACAAATATATCTTTAAAAAGGTATGAACCCCGATTAAAGTTGTAATCTTTCAAATGATTTACTTTAAACTTGGAGACGACTCTTTTCCAATATCATGCATTTTCAAAGATGGACACCCCACGACAAAACATTCTTTATAAAACTATGCAACCCAAAACTCACTCGAAACGAGAACGGGGACTGACTCCCAATTTCAGAAACGTGGATAAAACGTTGTATCCCAAAACACCCAAGAACGGGTGGGGTAAAATACTCAACCCATAAATCATGGTTAATAACTCACATGTACGTTACGTCACCGAAAACATGGACACTAGGCCCAATACTCACGCAACCATAAAATGGAAGGAAACCAAATACCAAAACATGGGAAGGACGTATTCCATTCAAACCTTAATATACGCGGGGAAAACCCAATATTAAGGTCATCATTTACAGTCGACCACACAAATCCAACGATAATAAAGTAAGGCATTAACATTTAAAATACTGTTGGCCGACGACAGGGGAGGCCCGTATCCGTTGAGAGTGGAGGAACACAAAAGTATGCCACCCATACAACGTTAATCGCATGACACCTCATGACATAAAAGCCCAAGTATCCCTACGACTTCTTAACAAGTTTCACCTCAAGAGACGGTTGACCTTGGTGAACATTACAAAGAACTCCACCCCGAAGGCCCGACACACTTGAAGACCAACTCCAAGGCATTACATCAAGCGGCGGACGTCCTAGTGCCTACCTCTTCGGTAGCACTTCCAGACTCAACCGTCCTAGTGCCTACTTCAAAAGTTCATGGTCGTAAAACATGGGTCCCGGAGTCCAACCCCGAACTACCCAATTGACCATCAAAATAGACTGACTTACGTGCCTATGGATCCAATGCAACACAGTCTAACATTACATGACTACACAGGAATGACCAACGCACTCGAGCATGTAATCAACCTCAATATGCAACACGATGCATTAGCATGTAATTCATAACCGGGCCCTACATTGAGCCATTACAACTTTAGTCGGCACTGAGATAAAGCGCTTAAAATCCTTTTTGACCAACGATTAACGATTCCCAAATAATAAACGTACACGACCCACGTCATGCAAACACATGCTCTAAAATACTTGAATAGACTCCAATACAGCCAAATGGATTTATACTCTTTATCCTTTCAAAACGTCCCATAACACGAAACCAAACCTTTTACCCAAACAAACACTAAAAAAGTCTTTTTACAAAATAATTTCCATTTATGCAATAAATCATCAAACATTTAGGCTAAATCTAGATTTTCCCCAACTTAAGCTACTTTGAAGAAACTTCGATCTTCAAGCCAAAAACTTCTAAAACATAAATCCATAAACTTCAACCATAAATATTTACATATAACCATTTAGAATCATACCCAAACATTATGCATGAAAATCTTCACTACACCAAAACCCTAATTTCCATAAATGAAGAGAATAGAAGATTACCTTAACCATAGCTTGAATCCACCAACCAAAATGCCTCTAAGTCACCCAAAATGAGCCACAACTTCTCATCTTCAAAATAGGTAAAAGGTTAGGTGAAACCCTAAGAATCTTGGTGGAGAAGATGAAGATGGAGGGATGATGGTTCTAGCTCCCAACTTGCTAGATGAAGAAGAAACACTTAGTCTTAGGAAGAAAACCCCCAAATATGAGCTAGGGTTCGAATTTGGGGTTGGGGGTCGGTTTGGGAGAGAAAGGGGAGGAGATTTGAGGTTTTTTGAGACAAATGGTGTAACACCCCCTTCCCGAGATGGAAAAGGAGGTTGCATCCGAACCTAAAACAAACCTTCAATAAAAGAATACAGAGCATTATTAAACCTTGATTAAAATAAGCACCATCAAAAAATAATAAATGTCTCGAACGATACACTTTCTTTCTTCCAATACTTACATCAAAACATTAATAAAACCTAAAACTTCTTACCAACAAACCTCTTATATAGGATGAATCTCTGAATTCCTTAAACTCTTTAGATTCCCTTCGAATACCTGCCGCGAACAAAGAAATGCGGCTGAGCCAAACGCTCAGTGCACAGATACAATAGATAACAAACGAATAATCGAACCCAATGTCGAATATAATAAAAATCTGAATTTTGGACAAGAGCCTTGAATTTTTGAGTGCTTACGAAGGTTAAATTGAGTATAATAATTCCACATCTAACTTCAGCTACAGACTTTAATACCCCAAAACAAAGAAAACGAAACCAAAAGAAATTAGACCAAAAGACTCAAATTTAATTGCTTAATCAAAAGTCATAACAAAATGAATAAATCCAAATTCATATATCAAGACAGTAATTTTGTCAAAACTCAGAAATGTCAAATCCAAACAAATATTATCAACTAAATATCAAATGAATCTGAGAAGCTTAAATCAAAATCATATCATAAGATTGCATAACGAGCTCGAACAAATAATCGCATACACTTGAGTTTCATGTCAAACATAAACAGATACAACAAGTGTCAGACATAAGCCACATAGGCACGTACGTTGGCCATTCTCATCCAACTGTACTAAATAATGTGAGATGCGGTGTTGGGCACTACACCGTCATCCACCGTACAAACTAGGGTCGACCTATACGCCTCCCATCACACCACGCCAACTCTCATCAGAGCACACAAAATCAAAAGGAGACGCCGTGGACTGATCATACCTCCACGGGTGGTGTCACGCCATCGGTGCCACAATGACGTGCCTATGGTACCCCCATAGGTGGTTAGTAGCTCGGTACACCTTAACATATAAACTTCAAAGGTATGTCACAACACATGTGATTATACTAAATGAGTATCAAATCATACAAATTACAAAACGAATAAAAATGATATTTGAACGTACAAAAATATTGACCGCTCCACTTAAAAACTTTATTTTTCGAACACTCTAAAACTAAGAGACTTACAAATCGAAAGAAAATAAAATCGGACGAGTTTAGTAAACCGTTGACGTAACTTCATGTATGAACCTTTACAAAAGAGTTTGAAACCAAAACGTACGGCAAATCAAATCCGAACATAGACTATGAATTCCACACTCACAACTTTTCGAAATCATGTCGTACTATTTTCAGAACTTTACACGTTTACAAATCCGATATTTTATCATAACTCCAATAAAGTTTAGAAAACAATATTTAAACAGAAGTTTTAAATAAATGTCTTCTGATTCCAAGGAATTAAGAATGAACCGAATTGGATTTAAAATAGATTTTTCACGAATTTTTGAAAACAGTTGCGCTGTTCTCGTCTAAAACGAGACCAATTTCGGAAAAACCCAAATTTTAGACACCTTAGCATAAAAATCACAGTTTTCTCGTGTGACAGTAAATCGTAGACGACATCTCCATCTTTTCAAAACCTTATCGTATGCCTTAATCCGATAAACAACTGATTTGTTATGATTTTTACAAATAACACGAAAATTTCAAAGCGAAAATCAGCAGATTTATAAATTGAATTTGACGTTTTTAACATATTCCAACCTCGATTTATCGAATGCAAAACCAAAAGAGAACTAAACGGTAACCTAACCGGACGAGAAAGCAAACCGAATTGATGGAAGAAAGAACACATTAACCAAATCGAACGGAAGAGTCGAAAGAAAAAGCAATGAAATCGTACATATATGTAACGAAACAAACAAATGTAAACGGAATTAACACATAACCAACGAATCGAATAAACACAAAAGTGGGGAACATGAAGAATCCATACACATATATATAACGACTCAAATAAACACAAATTAATGAGGGAAGAATAAGGAATCTGTACCTTTAACTAATATATGACAATCGCTATTCGCTAATGAAAATTCCATCAACTTTCTTCACGAGTCTCTAATCACGATCAAAACTTTCAACACAAATCCAACTTGAAACCTAAAAAAATGCTGCTTGGAAGTTCAAAAATTGAATGCAAGTCTCGATTTTTTTTTTTGACTTGATTTCCTCCATTAATATCTTGACCTAATCCATAAAATCAAATAATTATAATCTTTAATGTTTATGGGATAAGCCATCGAGATTTCCTTAGGCTTATCCCAAAAATTTCAAGATTTTCCCTATTGCTAAAACCAACCCCTCAAGTTTCATAAGGTTTTCAAACGTGAATCACATATTTATATGATTGATATTTTCTTATAACTACGGGGTATTACAATCTACCCTCCTTAAAGGAATTCCGTCCTCGGAATTCAAAGAAGCAAAGATAACAAAATGATTCCTATGTCACATCTTCTGAGTCAGGAACACACATATGATATTTCTTATAAGATACGATTCTAAATTTACTTTACGACATAGGTCAACTAAATCTTCAATAAAATTTCATCCACAAAATTTTATAACTAACCTTGGTTATTAAAACTCACCTCCTCTTACAATTTGACCCTACAAACTTATATACCCCAAGTATCAACTTATCCATACTCACAAGTGATAACTCAATCATAGTGTAACAAATGAAACACCAAAAAAAAATAGTTCAATATAGCAACCAACCTCACATCACCGGTGCTCCTCTACCAACTCTAAAACAGAATAATAAAATTATTTGTTTCGGGGTATATATATCCACCAAGAAACACCAATTTCTAAATACCATAAATCTTGATTCTAGATACAAAATTGCACTTCTAGTATCGCCTTAGAAACCAATCTCTAACTCAAGGCATTTAACTTGAGCATTCAAATATCCCCAAGTAAACATCTTTAAAGTAAAAGAACGCAACGCGCAGTTCCATCCTTGATCATGTATAAAAAAAATGATACCGAGAAACGTTAAGTATCTTATAACAACTTATCCAACACCACATACTACCGTCAATGATATGTCATCCAACATTTCAACTAATCCTTATACGACATTCTATCTAATTTTCTTATTCCTTAGATAACACATAATTATTTCAACAATATTACTATGTTCTAAGTATACCAAATTGCAACTTTTCTTACATATAATCGATGTCAATAATTACAACTATATCATTACTTAATTATTCTTAAATCTAATCACTTTAAGACTATTGGCTTAGCAAACCAATCCGAATTCGATTGCCTATAACATTAAAAGAAACGTCCACAATTTTTAAGTCACAAGATTTCAACAAAATGCCATAAAGTATCACACACCAACTATTACAATTTCTTCGACCATGAGATTCATCAACCAATAAGCTAATTCAAATCCATAAATCCTTAATCCTTGTACCAACTAGGGAGCCAGTCTAGGATAACAAAAAAAGTAATTTAACCACCACGCTTCCGCTACACCATTCGGATATCCTCTTCTAAACTACACATACTCACAGGTCAAACCTATTTGGTTTTCGACAGGATTGAACCTAAGGCTCTGATACCATTTTGTAACACCCCCTTCCCGAGATGGAAAAGGAGGTTGCATCCGAACCTAAAACAAACCTTCAATAAAAGAATACAGAGCATTATTAAACCTTGATTAAAATAAGCACCATCAAAAAATAATAAATGTCTCGAACGATACACTTTCTTTCTTCCAATACTTACATCAAAACATTAATAAAACCTAAAACTTCTTACCAACAAACCTCTTATATAGGATGAAGCTCTGAATTCCTTAAACTCTTTAGATTCCCTTCGAATACCTGCCGCGAATAAAGAAATGCGGTTGAGCCAAACGCTCAGCGCACAGATACAATAGATAACAAACGAATGATCGAACCCAATGTCGAATATAATAAAAATCTGAATTTTGGACAAGAGCCTTGAATTTTTGAGTGCTTACGAAGGTTAAATTGAGTATAATAATTCCACATCTAACTTCAGCTACAGACTTTAATACCCCAAAACAAAGAAAACGAAACCAAAAGAAATTAGACCAAAAGACTCAAATTTAATTGCTTAATCAAAAGTCATAACAAAATGAATAAATCTAAATTCATATATCAAGACAGTAATTTTGTCAAAACTCAGAAATGTCAAATCCAAACAAATATTATCAACTAAATATCAAATGAATCTGAGAAGCTTAAATCAAAATCATATCATAAGATTGCATAACGAGTTCGAACAAATAATCGCATACACTTGAGTTTCATGTCAAACATAAACAGATACAACAAGTGTCAGACATAAGCCACATAGGCACATACGTTGGCCATTCTCTTCCAACTATACTAAATAATGTGAGATGCGGTGTTGGGCACTACACCGTCATCCACCCTACAAACTAGGGTCGACCCATACGCCTCCCATCACACCACGCCAGCTCTCATCAGAGCACACAAAATCAAAAGCAGACGCCGTGGACTGATCATACCTCCACGGGTGGTGTCACGCCATCGGTGCCACAATGACGTGCCTATGGTACCACCATAGGTGGTTAGAAGCTCGGTACACCTTAACGTATAAACTTCAAACGTATGTCATAACACATGTGATTATACTAAATGAGTATCAAATCATACAAATTACAAAACGAATAAAAATGATATTTGAACGTACAAAAATATTGACCGCTCCACTTAAAAACTTTATTTTTCGAACACTCTAAAACTTCATGTATGAACCTTTACAAAAGAGTTTGAAACCAAAACGTACGGAAAATCAAATCCGAACATAGACTATGAATTCCACACTCACAACTTTTCGAAATCATGTCGTACTATTTTCAGAACTTTACACGTTTACAAATCCGATATTTTATCATAACTCCAATAAAGTTTAGAAAACAATATCTAAACAAAAGTTTTAAATAAATGTCTTCTGATTCCAAGGAATTAAGAATGAACCAAATTGGATTTAAAATAGATTTTTCACGAATTTTTGAAAACAGTTGCGCTGTTCTCGTCTAAAACGAGACCAGTTTCGGAAAAACCCAAATTTTAGACACCTTAGCATAAAAATCACAGTTTTCTCGTGTGACAGTAAATCGTAGACGACATCTCCAGCTTTTCAAAACCTTATCGTATGCCTTAATCCGATAAACAAGTGATTTGTTATGATTTTTACAAATAACACGAAAATTTCAAAGCGAAAATCAGCAGATTTATAAATTGAATTTGACGTTTTTAACATATTCCAACCTCAATTTATCGAATGCAAAACCAAAAGAGAACTAAACGGTAACCTAACCGGACGAGAAAGCAAACCGAATTGATGGAAGAAAGAACACATTAACCAAATCGAACGGAAGAGTCGAAAGAAAAAGCAATGAAATCGTACATATATGTAACGAATCAAATAAATGTAAACGGAATTAACACATAACCAACGAATCGAATAAACACAAAAGTGGGGAACATGAAGAATCCATACACATATATATAACGACTCAAATAAACACAAATTAATGAGGGAAGAATAAGGAATCCGTATCTTTAACTAATATATGACAATCGCTATTCGCTAATGAAAATTCCATCAACTTTCTTCACGAGTCTCTAATCACGATCAAAACTTTCAACACAAATCCAACTTGAAACCTAAAAAAATGCTGCTTGGAACTTCAAAAATTGAATGCAAGTCTCGATTTTTTTTTGACTTGATTCCCTCCATTAATATCTTGACCTAATCCATAAAATCAAATAATTATAATCTTTAATGTTTATGGGATAAGCCATCGAGATTTCCTTAGGCTTATGCCAAAAATTTCAAGATTTTCCCTATTGCTAAAACCAACCCCTCAAGTTTCATAAGGTTTTCAAACTTGAATCACATATTTATATGATTGATATTTTCTTATAACTACGGGGTATTACAAATGGGGTGGAGGCCGATTTATTCCCCTTTTTTCAGCGTGTAGTGGCTCCGCGCGAGTGGTGGTGTGACCCGACTAGCGCAGGCAGTAGCGTTGAGCTCTGGACTATGCATTTGCGTGGATCACCGCGCGTTTCGACCAGTGTAAGCAGTAGCGCGGAGCATTGTCGTCGTTTTCTGCCTTCTTATCGACCAAGGATTTCAGGGTGTTACACCTCGGTGGTGTTTCCATTGAACTTTAACCATGGTTATGTCCTTATGCGCAATTTCTTCGCCTTCGACTCCAAAATCACCTCCGGCTCTTCCACACAATGATTCCCGTGGTCCACTTGGATTTCTGACAAAGGAATGATGATTTCCTCTTCGGCTAGGCACTTGCGAAGGTAACATACATGAAAGGTAGGATGTATTCCATCCATCTCCGGAGGTAAGTCCAATCTATAGGCTTGGAGTCCAATTTTCTCTAGGATGATGAATGGTCCAAGGAAACGAGGACTAAGCTTCCGGCGCTTCCCAAAATGGATTATCCCTTTTCATGGTGACACTTTCAACATCACTCGATCTCCTACCTAGAATTCGACCGGTCTTCACTTTTTGTCCGCGAAGCTCTTCTGTCGGTCTTGAGCCGCTTTTAAACACTCTCGAATTTCTTTCACTTTATCTGCGGTTTCTTGAATGATCTCCGGCCCGACGAATTATTTCTCCCCCGCTTCAAGTCAACAAGTCGGGGTCCTATATTTTTGGCCATAAAGGCCATCCCGATGCTCGAATGGTAGCTATTGTTGTAGGAAAACTTCAGTAACGGTATATGCGAGTCCCAATTTCCCCCAAAATCGATAACTTACGATCTCATCATGTCTTCGAGAGTCTGGATGGTCCTCTCACTTTGTCCGTTCGTCTGAGGATGGTAGTTTGTGCTCAACTTAACCTTTGTGCCTAACTCTTTTTGTAGTCCGTCCCAAAACTTTGAAGTAAACCGGCTATCTCATTCTGACACGATAGATAACGGAACACCATGCCTTGATACTATTTCATAAATGTAAAGCTTGGCTAATTTTTCCATTGGCAACATCTCTTGCATCGCCAAGAAGTGTGCGATTTTGGTGAGTCGGTCTACCACTACCCAAATCGTGTCATGGCCCTTCAAAGTCTTCGGTAGTTTGGTGACGAAGTTCATTGTGATATGCTCCCATTTTCATTCC
This sequence comes from Arctium minus, assembly GCA_954870635.1. Classification (NCBI taxonomy): domain Eukaryota; kingdom Viridiplantae; phylum Streptophyta; class Magnoliopsida; order Asterales; family Asteraceae; genus Arctium; species Arctium minus. The sequence goes on along the minus strand of OX941081.1, from coordinate 165,262,889 downwards.
GGGATTGACAAGGGTTGCAAACTCCCATACGGTCTTTGATGCTCCTTCTTGACTTTTAGGCAAGTGCACATCTCTCCACATAGTTTGCCACGTCAAACTTCATTACCGACCACCAATAATTTAACTTGAGTTCTCTATACATCTTCGTGCTACCGAGATGTATGGAATACTTGGATTTGTGGGCCTCTCCTAGAAGAAGTTCACGGGTTCCACCCAACTTTGGTACCCATATTCTACCTTGGAATAGCTTTAGGCCACGACCGTCTTCCGTTAACAACTCTCATTGTTTCACCATAGTTTCGGCGTTCAGATTTTCTTCTTGAAGTGCTTCCCCTTAACACGTCTTGAGATTCTCGACTAGGCTTGACACCACGTCAATTCTAGTGAGTGACAAAACGGCACCGCTTCCGTGACTTCTTCAGCTCAAGGCATCCGCTACTACATTAGCCTTACCCGGATGGTAAAGTAATTCACAATCGTAGTCCTTCAATAATTCTAGCCACCTCCTTTGTCTCATGTTGAGCTCTTTTTGATCAAAAATGTACTTCAAGCTCTTGTGATCGGTAAAAAGTGTACATTTAGTTCCGTAGAGGTAATGACGCCATAACTTTAACGCAAACACCACCGCCGCTAGCTCTAAGTCATGGGTTAGGTAATTCTTCTCATGATCTTTTTAGTTGGCGTGACGCGTAAGCTATTACCTTTCCTCTTAGCATAAGTACACATCCGAGACCCATCTTGGTAGGAACAAGATCAGTGCTTCACACAGTTTCTTCTTGAGAGTATGGAAGGCTTGCTCTTGAGCGTCTGACCATACAAACTTGACATTATTTCTTGTCAAGGTTGTAAGTGGCAAAGCAATCTTTGAGAAGTCTTGGATAAATCTTCTATTGTACCCGACCAAACCCAAGAAACTACGAATCTCTGTCGGGCTCATTGGCAGTTCCCATCCCATCTTTGCTTCGATCTTGGCCGGATCTACCTTTACTCCGTATTTGGACACCACGTGGCCTAAGAATTGGACCTCTTGTAACCAAAAATCGCATTTTGAGAATTTAGCGAATAGTTTCTCCTTCCGAAGGACTTCCAAAAATTCTTTCAGATGCTTCCCATGCTCCACCTTGTCTCGTGAGTAGATTAGGATGTCGTCGATGAAGACTATCACTGACTTGTCCAGGAAAGGTTGACACACCCGGTTCATCAAATCCACGAATACGACGGGTGCATTCGTCAACCCAAAGGGCATCACCAGGAACTCGTAGTGTCCATACCTTCTTCGAAAGGCTATCATCGGAATGTCATCCTTCTTTAATCTTACTTGATGGTATCCCAATCGCAACTTTATCTTTAAGAACCATCCCGCTCCTTGCAATTGATCGAAAAGATCATCGATTCGGGGAAGAGGGTACTTGTTCTTCACCGTGACCTTGTTCAACTCTCGGTAGTCAATGTACATCCGCATTGACCCATCTTTCTTCTTTACGAAAAGGACCGGAGCTCCCCAAGGTGACGAACTTGGTCGGATGAAACCTTTCTCTAGAAGTTCTTAAAGTTGAGACATCATTTCTTGCATTTCCGTCGACGCCAACCAGTAGGGAGCACGAGCTATCTGGGTTGCTCCCAAAGTGAGATCGATTTGAAACTCCACTTAACATTCCAGTGGTAAACCAGGTAGATCCTCCAGAAAGACATACGGATAATCCCGTACAATCTTCACATATTCCACCGTTTTCTTCTACAACTTTGCATCGATAATGTAATCCAAATACGACGAACATCCTTTTGATAGGTGTCTTGGTGCTTTCATGAACGATATCACGGGGGTAGACCCCTTTCTCTTCTATCCGTAGATAGTGATCGTGCCACCGCTCGCCAAAGGCACCTTAATCATCTTTTTGGAGCAAAAGATATCCAAACAATTCTCTGTTAACCAATCCATGCCTATCACCACGTCGAAACCCCCAATTTCCATTGGCAATAGATTCACCTTAAAAGGATTTCCATCTAAATCTAAATCACAATCACAATAGTGTTCCTGAATCAACATTTGTTCTCCATTGGCTACTTCTACCACTAATGCATCGGAGAGGGCACTAACGGGAGTGGAAAACATCGAGCAAAAAGAATTCGATACAAATGACCGGTTTGCACCCGAGTCGAACAAAACATGAGCAGGCAAGGAGTTTACAAGGAACGTACTCGATACTACATCGGCGGTCTCTCTCGCCTCGTCGGTGGTCATCTGAAAGGCTCGGCTCGGTACTCTTGGTGGATTTTCTTTCTTTGAAATTGTTCTGCTCGAGAGTCCATGATTGTTACCAATCAATTTTGGGCACCCTCTCTTCACGTGTCCCGTCTCTCGGCACTCATAGCAAATGGGTCCCTGAATAGGACAATCGTGGGTCAAGTGGTCCTTCTTTCCACACTTAGCACACTCGGGAAGGCCCGAGTAGGATCTTTGGTTAAACGGGCCACTATTCTTGCTTTTGCATCGATGACACCATCTCATTTCTCGTCGGGGGTTGGTTCCCCTTCCCCCGAAAACTGGTTTGAACAGACGGGTAGGCCCAGATAGCCCTTCCCACTTCCTTTTCTCACCCACTAGCCCTCGTTCTTCTTTCCCCGCGACCAAGTCATCCTTCACTAGTAAAGACTCTTCTATCACCTCTTGTAGCATCGTTCCTCTAGCGTTCCTCACTGTTGTCCTCATCTCGGCCGACAGCCCACGTTGATAAGCTTTATTTTCGATCGCTCATCGGGGGCCAAATGCCCCACAAGGTTCAGCTTTTCCAAGAAAAGCTTCGAGTAATCTGTAACAGACAACGTCCCCTTCTTCATGTTTCTGAACTTTTCCTTAATCTTGTCTAATGATCGTTCACTGCAGTATTTGTCCAAAATCTTCTGGTTGAAAACCGTCCAAGTCAACTTAGCCAAAACTTCGAGTATGAGGACGAATCAGGTGAGATTCCACCAAATCAAAGCCTCACCTCTAAGCAGTTGAGAGGCGAATTTGACCCTTTGTGAATCATCGCACTCGCTAGATTCAAAGACCATCTCTATCTCCTTGATCCAGTACATGCATGTGACTAGATTAGCTGAACCTGCAAATTATGGTGGTTTACTCCCCAGAAAAGTCTTGTACGAGCATCCCTTATCTTTGCTCTTATCCTCGGCCATCACATGCTCTTTCGTGCCGACAACATTCGCAACACCCCCGACCCATTTAGGGCGTTCTCTGCCACCGTTTCGGGTCGTCGGTGACTAGCGTCGCGATCTTCCAATAGCTTCATGAAGAATTCCTGTTGTTGTTCCATGATCGAGTTCATGGCTTGCATCATACTGTCTCTTATTCGAGTTTCGATGGTCGCATCTTCAATGATCGGGTTGGTAGTGGTAATGTTTACTCGTGGAATGTGTTTGACTCCCCCGCCCAAAATAGTGGGTATGGGAGGACCCATGGTGGTCGCGACCGTAGGAGGTTGGTCGGCGGTAGATTCTTCCTCCACATTACCATCTCGTGGGGTTGGTAACCGGCTTCGAGTATTTACCATGATTATATGTCACACACGCACGAGAATGAGGTTGAGAGAGAGACTAAATGAGTTAAACTCAAGGTACGTACTAATACACATATCAATCATCACAATAATAGCAATTCAAGCATGCTTACGTAACAATGCATTCATAATAGCAGTAGCTAAGTGAAATTATGAATGAATTATACACAAGGATTTTTGTTACCACCATCACGACTCTTAATCCGTATAATTCCGTAAATCCTAATGCTCTCCCCACCTATGACTCTTACCCCAAGGTGGACAACCTATTATTAACACTTACAACTTAAGTCTAGATATGCTAAAACCAATACCTAGTTCACTTAAACTAAAGATCTGAAACCAACTTGTAACACCCCAAAAATGGGACAACAAAAATTTCCGAAAAATGGAAATGTGGTATATGGAAATGTCAAAGCCTGAGCCTCCCAAAAAGGGGGAACATATAAATACGTGTTTAATTACAGTTTATAATTGAAACGGAAAATAAACAACAACCTATTAATCTAATCCCTTAAACAGAAATAAGATTACAAAAGGGGTGTCATTTATATCCCAACAAAAGTCTTCACCAAAAATGTGCACCCACTTGCACTCCCCAAGCTCACACGGGTCCGCCTAAACCTTCTTAGATGCGACAGCACTAGAACCTGAGATACACATAAACACCAAGCAAGTGTTAGGCCAAAAATCCTAGTGAGATTGAATGACAAATAATAAATGCATGACAAATAATAAATGCATGAGTGACCATTACATTGTTTTTAACAACGGTTATATCCACACCCAGAATAAATGGGGGAGACCCATAACACCAATCAAATTCCACCAAGAGACGAGATACCCTAGTGTCAACTTCCATGAGCGGCAGCACAAGGTTGGGCACATCTGGGGGTACAACAAGGCATTGCCTCAAATGGCGGAGGTCTAGGTACATACCAACACGGTGGAACCCAAGACTATGTCCTCCTAGTGTCTATTTGACTTGGTTCATCCATTTATGACCAATGAGGCATAGTAGTTCTCACAAGATACATATAATGCCAATGTAAGTCACATGGTCCAAATATTAATACTCATACACTAGACATGAGATGATGCACACCATGATAGTTTAAGCATCTACCCATGAGGAAGAAACATATCCACATCCCCAATCATATAAATATATATATATATATATATATACATACCCGCCAAGGATTTCCCTTCACATTCCCAAAGCATCATTTATATCAAATAATTTATATGGATAAAACCTTAATGTTTACATAACAAGGAAACATAAGTATAAACATGTATCTCATTTATAAAAGGGTTTAGAACACTCACCACCTAGGTTTTTGATTAAAACCTAGAAAAGTAAACCAAACCCTAGAAGTTAAGGAGAGGAAGACTTGAGGTCTAGAGTCTTGAATCTTTGCTAGCACTCTTCAATAAATGCTCCTAAAGATCTTGAAGCTCTATTAATGATTTCAACCACCCAAGTCTTGCAATGAATGTGGAGTGAATAAAAATCGCTCTTAGGGTTTCCCTCTCTAATAACATCTTATTTTTGTAAATGAAATGAGAGAAAATGGTGAAAAAGGGGATTTAGACCCATCTGACGCCACGAGCGATTGTGCTAGGGCCACTCTCGCCGAAAATGTACCATGAGTTGAGGTCCCCCAGCGATTGTGAAATATGTCACTCTCACATTCACTTTCACCAAATATGTATTATGTGCTCTTTGGCTCGGGCGATTGTGACAGGGCGATTGTGCCCAAAGGCATTCTCGCCGTCACTATCGCCGAAAGGGTACCGAGCCCCAACTTTGCCCACGATGGACGGACGGCACTTGGGTTGACACGATAGGTTAAGGTAACTGATTACAACTATAAGGAGTGCACCAAAAATGAATAATTATGCGATAACCTAGGTTTTTACGGGTTTTACAAAATCTAAGTGGTAAGATCATCCATCTCTTTTCTAACAATTTAATCAAGTTATAAATGCTCCCTTGATCACTTCCTTGTGTTTATATTTCTCAAATTTAGGTTTGGATGATTTTGGAGAATTTAGGTCAAAATTAGGGCTTTGGCCAAAATAGAGATTTTGACATAAGATGTTTGGGGGAATGATTTTAAGTGCTTGGATATATATATTTACATTTGGAACTTGTGGATCTAGATTTTTGGAAGGATTTGCTTGTGGATTCAAGTTTCTTCAAGGAATCTCAGATTGGGGTAAAATCTTGATTTAGCCTAAATCTAGCAATGTGAGTTCAAGTTGATTTGTGAAAACGTTGTACATACCAAAAATGTCCATTTAAAGGTGATTATGTGTTTACATGATTTTTACTAAATGTTGGAATATTTGAAGAGTTTTACTTACTTGGGTTATTTTGTTTTATAAATCTTGTGAAACACCCACATTTGGGATTCTTGGTCATTTTGATAAATAAATCATAAGTATAGGTATTTTATGACGTATTTTATGAATGGAAATCTTTTAGTATAAGTTCACTTTTAGTATGTGTTTTGGAGAAATACTTGTTCTTGGGTTATGGGTATTTTGAAAGGATAAATGGTAATGCTTTTGAAAGATGATTTGTCCCAGTCTAAAATTGTGTTTTGGGTTTTTCACGTCTTTGGAGCACGTGGTTGCAAAATCGTGGGTTATTTACGTTTATTGCATTTTATAACTTTTAACAATTGATCTTTTGATTAGTTGAGCCTATGACTTGGTATTGACCTTGTTGGGTCTTGTGGACAATTGTCTGATTTTGATAACTCAACGTAGAGCATTTGGTTATGATTTGTATTTACTGCATCTTATTTGAGAATTACATGTTTTGAATACGCTAGTTCGTTCATTTGGAGTCATTTAATGTTTTTTACTATAATACAATTGATCCATAGGCACTTGAGTCTTTACGTTCAATGATGGGACGTTAGTTTTCCTCATTGTAGCACAGAATAGGTATCGGGTCTCATGGTAAGTAAGATGTGGACCCGTATGGTTGGGCATTGTCCCATGAATAGGCATTGGGTCTCATGGTAAGTAAGATGTGGACCCGTCTGGTCGGGCATTGTCCCATGAGCAGTAAGGTGTAATTCCAATGTGATTGTATGTTTTCCTTCGATTTGGGTATCTTAATGTATAGACCTAGAGGGGTTGAAATTGAGACTCAACGAGCAATAAACTTAGAGGAGTTGAGTTCTATATATCATATGATTATGATCCAAGCATTTGATTTTAATAACTTAGATATGTGACCTACGTTTGTGTTCCGTCACATTCTATGAAATCGGGTCTCCCACGTCACCAAAAGGTGTTGTTTTGGGTATTGAGTTTTAGTATCCATGTTTTCGATGACGTTATATATATATATATATATATATATATATATATATATATATATGGATTTTTATCCATGATTTATGGGTTGAGTATTATGCCCCATCCGTGTTTGGGTGTTTCGAGATATAAAGTTTTATCCGTGCTTTCATAAATTGGGAATTCGATTTCTATTCATGTTCTGAATGAGTTTTGGGTTGCATTCATCCTAAAAAATGTGTGTTATTGGAAAATGGATCGTTTTCATATTTAAAGTAAATCATTTTGAAAGATTATGATTTAAATTGCATTCTTTCCTTTGAACGTTATATTATTCATGTTGAAAACTATTGAACTCACTAGGCGTTAGCCTAACCTTTTATTTTTCGGCATGTGCATCAAGCTCCGGTTGAGGAATGGTACTAGCGACATTGTGTAGAGATGTGTGCTAGTTATATGCACGAGAGACACATTTGGAGATAGCAATGGTTGATGGGTTTAGTAACACCCGACCTTTAATTAGTCCTTATGTAAGAATTTATTTATTTTGTTGGAGGTTAAATATAGAATCGTATTTCAAGCTTGGACTTGTCGTAAGAGATTTTATCCTTCTTTGAAGTATTATTGAAAATTTTAAATTGGTTGCTCTTTCCAAATTTGAGGTTTAGTTGCCATCACTAATTTTGGAACCCTGAACAAACTATCGGTGATAAAGAGGAATGTGAGAATGATGTCAAGCCATCATCCCTTTATGCCCTAGGCGATACACGTGCTATAATGGGAAGGACATAGGGTTGCAATCTTGCAAGGGTGAGCAATTCCACAACCCATCATCAGTCATAATAAAAACAGTCAAACAAAGGCTTCATGATCACATGTGTTTTTATAACATGCATTTCAAATCATATAATTGTAATAAGTGAAACATGTATCTATACATAGAATCATGAAAATAAATTCCATACTAAAAAACAATTCGAATATAAATAGAGGCACCTTGTATTACAAACTCTTGAAATTGTACAAACCCATCCTAACTGTTTATTGTTTTGATCAATGGTATAGATTTGTATGGTGACATAATTGCAATTTTCAACAACTTTAAGGACGAATTTCATAGGATATTAGGCGGGTAAGGGCAACAAGGGAAAACGATAAAAATTCCAGAATAAAGAACATTTAAAACTCTCCACATAATCCTCAACCACAATAGCTAATCTAGTTTCGTCACCGATCAAATCACTAAATATTCACACGGATCATAATCCTAATACATTTACGAACAATTTTAGTTTGTTTCAAATTTCAAAATCTTATGTTATGAACCACTTCATCTATCGTGGAAGCGGGACACTTTTTAAGGTTTTGCAATGACATACTACTCCTATTTGAGGATGGTTGTAATGAAATGGGTTCAAAATGTTAGGGGTTTGCACTGGGTTCGACATTTCATATGTGAAATCCTGAATAGTGATCGATGGATGGTATTTGTCTATTGAAACAAGAATTTGGGTTTTAATGGTAGAATAATTTTCATCAACGATAAGAATGATAATTTATGATATTTTTAACACATTAAAAAGGGGAACTATAAGTGGGAATTATTAGTGATTTTTTGCATTAAAGTAGCACATGTTAAGGGGTGAAACAAAGCATATTAGTTAAGTTTCACTATGAAACCAAAGATATTGTATAAGAAGTTATGAATTTTTTTGGTACATGCTATGAAACATATGCATCATAAAATGTTTACATTGTTTTATTGGTGAAAAAAAGCAGGTTGTGTAAGTTTCATTACTAAACCAATAAGAATGTTCACCGGTGAAACATAGCATAGTGTGTGAGATTCATTAGGGGCCCTAATATAGAAGCACAATACCCTAACTTCACAAGCACAACACCGTACGAAATTTTCGAACTTTGTTTCTACACTTGCGAATGAACTCTGTAACACCCCTAAATTTATAAAATAGCAGACAATTTAAAATATTCAAAACTCTTTTAATTCAACACAACTTCAATACAAAAATGTCGATAAGAAAACCTGATATACATCTACAAAGCTCTGAACATCTACAAAGCTCTTGAACATCTACAAAGCTCTGAACACAACTTCTAAGCCATCCTATCGGGACATCTACAAAGCTCTGAACCCCGCTTAGATCCCACTAAGACCTTATATACATGTCGATAAGAAAAAGTGTTAGGCTTAACGCCTAGTGAGTTAAAACAGTTTTATCCCATAAAACATAAAACGGTTAAAACGAACGTTCTTGTTTAAACAACGACCCATCTTTTGTAACTCGTAAAGTGGAATATATTTATAGAACTCGTCTTTTCCAATTTAAATACCCATTTTAGATAAATAATCCATATCCAACTCACCAGAAATGTGCACAAGGCGCAAACTCCAATAACCAATCGTATAAATAAAACCATTTATTCAGAATACCGAAAGAATGGGTAACGAAGTACCTAAAAACAACACATTTTGATGACAGGGGAGACCCATTTACATCGAATGTGGCAGGAACACAAAGTAAGCCACTTATCAACGTTCTCGAGTTTCACCTTGGGCCATGGATCCCTGTATACGGCTCCATTGAGCACCACTGCAAGATTTCTAAATGGCCCTAGTGTCTACTCGACCTCTAGATGAATCCCACCACAAAAGTCGTCGGTCCTCGTATACGGATCCAATGAGCACCACTGCAAGACCTAGCCCTGTATATGACTCAAAAGAGTGCCATCACAGACCAATAACTCCGTATACGACCCAAAAGGGTACCACCGTAAGCTCACAACCCATGACTTGGGGAGCACTCTATAGACTTAAGTGTGGACATCAAAACTCCACACTTAACAACAAGACAAACTCATGGATCCAATGCATTACAGTTTAGAACATTACATGACACCAATTGAATGATCAAAGCACTCAAAACATGTAATAACCAACAAATATGCAATAAATGCATCATACGTCCAAATCTCCACATTGAGCTATTATAACCGAACAAATGTCCCCAAAACTCCTTTGAGTTAAAATCAATACAATAGGGCCCATAAAACACTTGACCATTTAAATAAATTCAAAGTAAACGGTATTAGCCAAAAAGGCGTAATTTCCCACATTTAATAAATATATGGCACCTATAACATGAATAGGACCATAAACCATCACTTTATGGATGCATAATAGCAAAAATGTCAAACCGAATGGTTTATAATTTAGGGTTGAGCAACGAATGGGTCAGGTCAATTCGGGGTCCAAAACCCAAAACCCGATCGGATATCGGGTGATGGGAAGGAGCCCTGAAAACCAACCGAAAAGGAGAGTAACCCAATCGGATATCGGGTGGTCGGATATCGGTAATTCGGTTCGGATGTCGGGTGGGTTCGGATATTCCAGATTTTGGGTTTTTTTGGCTTTTTTCCCGGATTTTGTTATTTTTGCCCATTTCATTATCAAACCCATTTCCAGATTTAATATTTCTATAATTCTATATCTATCATTCTATTGAATCAATTAATCACAAATTCATAATAAGTATAAAAATAAACATTTAAACTAAACGAAAGTACAAATAATAATTACAAATAAACCAAAGTACCAAACCCTTAGTTAAAAATTCCAAGTGCAACAAATGTTTACAAATTCCAACCAAATAATCAAGTTAACCAACAAACATACCAAGTGCAACAAAGTGACAAATGTTTCATCTTCCAAGTTTCCAACCAAACCAAGTTTAACCAACAAGCATACCAAGTTAGCTTACCATCCACATCCAGCAACACCCATGGCAATGCGATATCAAGCCATCAACAATCATGAATCAACTTCAAAATCTCTCAAATCCTTTGAAGTATGTGTACTATCATCAATATCATCACAGACAGAAGAACTTCCAATTCTTAAATTTGACATTTCTGCAAGTAACTTAAAGTCGTCAACTAAATAATAATTGAAAAACATAATTGTAAATGAAATATATAATTATAAATGATAAAAATTAATGTCGTACTCGTACCTTTCTCAAACTTCTCAAGGTCCTCCAAATTTTCTTCAATTGCAATTGGTTGAGTAGGGCTCCTTAACCAATCGTGCTTACATATAAGTGCCTCCACTATTTTAGGAGTTAGAGAACTCCTAAAATTATCCAATACCCTCCCATTTGTACTAAAGGTTGATTCAGAAGCAACTATAGAAATAGGCACAACAAGTACATCTCTAGCAACTTTTGAAAGAATGGGACACCTTTCACTATTCACTTTCCACCATCTAAGGACATCAAAGTCATCGCTATCATCTACAATGGCCTCACCTAGGTATACTTCAAGCTCACTTTTTTTTGTTTTCTAAGACCCCACATTCAAGTTTTTGCTTCTTTAATTGACTTTTCAACCTAGATTGTACCCTTCCAGTAAGGATACATTTTTCTGGTTGAGATTGAGAAGCTTCAGGTTCAGAAGTAGAATATTCTGACACATAATCTTCAAACAAGGTAGTAAGTTTAGACTTTACCTTCGTAAAACACGTTTCACCTCTTTTTTCACCATACAATTGACTGAAATGAAATGAAATGGCATGTATTTAACTTTATCTCTTGGATCAAAAATGTTGGCAAAGAAAATTACCAAGTTCATCTTCTCCAGATTACCCCAATATTTATCAAACTTTTCCTTCATTCCCATATTCTGTTTATAGAAAAATCAAGAAGATAGTCAAGAACTAAACATATGAAAATAACAATATAATTTTAAAATTTAAATAAGCCAAATTATGAAAATAGTTGTACCTTTTCTGTTCTATTATGGGAAGTCGTCATATCCGCAAGCACGCAACTCAAATCAGAGATCTTGTCAAGTAAGAAATAGAAGTGACATAAAGAGAGCATGAGATTCTTATTGTCATCTCATAAAATGTCTTCAAAAGGGTTACGAAGCTCTCTAGATAATTCTAATCAAAATCCACAAGCACAGAATCACCCAAATCTAACTTGAATTAGGCATCATGTCCTTCATAGGCTTCAAACACACTTCTATAAGGAATAGAAGTCTTGAGCATCATGTAAGTTGAGTTCCATATAGTAGGAACATCAAGGCAAAGAGAACTTTTTTCTTCTACACCAAGCAAAGTAGCAAGTTCTCTAAACTTTGACAACCTAGCCGGAGAACCCCTTACCCACCTAATAGTATCCCTGAGCTTCTTAACCGCCGAATCAGCCATCTTCAAACCATCTTGGACAACCAAATCAGAATATGTGCAATGCATCGCATATGCAAGTATTGGGCCCTAACAGATGAACGCCCCAAAGATACAAGTTTGCTTCTCAAGAACCTAATGGCAACATCGTTACTAGATGCATTATCTACTGTGATAGTAGCAATGTTTTTTATGCCTCAGTCTACCAAACATATCTCTAAAGCTTTGGCTATTGAATCCCCCCTTGTGTGATTGGATTGGTACAAAAGATATGATTTTTTTATGCAATTTTCGTTGGGCATCAATAAAATGTGCATTTATGCACATATAATTTATCCCATGAACGGATGTCCAAATGTCGGTGGTTAAGCTAATCTGTTGTGAGTTTTCCTTAAAACGTTTGTTAAGGATCGACCGATCTTCAAAAAAAATACCAAATAGATTTCTATTAATCGTCCATCTAGACGGTATCTTAAACATTGGACATGCTTCCTAAACAAATTGTTTGAACCCCCTACCCTCTACAAACTTGGAAAGCCAGTACATCAATATTGAAAACCCAATTAGTCAAAACACTTTTGTTGTTTTCAGACATCGAAGCGAATGCCAACATGGATTGTCTAGTTTCTTTGGACTGTGGGGTTTTTAAGGCATGAAAGTGAGTGATACTTTAACGAGGACGTGTCATGCTTTTTCAGGTCGACCGCATATGTTTTTCCAAAATATTTGCACTTTCCTTTGATCAAATTACCTTCCGGGCTTAAATTTTTTTCAAAGTGATCCCATACATGAGATCTTGTTACAGTACCTTTATGCTTTTTTGGTTCAGGAGGTGCACTACTATCGGCTTGAGATAGACATTCCAAAATCACTGTAATGTGTAATCAATAATTGATGATTCAATTCAAGTATATTCAATAACCAACATTCAAGATTCAACAATAAACAATAATGAATAAATCAATAAACCATCTAAAAATCCTCCTACCTATTGTCTACTGTCCAGTGTCTAAATCCAAAATTCAAAACTCCAAAGGACCAAAATCCAAAACTCCAAAATCCAAATTAAGCATTAACATTAACAATGTAAGTATCTAACAATAAACAATAAGTCAATAATGAATAAAAAATCTAAAACTCCAAAATCTACCTACTGTGTTCATCTACAGTCCAAAATTCAAAAATCCAATTGACCAAAATACAAAACTCCAAAATCCAAGTTAAGTAACTAACAACAAACAATAATTAACAATCTAAAAAAGTTGAAAGGAGAAAGAATTTGATTTTTTGAAGCCCTAAATCAACTTACAATTACACGAACTCAATAAGAGATGAGGGATGAGAGGGAGTCAAGGAGGCACAGAGCGCTGCATGCAGGGGTGGCACCATGGGGTGGTGCAACGACAGTGGCCAGTCGGCGGTGATGCGTCGAGAGAGGCAGAGAGTGTAGGTCTCGGTCGAGTTGAGCGTGGAATGCATTGAATCTGAAAATGAAAACTGAAATTGGGATTTTACTTAGGTTTAGTTTAATAAATCAATAGTTTTATTTAACATTTATTATTTAGTTTATTAGTAATAAAATAATATTTAAAAGAAAGAATTCGGATATTCGGGTAGGGCGGGTTAGTAGGATGGATACCCAACCTGATCCTACATATCCGTTGTATAAGTCGAATACCGGGGTTCGGGGTTCTTCGGGTTTCGGATATCGGGGGGAGCGGGAGTTCGAGTCGGGAGGCTTCGGGTTATTCAGATTTTTCACGTTTTGCTCACCCCTAGTTTGTATTTCCAAAATCCTCACAAGGCCGGTTGTAGGTGCGCATCAAAAATTTGCACATTTATAACCAAAGGGATCAAGTGTCGCCTTTAAGTTTCATAAGTTGGGTAAAATCCCAAAACCACATTTTTCAAGCATCAAATAATATGTTGCCTCAAAATTATCCCAAATACTCAAGAAACCTCATATGATGAAATAGTTATCATTGGAAACTATCATTGAAGGTTATCTCTCAAAATAACTAACACATTATAAAAGTTCCTTTAAGATTTTAAGACTCCAAAACATGTCCAAATGCACAAAACTCACAAAATCATCAAATATGGAATAAATTCATCAATGTGTATTTAAAACCCCAAATAGAATCATTTAGACATGTATATAGTTTTGCAAAGCGACTAAAATTCACCTTGCAAGATTTAGGCTAAATCTATACTAAATCTATACTTTACCCCAAAATTTGAGTTTCCTTTGGTGAAGGTTTGAGACCTTTGAGCCAACTCTCAATCTAATGTGTGAAGCTCCCAACATACTTCCTTCACTTCCAAAATATCAAAATATCAAAATATACCACAAGAGATTAGAGGTTATAGGTGCAAAGGGACTAAACCATAGGTCAAAATATACGAGCTTAGAGATTTACCTTTAACTCTTTGCTCCAAAGTTCCCAACAATGGTAGATTTCACTCGTACGTTTTTTATTCCAAGCAACCTTAAAAATATCCCAAAAACCTCTCTAGGTGCTAAGAGATTTGGCTAAGAAAGAGTGGGGAGAAGTAAGTGAGGAGAAATATGAGAATAAGGGGAAAGGAGCATGTTGACCGTGGTTTAAAGTTTCCAGGGGCTCATGCGGCTTTTGGTGCGGCTTAGGACACCTTGCCTAAGTCGCCCAGCCTTAAACTCGACACGCATGCATGTCGCATCACACACTCATCATAGTGCAAGCCCAAAACTTAGCGGGTGACTTCTCCTGGTGCGGTATAGGCCTCCCCATAATGCGCCCGACCTCTTGATTTGATTAGGCCTTATCTGTGAGGCTGGAGTACACGAACATTAGCTTAGGCACGTTTTGGCACGGGTTAGGTCGCCCAAAAAGCCGCCCAACCCTCTATTGGTCTCCTAAACACTGGGTTCATCCCAATTCAACCCGGAACTCAACCATACCTCAAGTTCAGATTTAATAATTTAAAATATTGCAAAGTAAGTGGGGTTTAGGCCAAGGTCTCGAGTTCTCACAAATTATATAAATACTAAGAATTTACAAGCGTTACAAACTTCCGAAGCACAGTATGTTCTGTATGAATTGTTGGAACTTTGTTTATACATCTACACTTGCTTCTTAAACATACGTTTGAATCAAACAAGTGAAGCACTTGTTTTATTTGCATAGCAAAAATTGTGAAAATATTAAAAAAAAATTGTATTTTAGACGAATATCATGACTGTGATTTCTAAGGAAACAAGCATGTTATTCACAGAAATAAGATAAAGCCTAAATTATCATCATGAGACATTTTACATATATGCCCTCCGTGATTAAAAATTTAAAAATGCATTTAAATTTTGAATACAAACTTGATGAAGGACCAAGATTGGTTAATACAGTTTGTACTAAAATCTTAATTTGTAAATTATTGAGAGTTATATATATATATATATATATATATATATATATATATATATATATAGACTTAAGTTCGCGTGAGACCAAACAGTTTTCGTGAGACCGGTGAGACCAAGCTTTAAAGTATGAAACTTCACACCAAAAAACTGTGAATGTAAAAAAATCGAACTTTTCATAGGGAAAACACCGTAAATGTTACGTTCAAGGTGTTTTTCGCTGTGAATGTTCGTTTTTTTACCTTCACAGCGTCTTCACTGTGAAGGTTCGGATATACCTTCACAGTATTTTATCTGTGAAGGTTTGATTTTTTTTTAACTTGGTTTAGGTTTTTTTTACCTTCATAGTGTGATTACATTATGAAGGTTCGAATGTTTTTTACCTTCACAGTGTTTCGGTGTGAAGTTTCATGTTTTAAGGCTTGGTCTCACGCGGTCTCACGGAAACAGTTTGGTCTCACGTGAACCTGACCCTATATATATATATATATATATATATATATATATATATATATATATATATATATATATATATATATATATATATATATATAGACATACCGATGAGAACTCTCCCTTCAATTTTGTCTATATGGTGATAAATCACCCATGTTACTTTCAAGATGACCAGAGAAGGGAAATGGCCAATATAAATGACCGGAGAAGGGAAAGTGGTCGAAGATGGAAAACAACATAAAATATATTTCATCTGTCTCAAAATAAGTGTCCACATTTTTATTTATGTTTGTCCCAAAATAAGTGTCCACTTTCAAAAGTAGATAAGTAAATTCTCAAATTTATCCTTAATTAATGCAAATATAATTAAGAGTTGAGGAAGAGAGAGATGCTAAATAAGGGTAAATATGTCATTTGGTTTATAAAAAGTGTAATAATTATGCATGTCTAAAACCTGTGTGTCATTTCAGTTATGGACACTTATTTTGGGACGGATGGAGTATTAAAGAAGTTACCAAACACCCTAACTTAACAGAATATTTTTTACATAGAATTAGTGTTAAGGACCCAATCCACAACGAAAATGAAGCCACAAGTGTTCAACCTTTAAAAAGATTCAAGGGACCCAACTCATAATTTTCATATAACTATATGAACAATCTTTGTAATTTACTCCTACTCAAATTAATTACTACCTTCATTTTTTCATAAACATAAAAACAATCAAAATGAAGTAAATAAATCAAATAATGAGTTGTTACTCGTTCCATGAACCTAAGAGGCTTTGTTGAGTTGGACATGACTAACCAATAGCCACCGGGTGTGTTGGGTCGGGCCTTTGATTGGTGATGGTATTGTTGGGCATATCTATGAATGTCGATTATAGGCCCTTTATTAAACACTTAACCGGCAAGTGTTTATTGGGTCATATACCTTATTGGATGAACGTGGCAAGAGCCGAGAATCTTACCGGGTAAGAGCGATGGTAAGGATGGATAGTCTTATCCGGTAAGTGAGGGTGATGGCTCTTACCCCGTAAGCGCTTACCAGGTAAATTGTTACACACGATACCGTTTTGATGTACTACAATCTTAGTCGGTAAAGTAAGTTAGAATGTTGAATCTTACCGGTAGATGCTTACTAGGTAAGTGTTTTGATAAACGGCCAATCTTCAAAACTCAACCATTTTCCCTCAACTGCCTAAATTATAAAATCAAATTTCTAGAAGATAAAAATTATTTTTTTTTAACAATTTTCATTCATTTGTTGACGGTTTGTGGTTTGTCAATGATATTGGATTGTGAATTTCCTGCTTGATGTTATGTCAAGATTTGTGGGTTTTGTTCGGATATTTAATGTTGTTTTTTTGTTGATCCAAAATATCGACAACCCTGCAAGACAATAAACTATTAGTAGGAAGCCAAGAATGACGCATCTTCCATACGAAGACTTTAATTTTTTGGGGGATTCTCAGCCTCCAGATGCGCTTTCACCTTGTGGTCATATGGTTGTTGAATTTAAAGCATCAGCAATATCCTTTAACCTCATTGCAAGCTTATAGCCGCTTAGCACACTATACTCCCCATTCGATGTGTAATGTTAAAGAACTTTGTCATCCAAATCAAGTGATCAATGGGACCACTGGATAACTTTAGAATAAGGTTGGCATCCTCTTCATTAAACACTTTCCTAATAAACGGTACATCCAACTCTCCATTTCCTAATTTTAGATCAATGACATGCAAGTTTAAGGAATCTCAGGTAGGGGTGTTCGTGGTGAGGTTTAAGGCAAAACCGCAAACTACACCGCATATGCGGTTTGAACATTTTTCCAAACCGCACTACATATACCTCATACCGCACCGCAAAATGCGGTGGGTGTGGTGTGGTTTATGAGGTTTGTACCTTATGCATTTTACACTTACAATTCAATAATTATAAGATCAAAATTTTATTTTAAAATCAATGATAACGTGATCGTGGTCCAAAAAATAAAAATATTCAATACGTCTGATTCATAAATACATATTATATAAATATTGTAATTATTCTATATATGCATATATGTGTGTGTAATATATAAAATTAAACATATATACATATATATAATGTGCGGTGCGGTTTGAACCGCGGTTTCATAACTCAAAACCGCAAACCGCACCGCATAGTGCGGATTGGTAAAAATGCAAACCGCAAACCGCACCGCAGAAGTTCTAAACCGCAGTTTGCGGTGCGGTGTGGGCGGTTTGTGCGTTTTGGCGGTTTAGATAAACACCCCTAATCTCAGGTTTGTCAAAAATCTTGAAGGTGGTGGGTCTGAGCATCCACGTGTCTTCAAGAATTCTAACATTATTATCATAGGGAATTTGGGTTTCTAAGATATCTCCAAAAATGTTTTGCAAGCAAAGCTTGGTTGAAAACTTTCAAATTTCTGAAACCTAGACCACCCCTTTCCTTTGGAAGACATAATAGTTTACTTTTAATAGTCTCAATCAGTTTTTCAAAAATAAATCACAATCGGGCTTAGTTCCCTGTTTTGAGACGTTCCCAAAACCGGCTATATTTGGCCATCAGTAACCCGTTGGTTGCGGTGGTGGTGGTTATGAATATTAAGGTGAAAGGAATGAACTAAGTTACGTAACAAGATAAGCCCACAACTAAATTAGGACAAAATATGGTTGGGCCACAAGAAAAGTTTGTGGACCAAAAGTTCAGGCCCAATCATATACCAAATTATGGATCTCATCCTGAATCAAAAAAACTACATTGTTCATTTGCATTTGGGGTCCTTAGCGGAAATTGATTCTAACAAACTATACAAACCAATCTTAGTCGTTTATCTAGTCTAATAAATATCATATTTTATTTTATTTCCTAATCTAAAGTCATGATCACAATAAATGAACCTTATCATCTTCCATATATATCTCAATCATAATAAATTAATCATGATAATTGTCCATAAATATCTCTATTGTTTCGTAATATAATAGTTTGTATAGTTTGTTAGAATTAGGGGGTTTGTAAATGAAATGCACCATTTATATATATATATATATATATATATATATATATATATATATTAGAAAATAAGGGTGGCGGATTTTTTAATTTAAAAATAAAGTTGTAACCGCGTATTTAATCATATCCATTGGATCGATTAATCTAACGGTTGATTGAGTGTTTTTCAGTTTTTAGTTTATTTAGGGTTTTCCCCTGAACCTCTTTTATATATATATATATATATATATATATATATATATATATATAGGGAGAGGTTCTGTCAGGATCGAATTCTCAACAAGAATAAATTCTCAGAAACTAATATCAAAGAAGTTTGCGGAATAACACTTTGATATTCAATAAAACAGTAAACCAAAACAGTATATAATCAACAACTTGTAAACTTGTATTGAATGCTTGAAGTTACAAGATTAAACAAACAACCTCAATATTGATGAACAGACTCACCAATACGAATTCTACTTCTCTAGAATTAGGATCTATGCCTTGAGGTTGATTTTCTCTAAAAACTTAGAATGAATAAATTAATCTCTATCTAAACTATTCTATCAAATCTGTACATATACTGAATAAAAAGATAATTACAATAAATAAAATATCTTCAGTATATCTTCCATGTATATCTCTAAGCTTCCATGTATATCTTCAGATTATCCAGCTGTTATCCTTTCATGCAGATCTCCATCTTATAAGCAGTATTAATCATAAGCAGCATTAATACTCTGAGCAGTATTAACTCTAGCAGTACTAACCATGCTCAGCAGCATTAATCTCTTCAAGCAGTACTAACTTTGAACTAGCAGTACTAATCTTGTTGAGCAACATTAATCATCAACTAGCAGCATTAATAACAGAAGTACTAACTAGAAGTATTAACTATTTTCTTCTAGCAACATTAACTTTGTTCCAGCAGCATTAACTACAACTAGCAACATTAACCACAGAAGTAGTAACCATGTTGAACTAGAAGTAGTAACCATGTTGAACTAGAAGTAGTAACCATGATTGACATATTTCAGATTGACATATTTCAGACCCAACAATCTCCCCCTAACTTAACTTTTCAAAACTGAGAAGTTAAGTTCTTCAGTATAGGGTCTTTATGATAATTTCAAAACTTTCTGCAATTACTAGTTCTTCTTGATTCAGTTTCTGCTGTTATCTTCTTTTCTGTTTCTGTTGTTATCTTCTTTTCTGTTTCTGCTGTAGTTACTGCTTTGTTTCAGCTTCTTCACTTATCTCCCCCTCAAAATGTTGATCTATCTGTTCTGAGCTAGAATTCTCCCCCTTTTTGGAAACATTTTTCTTATTTGACCTCTTCTTTAAAACAAATTGTTTTCTCCTCTGCTTATGCACCAATCTTGTCACCATTTTCTTTAATTTGACAATCTGGATTTGTTGTGACAGGATGACCATCTTCATCTCTTCAATTTCTTTTCCTTGTTTGAGAACATCTTGGTTGATGTTCCCCATTGTTTCCATCAATTCATAGTAAGTATATCTGTCCTCACCCTCTCCAGAAGTGTTACCCTCTTTTGAAGGATCATTGGATCTTTTTGTAGTGGAAGTCTTCTGCCTAGCAGAAGCACTATCCACCCCCTTGGTTTCTTGGCACCGGGGACCTTTGAATGATTGCTCATTCAAAGTTGCCATGGGGAAGGTCTTATGGATGTTACCACTGTCCTTCTCTGTGCTAGCAGAAGTAGTGGCAGCCTCAGTACCCATATGCTCTACCTCCTCCTCAGAGAGCACCTCCTTTGGGTTGGGAGACACCCTTGTGGATTCCCTTTGGATATTCTCTACTGGTGAGTGCTCCAATAGAGGGCCTTGAGGCTCTTGGTTAATAGTAGGTACACCAAGGGAAGGAGCCTTGTGTACCTTTCTCTTGACATAGGTCTTGGATATTATGGGAGTGGGTTTAGCAGCAAAGGACTGAGGGAAAATTTGAGAGATGGAAGGTTGGGATTGGCTAGCAGTGGGTTGGTCTAATGGGGGCCTTAACCCTGCTACCATACCTTCATTAGTTTGGGACACCACCATCATTGTAGAGAACAATGGGGTGTCAACTCCTTCAGAGTCCCTAGCAGATCTTCTCATCTTTGAGAAAACCTTGCCTTTAGGGGGTTTAGGTACATATACCTCATCAAAGTGAAGTATGTCCGTCAATTCATTATTAAGTACTTCTTGTACAAACCTTGGATACAGATAAAAGCTTTTTGATTGATATCCAGGTTTGACATAAAATCAATGAAGATCATTTTTAGGTATAGAAAACTTACATTAGCAGTAGTAACACTTATCAGCAGCATTAACACAGACTGGCAGTAGTAACACATACCAGCAGCATTAACACAGTCTGACAGTATTCACTGAACTAGAAGTACTAACTACCTTTCAGTATTAGCAACCTGAAACACTTACAGACACAAGGTTAGTAGTACCATATACCATAAAATTTACAAAAGTTACTTTATCTTTTGAAACTATACCTTTTTCACTTTTCTTACCTTCTGCTGGATCAAAAGTAACATGTCCTCCATCAAATCTTTTAAAGAATTTGAAGGCAGTCCATGTTCCTTGTTATGTGCCAAGAGCAACCATTATCTTCATTCCAAATGCTCTTCCTCTTGAGCTTTTGGTTGCCCTGCACACTTGATAAATCAGTTAGTTTTTGAGGGAACCCAAGCCAAAGTGGTCTTGGGTTGTCCTTTCTCATTTATATAATCTGTCAGTTTGGTCTGAATGAGTTGTTTAGGAATCTCATGACTAGAGTACTTTGTCAAGATTATAGGCTTGGCTGCATTACTACTAGAAGCAGCACTAGCCTTGTTAGCAGTACTAACTTGGTTAGCAGTACTAATCAAGTTAGCAGCACTATTCTTGTTAGCAGTACTATCTGGGATAGCAGTACTAACAGGTTTCTTTACAATTGGAACCCAAACTTGAACAAAGTTGTTTGCTTTCTTTGTCTTTAAATTACTCCTTGGCTTATTTGGAGTATTTTTCTTTGGTTTAGCAAACTTATTTTGAACATGAGACTTTGTAGGTGCTCTGTTCTTAGCCATTTAATTCCTTCCTTGCTTCCTATAACCAAAGGAGTTTTGAGTTTGTCTTTGAAAATTAACTCTTTGGTTGATAGGATTGAAATAACAGTATTTGGCAACATGATTAAGCTTTCCACAGATAAAACAAGGTTTTTGTCTATTGATTTTACTCAGATCAACCCCTTGTTTTTGTGCCCACTGATTATTCCAGTTTCTTTGATTTCCCCTCCTTTTATCATGTTTTTGGGGCTCAGATTTATTGCAAGTACACTGTTTGCAAGGGACAGGATTCACAACTGTTGTCTGTTTGTAGTGGACCTTACCAGACTTTCCCTCTGTCTTTTCTATGTCCTTAGATTTGACCCAAGTCTTTCCACATCCCTCATTGGTGATAATGTGATTTTCTAGGGGAATCTCACCACTCACAGTGTTCTCCTTACTCTTATTATTAGAGTACTCTTCTTCAGAGTCTGTTTCAACCACCACTTTGTCTAATGGATCTACCATAGTGGCTTCATCAGACAATTCCTTCCTATTCTTGGTCTCTAGCAAGTCTGATATAGGAGGGATGTAATTGTTGTTGTATGGTGGTGGTGTGGTGTTATAACCTATTCCTCTTCTAAGTTTGTCATGGATTTGAGTTTGGAGCAAAGAGTCCATTGCTTTAGAAGCATTGGAAAATTTCTCAATATCCAGCTTTGCTTTCTCAAACTCACTCTTTATCTTCTCATTCTCCTCTTCTTTCTGTTTAAGCTTAGACTCATACTGATCTTTCTCCCACTTCCAGTAGTTTGAGTCATAAGAGTGTTGAAGCTCATTGGCTTGGAAACTCTTGATCTGTTCCTCAAAACTCTCAACAATTCTTACATAGTCTCTTATATCTCTCTCTAATCTTTTAAGGTCATCACTCATTGTCTGGTTGTGATCCCTGTACCTTTTAACAGTTTCCATACAAGTTTTAGAGCAAAGATTAGACATTACCTCTGTGGGGATTTCTGTGCTTGAAGAATCTGAAACTTTAGCCATTGATGATTTCTGATTTCAAGGAAGAATGATGATTGCAGGTTTCTGAGAATACTAGCTCTGATACCACTTGTCAGGATCGAATTATCAACAAGAATAAATTCTCAGAAACTAATATCAAAGAAGTTTGCGGAATAACACTTTGATATTCAATAAAACAGTAAACCAAAACAGTATATAATCAACAACTTGTAAACTTGTATTGAATGCTTGAAGTTACAAGATTAAACAAACAACCTCAATATTGATGAACAGACTCACCAATACGAATTCTACTTCTCTAGAATTAGGATCTATGCCTTGAGGTTGATTTTCTCTAAAAACTTAGAATGAATAAATTAATCTCTATCTAAACTATTCTATCAAATCTGTACATATACTGAATAAAAAGATAATTACAATAAATAAAATATCTTCAGTATATCTTCCATGTATATCTCTAAGCTTCCATGTATATCTTCAGATTATCCAGCTGTTATCCTTTCATGCAGATCTCCATCTTATAAGCAGTATTAATCATAAGCAGCATTAATACTCTGAGCAGTATTAACTCTAGCAGTACTAACCATGCTCAGCAGCATTAATCTCTTCAAGCAGTACTAACTTTGAACTAGCAGTACTAATCTTGTTGAGCAACATTAATCATCAACTAGCAGCATTAATAACAGAAGTACTAACTAGAAGTATTAACTGTTTTCTTCTAGCAACATTAACTTTGTTCCAGCAGCATTAACTACAACTAGCAACATTAACCACAGAAGTAGTAACCATGTTGAACTAGAAGTAGTAACCATGTTGAACTAGAAGTAGTAACCATGTTGAACTAGAAGTAGTAACCATGTTGAACTAGAAGTAGTAACCATGATTGACATATTTCAGATTGACATATTTCAGACCCAACAGGTTCATTTGAGAAATGGTAAATATATGAGAAATAGAGAAGTAATCTTAGCCATTCATCTAGTCAACATTTGCGGCATTGGCCGCGAAGCACCGGATAATTCCTTGCATGGTCTATAGAAGGTAGAGGGTAGTTTCGTAAAATACACGGGAGGAGTTCATATATGAACCTATATGATTCACATATAAACTATACGTTCATATGTGAATCAGTTAATTAGTTCATATGAGAATCAGTTAATTAGTTCATATATGAATATGTTAATTAGTTCAACTGATTCATATATGAACTTATAGTTAATTAGTTCATATGTGAATTAGTTAATTAGTTCATATATGAATCACAAAGATTCATATATGAATCAGTTAAAAGAGGTCAGATGTGAATTTCACTGATTCACATATGAACATATAGTTCATATGTGAATTATACATGTTCATATATGAACACAACCCGTGTATTTTGTAAAAATTACGAAAGTGTCCTTCTATTTTTGGAATAGCCGCAACTTTTGACCAGTCAAAGCCAGAAGGAAAGTCACAGTTCCAAGCTCATATATTCACACACAATTATGTAAGAATCAATCTTTTATTGATAGCACACAGATTACATCCACTCATATACCTATTTGTTGTGTATATCTCTCAAGCACTCTTTGTGTTCTTTCTGTTTGAACTATTCTCTCTAGTTTGCGCGTGTGTGTTCTGTGTTATGTTCTAATTAAAAAGACACAACCTATTAATATGGTCAACACAATTGACCTTACAACTCAATCTACAAAACAACTCCTTACACTTTTACAACATTTACACATTGACCCCTCATTTAATCTTGAATACAATATTTAACTCAACAATCTCCCCCTTTGGATTCAAAATTAAATTTTTTTTGACAATAATCTTCAGGTCATCTTCTTGTTGCAAAATCTTCAAAATGAAATCTTTAACAGCTCCAAATCTTTAATAATCTTCACAAACTTGATCTCTTCTTCAACACTTGAACTCTTTAACATCTCCCCTTTTGATAGATAACACTTGAAATCTCTTTCAAACATTGAAATTTCTCAGAAATTATCTTCAAATAAGCTTCAAACTTTGAGCATTCTTCAACAATCAACTTTCTTTGACATTTTGATTTTCACTTTGAATTCACTCCACTTTACTACTTTCACTTGACTTGATTTTCTTCAGAAATTGAACATTGAAAACTTCTCCCCTTTCTAATAAGATCAACTTCAATCTGACTTTGAAATCTTGAAATATCTCCATCTTTTTGATGAATGATGTGTTGGGAACTGAAGAATTGCTGAGTACAGTTAATGCTGCTAGCAGAACCTGGTTACTACTTCTGATGTTAATGTTGCTGATACAGGTTAGTGCTGCTAGTCAAAGATTAATACTGCTGAAAGAAGTTACTACTGCTAAGCAAGTTTAGTACTGCTAAGTAGTTAGTACTGCTAAGTAGTTAGTACTGCTGGAGTTAGTACTGCTAGAACAAAGTTAATACTGCTGAGCATGGTTAGTACTGATGAACTTAATACTGCTCAGAGTGTTAATACTGCTGAAGAATTAATACTGCTTATGAGATAATGAAGACTTCGCATGGAAAGAAGACAGCTGGATTGATTGAAGATAATCATAGAAGTCTTGAAGATAACTATGGAAGATTATACAGAAGATCTTTTATTTATTGTAATTATCTTTAATCTACAAGTATATATATATGTATAGAATAATTTTCAAAAAGATAGATTTTTGTCATTCTAAGTTTTTTTAGCTTTCATAGAAAGAATCAACCTCAAGGTTAGAACCCTAATTCTAGAGAAGTAGAATTCGTATTGGTGAGTCTGTTCATCAATATTGAGGTTGTGTGTAAAAGCTTGTGACTTTCAATCATTCAATAAGAGTTTGCAAGTTGTGATTTTGATTTACTGTTTCATTGTTTTTCTGAATATTAAAGTGTTATTCCGCAGCTTCTTTAATATTGTTTTCTGAGTGTGTGTTCTTGTTAAGAATTAAGATCCTGACAAGTGGTATCAGAGCCATATTCTCAGAAATCTCATTCATCATGGAAAACGCAGTTGAATCAAACAGTACCCTGGTCTCAAAGGTCCCAATGCTCAGATCCAATGAATTTGACATGTGGAAGATTAGGATCAAGCAATATATTCTTCTCACAGATTACTCTATGTGGGACATCATTGAGAATGGCCCATCTGATGAAGGAAAGATTGGTCCAGATGGAAAAAGAACTCCACCAAAGACGGATGCAGAAAAGAAGTCAAGACAGACAGAGATGAAAGCCTTAAGCACACTGCTTTTGGCTATTCCCAATGAATATCAACACCAATTCTGCAATTGCACTGATGCACAGATGCTTTGGAATGCTCTAGAGAAGAGGTTCTCTAGTACCAAAAGTACCAAGAGAAATCAGAAGGCTATATTGAAGCAATTGTATGAAAACTTTATGTCAACCAAGAATGAGTCCATGACTCAAACTTTTGACAGGTTTAACAAGTTAATTGGTGAACTAGCTACTGTGGGAGTACAGATTGATCAAGATGATCTAAACAGAAAGTTCTTAAGGTCCCTTGGAGATGAGTGGACTATCTATATTGTGTCTTTCAGACAGAATGAACAATTGGAGGAAAAAGAACTTGATGATCTGTACAATGACCTTAGAGTGTTTGAATCTGAGGTAGAAGCTAAGAAGAAACCATCTGGATGTGTTCACAATGTTGCACTCCTATCAGCATCAATTGATTCTTCTTCTAACCCTGAATCAGTTAGTGCTGCTAATGGAGCAAGTCAAGAGAAAGGCACTGAATCTGTGTTTGAAGCCTTTCTATACAGTCATGGAAACTCTTCTATAATTAATGATGACTTGGAACAACTCCATCCGGATGATCTTGAAGAGATGGACATTAAATGACAAATGGCCATGCTCTCTATGAGGGTAAAGAAGTTCATCAAGAGAACTGGGAGAAACAACTTCTCCCAAAGAAGAGAAGATGGAGCAGGTTTTGACAAGTCAAAGGTGGAATGTTATAAATGTCATCTGAAGGGGCACTTTGCTAGAGAATGCAGAAGTGGAGTGTCTCACAACAACAGCCACCAACAATCACAGTCTGGAAGCTTCAATAATAACAGAAACTCTGCTCAAGCCCTAGTCTCTCAACAAGGTATGGGGTTTGACTGGAGTGATCAAGCAGAAGAGGCTATCCAAAACCAAGCTCTCATGGCAGAAGTTTCTGATCTCCTAACTGAGGTAATTTCTAATCTTTGTTCTCAAAATTGCATAGATACAGTTAAAAGGTACAGGGATCACAATCAAAGTATGAGTGATAACCTGAAGAGATTAGAAAAAGATATAAAAGACTATGTGAAGATTGTTGAGAGGTTTGAGGAACAAATTAGAGGTTTTCAAGCCAATGAACTTCAGCACATGTATGACACCAATTACTGGAAGTGGGAGAAAGATCAGTATGAGTTTAAGCTAAGACAGAAAGAAGAGGAGTGTGAGAAGATAAAAAGTGAGTATGAGAAAGCTAAGCTTGACATTGAGAAGTATTCATATGCTTCTAAAGCTATGGACTCTATTCTAAAGGTCCAAATACATGACAAGATTAAACCTGGAATATGGTACAACACCACACCACCACCTTACAACAACAACTACATCCCTCCTACATCAGACTTGCTAGAGACCAAAGATAGGAAGGACTTGCCTGAGGGAGCCACTGAGATAGATCCCTTAGATGATGTAGTTGTTGAGGACAAGACTGAGAAGGAAACTGTCAAGAATAAGGACAATAATGTGAGTGGTGAGATTCCTATTGAAAATCACATTATCACCAATGAGGGGTATGAAGGCCAATTGGGTGGTTTTAAATTCTCAAAAGCAAAATTTTATACCCAATGGCGTTTTCTTGTTCATACCCTTATGCACTGCATTTCCAAAAAGACTACTGAATGGAGTGAGTTTAGCAGTACCATTGCTTATGCTTTGGTCTGGTTGGCCACTGCCAGAAAGTACAATTTTTCTAGAATGATTTTCAGTAATCTTGTCTCAAACTTGGGAAGCAAAAAGAGCTTTTATATGTACCCCAGGTTTGTACAAGAAGTTATAACCCACGAATTGATGGATATGCCTCACTTTGATGAGGTATATGTACCAAAAATTCCCAAAGGTAAGGTCTTTTCAAACATGAAGAGATCCCCATTGGACTCGGAAGGAGTTGACACCCCATTATTCTCTACAATGATGGTGGTGTCCCACACTGAAGAAGGTATGGCAGCAGGGTCAAGGCCCTCATTAGACCATCCCACTGCTAGCCAATCCCAACCTTCCCACTTTATATCTATCCCACAGTCTCTACTTCAAAAACCAACATCTCCAATCACCCAAACATATATAAGGAAAAAGGTAAAGAAGACTCCTTCCCTTCTTGTACCATCACTCACAGAGCCTTTAAACCCTCTAAGGGAGAATTCTCCTTTAGAGAATATCTACAGGGAAACCACAGGGGTGTCTCCCAACCCCAAGGAGGTGCTCACTGAGGAGATGGTTGAGCATATGGGTGCTAAGGTTGCCACTACTCCTGATAGCACAGAGGAGGTAAGTGGTAACATAAATAAGACCTTCCCCATGGTAACTTTGGGTGAGCAATCATCCAAAGGTCCCTGTTGCCAAGAACCCACGGGGGTGGAAAGTGCTTCTGTTAGGCAGAAGGCTCCCACTACAAAAAGATCCCATGATCCTTCAAAAGAGGGTAACACTTCTGAAGAAGGTGAGGACAGATATAACTATTTTGAATTGATGGAAACCATGGGAAACATCAACCTGGATGTAATCAAGCAGGGGAAAGACATTGAAGAGCTGAAACTGGTCATTATGTCTCAACAAGACCAGATTGTCAAGCTAAAGAATATGGTGAAGAAATTGATTCTGCAAAAGAAGAAGAAACAGTTTGTGCTAAGGAGAAGGAAATCAGGGGATGATGCTCCCAAAAAGGGGGAGTCAGAAGCTGAGTTCCACATGGAAGAGGCTACAGATAAGGGGGAGAAACACAGTGTTGAGGGGGAGATTGATGAAGGGGTAAGTAAAGAAACAGTACAAGAAGCAGATATAGAATTTCAAGCAGCAGCAGAAACAGTTAATGCTGCTCAATCAAATATAGCAGCAGAAACTGTTAATGCTGTTGAACTGAATGAAGCAGCAGAAATGGTGAAAGAAGTACTAATTGAGCTTGAGAGCAGAAATAAGGAAGAGCTTGAGACAGCTAAAGCATTAATCAAAGCCAAACATGATACTCCCAAGGTCACTTCAAAGGCCAAAGGAGTTGTCATCAAAGAAAATGTTGAAGTTGTCAAGAAAGTTAGTGTTGATAAAGCAAAAAGCAAAGACAAAGGCAAAGCAAAGTTAGTAGAATCTGATCAACCAATGAAAAAGCAAAAGTTGGTTGAGTCAGATGAAGCTTTGGCTAGACAGATTCAGGCTGAACTTGAGCAAGAAGAACAGGTTCAAGTGGAAAAAGATAGAGAGATAGCAAAAGCTATGGCTGCAGAACTCAATAAAGCTTATCAACAGAGTCTTGCAACAGAACTAGCCAAGAAGAAAGCCACATCTCTAAGGAAGCCTGGAAAGATCAAAATGGCTGCAAAGAAAAGACAACCTTCAAAGACATACCTTGGTGCTCAAGAGAGAAAGAAGATGATTACTTTCCTCAAGGGTGCTTTAGGTGTCAAAAAGGAAATGTTCTCAAAGATGTCTTTTGAGAAAATCAAAGGGCTATATGATGCAGAAATGACAAAGCTTCAAGGGAATGAAACTGCCAGAGTTGAAATGGAAAAGAGGATGAAAGAGAGCAATGACTGTCTGATACAAAAACCATTTCCTGATGAGCAAGAAACACCAAAGAAGGAGGCCTCTCTGAGTGAAAGTCTGAGGACTTTAAAAAGAACTAAGATGATGGCAAAAAGAAAATCAGCCAAGAAGCCTAGAGTGGAAGAAACTGAGGAAGAACAGAGGGTTGCTGAAGAAGAAGGGGAACCTAAGCCAAGTGATAAGGTAGAACCATCAAGTACTGGTAATGTGAACATGTACATGGTAGTGATGGAAAAAGTGCCTGAACCTATAACTGCAGAACCTGTTGGTGTAAAGCCTCCAGAAGTCATTCACTGGGATACACTGGAAGTTGATGGAAAAGAGTACATCAGGCTCAAAAGAAAGGATGAGAAGTATGAAGTTTATACTACTTGGGCCAAGATTGTCAGAACATGTTCCAAGTCTGATATAGAAGAAATGTTTGAAATAGGGATGAAGTTGTATGCAGATCAGTTAAAAGCTCCAGGGATTTCAATTACAAAACTGGTGATGGAGTATCTGTGTATGATGTTCAAACCTAATGAAGTGGAAGGAGTGATAAGGAATGTGTTTCAAACTGTCAACAATTGGACTCTATATGAAACTAGTGGAGTATATGCAGTGACTTTGGATAGAAATCACATAGAATACTTTCTAGTGGATAGAGTGTACAACCATAGTAGATTGAAGCTTCATGCAATGTTGAAAAAGAAGCTTGGTTGTATTCAAGATTCAGAAATGGCTGAGTATCTAATCCAAAGAACAATTAATCAGAGTCTGGGGTTGGATGCTAATACAGGGCTTTGAAGAATGGTGTTTTGGGAGCATCTGAAGAACTTGACTTCTCTTCCTAAAAGTCAAGTTAGGGGGAGATTGTTGGGAACTGAAGAATTGCTGAGTACAGTTAATGCTGCTAGCAGAACCTGGTTACTACTTCTGATGTTAATGCTGCTGATACAGGTTAGTGCTGCTAGTCAAAGATTAATACTGCTGAAAGAAGTTACTACTGCTAAGCAAGTTTAGTACTGCTAAGTAGTTAGTACTGCTAAGTAGTTAGTACTGCTGGAGTTAGTACTGCTAGAACAAAGTTAATACTGCTGAGCATGGTTAGTACTGATGAACTTAATACTGCTCAGAGTGTTAATACTGCTGAAGAATTAATACTGCTTATGAGATAATGAAGACTTCGCATGGAAAGAAGACAGCTGGATTGATTGAAGATAATCATGGAAGTCTTGAAGATAACTATGGAAGATTATACAGAAGATCTTTTATTTATTGTAATTATCTTTTATCTACAAGTATATATATATATATATGTATAGAATAATTTGCAAAAAGATAGATTTTTGTCATTCTAAGTTTTTTTAGCTTTCATAGAAAGAATCAACCTCAAGGTTAGAACCCTAATTCTAGAGAAGTAGAATTCGTATTGGTGAGTCTGTTCATCAATATTGAGGTTGTGTGTAAAAGCTTGTGACTTTCAATCATTCAATAAGAGTTTGCAAGTTGTGATTTTGATTTACTGTTTCATTGTTTTTCTGAATATTAAAGTGCTATTCCGCAGCTTCTTTAATATTGTTTTCTGAGTGTGTGTTCTTGTTAAGAATTAAGATCCTGACATGATGAGAGATCAGAATCATCAAAGCATTTCAACGTCAGCTCTTGGCTTTGAAATATCTCCCCCAAATATCACGATAAGTAGTCTTCATGAGATCTCTTCTTTCAAGAAAATATACAATATCCGCCAAAGATAATATGATCTCCATTTGATCTGATATAAAAATTTTGCCGTCAATTCATAAGATGTATTCATCTGAATCTTTTCAAATTTAAAAAAATTAGGAATGGTAAACCTGAATCAACATATGACACAGTTAACAGGTCTGTCAGTAGCACAGAGCCAC
Source organism: Arctium minus (assembly GCA_954870635.1). Taxonomy (NCBI): domain Eukaryota; kingdom Viridiplantae; phylum Streptophyta; class Magnoliopsida; order Asterales; family Asteraceae; genus Arctium; species Arctium minus. The sequence goes on along the minus strand of OX941081.1, from coordinate 165,231,191 downwards.
TGTGAACAACGAATGCACATGAGAAAGGAGCTTTTTGATGTTCACTCCCACAGGGCTTCCAATCAATCATTGAAAAACCACAAAGGAATTTTCTATGAATATTATGACAAGAAAACTTATTCCTTGTGTGCTTGTGCAAGTGTAGCAATGATTGAAGCAATTAAAGCTTGAACGGGCTCAAAATATGTAAACAGTTGAGACAGCAACAGATATTACATAGACTCAATGTGCATGAATGAGGTTCGAAGGTGGGGCAACTTTCCTTCTTTTTCAATATCAACATCTTCCAAACGAAGATTTGATAGATTATGTGTTGCTTCCCCTTTAAAATTTGAAGCATCCTTTTGTTTAGAAAAGAATGAGTAGTTGGTGGGGTTTAATACAAGAGTTGACATGGGCTAGTGCATGTTTCAATGAAGTTCATGAAGAATTGTGAAACAACAGTTTATGTGGTTGGCCGGCTTAGAAAATATTTGGTGCAGAGTTTGATATTCTTTTACTCTGATCTCTCACCCTCTTTCTTTTAAACATTTGAGCTCACTTATAACCAATCTCTCTTTTACATTTTACCTCAGCACACACCTACTCTCTATTATTTTGACCCCTCTCCCCTCAATCACTCAGGATTACTTCCGGGGTAGGAAACACTAGTTAACGTGAATCCATGGAAGTTTTTTAAGCACACACACTGATTCCCATGTAATTTTGTCCTAAAAGCAATGTATTGCTCAACAGTTCATGTTGACATATAAGCATAGGATATCATTATTAGAAAATGTATGCTCATGAATAATAAGAATGAAATTTGAGCATGTTGAACATTTTAGATCTCTCAAAACAATGAAATTGAATGAATGAAAAGAATTCAAGTGAAGTGTTTTGAGAATCTGACAATGATGCCATCAGATGAAATATCATGAAGAAAAATATTGGGATATCAAAGAAAGAATATTTGTTTATATGAACAAGATATAAACAATTTGACAATGAAAGCACAATTAATAAGAAATGACGTCTGATTTCAAACAATGTAGAATACAAACGGGAGATTTACCACCGAAAGATTTATCTTTTTGAGATATGGTAATAACAAAGTCAATAAAAGTACTGAACCCCATTAAAAAATATGACAGTGAAAATTTAAACAAACTCCCCCTCAAATAGACAACAGGCTTCCTAAAAAGATGTATCTTGTCATCATCCTTAAGCAGAAAAACATTTAAGTTCGGGTTGTGAACAGAATTTTCCAGAAACCAATGTCACTGTTTGATAACCTGCAAGACAAGAAAGATTTTGGTAATGGAGCTCTTGGAGTGCTGAACCGGATTAGCAGTTATAGCAATGGCGCTCTTGGAATCACAATAGATAGGGACTCTCTTGTGGGTGTATCCAAAATCTTTGAGTTGCGTCTTCATCCACAAGACTTGAGAACAGCAGCTTGCGGCAGCAACGTACTCAACCTCAGCAGTGGATGGGGATACACATTTTTTCTTTTTGGATGTCCAACTTACAAGTTTATCACCTAAAAATTGACAAGATCCAGATATGCTCTTCCGATCAAGCTTACAACCTGCGTGATCAGCATTTGTGAAAGCAGTTAAATCAAATCCGGATTCCTTTGGATACCAAAGGCATAATTCAGGAGTGCCTTTCAAGTATCTAAGGATCCTTTTCTTAGCAACAAGATGAGATTCCTTTGGATTATCTTGATATCTCGCATAGAAACAAGTAGCAAACATAATATCAGGTCCACTTGTTGTAAGATACAATAATGATCCGATCATACTACGGTACGCTTTCTGATCAACAGATTTACCGGTTAAATCTATGTCCAGAAGCGTTCCAGTAGCCATGGGAATTTTCATTACTGCACTATCGGTCATATTAAACTTTTTCAAAATATCTCGAATATATTTTGACCGGTTGATAAAAATATCATTAGGGGACTGTTTCACTTGAAGACCAAGGAAAAATGTCAGTTCACCCATCATGCTCATCTCAAACCTAGTCTCCATAATTTTTGAAAAGTTTTTACAGAATTTAGGATTTGTAGACCCAAATATTATATCATCTACATATATCTGTATTAAGATCAAGTCCTCACCTTGTTTCTTTAGGAATAAGGTTGTGTCAATCGTACCTTTCTTAAAACCTGAGGCAAGAAGAAATTAAGTTAAAGTTTCGTACCATGCTCTTGGGGCTTGTTTAAGACCATATAACGCTTTATCAAGAACATAGACGTGGTCAGGTTCTTGTGGATCTATGAAGCCTTCGGGTTGTGCAACGTACACTTCTTCATGCAGTATGCCATTTAAAAATGTTGATTTCACATCCATTTGATAGACTGTGAAATTCTTATGTGTTGCTTATGAAAGAAAAATCCGAATTGCTTCAATCCTTGCAACAGGGGCAAAAGTTTCATCGTAGTCTATGCCCTCCTGCTGACAATAACCCTTAGCGACCAATCTTGCTTTGTTTCACACAGTAATTCCAACCTCATCTTTCTTATTCCTAAATACCCACTTTGTGCCAATCATAGATTTATCTTTTGGTCGTGGGATCAGCTGCCAGACCTTTTTCCGCTCAAATTGGAGTAGCTCATCTTGCATAGCAAGTATCCAATCAGGATCTTGAAGAGCCGCCGAGACCTTTTTCGGTTCAATGGAACTTAGGAATCTGGTATATAAACAATAATTCACAGACGCTGCACGAGTCTTGACTCCACTATTTACGTCACCAATTATGTTGTGTAGAGGGCGATCTCTAGTCCATCTTGTGGTACTAGGAAGTGGTTGAACATTAACTCTCATGTTTTGTTCATTATACTCATCCACTATTGCAAGAACAACTTCAGTCACTGTGATTCTGATTGTTGTATTTCTGGTGCAACAGAAGAAGTACTCGGGACTTCTTGACAGAGTTGGTATCTACAGAAACAGAACCTTGATTAGTTTGATCAGAATCATTAGGCGTTGTCATACCTAATGAAGTTGTTGTTGTGACGTGTTCAGATGGTCCAGAAATATTCTCAGTTACTGTAGGGACCTTTGATGTTGATGCAGACGCGCTTGATCTATCAAAATTTGCACATATGTCCATGAATGCATCAAAAAATAAAATATCTAACTTGGATGTAGAAATTGATGAGTTAGAAGACTTATTCTCTGTAAACATTGGTTCTATTCTGTCATGAATAGAAGCCTTTCCTTTCAGATTGAGTCCTGAACTGAGTTGTTCAGAAATCAATGTCGAATGTTCATCAAATGACACGTTAATGCTTTCCATGACAGTCTTAGTTCGGCGATTGTAGATACGATAGGCCTTTGACGTCAAGGAATATCCGAGAAAATAGCCTTCGTCTGCCTTCTTATCAAATTTGCCAAGATTGTCACGGTCATTTAAGATAAAGCACCTGCAACCAAAAACACGAAGGAATTTAACATTAGGTTTTTCTTTTATTTATGATCTCTGTCAGGATCGAATTCTCAACAAGAATTATGAATACTCAGAAACAATATCAAAGAAGTTGCGGAATAACACTTTGATATTCAATAAAACAGTAAACAAACAGTATATGATAAACACTTTGCAAACTTGTATTAAAATCACAAGATTACACACTCAACCTCAATCTTGAAGAACAAGCTCTTTCAAGACGAATTCTACTTCTCTAGAATTAGGAACTATGCCTTGAGGTTGATTCTCTAAAAAAAACTTTAGAATTAAATCTGTAAATCTATCACTAAACTATTCTGTCAAATCTATACATATACTGAACAAAAAGATAATTACAAATAAATAAAATATCTTCAGTATATCTTCCATGAATATCTTCAGAATATCCTTGTTTATCTTTAATCACGATCTCTTCATCATTATCTTCACATTACCTTATAAGCAGCATTAAGTCTTGACAACATTGACTACTAAGCAGCACTAACCACTAGCAGTACTAACTAGCTAAGCAGTACTAACTTTGTTCAAGCAGCACTAACTTTGACTAGCAGTATTAATTCTACTAGCAGTAGTAATACTCAGCAGTATTAACTTTGAAATCTTCTAGCAGTAGTAAATCTCAACCAGCAGCATTAATCACTTGAGTTATTCTTCAGTTCCCAACAATCTCCCCCTAACTTGACTTTTAGGAAGAGAAGTCAAGTTCTTCAGATTTTCTTCAAGATGCTCCCAAAACTCTATCATGGCCTAAATTCCAGTGTTTGCATCCAACCCCAAACTCTGATTAATTGTTCTTTGGATCAAATATTTAGCCATTTCTGAATCTGGAACACATCCTAGCTTCTTCTTCAGCATGGCATGAAGCTTTAATCTGCTATGATTATATACTCTATCCACTAGAAAGTATTCAGTGTGATTTAAATCCAAAGTCACTGCATATACTCCACTAGTTTCATATAGAGTCCACTTGTTGACTGATTTGAACACATTCTTAATCACATGCTTTACTTCATCAGGCTTAAACATCATATACAGATACTCCATCGCCATTTTTGTAATTGAAATCCCTGAAGCCTTCAGTATATCTGCATACAACTTCATTCCTATCTCAAACATTTCTTCAAGATCTGACCTAGAACATGTTCTGACAATCTTGACCCAAGTGTTGAATACCTCATACTTATCATCCTTCCTCTTGAGTCTAATGTACTCCTATCCATCCAATGTCAATGTATCCCAGTGAATAACTTCAAGAGGCTTTATACCAACAGGTTCTGCTGAAATTGGTTCAGGAACTTTGTCCATCACTACCATGTACATCTTTAAATCATCAGTACTTGAAGATTCTTTCTTTTCAGATGACTCAGGCACCCCATCTTCTTCAGCAACCTTCTCAGCCTCTCCTTCAGCTATTCTAGGCTTCTTAATTGACTTTCTCCTTGCCATCATCTTGGTTCTCTTTAAAGTCCTTAGACTTTCACCCAGAGTGGATTCTTTCTTTGATGGTGTTTCCTGCTCATCTGGAAAGGGCTTTTGTATCAGAAAGTCATTACTTTCTTTCATCCTCTTCTCCATCTCCACCCTTGCAGTTTCATTCCCCTGAAGCTTTAACATCTCTGAATCATACAGCTCTTTAATCTTCTCAAAAGACATCTTGGAGAACATCTCCTTTCTAACTCCTACAGCACCTTTGAGAAAAATAATCATCTTGTTTCTCTCTTGGGTACCTAGGAATGTCTTTGAGGGTTTTCTCTTCTTTGCAGCTGTTTTTACTACCACTGATTTCTTCAGAATTTCAGCTTTCTTCTGTGCAATTTCAGTTGCCAGGCTTTGTTGATAGGCTTCATTTAGTTCAGCAGCTAGAGCCTTTGCCATCTCCCTGTCCTTTTCAACTTGAACTCTTTCTTCCTTTTCAATGTCATCCTGCATCTTCCTGGCTAAGGCTTCATCTAATTCAACCAACCTTTGCTTTTTGACTGGTTGATCAGATTCCACCATTTTTGCTTTTCCTTTGTCTTTGTTCATTGCCTTCTTACTGTTATCTTTCTTGATCACTTCACCTTGTTCTTTGATGATTACTCCTTTGGTCTTTGAAGTGACCTTGGGAGTATCATTCTTGTCTTTAAGTAAGGTTTCTGCAATCTCAAGATCTGTTAATACTTCTTTCACTGTTTCTGCTGCTTTACTTGAACTAGCAGTATTAATGGTTTCTACTGCTTGCTCTGTTGTTACTGCTGCTTCTTGTGTTTCTATTTGCACTGATTCTCTTTCTGTTTCTGCTTCCTGCTCCCTTTCAACATCAAATTTCTCCCCCTCACCACCATATTTCATCCCATCAAGCTCCCTCTTTTCTGTAGCTTCTTCCATGTTGATCTCCCCCTTTTTGGGAGCATCATTCTCAGACTTCCTTTTCCTTAGCACAAATTGTCTCTTCTTCTTTTTCTGTACTAGCTTCATCACCAATTTCTTGAGTTTGGTAATCTGCACTTGTTGGGACAAGATTACCAATTTCATTTCTTCAATTTCTTTTCCTTGTTTGAGAACATCTAGGTTGATGTTGCCCATTGTTTCCATCAATTCATAGTAAGAATATCTGTCCTCACCCTCTCCAGAAGTGTTACCTTCTTTTGAAGGATCATTGGATCTTTTTGTAGTGGAAGTCTTCTGCCTAGCAGAAGCACTGTCCACCCCCTTGGTTTCTTGGCACCAGGGACCTTTGAATGATTGCTCATTCAAAGTTGCCATGGGGGAGGTCTTATTTATGTTACCATTGTCCTTCTCTGTGCTAGCAGAAGTAGTGGCAGCCTCAGTACCCATATGCTCAACCTCCTCCTCAGAGAGCACCTCCTTGGGGTTGGGAGACACCCCTGTGGTTTCCCTATGGATGTTCTCTAAGGGAGAATTCTCCCTTAGAGGGCTAGTAGGCTTAGTGGTTGTTGGTACAAGAAGGGAAGGAGCCTTCTTTACCTGTTTCCTTTTGTAAGTATGGGTGATTGGTGAAGTTGGTTTTTCAAGAAGAGACTGGGGAATTGATTTAGAGTGGGAAGGTGTGGATTGGCTAGCAGTGGGTTGGTCTAATGGGGGCCTTGACCCTGCTGCCAGACCTTCATCAGTTTGGGACACCACCATCATTGTAGAGAACAATGGGGTGTCAACTCCTTCCGAGTCCAGAGGGGATCTTTTCATATTTGAAAAGACCTTACCTTTGGGAATTTTGGGTACATATACCCCATCAAAATGAGGTATATCCGTCAATTCATGGTTAATAACTTCTTGGACAAACCTGGGGTACATATAGAAGCTCTTTTTACTTCCCAAGTTTGAGACAAGATCATGAAAAATCATTTGAGAAAAATTATACTTTCTGGCAGTGGCCAAGCATACCAAAGCATAAGCAATGGTGCTACTGAACTCACTCCATCCAGTAGTCTTTTTGGATATACAGTGCATGAGGATATGGACAAAGAAACGCCATTGGGGTGAAAATTTGGCTTTTGAGAACTTGAACACCCCCAATGGGCCTCCATACCCCATTCTTGTAAGAGTAGAAAACAGTTCATCATTAGAGATAGAAGTTATACCGGAGGCATCGTCTAGACGTAGACTAATGCGAAGTACCTCTTCAGTAACTGTCAAGGGTTTGTCACACACCCTTGTTTTGATCATTTGCGCACCATTCTCAGTAACAATGGTGGCATTTGCCCAGAATTGCCTCTGATGCTCTATGATGATGGTAGGAGATAGAGTGAGAGCATGGGCAATATGGCTTGACTTCAGAAAGTCGACTATCTGGTGAAAACCTTCAGCTTGTTTTGGCTTTTGGAGCATCGCGATTTCATTGTGCTCGTCTATGAACGCCATGGATGCCATTGACCTTGAAGGTTCTTGCCTGAAAACTTTGAACTTGAGAGAGAAAGGGTTTAGAGCGCAAGTGAACAGTATGCAAAGAGTCGTTATGAGCTTTTAGGCGGGCAAAGAGTATTTATAGTATTCGGGACATAAGCAGTATTAACCGAAAGCAGTATTAACTACTAGCAGTATTAACTAAAAGCAGTATTAACCACTAGCAGTATTAACTGAAAGCAGTATTAACTGAAAGCAGTATTAACTACTAGCAGTATTAACTGAAAGCAGTATTAACCACTAGCAGTATTAACTGAAAGCAGTATTAACCACTAGCAGTATTAACTGAAAGCAGTATTAACTAAAAGCAGTATTAACTGAAAGCAGTATTAACCACTAGCAGTATTAACTGAAAGCAGTATTAACCACTAGCAGTATTAACTACTAGCAGTATTAACTGAAAGCAGTATTAACCACTAGCAGTATTAACTGAAAGCAGTATTAACTACTAGCAGTATTAACTGAAAGCAGTATTAACCACTAGCAGTATTAACTGAAAGCAGTATTAACCACTAGCAGTATTAACTGAAAGCAGTATTAACTGAAAGCAGTATTAACTAAAAGCAGTATTAACTGAAAGCAGTATTAACCACTAGCAGTATTAACTGAAAGCAGTATTAACCACTAGCAGTATTAACTATACACTGGCAGTATTAATAATACACTAGCAGTATTAATAATGCACTGGCAGTATTAATAATGCACTGGCAGTATTAATAATGCACTTGCAGTATTAATAATACTTACTCTTTTCAACTTATGATGAACTGAGGACTGCTATGAAGTCCCGGAAAAGAAAGATTAGGACCACCAAGAATACATAATATACAGGTATTAAACCACTTTTTGAGAAGGAGTTTATTCAGAGTTGATCATTCCCACACTTGTTACCAAGAAAGTGAATCTACCCACATCAAAGGCTTTGGTGAATATATCAGCAAACTGGTTGTCGGTATGAACCTTTACGACTTGAATAAGTTTCTTTTCATTACAGTCTCTTATGAAGTGATATCTGATTTCAATGTGCTTTGTTTTTGAGTGCTTGACTGGATTATTCACAATGCTAATAGCACTGCTGTTATCAATAAAAATTGGAGTGTGTAGAAAGGTTACCCCATAGTCCAGCATTTGATTTTGAATCCATAAAACTTGAGAACAGCAACTTGCAGCTGCTATGTACTCTGCCTCTGTTGTAGATGTGGACACTGTGGTTTGTTTCTTGCACTGCCAAGACACTAGTCTTGCACCCAAAAACTGACATCCTCCAGAAGTAGATTTTCTGTCCAAGTTTGCTCCACCTAGATCACTATCTGAGTATGCAAGTAGGTCAAAGGATGAGTCATGAGGATACCAAAGTCCCAATCTGGGTTGCCCTTTGAGATATCTGAATATCCTCTTTACAGCTTGATAGTGAGATTGCTTTGGCCTAATTTGAAATCTTGCACATACACAGACTGGAAAAATTATATCTGGCCTAGAGGCTGTAAGATACATGAGAGAGCCAATCATGGATCTATAATGATGAACATCCATATCCTCCCCCTCAAGATCTGCTGTTATCTGCTTGTGTGTCTCCATAGGTGTGCTGGCAGGTTTTGAATCTGAGAAACCAAACTTGGTTAGAATGTCCTGCACATACTTGGACTGACAGATAAAGATTCCATCTGACTTCTGTTGAACTTGGAGTCCAAGGAAAAAGGTAAGTTCCCCCATGGAACTCATTTTGAACCTTTGATGCATTAGTTCCTCAAACTCCTTGCACATGTTGTCTCTTGTGGATCCAAAAATGATATCATCGACATAGATTTGGACCAGCAATATATCCTTCTTCTTTCTTTTGATAAATAGAGTCTTATCAATGACTCCTCTTTCAAAACCATTTTCCAAGAGATAGGATGACAGAGTGTCATACCATGCTCTTGGAGCTTGATGCAATCCATAAAGTGCTTTCTTCAATTTGTATACCCTGTCTGGATAGCTTGGGTTTTCAAACCCTGGTGGTTGACAGACATATACTTCTTCTTCAATTGAGCCATAAAGAAATGCACTTTTCACATCCATTTGATAGACTTTGAATTTCATATAAGAAGCATAATCCAGGAATAATCTAATTGCTTCTATCCTGGCCACAGGTGCAAATACTTCATCATAGTCTATTCCCTCTTCTTGTGTATACCCTTGAGCCACCAACCTTGCTTTATTCCTTATCACAATACCTCTTTCATCTCTCTTATTCCTGAAGACCCATTTTGTTCCTATTGCTCTTTGGCCTTTAGGAAGGTCTACCAGATCCCAAACATCTTGCAGCTTGAATTGCAGTAGCTCTTCTTGCATTGCTTCTATCCAACTGGATTCTTTCATAGCATCATGTGCCTTCTTAGGCTCAAGCTGGGATAAAAAGCAAGAAAGCACTGTATGCTGTTGATCTTGCAATTCTTGCAGCCTGCTTTGATTTCTAGTCATCATAGGAGAGGATATATCTCCTATTACCAGTTGTGGAGGATGATTCTTTTGAATTCTGGTGTGATGATTAGATTCTTCATTAAGTCCCACCTCTAGATTGGAGTCATTCAACTCAACTGAGGTGTTTTCAGCAGCTACTTCTAATTCTTTATTGTCTTGAGTCTCCTCATCTCTACTTTCTTCTTCACTCTGACTTGGTTCAGTAGATGGTTCCTTTTCACAGTCTTCAACAGGATCCACTGTGGGTATGGGAAAGATCACAGATTGAGATAAGCTGTCTTGAACTTGTGTAGTTCCTGATCCTCCACTCCCTAAACCTGCATAATCATCACTACTGACACCAAAAGAGTTAGTTAGTGAATCAATGTCAAATAGCCATTGAGGACCAGACCCAATTGGATTTGGTGTGTTCTCATTGCATTTGACATTGTCACTTTCTTCAATTATTCTAGAAGAAGAGTTAAAGACTCTGTAAGCCTTACTCTGAGATGAGTAACTAACAAGAAATCCATCATCTGCTTTGCTATCAAACTTACCTAAGTGAGATTTGGTTTTGAGAATAGTACAGGGACACCCAAAAGGTTTGAAAAATCCAATAAATGGTTTTCTTTTATTTAAAAGCTCATATGGAGTCTTGTTCTTTGGCTTGACTACTAGAACTCTGTTTTGGACATAACAAGCAGTATTAACTGCTTCAGCCCAGAAGGTAATTGGCAATTTTGAATCAGCCAACAGAGATCTAGCAGCCTCTATTAGTGTCCTATTTCTCCTCTCAGCAACTCCATTCTGTTGAGGGGTCCTAGGGGCACTATATTGTCTCTCAATGCCTTTCTCTTCACAAAAGGTGTTTAGATCAAGATTTTTAAATTCAGTCCCATTATCTGATCTAATGACTTTTACTTTTTGATTAGTTTGGTTTTCAATTCTTAGGATAAAGGATTTGATCAGTCCACTTGTCTCATCTTTAGTCCTTAGAAAATATACCCAAGTAAATCTGGAGTAATCATCAACAATAACCAAGCAGTAAGATTTCTTGCCTATACTCATAACATTTGTAGGACCAAACAGATCCATATGCAGTAATTTGAGACAAGAAGAAATAGAATTTAACTCTTTGGTCTTATGAGAAGTTTTGTGTTGTTTGCCTTTAAGACAAGCAACACAATGATCATCACATGAAAAGACTTTTGATGGTAAACCTCTTACAAGGTTGTTTTTAACAAGTTTGTTCATAGTCTTGAAATTCATGTGACACATCCTTCTGTGCCAAAGAGAGGATTCATCCACAGAAGCTTTTGAAACAAGACAGTTCAGGGATGAATCACTATCAACATTGTCCATATCTAGACAATAAACATTGTCCTTTCTTGGAGTTCTAAGTAGTATCATGCTTTCATCAACTACCTTGAACCCTGGAGCAAGGATCATACACTCTGTGTTTGTAAATAATATGCTATGTTGTTTGTCACAAACCTGTGATACACTTAACAGGTTGTACTTTAATTGATCAACATAGTAGACATCCTCAAATGTCATCTTACCTTTTGTGACATTTCCTTTGCCACTTATTTTACCACCAGTAAGATTATTTCCAAAAGCAACATGTCCTCCATTGATATGCTTAAAATCCTGAAGGCATGACATATTGCCTGTCATGTGCCTAGAGCAACCACTATCAACATGCCAAATGCTCTTTCCCTTGAGCTGTTGGTTGCCCTGCACATAAGATAAATCAGTTAGTTTGAATTAGGAACCCAAGCCAAAGTGGTCTTGGGTATCCCTTTCTCATCAAAATACTTGCATTCTTTCTTGACAAGATTTTGAAACTTTAACTCCTCATTTCTGAAGTACTTTGTCACAATGATAGGCTTGGAAACACATTTGCTAGAAGTAGTACTGGTTTTAGAAGTACTAACTGCATTAGCAGTGCTTGCATGCTTAGCAGTACTAACCTTATTAGAAGTAGTAACTTTTTAGCAGCATTAACTGTGTTAGCAGTATTTATCTTTGAAGAAGTACTAACAGTATTAGCAGCATTAAAACTTTCAGCAGTACTAACACTGATAGCAGCAGTAATGCTTCTAGCAGCACTATCTCTGTCAGCAGCACTAACAGTTTTAGTGCTTCTAGGCACCCACATTTTAATACTTTCATTCAAAATCTTTTTCTTCATGGGGCCTTTATTTTCAACAGATTTCATCACCACATGTTTCTTTCCAGCCTTCCTATAACCAACAGGTTTTTGCACAAATCTTTGAAAGTTCATCTGTTGGTTAATAGGGTTAAAGTAACAGTACTTAGCCAAATGGTTTAACTTTCCACATATGAAACAAGGCTTTGGTCTATTAATTTTACTCAAATCAATGCCTTGTTTTTGTGCCCATTGGTTGTTCCAGTTTCTCTGGTTTCCCCTTGGTTTATCATGTTTTTGGGGCTTAAATTTATTGCATGCACACTGTTTGCAAGGGATAGGGTTCACAACAGTGGTCTGCTTATAGTGAACCTTCTTGTTCTCTTCCTCAGTCTTCTCTATTTCTTTGGACTTGATCCAATGCTTTCCACATCCCTCATTGGTGATTATGTGGTTTTCTATAGGAATCTCACCACTCACAGTGTTGTCTTTTTCCTTGACACCTTCTTTCTCAGTTTTATCCTTAACAACTACTTCATCTAAGGGATCTATCTTAGTGGCTCCCTTAGGTAGGTCCTTCCTATCCTTTGTTTCTAACAAATCTGAACTAGGAGGGATGTAGTTGTTGTTATAGGGTGGTGGAGTGGTATTGTACCCTATTCCTCTTCTAAGTTTGTCATGGATTTGAGTTTGGAGCAAACAGTCCATTGCTTTAGAAGCATTGGAAAATTTCTCAATATCCAGCTTGGCTTTCTCAAACTCTCTTTTTATCTTCTCATTCTCCTCTTTGGATCTGGTCAGTTGGAGTTCTAAGTCATTCTTCTCCCACTTCCAGTAGTTTGTGTCGTAAGAGTGTTGAAGCTCATTGGCTTGAAAACCCTTAATCTGCTCTTCAAATCTCTCAACTATCCTGACATAATCTTTTATGTCCTTTTCCAATCTCTTAAGGTTATCACTCATGTTCTGATTGTGATCCCTATACCTCTTAACAGTGTTAATGCAATTTTGAGAACAAAGATTGGAAGTTACCTCTGTTGGGAGATCAGACACCTCTGCCATTAGAGCTTGGTTCTGAATGGCCTCTTCAGCTTGATCACTCCAATCAAACCCCATGCCTTGTTGAGAGAAAAGGGCTTGTGCAGAGTTTCTGTTAGATTGAGCTTGTTGGTGGTTATTATTTTGAGACATTCCACTTCTGCATTCTCTAGCAAAGTGTCCCTTCTGATGGCATTTATAGCATTCCACCTTTGACTTGTCAAAACCTGCTCCATCTTCTCTTCTTTGTGAGAAGTTGTTCCTTCCAGTTCTTTTGATGAACTTCTTAACTCTCATAGAGAGCATGGCCATCTGCCATTTAATGTCCATCTCTTCAAGATCATCTGGATGGAGTTGTTCCAAGTCATCATTAATGAGGGAAGAGTTTCCATGACTTGCTAGAAAGGCTTCAAATACAGTTTCAGTGCCTTTCTCTTTAGGTGCTCCATTGACAGCACTAACTGATTCAGGGATGAAAGTAGAATCTGTTGATGCTGAAAGGAGTGCAGCATTGTGAACATACCCAGAAGGCCTCTTCTTAGCCTCTACCTCAGTTTCAAAAACTCTTAGATCATTATACAGATCATCAAGTTCCTTTTCTTCCAGTTGATCATTCTGTCTGAAAGACACAGTATACATAGTCCATTCATCACTCAGGGACCTTAGAAACTTTCTGTTCAGATCATCTTGATCAATTTGTACTCCCACTGTAGCAAGTTCACCAATGAGTTTATTGAACCTGTCAAAAGTTTGAGTCATTGACTCATTCTTGGTTGACATAAAGTTCTCATATTGTTGCTTCAGAATGGCTTTTTGATTTCTCTTGGTACTTTTGGTACCTGAGAATCTTTTCTCTAGAGCATTCCAGAGCATCTCTGCATCAGTGCAGTTGCAGAACTGATGTTGGTATTCATTGGGGATAGCCAAGAGCAAAGTGCTCAAGGCTTTCATCTCTGTCTGTGTAGTCTTTCTTTCAGCATCAGTTTTTGGTGGAGTTCTCTTTCCATCTGCACCAATTTTTCCTGCTTCAGAAGGGCCATTCTCAATGATGTCCCACATAGAATAGTCAGTGAGGAGTATGTACTGCTTGATTCTGATCTTCCACATATCGAATTCATTGGGTCTGAGCATTGGAACCTTTGAGACTAGAGTACTGTTTGATTCTGCAAAGTTTTCCATAATGAATGAATAGATGTTTCTGAGAGAACAGGCTCTGATACCACTTGTCAGGATCGAATTCTCAACAAGAATTATGAATACTCAGAAACAATATCAAAGAAGTTGCGGAATAACACTTTGATATTCAATAAAACAGTAAAAAAACAGTATATGATAAACACTTTGCAAACTTGTATTAAAATCATAAGATTACACACTCAACCTCAATCTTGAAGAACAAGCTCTTTCAAGACGAATTCTACTTCTCTAGAATTAAGAACTATGCCTTGAGGTTGATTCTCTAAAAAAAACTTTAGAATTAAATCTGTAAATCTATCACTAAACTATTCTGTCAAATCTATACATATACTGAACAAAAAGATAATTACAAATAAATAAAATATCTTCAGTATATCTTCCATGAATATCTTCAGAATATCCTTGTTTATCTTTAATCACGATCTCTTCATCATTATCTTCACATTACCTTATAAGCAGCATTAAGTCTTGACAGCATTGACTACTAAGCAGCACTAACCACTAGCAGTACTAACTAGCTAAGCAGTACTAACTTTGTTCAAGCAGCACTAACTTTGACTAGCAGTATTAATTCTACTAGCAGTAGTAATACTCAGCAGTATTAACTTTGAAATCTTCTAGCAGTAGTAAATCTCAACCAGCAGCATTAATCACTTGAGTTATTCTTCAGTTCCCAACAATCTCATACGCTGTCTTATTTAAATGTTTATTGATTACCGTCCGATTCTGAGTGAAACATACGGTGGCAACTGCTTCAGCCCACAGATATAATGGAAGACCAGAATATGCCAACATAGTCCTTGCAGCTTCGACTTAAGTTATGTTCTTGCGTTCAACATCGCCATTATGTTGCGGTGTGAAAGCGGCCGAAAAATTATGAGAAATCCCAATTGATTGTAGATAATCTTGAAGAATCTCATTCTTGAATTCAGTGTCGTTATCACTTCGCAACTTCTTAATTGGCAATTGTAACATAATTTGCACTTTCTTGATGAAGGCAATTATCAATTCTGGCGCATCTGATTTGGCTCATAGAAACTCCAACCATGTATATCTGGAATACTCACCAATCATGACCAAGATATACTTTTTACCATTTATTGATTGAGTATGCATCGAGCCACAAAGGTCCATGTGAATTATCTCAAGCGGTGATTTGCAAGCAGATTCGATCTTTGCCTTATGGGAACTTCTTTTCATCTTTCCCATTTTGCATGTTGAACACAAAGAATCCTTCTCGAATCTTAACTCTGGTAGACCTTTGACCATACCTTTACTCACCAATGTATTTATAGCCTTAAAGTTCTGGTGAGAAAGGCGGCGATGCCAAATCGAACTTTCTTCCTTTGACGCTTTAGTAATCAAACAAACTGATCTAGTTGCTGAAAGTGTTGGAAAATTAACCGCATACAGATTTCCGTATCTTTCTGCTTTGAATACCTCAGAACCGTCCGAATCTTCAATGTGACAGTGTGTCATGGTAAACCTAACTTGGTAGTGGCTGTCACAAAATTAACTTGTACTAAACAGATTGTGATCTAGCCCTTCCATATAGAGTACCTTCTGAATGGTCACAGAACTATTTTTCAGCATACCGTGTCCTTTGATATAACCTTTAAGCTCAGAATTTGCGAATCCGACTGTTCCAGCAGGTTGTTCAACATAATCATGCAATAAGTCCTTGAACCCCGTCATGTGCCTTGAGCATCCAGAATCAATAAACCATAGATGACGGGCCTGCAATAGAAACAGACTTACTTTTGTTTAGGTACCCATATCCAAATGGGTCCTTTCTTATTAGTATCTTTAACCTTTTGAAAATCGTCTACCTTTCCTTTGACTCTCCATTCAAATTGAGGCTTAGGTAACCATTTCCAAACCATATTTACATTTAAATCATGAAAACTTTTCTTCTTTGAAAAAATATTTGACTTAGCCTTAAAGATATGAATTTGTTGCGTCGAGGCCTTAGAAAAGGATTTGACTTTAGGAAAACTTTTAACATTCTTAGACTTAGGAGGAATGGAGTGCAACGAAAAAGAATTGCTACCACAGTGATTACATATAAAGTTCTTGCGAGCAAATGTCATCATTTTTTATTTATAAAAAGTTTTACAATCCTTGACACAAAATTGACATTTATTGAACGTAGAACTATTACATGAAGAACTAACATCACTAGTAGAAACAGTACAATTTTTTTCACATTTCTCAGAAACACTTTCACAATCTTTCTTTTCACAAAGTTTCTTCCTCCATTCTCCTTTAACCTTTCCACTCAGATCTGAAAATCCAAAAGAAACTATGTTAGTCGATTTCTTAGAAAGTGAATTCTTTGATTTAATTCCAGAAGTTTCTCATTTCTCAAAAATACTTGGTTGCTTTTCAAAACATGAAGAATAAACAACTGTTGGCTTAGCAAGTGTCACAAACTCTGGGTTTGATCTAACATTCCACTTTTTGTCATCAAACTCCTTTTGTTCAGATAAATTTTTCTTAAACAAATCATTTTTCAAATCACTAATTTGTTTACAAAGCTCTTTATTTTCTTCCAAAGATTTATCAAGTTTAAACCGAAGATCACAATTTTCATCTTCAACCTCTTCAAGAGCCTTTTGTAAATTAGAGATTTGTTTTTCAAAATCAGATGTTTGATAAACCATAAAGTCAGACTCAAGCTTGTTTAAAATCGAGACAGGGTCTGAAGAATTCATCATCTCTTCAAAAACTTCTTCAGTCATGTTCTCAACAAACTCAGATTGAATATCAGAATTCGTGACATTTGAAAACTCTTCTACCTTCGCTCCATTTGGAGATTCAGAAGCAATGGATTCAGAACAAATGGTCTGATCACAAACATCAGTATCAGATTCATACTCATCATACTGACATTTGGTTTCAGGTATGATTTTATCCTCGTTGACTGATTCATTTGAAGAAGGTGGGGAAAATAATGATTCGAACTCTACAAATTCCAACTTTTTATTTTTGTAGCTTTTATTTAAGTCATTATATTTAAATCCCACCGATTTAAAACTAGACTGCAGTGCAACTTGATTGATCATCATCCATCACTTCCTTACCTTTTGATGGAGTTTCAGATATAGGAGTTTCATCTTTTACAAACGTGTCTCGAATATCTGGAATCTTCGTTACAGTAGAATCCGATTTAACAAAGTTATATAAATTCTCTGGGGCTCTTTTTAAAACATCATTTTCTGATAAACCTAACCCCAGTTTTGGATTATAAAACCGAACATCCTGGAGTTTGTTTATGAGAAGATTCAAAGTTTGTTCAGTCTGTCATATTTTCAAATTTATATCCTCCAGTTGCTTAATCTTGCAATAAGCCTCGTTTCTTTCTTGAAAACAAACTTCAAATTTTATCTTGTATTCACCCTTTTCAGAATTCAGATTAACTAAGTTCTTTTCTAGTTCTGTGATCTTAGTTTTCAAATCAGCTTTTTCCTTTTTCAAAATATCCTTTTCCTTGTCCTCAATCACAACTTTCAACAATGCATTTTTATCGCGAAAATTCATCATTGATTGTCGTTCAAGGCTCAGTTTACTTTTTAGCACTTCAAATTCAGATTCCATATTTTTAATTTGAGCAAGTAAAGAATTAACAATATCAGCATCATCACTTACCTCATAGTTAGCATCAGAATGCTCAGAAACATGCTCAGCATCTTCTTCAACTTTTGCCATCATGCAAACTTGGGTAAAGTGGGATTCTTCTTCATCAGAACTTTGACATAACCAGTTCTCTTCCTCAGCCATCAACATTTTCCCTTTTTCCTGTTTCTTCGCCAGCAGAGATTTCTTGGCGTAGTATTCTGAGTTCTTTACCCTCTTAAACTTACAATCCTTTAAGAAATGGCCAAACTTGCCACAATTAAAGCACCTTCCGCTTTGCGGATCAATTTTCTCTTCTTTCTTCACTTCCTTCCTCTCTTCTTTTCTCTCTTCCTTCTTCCCAAATCGGGCCTTGTACTTCTCAAATTTATCTTTCTTGTAGCCTTCATACTTTGGCTTGGAAAAATACTTCTTCTTACCAAAACTCTTCTTAAAACTGCTTTGTGATGAAGGCCAGATTTTCAGCAAACCTCTGAATATCTTCATCAGAATCCACCTCAATATCTTCTACCGATGACTCAGAACTAGAGTTTGGAAGCTCAGAAAGATAAGCTTTGGGCAGCTTTGACTTGGATTTTGAACTGGAACCAGAAGTAAAACCAGACTTACCCGCTTTCTTTTGAGCAAGCAGAGCTAACGACTCTTTCACCATCTTCTTCTCATCGCTTAACATCTTTACCTCATCTTCATGCTGTAACAAAGTAGTAAAGATGTCATTCACATCTTCAAGATCCATGTCTTTTGACATCTAAAGATTTATGGCGTAGCTCTTCCATTCTGGGTTAAGGTTCTTGATGAACTTATAAATGATCTTAGATACTGTCTTGTTCATCTCGTTCCGCCTCAAGTCATTCAGAATCACATTGAACCTAGTATAGGTGTCTGCCAATGATTCACCTTCCTTTGCCCGAAAGCCTTCATAAGCATTAATACTCTGATTAAGCTTAGCTTTAATAGATCTGTCGGTTCCTTGAAATTGCCTTTCCAGCTCATCCCATATTGCTTTCGCTGAATCACGACTATCTACACGGTTGTAGATGTCATTTGGGATGGCGATTGTCAAGTAAATAAGAGCTTCTTCATCTATCTTGGCTAGCTCCTTCTCCCGTTCACTGAAGTATTGGTACGGCTTTGGCACATACCGGACAGGAATCTCAGGTGAAGTCTCAGTAGCAGGCTGTCCAGGAACTGTTACCACTGGATTGACTGGACCTTCAATTATAGACTTCATATACTCTCTGTTCTTATGGTTCAGGAACTGAGTCATTCGGCACTTCCACTGAGCGTATTCTCCGATAGAAACTACAGGTGGTTTAGACTGAGATCCCATATAGAGCAATTCTTTAGACATTTTGACAATTTGTAGAATAAGAGCTCGAAGTGATCGTTAGTTCGAAAAATCAACAGTTAACAAATCAGAAAAAAATTCAGAAAAAATCTTCCAAAAATTTTCTAAGGTAGAAACTCTCACACCACTTTAGCTACCAAGATTCGCACACTCTTCAAAATTCGCATACCCCAAAGAATTCGCACACCAAATAGAAACCTTCACAGATTCGCAAATCAAGGAATTCGCACACCAAGTGGATCAAAAATTCGCACAACTCACAAAATTCGCATGTAACGTTATGTGAATTCTATCAATTAGCATACAATGGGATGCGAGTTCTGGAAATTCGCACACTTAAGGATGCGCGTTCTTTACTTAGCAAATCTTCAAACTTCAAACTTTTCGCATACCACCTTCATGTGAATTCTATACTTAACCAAGAAATTGATCCTAAACTTCTCGTATCGATACGAATTCCTAACTTAGAAAATTTTCGAACTTTCTATGCGAAATCCCAAGAATTTGTATGTAGTTCGATGAGAATCCAAGCTTTTCGTATGTTATGCGATGCGAATTTCCAACTTCTCGTATAATAGCAGATGCGAATTGTTTCCTTAGCTCACTTCTCGTATCTAACGTGATGCGAATTCTTCAACTTCTCGCATGTAGGCTGATGCGAGTTATATACTTCTCGTATGAAATGGTATGCGAATTCCATCTTTTCGCACACAAGCACATGCGAATTCTACATTTCTCGTATCTTGTGCCCTGCGAATTTCTTACTTAAGACTTTTCAACAGATCAAATGAGATGTGAATTCATCATCAACATGCGAGAAATCTGGATCTTGCGAGTTCTTGATGCGAGTTCTTCAAAGTTCGACAAAAATTCTCCAAAATCGATCAAAAACCCATTGAAACTTCGAATTAACTTCTGTAAATCCATGAATTTGACCACGTACAATACTAGAATCGCTTACAAGCAATGAATTGCATAAAAATCGACTCAATTACACAATTCAATCGAGATACAGTGCGTAAACATGACTTCTCAAAAAATTCACAAAAACTTCAAATTGAGTAAAAATTACAATGCAACTGTGATCAAAATCTATACAAACTGATTCTAGAACATCAATCGATCATAGAACAATCCAATTCACACAATTATAGTTCAAAAATCAAAAATCGATCAAGATCAGAAAAACAGGGTGCAAGTTCTCCATTTTTATTGATTTCTTCGAATTTGCTCTGATACCAATTGAAAGTCACAGATCCAAGCTCATATATTCACACACAATTATGTAAGAATCAATCTTTTATTGATAGCACACAGATTACATCAACTCATATACCTATTTGTTGCGTATGTCTCTCAAGCACTCTGTGTGTTCTCTCTGTTTGAACTATTCTCTCTAGTTTGCGCATGTGTGTTCTGTGTTATGTTCTAATTACAAAGACACAACCTATTTATATGGTCAAAACAATTGGCCTTACAACTCAATCTACAAAACAACTCCTTACACTTTTACAACATTTACACATTGACCCCTCATTTAATCTTGAAAACAATATTTGACTCAACACGGAAGTATTTAACCAGTCAAATCCGATCTTGACCGTATGAATGGCTATGATTACTTCTCTATTTCTCATATATTTACAATTTCTCAAATGAACCTAAGGCTATATGTAACACTCTAAAAATCAGAGTAGATTAAAACCTGGAATTATGGCAACATGACACTTGTATTGATATAAACCTCCCATAAAGGGGATCAGTCCTTAAGACTTTACAAAACCTGTACAGATATAGAATTCATCAACAAACTAATCTAGACACATCTATCTAGATTACATCAGATGACATTTCATAATTCACCAAAAGAATGGGGCTTAACAAATGCCCAGTTACAATACTAGTCATCTCAAGAAGCCTCGAGACCAAACCCGTCTCTCAAAACCCTGGCAACCCACCGCTAAGGGAAACCTGATACATATCATTTGAGAAAAAGTGTTAGGCTTAAAGCCTAGTGAGAACATACAGTTTATAAATTTCAAGAGATATAAACTTTTGTATCAAAGGGAATCCTTTCAAATAAGCATTTCCAAATTAACTGTTGATAAGAATGAAATCCATTAAAATGAGACCATAAACCTTCTTTCCAGAACCTCACAATTTAATGCACAAGTAGTTCTTTTATAAACTTCCCGAAATATAAACATCAGTATCATAAGGAAATCTTTTCATAAAGGTTTAATTTATAAAAGATAACATTTCGCCACAACCGGGCCTCTTCGGTCCAAAACTCATCATACGATGACAAAAGAACCATTTTACCAAGGATTGTGGTGTAACACAAAGTAGACCACCAATCCGAGTTATGAGCTAAACAATTGGAATCCAAGGATACGAACACAAAGGTCCGTGCTACAACGTGAGATCTAGCCCCCAAGCAAAACCAATGTATACTCCTTCACTAGGATCACTATGAACCATGGCTAGTATTCGGCCTCACATAACCGTACCAAGTTTCCCCCGATGATCATATGCATCCATAGCTACAAAATGGGGAATATGACATCCCAACAATACAGTCGACTCAAAACCTAGGGATCCGCTAGTAATGGTACAGACTCGTCACAACCACATATGTAACCAACCATAAGTAAACATATGGTATAAACACATTTTATAAACAAAATGTCATTTCCAGTTCAACTTCTGGTAAGAATGAAAATCATTAAAAATGAGTTCTTAAACTTTCTTTTCACATATCCACATAATGTGCAAGTAAAACATCATTTTACTTCAATAAGGCAGAAACAGTCATTTTAGTCAAAACTGATCGGGAACCCCGAAAATCATCAAAAACTTCATTTATATCAAAATGTAGAGAACATGAAATCATACCGTAGAAATACTTCGGATTTCGCAAATAAGAGTTTTGACATGTATAAAGTTTGTAAAATGGTAGTAGGAACTCACCAGTAGGTTTTAGAATAAAACCCGGAAAACCAGATATCGATCACGACGAAGAGGTGAAGCTTAAAACACCGACCCCTTGCTAGAAACACCGCAAACTAGCAACCAAACGAGACTCGAAGATCGAAAGAAGAAAAGGAAAAAGAGAGAGAGAGAGAGAAAACCAGAGATAGAGAGAGATTTGAGATATATGAGATATTTTAGAAAATATCTCACAAAAAGATATTTATGCAGAAATCAAAACCGCCACTGCCTAAGGCGCACGACCCGTGCATTTTGTCTGAAGGAGGGCGCACGACCCGTGCGCCCTGTAGACAGACGCAGGCAGCCCCCTTAACCTTCATTTCTTCTTCACAAAAGACCAAACAAAATTCGGGGTGTTACAAATCTCCCAACCTTAGAACGATTTCGTCCTCGAAATCTAGTCTTCTCAACGGAATACTGTTCGCAGAGAGGATTGCCCTTAACTCAAGAACCAGAATCATTTACGTGATCCTAATACCGACATCCGTATAGCTACCCTTCTTGGGCACATTTCACTCCTAACCACGCGAATACTTAATTCTCCAAAGTAACCTTAACTTAAGGTTACTGTGGTCTCCCAACCTTGGGTAACAATTACTACCTCTAGGAAATTAGTGACCTCAATTTCCCTCCAAACAATTATTTCAAAACTCGACGGTTCCGAACCCAAAGCCAACGGTTGATGCTAATCTTCCAAAATCCTCAAATTTCGCTGATCTACTCCTAAAATCGATTACAGATAAACTTACAATGCGCACCAATGCATCTTTCAGGGAATTAGTTCACACAGATTCTGCTATCACTCAACTCCGATCCGACCCCAAATCTGGAAATAGAAAATTATTTAAATTTTCTAAATACATCAAAATTACTTCGCCTACAACTACAATAAAATGATTAACCACAATACGAATAACCAATCTATACATTCGGACAATAAAGGACGGGCGCTACTAAAACCCATGCGTAGTCACTATCTCCAACCTGTGGAAGACTTCACCAACAACTTACTCTAGCTCAAGGCTAAGGCCCGACTCCTCAAAGCACTGCTAGAACCGAACCCCCAACAGGAAAATAATGCACATGTAGATAAATGAAAAGGATTAGGCTTAACGCCTAGAGAGCTCAAGAGTTTTACATAAGTAAAAGCAATTAAATTGATGAACTTCTCTTTAAAATAGAACCTTTTAAATAATGAATTTTAAAACATGGAACAACTCCTTTTCAAAGTTATGCAATTTCAAAGATGGATCATTCATTTCAACGATGCTTTATAAATTGACACAACTTGTACTAACTCGAAGTATGAAACATTAGTAACACCAGGCATACCGTACGTCCGAAATCATGGACATTAGGTCCAATACTCACGCGACCAAAACGAAAGAAAACTAAATACCCATACGCAAGAAAACACACTTTATTCAAACCTTAATATACGTGGGGAGAACCCAATACTAAAGCCATCATTTACCGTCGACTCCACATAACCAAAGTTGGTAAAAATATGACATTAGTGTTTAAAATACCCCGGGTCTACGACGGAGAGACTCGTACACAAAAAAAATAGAAGGACACGCAAGTAGGCCGCCCATACAACTTCATCGCCTGTCCTCTAAACGTTTCCATCTTGGGTGGCGAGAACAAATGAATGGGGACACCCGTGATGTTATTGGATTTCACCACGTATCCCGATCTTAGTTCCCATGCCATACCAGACATCACAACCTCAAACTGTCGTTGCCTCTAGCCATACTCTGTCGAGTTCCACCTCAAGGGCTTACGGACACGGGTGTCTACCCAATCTAGACGAGTTCCAACTCAGTGGCTCGTGCCACCTATTGTCTACTCGCTAGCAAACCCGAGCGGCCACTAAGTGTAACCCAAAACCTCAGGCCTTACTAAACAGAAAGACTTACGTGCCAATGAAACCATTACAACACTGTCTAAACATTACATGACTCCAATTGAATGACCAAAGCACCCAAAAACATGTAACTCACCAAAAACACGAATAAAATCCATCATACTAAAATCTTTCATTGCGGTTATAAATCCGGACAAATGTCCACACGACTCATTTAGTCAAAACCCGAGCCAAAGGCCCAACACTTCACGTAATTTCCAACGAAAGCCTCGTAAACCTTAAAACACATTTAACCGACATTTAACGTTTCCCCAAATAATGAGATGTCTTTAAACAATGTTTATGAAAACACACACCACAAAGACATGATTTCTCAAAACTCAACACGTATTGAGACCAAAGATTTTCCAAAGGTTTATGAATGCAAATATACTAAGATGCATATGTCATGAAATAAACTTTGCTTGCACAAAATCATCAAAGATGCATAAATCATAATATAGATTTTACGTGTACAAAATCACCCAGAATACGTAAATCACGCTATTTACTTGTTGAAATATTCAAGCTCGACATGAGCAATTTATGATGTTAAAACAATCCAAATTACCGAATACGAAAACTTATCAAAATACTCACACCTTGAGAAATACCAAGTAAAGCATACGCAACAATTTACACTATAAACGTGAAAATAGGTTCTTGCACTTCAACACGTGCAACAATTTTTTTGTACAACTCCAAAGGGAAAATCACGATTTTATCTTTAAAATTCCCCTCTATAACCAAGAGACGTTGTAGCAAAAGAATTTTCAACTCACCCCATATGCAACAATTTATTCCCCAAAGGGCGGTAAGATAACGGGGATGCAAATAAAATTTCAAATCGAGTTTAAAGCTTCCCGTTGCAAAGATAAATACATTTGACCAAAATAGAAACTACAACGACCAAAATACCGCTAATTCGCTAAAATGCCTTGCGGAAATTTTTAACAGTAAGAGTTAATGATGGAAATACGATCAGAACGTAAGTCCTGTTTTAAAAATAACATAAATCGTTTATGCAATCACTCACCCCCACGTGATACTTAAATCCAATGCACAAAGTACACGACAGTTGACATTGGTTAACAAAACCCAAAAATTAACGCACACAATGATGCATATGCACATGTTTCTGAAACTATTTACGCGACACAAAAGTCGTAAGATGAGGCACCATAATCCAACTGGATTTTCATAAAACTCATTAACGCTAAAATCAAGTGGTGTCCAAATTTCCATTTTTCAACACAAGGTAAGGCGATCGTTTTGACAAGATTTTTGATGAGACACGACACCCAAAGAACTCATAACTTGCACGCAATGAAATTAAACTCACACATCTCTAAATATACGCACGCGACAAAAGAATCCGTAAAACAAAACTCCATGAAATTCAACAAAACTCGTACAAACTAAAATCTCCAAGAAACTCCGACTCAAGGCATGGAAATAACTTTTCCTTTAAAACCATTGACATACGTGGAAGAGATTCAATGTCAAGGTCAAAATTCCACAACTACTTGCCCATTAACTCAAAAAGCGTTAAAACACAGATATTTCGACATCCAAAAAAAATAGCATTTAAACACAAGACGTGAATAAAGAGAGTTTTGATAACAATTTGAAATCAGGTGCAAAAAACCATTTTAAGCATGCTTATGCTCATAGTTTAAAATATGCTGAGTGCTAAATGTTTTGCCAAAACGTTATAAGGTAATTTACTTTATGGTTGGCGATCATGAAAAGCAATTTATGCAACCTTATTTTAGAAATACATTTAATGCATGAATTCGGTCGGCACTCACATCTTAATACTATGCTTCCTAATATCCCGACGTACTATAATCAACCGGATGCCTCAGGCATCATAGGGCAACCATCCCACTAAATAACTTACAAATCTCCTCGAAATAGAATCGATCTAACAAGATATAGTTCTTATTCCACCAACGAATCTGGCTCAAGATGATTAACTTAATGCGTTCTACGCACTTACTATCATCCCAAAGAGACATTGCTATAAACAACAATCATTCCTTAGCTTACTCGCTTAGAAACTTTCGCACTACTCTAACGGTCAACATACCAAGGTAGAGCAGGTAAACACAAGCACGAGAAAGGGTAAGGAAGAGTTTAACTGAAACACACACGAAAGAAACGTACCGCTATGTCTACCAATTGTCATAACATTAGTAAACCAATTACGCTCACGTAAAATATCCTCATAATCACATTAGCTAAGTGAGATTATGAACATATAACACATAAGGGTTCTTGTTACCGTCATCACAACGCCTGATGAACATAACTTCCGTCGACTCTAAGACTGTCCCATCTTAGAAGTTCTACCCAATCTCACAATCAATGCCTATCAAACTCAGTCTAAGTCTAGACATCTTACATTCATGCCTAGTTCGCTTAAACTAGAGCTCTGATACCAACTTGTAACACTCTAAAAATCAGAGTAGATTAAAACCTGGAATTATGGCAACATGACACTTGTATTGATATAAACCTCCCATAAAGGGGATCAGTCCTTAAGACTTTACAAAACCTGTACAGATATAGAATTCATCAACAAACTAATCTAGACACATCTATCTAGATTACATCAAATGACAATTCATAATTCACCAAAAGAATGGGGCTTAACAAATGCCCAGTTACAATACTAGTCATCTCAAGAAGCCTTGAGACCAAACCCGTCTCTCAAAACCCTGGCAACCCACCGCTAAGGGAAACCTGATACATATCATTTGAGAAAAAGTGTTAGGCTTAAATCCTAGTGAGAACATACAGTTTATAAATTTCAAGAGATATAAACTTTTGTATCAAAGGGAATCCTTTCAAATAAGCACTTCCAAATTAACTGTTGATAAGAATGAAATCCATTAAAATGAGACCATAAACCTTCTTTCCAGAACCTCACAATTTAATGCACAAGTAGTTCTTTTATAAACTTCCCGAAATATAAACATCAGTATCATAAGGAAATCTTTTCATAAAGGTTTAATTTATAAAGATAACATTTCGCCACAATCGGGCCTCTTCGGTCCAAAACTCATCATATGATGACAAAAGAACCATTTTACTAAGGATTGTGGTGTAACACAAAGTAAACCACCAATCCGAGTTATGAGCTAAACAATTGGAATCCAAGGATACGAACACAAAGGTCCGTGCTACAACGTGAGATCTAGCCCCCAAGCAAAACCAATGTATACTCCTTCACTAGGATCACTATGAACCATGGCTAGTATCCGGCCTCACATAACCGTACCAAGTTGCCCCCGAGGATCATATGCATCCATAGCTACAAAATGGGGAATATGACATCCCAACAATACAGTCGACTCAAAACCTAGGGATCTGCTAGTAATAGTACAGACTCGTCACAACCACATATGTGACCAACCATAAATAAACATATGGTATAAACACATTTTATAAACAAAATGTCATATCCAGTTCAACTTCTGGTAAGAATGAAAATCATTAAAAATGAGTTCTTAAACATTCTTTTCACATATCCACATAATGTGCAAGTAAAACATCATTTTACTTCAATAAGGCGGAAACAGTCATTTTAGTCAAAACTGATCGGGAACCCCGAAAATCACCAAAAACTTCATTTATATCAAAATGTAGAGAACATGAAATCACACCGTAGAAATACTTCGGATTTCGCAAATAAGAGTTTTGACATGTATAAAGTTTGTAAAATGGTAGTAGGAACTCACCAGTAGGTTTTAGAATAAAACCCGGAAAACCAGATATCGATCACGACGAAGAGGTGAAGCTTAAAACACCGACCCCTTGCTAGAAACACCACAAACTAGCAACCAAACGAGACTCGAAGATCGAAAGAAGAAAAGGAAAAAGAAAGAGAGAGAAAACCAGAGATAGAGAGAGATTTGAGATATATGAGATATTTTAGAAAATATCTCACAAAAAGATATTTATGCAGAAATCAAAACCGCCACTGCCTAAGGCGCACGACCCGTGCGTTTTGTCTGAAGGAGGGCGCACGGGGACGCAGGCAGCCCCCTTAACCTTCATTTCTTCTTCGCAAAAGACCAAACGAAATTCGGGGTGTTACACTATATATATATATATATATATATACACGAGAACAATATATATTTAAGAACACATGAGAACGGCCGAGTACATACAAAATCATATATGATTTACGTATAAACTCATATATGATTCACGTGACTTTGCCGCGACTTAAGACGCGGGCAAAGTCGCCCGCGTCCAATATTTTTGTCGTTAATGATGAATCATATATGATTTTACACATGATTTGTTGTTTTCTTGTTTTCTTAAATAGTTAGCATTCTTGTTTGAACCTTATATATATATATATATATATGTACACACACACTACTATACGCACCCTTCTTGTGGAGCCCCCACCCCTTGGCCTTACTGGTGAACCTCAACCCCATATCAAGACGTTCTCTGGGCATTCATACGATGGTTCACATTAGCGCCAGCCTCCACCAACGTTCTCACACTGATTCAGACCTGAGACCCCACCAAGAATAGTAGAGTTCTCTGGTGTCGCCATCTATGGCATCCACATACCTATCATGTGAGGACTCGATAATTTCCTTTAAGGCCCAATAATTTCCTTTAATCAATAATTCTTTGTGGCGGCCGACCACAACTTTTCGTAGTTTTCATCTTTGTTATAGATGGAGAACTAAGGTGGGTCTAATTCGGATTGAGATTGGTTTTCGGTAGAGAGTAGTGGTAGGATGGTGAGAAAGGTAGAAGGTGAAACAGGTAGGGTTTGAGTGAAAAAATAAAAGTTACGTTTAGATTTAACGTACAAACATTTTTTTGTGATAACACACGCATAACACATGGGGCTTGTCAAGTCCTTGACATTCCATCCGTCATTCTTGAAGCTCGGTCCCAAAAGAGTGGAACATTCCACAAAAAACTTACGGACTCCTCGTTGGTGGGGCGGTGAACAAAGACAATGGAGTCACGGGGAGGGAAAGGTACTTAACTTTTTGATAATAAAAAAAATGGAAGATGATAGAGCACGCGAAGGAAGACAATATAGTCACGATAAAGAAAAGGGTGTGGAGAGGCTGGTGCCTGGCACGAAAGGTAGAGGGGTGTGGTGGGGGAACATTTGACAGCCTAAGATTTAGAAAGTCTTTTTTTAATTAATAGACAAAATGACCAAATTACCTCCAAGTTAATAGATTGGAGTTAGATGGAGTTAGGATGAGGGACCTAACTCGCAACAAAATGTAAACCATTGGGAAATGCTCAATGCAATTATTTTGGTTTAAGGACATGGTTTATAATTTTGTATAAACCACAAGGACCAAAAAGAAATCCTAAAACAACTATAACCAATTCAATTCCAATTTGATTCATTTACATAAATCCGAACCAATGTTTTAAAAACCGGGTCGACCCGGCCGGTTGAACCGGTAGAACTGGGACCCGGGGAAGAGGGTGGGTCAATTGCGACCGGGTTTATGGCAATTTATTGCCTGGAGTGAACCGACCGGTTTTATCAAAAAACCGGTTGAACCGGTCATAAAGAACCGGTAAAAACCCGGTTAACCCGGTCTATGCTGTTAATATCGCGATATATCGGAGATATATCGCCGATATATCATGTATCGCTCCTAAACAAAATATCGCTGGTCAAATATCATTATTTATATCGGGTACCGATATATCGGCGATATTGACCGATATATCGCCGATATATTGACCAAAATATCGGCCGATAATACCGATATATCGTTTATGAACACTTTTCCTATATTTTGTTTTGTGAAACTTGTTTAAGTTGATGTTGAAACTATTTTAAGTTGATGTTTGATGTTGAAACTATGTTTTTAGTTAATGCATATGATATGTTTATGGATGCATGCTGATATATATATATATATATATATATATTATATAATTCAAAGAAATATTATATGAACCGATATATCACCGATATTTCCGATATTTCGTGTATCGGTCCCTAACCGATACACCACCGATATCCGATATTAATAACATAGAACCTGGTAAAAAAAAGTAATACGTATTAGCCTACGGTTTGGGTTTCTAACTTTCTGCTTCATTCATCGAATCAGACAGCATCATAGCAGCCTCTTTCTACAGTTAGAATATTAAGTCAAACCACATCTTCTTCCGGTTGCGAATGAAATTGGAGTGTCTTTGAGAGGATTCACACGAAAAGGAGGAATAGGTTGGAACATCAAAGGCTAAATGATATTGTATTTGTTCATTACAACTTGCGTTTACAAAATAGGTACGTTATATTGTAGTAAAATATTTAATAATAGCAATGTCATTTTATTTTTACAAGTTATGTTTTTTTTTTTTTGAATGTTTTTGTAGACTCAAGGTTGATAAGAGGTCTTATGATCGTATTGATTACGAATGCATTGATAAGACGAACTTTTGGGTAGTCGAAGAAGAGTCGGAAAGAGAACTTGATTACGATGATTTAGAAAAATATGCTTGACGAGGAAGAGCACGAACCGGCTTCTCAAATGCAAGGTGACTTTATATATATATATATATATATATATATATATATATATATATATATATATAGGGGTCTAATCAAATGAGACCCTATTAGATTGTGGTAACTATGAGATCCAATCTCGTCCAATCATTTTAATTTATTTATTTTTTTAATTAATTAATAGGGGAGGATATATTAGTAATTTGATAAATTAATTAATATAACATTTTTTTTGTAACTGAAAAAATCAAAGTCTCATCAATCAAATATTACGGTTCCTTTATTATCTCAACAAATTGATTTTGGGATAATATCCATATGGACCATATGACATTGTGTTACATTGTGATAATATAGCATCATCTGAATCTCATGTGCCACGTGATTTGGCATATATCTGATGTATGTGTTACATTGTGATTTGGCATATATATGATATATGTGTTACATTGTGATGCATGTGTTACATTGTGATTTGACATATATCTGATAATCTAACATCTGAATCTCATATGTACCATGAGACATATGTACCATGAGACACTGATCACAATGTATCACCACCTACGGAATTAGCAACAATAATCCCATCATTCTATCATGAAGGATATAAGGTTTTGCAAGATGATCACAGTGTATCACACCCATTTTTCCTAATTTTGTTGCATTAAATCCGGTAAGCTCTAACTTAGATCACACCCAAAATTATCGGAACAAGCCTAAATTAGATCACACTGAATTATAATGTTTTTTGACAATTTTACCCCTTTTTCCTAATTTAGTTGTATTAAATCCGTTTTTTAATTATTATTTATATTAGTTATTTTAGACCATTGATTAATTAAATAGATGGATGAGATTGAATCTCATGGTTACCACAAAATACAAGGGTCTCCCATGAAAGACCCCCTATATATATATTAATTTGGTGTTGTAATTTTAGTTTATAATTAGTTTTTTACATAACATTAATATTTTGTTTATTTGATATTGTAGAAAGTGACCATATTGTTGATGACAATGAAGTTGATAGTGAATTTCAATTACTAAGCGATCGTGAGCTTGATGCATTACACTCCAATGTCTCAAGATCCATGATTTGGTTTGATCGTTGTGTTTCATTTTGATGTATTTGGATTGATGAAAAATTTATGGTTATGTGTGTATTTTTAAAGTATTTGGTTGATCCGTGACCGGGTAACCACACCGGGTCAACCAAAAAACCGGGTTTTAAAAGGGAAATTGACTCAAATGGCCAAACCATGGGGAGGGATTGGCCTCCTAGACATCCCTCTCCCTCACTTACGTAAATAGCCTAACCTGCGCAATTGAGCAGGGGTGCGCATTTGAATACTCAATTGCGCACCTGACATTAAATAAACGATTGAGGTCCCTTTCTTTAATACTCGATCAACACAACCAGAACCCCACCTTCCTTTTTTTTAATCCCTCACTTGCATAAATAGCCCAACCTGCTCGTGGTTTGGCTATTTGAGTCAATTAAAACCATTGATCCGAACCCATTTTTGTTACTAGGTAGCGGATCGGGTACTAGAAAAGCGGTATGGATCTTTGCTTTTGGCCCACCCTATCTATCTATCACAAAAGACGTCTGACCCCACACCTACACGTTTTCTTTGGTCCCATTCTCTTACAGCTAGCCTCAAACACGTGTCACCAAAAGAGAGTGGCAAGTGTCCGGGTCCCCACTTATGCCGCAACAATAGCCGAGCCTAAAAGCATTGTGGACCCACCTCGGCCGCCTCAAAAGCTAAAAATGGCTCCCACATCCCAAAGGTCCGTCACATGGTGGTCCCACCTACCCCACTGCGCACGTGTCTTCCCACAACGCGCACGTGATCTCCATCCATCCATATAATAAACATTTTTTCTTTCTCAAAAACATAATTATTATATATTATACAATAAAGTTATAATCTTTTTTAAATCTTACACCTGGCAAAAACTGACACGACACGCTAATTCGACACGAAATAAACGGGTTTGGGTAATGAATTTCAACCCGTTTAAGTACTTACTTAAACGGGTTGACACGACACGACACGAAAATTAAACGGGTAAGGTCAGGGTCAAAATTTTCAACTCGAAAATGACCCGAATAATCCGTTTATATATATATATATATATATATAAATTTTCCTTTTAATTCTTTGGACTTTTAGTGTTTTAGATTTTATTATAATTTTGAACTATAAATTTTGGATTTATAATACTTTCATTTGAATTTTGTATTTGTATTTTTTTTGTGAATTTTCGATTTTAATTTTATAAATGTTAAACGGGTTAGGCGGGTCGTGACGGGTTAGACGGGACGGGTTAGGGTTGGGATTTTCTGACCCGTTTAATTCGGGTTAGGGTTAGACACTTTCAACCCGTTTAACTTTGAATCCGACACGAACCAGACACGTTTGCCAGGTCTGCCCATTAATCAACCCTAAAGGCCCTCAACGATTTTCTTAGAAATCTATCAAAATGCATACAAGATGATTCGAACATCCGAATAAATACAATCAACGTTTTAAGTTAAGATATAAAAATAAAAATTAGGATTATTACGTTGTTTACCTTTCTAAAAGCTACATCAAACACCAATTGCATTAAAAAATTTATACCTTGTGCAACAAAAAGAATACTTTTTTTAACGATTTGATCATCATCTAAATAGCCTTTTTCTTTCCCCACCTAAAATCCATTTACAAACAAAATTGCACATGATGAACCTAACCAAAAAAACAAAAGATTAACATTATACTATTGTTCTAACATTAAAAAACTTAAGTAGCATAATTACGATGAAGGTTTCGAAGATGGCGTTCGATCAACAGGAGAACCAACCATGAATTGATGCTCCCTTTTGTCATAAATCTCCAACGAGAAATCTCTAAGCATCTGAGCCGTCGTCGTCGACACCGAACTTGAGCTCGGCGCCATGGTCGTTGAAACTCTCCCCGACTTATCTTCACTCCCACTGTTGTTTGACACCGACCTCGACGGCGTCTGAATTTCGCCGCCGTCACCAACACCACCGGGTTGCATGGCTGACACAAAATTAGAAATCGGTCTAGCCGCCACATTGAAAACGGGAGTTGCACCGGCGGGAATGGCCCACAGCTGGGTGGACGACGGTCCGACCATCCCGTTCTGCGGAATCATGAAGAAAGCGCCGCCGTGGATACCGGCGGTCGGTGGTGCACCCATGGTCCAAACGGGGACAAGACCTTGTTGGGGAACAATCGGAGCCACAGGGGCAAAATTGGAAGACGCTGAATCTTTCACATCGTAAAACTCGCTATTACAAGCCCTTTTCCGTCTTTTCGCACCACCTTCCCCATCGCTAGCGTTAGATGGTGTCGTCGGGATTTTTAACGTCCCGTTAACGTTAACGGCAATCGCCGGAACCGTTCCGGTTCCGGTTGCTTCAATAATAGCCGGTTCGGCGTGCTCCAACAACCACCGAATCGTCTCCCCATCGGATTTGTGCCCTAATTCCCTTGTCAACTGGAAGATTCTGGCAGCACAGGCCGCCGGCATGCGGATTCTCCGACCACGGCCCTCCACCTTGGTGTGACGGTCTTTCGAAGCCCTACGCGGCGTCGCCACCGTGATTTGTTTGTTAGATGATGTTGGCATTGGGACGATGGCTACCGGAATCGAACCTTCCAAATCGTTCTCCACCGGTTCTTCCTTGAAGAGATTGACTTCCATCGGCGGCGAGTTATGGCGATTTTGAACCGGAGTTATGGTGTACACCGGTGGATCACCGAGTAATGGATCAGATGTTGATAAAATTCTAGCGGTGTTGCTAACTTCTTCCTCTTCGGATTCGATATTCCGGTTATCAATCGACGCCATGGCGCACAAAATTGAAAACCTGAAAAAGAGTTGGAATTTGGGGAAAGTAAGAAGAGGGGTTCTGTGAATGGTGGAATTGGAATTGGAATTGGAACAAACCCTAGATAAGAGCAGACCCACTTATCCGATGCGAATTCCTTACAAAAAGGTGGGCCCTCAAATGGATATCGACGGTTACGATTTTATCTTCGATTATTCTTGGGTTAGTATAGTGACACGTGTTGGAGATTATGTCTGTCTTGTGGATTGTGCATTTTTTGTAACCGAAAAGAGTCTAATTGTTTGCATTTATCAGCACCGCCAAAAGTATTTCACAAAATTTACCATATACGTCATCCAGTTGAGATTTTGTTTTGACAAATAAAATTAACAAGGTAACTATCACTAGATAATAAATTAAGAATGAATTACAATGATATCTCTATAGTTTATTTAAATTTTGGATTTTATTCCTAAAACAAACTGTCTATATTGACGGTCTCTAACTTTATAATTTTATTACACTCAAATTCCCTTTAATTAACATCATCAATTAGCAACCATCAGGGATGGTCCTGGCCACGTGCAGCCCGTGCGACCGTACAGGGCATCAAAGCTAAAGGGGGCATCAAGTTGTCTTCTATTACTAGTTTTAAGTTTAATAATTTGGGAATTGAACAATTAGGCTTTAACTATAAGAGGTAGTGATAGGTACTGAATGTGCATCGTGAACCGGTGAAAGCCAAACATTTCAACAACTCAAACTTATTTTTATTTAGCATCCTAGCGAACAAATACGAACAAACAAAATTTCTTAGTGAACGAATATCATAACAAAAAGTTTCGTTCGATTATGTTCATTCGTATAGCATCTTAACGAACGTACATTAACAAACACATTTTCTTTACGAATGAACAAGAACAAAAAAAAAATCGTTTGTTTATCGTTCATGTTCGTTCATTTATTTGTCGGTTAAGTTAAAAGAACGAACAAGAACACAAAACTTTCATTCATTTACCGTTCATGTTTGTTTGTTCGGTTAAGTTAAACGAATGAACACGAACAAGTCTCCCTCCATGTTCGTTCGATTTGTTTTGCATATTGAAATTTGCAATGTACATGAGAGCATCACTATATCAGCACAGTTGGAGCATGTTGCACAACATATTGTGATATTGCTTTATTGGGCATTTGTTCTTTGTAGTGCACAGTAGCATAGATTTAAACTTTAGTCTTTAGACCTGTAACTCTCTGAGTTTTGCTCTTTGCTTACTATGATATTAACTTTGATGTAATTTACTATTTTAGTTAAACAAATTATAGTTTTCCTCACCTTTTTTATTTAAGTTCCATATATTGAAGTAAATGGTTTATTTTGCTAATTTCAAGCTGGAAAAGGGAAACCGGAAAAGAAAGAAGCACAATCTTAATTCAGGTTTAATCCTATCATTCTATATTTTGTAATTCGTAGTTTTGGTTTTTATGTCCCCCTTTGTATTTTATTTTTTTAATTATAATTAATAAAAATCAACGTGAGGATGAGCCACGTAGCTTTACTAGGTTCCAAACCCTTTAAAAAATCGTATGTTTCATCGTATCATTTGCTTAAGAAATAGGCATAGGGGCATTTTTTTTAGCATTTTCGCACGGGGCATCAAAAACCCTAGGACCGGCCCTGACAACCATTAGAAATGATGAATCATTATTTGACAAACTACAAGGCCAAAAGTATAAGTCAGTCTAAAATTAATTGTGATTTATATACTTTATTTGAAAAATCATTTATCAAAACTATTATAAGTATGTTTAACAAAAAAAACTATTTTAATTATTATATGTGAATAATTTTTTTAAATATGTAAATAAAAACATTTTTTAAATAAGTATGTTGATAAATATTTTTTAATAAAAAATTATATTAAATACGGTTAACAAAAAAAATGATTATTATATATGAATAACTTTTTCTAAATAAATATGTAAATAATTTTATTAAATAAATATGTGAATTAAAAAAAAATTAATAAATATTTTTTAATAAAATATTTAAATCATAATAATTTTAGAGTGAATTACACTTTTGGTCCAAATAATGATTTATCCTTTGTAACGGTTATTAATAACATTGTTAACTCGAGGTATCTTGAGTGGTATGAAATTGAAAATTTTGGGACAATCAGTGTTGATGGTTTGTTTTAAGACCAAATCCAAAATTCCAGCAAACAACAGGGACCACCAGTGTAATTCACTCATAAATAAATTATAGAGTAAACTACGATTTTCGTCCCTATGGTTTGATGTCTATAATGATTTTCGTCTCTGGTCTTTCAAAACTGCTTTTTTAGTCTTTATGGTTTTCTATTTGCTTCCATTTTCATCCTTCCATCCAACTTTATTAAAATGAAGTGTTAATTCATTTAAAAATTGAATAAGAAAATTACATATTTGGTCCTTGTGGTATATAAATTTTTACATTTTTATCCTAGTTTACATTTTTTTTTTTACTTTTTCTTTATTTATTGTATTTCATCAAGATATTTATTATTCTATTAATTATATTGTATATTTTTATAATTATTATAACTTTAATTATAAAAATAATAAAATAATTTCATTAAAAATACAGATAAATACATGATATTTTTTTTCAAAGCTTTAGGTTTAAATCTCCAAAAATTAATAGTTTTTATGTATTGATTTATTAAAGCTTTTTATTTATTTTAAATTACCATTGGAAAAAGTTTAATAAAATTTGAGAAAAAAATAGTATTATTTTATAACAAACAGTTGTTTTTTGTTAAATGCACTTTACTCCCATTATTCTAAATTTTCATTTAATCTTTATTTTTTATTAGTTAATCAAATTTGTTTAATATTTAAATAAAACATACACATACATAAACACACATACACACACCATTTTAAATTAAGTTATATATTAAAAACAAAAAATAAGACAATAAAAGGATACAAAGATTTCAATATGGTGTTACAAAAATCATGCAATGGGCCATGACGTACCACAAAATTAACGTGACGTCAAACACAAGCCTTATATCTCATGTTATTTATAACCTTGATATATATCTATACTACTTTAATATGCATTTACATCAAAGTCTTAAAGACAACCTATAAAGCTCAAGGTACTTACATTTTATGCAGAAAATTCAAAAAACTCTTAATTACAACTCTATATGCATAAGGTACAAGTTGTTGATGCACTTAGCACACTTCACCACCACCATCACCAATCAGGGACACTTCAAACTCTTTTTCTTTGGAACAGAAAAGCCTTCCTCCCTATTTTGAGCTTTCATGTACTTTTTTACGTCTCCAAGTTAATCAGTCAAAATCAGGTACCATTCCCGCTTTCGATTTCCCTCAAATTTGTTTCAAAATTCAAACATAAAGTTTCAGGTGTCAAAATCAGGTACCATTCCTCCTTCCCTTTCTCCCTCTCTCTCCATCTCGATTTCCAGAGAAGAGAGCATTCAAGGTGAACAATGGAACTACAAATACACAGAGAAATCGAAGTTCTACAAAGGGAATGGCAAGGTAAAGTGCTTCTCTCCAACTTCAAAATTCAAATCGATCTACATGCTCAGTTATTACAAATCTGATTTTATGATTCAAGGATTTCTTGAATGCGCGTTTATTAGAAGTTTGGATGTGATTTTGGGATTTTGAATGTGTGTTTTTAGGCTTATAATATGATATTAGGGTTTGTGATTATTCATTTGACAGATTGTGTTTCTAGACCCTGGTTCTCTTCGACTCTCGCTCTCATCTTTATCTTCTTCTGATTTGATTTGTGAGTAACCGCTCTATCTCCTTATTCTCCTAATTTCGCATGTTCTTCCGTTCTTCTACTTTCGTGTTCTTCATCTCCATCAAATAATTCCATTTGTTCTTTCCTTCTCCTTTTGATATCTTTTTTTCACTTAGAGTGCAATGTTGGTCAAGCCATCGCATAATACCTTTTCACAAATTTTATCATAGATGAGATGTTGAAATATAACATCCACTTCACTTGTTTCTTCTGGTGATTTGGCTAAGCCACCTAACTAGAAGTATGGCAGGTAAAGTGATTGTTGTTTGTTGTTGTTGGTTGTAAACCTATTCCTTTTTTTAGTGATTGGTTTTACAGGCTATTGTATTTGGCCTTCTCTTCTTACAAAAAATTCACAACTTTGAAGAAAAGAGGTCCTAAACCATGCTTCCAGACCATCTTCTAGAGTGTCTTGTAACCAGCGGTTGGAGTTTGTTGGTGATGTTGCATTGGATCATCTTATTACCACACATTTATTTTTTATGAACACAGATCTGCCACCAGGATGCTTGACTGATTTACGAGCTGCTCAATAATGGAAATTTGCATTTGTTGTTGTTAAACATAACCTCCATGTGCAGATGAAGTGTTCGATAAAATGCCTAAACGTGGGTTTTTGCCTTCTTGTTAATCTTGTTATTCATCTATTGGTTTCAATTTTTGGCCTATGGTTGTAGCAATTCTTTTTCAAATTTTCGGCCATGATTGCAGTATCTTGGGGGAAGTGTCAACAAATGGATGTGAAAACCCTTTTTTATCGGGTGGTTGGGATCTTCGAACTTTGTACTTGGGTTGTAGATTGTTGTGCTTTTTGTATCTGAAAACAGATTTTAAAATATCTTTTTAGAAGGATTTTACATGTGTACGGTTTTAAACTTTTGCTTATCTATTAAAAATGTTTAGGGAATACATTTTGTATTGTTTCTCTCCAGTTCAGAATGTTTTTTGATATATGGGATTTGCCTATTGGCTGTTGTTTGGGTTTCATATCAGTCTTGTTATTTTTATTTTTTAGCACCAGTTGGTTTATTGCAAAATCTTCTCTCTTGGTATGCATAGACAATGGCCTCAATTCATATATCAATTTATTCTTTTTTACCGATTAGCTTCTAAGATGAATATGGGTTCCGATCAAAGGCTTAATTTAAGGTTTGAGCTCATCGATTCTAAGTTTAGATTAGTATATGATATCAAATGAATTGTGGTGACTAAAATAGAAGGAATAAGGTGTATAAGGTCTGAATTTAGCTTAGATTGGCTTCTGCTCCTAATTTGGACTCAATATTATGATTAACGCATGTGGTTTTTGATTGAAAATTTGATGCAGATCATATGCAGTTTAGGTCTTGATTTACAATCTACAAGTGTATAGGGTATGTTTTCTTGATATCCTTATCTACTTATCTTAACTCGATATTAATACACTCTTGATTAAACCAAAGTTATGTGTTCTAACTTGGATCATATCTTCTAACTTTTAGAGCTGCAAAATTGGCACAAAGTTATGTGTTCTTAAATTTAAAGGCTTTTCTTTGATTTGGAATGTATAAATGCTTCTTTTTTTTCTTATTTACATGACATGATGTGCCATTTATAGGTGAGAATCCAACTGGGTCAAGGATCTGCAGGCTCGGTACCGAAGACTATGCTGAAAAACTATCGGTGCCTTCTATAAGATTTGCCCTTTTCATATTTGTCTATGGTCAATCATTCGGTTTTTGGAATCATCTAAGATGCTTGGATTTATGAAACACATTGTGATATAGCATAATTTTATATCGGTATAGAGTTTAAATGATTTTATATACTTTTAGAGTTGCATTCGTCGTACTTTTGATGACGTTTTTTGAGAAGGGTCTGTCTGCTGGATTGCTTAGGCAAGCTACGTATACGACTGCCAGACTTGGTACATTCAGATATTGCCATTAACGTTCATATACATGATACATCCCATGAATGTGTTCGGATCAATCTTTGTTTTATCAATATGATGAACTTCTAATTTGTTGTTTCAATTACTCAATAGGATTCTGACAAACAAGGCACTAGAGGCGAACGAAGGAAAGCCCCTGCCTTTATTTCAGAAATCTTTGTGTGGGCTAACTACTGGAGCGATTGGAGCTTGTGTAGGAAGCCAGATGATTTGGCATTAATTCGTATGCAGGTTGATTCAACCTTACCTGTTGCCCAACGTCATAACTACACAAATGCAGTCCATGCTTTGTATAGGATTAGCACAGACAAAGGAGTGTTGTCTCTTTGGAAAGGTGCAGGCCCAATGGTAGTTAGGGCTATGGCATTGAACATGGGAATGCTTGCTTCTTATGATCAAAGTGTCGAGTTCTTTAAAGATAATCTTGGTTTCGGTGAGGGTGCTACAATTCTAGGTAAGATAAAAGCTGCATAATTTCCAACTGTATTCTTATGATGGTGCTTTATGGATGTTCAACTTTTAAGGTTTAGAATTAGTCTCACTCTTGAGAGTTGAAAACATGTAATAACAAAATTATCTATTTGTTGTTTAACTCTTTTGTTGATTACTGTTTTCAATGAGGTACCAACTGATGGTCGCATAACATGCTAGACCCCACCTCCGGGTTGTTAGTAACCATTAAGGGGTTGTTTCCCCGACAAACGCTTACCAAGTTGTATTACCTTATCGGATGAAATGACAAGGTCAAAATATTATCTGGTAAGAGGGTTGGTATGGACCAATAGTCCTACCCGGTAAAGTGTGACAACTCTTACCTGGTGAACGCTTATCGTGTAAATTGTTACATATGAGGCCGTTTTAATGGAGTAAAAAATCTTACCCGCCAAGGTAATTGATAGTGATAAATATTGCCGGTAAGCACTTACCGGGTAAATGTTAGGGTAAACGGCCCCTAAACCTCAAAATAAGGAAAAGATGATGAATAAAACACAAAGCCTTCTCCCAAAGCCTTCACGTAAATTGTTTCTTGTGGATGGATATTCAAAATCTAACATAGGTACGAAGATAGCATGAATTACAACATTTTGAAAAAAAAAGTTGAGATTCAAAATTGAATAAATCTTGAAGAAAACTTTTGCATTCCGCCGCATTGCGCGGGTACACAACTAGTATATATATGTGTGTGTGTGTGTGTGTGTTTATTTTAAGGGTGTTGCTTTCCCTACCCCCTATTAAACCCATACCTCCTCCTACAACTCTATCACCCTCACACGTGCGACAACAACCTTCCAAAAACATAACTTTTAATTGATTTTTAATATATAGTTATATTTTATACCCCTATAATTATTTAGTTAATTTACTTTATACCTTTTACTTTTCTAATTTTCATTTTACACCATCACCATATTAATACATATAATCGTATATTAACTAAAATACGTTAAAAAATATGTTTTAATTTTAACAAGTTACACCATTACAATGGTCTCTTCGATACATTCGAAATGAGCCCCCAATATTGAATATTTTTGGATTTAATTATTTTATTATATGTTAAAAAATACGTTTTAAAATACATTAAGGAAATCGATATATATATATATACATATATAATGAAAACAAAATCATATGTGATCTGTAACAAAACACAATTAAAATTAATGTATAATATCACATATACTGCAAAACGTAATTCATAATTTTCATCAAATCATATGTGATTCACATGTCGATTAATGAAAACAGAATCATTCGATATATATATATATATATATATATATATATATATGATTTGAAATAAAATAAAAACAATTCGATATATATATAAATATATATATATATCGAACGAACGATTCATTCGATATATAACTCTCTTCCCCCCTTCTCTCTCTCTCTCTCTCTCTCTCTATATATATATATATATATATATATATATATATCAAAGTTGCTAATGACAAACATGAGAGAAGATTTGATACCAACATCAGAATTTGTCACCAACTAGGTACAATATCATGATAACTAACATTTATGTTAATTTTAACTTACGAGTACAAGTGAAAGTTATAACAAAATATAATAATTTCAGGTGTTCGAATCTCGAGAAGAAATAACTGACTGAGTGCGTAATGTGGGACTTTCGGTTGGACACGCCATGTACTTCCAGATGCAATGTCATGGATTATCCCATACAAACGTAGATTAGATGTGTATGAAGAATATATAGAGCGTACTCGTACTCATGAATATGTTGATTTAAATGAATAATCAAAGTTGAAATCTGTTGGAATAAAAAAATATGCAATATATTTATTATGTTTATTATCTTTATGTTAAAAACTTACGTTCGATTTAATGCATTTTCTCTTTTTTCAAAAAAAAAAATCAATTAACTAAGGTACAGTATATGACATATAATAATATAATTAAATCAAAAAAATATTCAATATTGGGCTCATTTCGAAGGTATCGACGAAACGATTATAATGGTGTAACTTGTTAAAATTAAAAAGTATTTTTTTAACGTATTTTAGTTAATATACAATTATATGTGTTAAATGTAATTATAAATTAGAAAAGAAAAAGAATTCGAATGTGAGGGAAGGGGAGGGGAGGGAGTAAATAAATGTGCAGGGGATAGGGAAATAATTTCTCTATTTTAAATATTAAACAAATTTAATTAATTAATAAAAATAAAATTTGAAAGAAAATGAAAATATGGAATAGTGAAAGTAAAGTGAATTTAACAATAAACAACCATTTGTTATAAAATAAGACTATTTTTTTCCTCGAATTTTACTAAACTTTTCCAATAGTAATTTAAAATAAATAAAAATCTTTAAGAAATCAATAGATAAAAAATATTAACTTTAGGAGATTTAAACTTAAAACTTTGAAAAAAATATCATGTATTTATCAATATTTTTAATGAAGTTATTTGATTATTTTTATAATTAAAGTTATAATATTTATGAGGATATACAATATAATTAATAGAAAAATAAATGTATTGATGAAATACAATAAATAAAGAAAAGTAAAAGAAATGTAAACTAGGATAAAAAATATAAAAATTTATATACCACAAAACCAAATATGTAATTTGCTTATTCAATTTTTAAATTAATTAACTTTTAATTTTAATAAAATTAGATAAAGGGACGAAAATGGAAACAAATAGAAACCACATGGACTAAAAAAGAAGTTTTGAAAAACCAGGGACGAAAATCGTTATAAACATCAAACCACAGGGACAAAAATCGTATTTTACTCTTTTATATATAACAAAAATTACTCGTATATAACAAAAATTAGTTGAAAAATGCAAAATGATTAAAAAGAAAATGTTAAAAA
The DNA here is from genome assembly GCA_954870635.1 of Arctium minus. Classification (NCBI taxonomy): domain Eukaryota; kingdom Viridiplantae; phylum Streptophyta; class Magnoliopsida; order Asterales; family Asteraceae; genus Arctium; species Arctium minus. Next base: position 165,187,618 of record OX941081.1, on the reverse strand, counting down.
AATTAATCAATTTTAACATTTGATAATATATTTAAAATAAATTATTAATAACATAATATGTTATTTGATACAAATCATACGATAAAAATATTAAATAATATAACATAATAATTAATAGAATTTCAAATTTGATTTGTTATTATTACTGTATATTTATTTGTTTATAATTTTGAATTTGTATAACCAAATATGAATATTTATAATAAATCTATTAAAAAATTAATATAATAATTAAATTAAATATTTTGTTAAAATATTATTTATAAAATAAAATAAATATAACTTTAGCATTATTTAATTTATAAAAATATTTTTAAAATACTTATATATATATATATATATATATATTTTTTTTTTTGACGATTAATATACTGATATTTTTTAAATGTAATAATAATAATATAAAAATAATATTAATTATAATTCTAAATAATTTATAGTTTATAATTATGATTAATTAATAATTTTAATTTAATATTAATTATTTATAATTAATAACTAATATTTATTTCTAATTAATAATAAATAAATAAATATTAATATTACTTAGAAGTTATAATTGAATTAAAATGAAAAAAAGTTAATGGAGCTACTCCAAGTAAAATTTCAATAAGTTATCTTATAAGCTACTTTTTATCCATCAAAATAGGACTTTTACAATAAGCTCAAAAAATAAACTAGTATATGTTTGTGAAACATGATCTAAAATTCATAATTACTTAAATTTTAATTGGTGTCATTATCATATTTTATTAAAAATGGTAAAATAGTTGATTAAAAATAATTGAATGAAAGGTAATATAAACTCAAATTAAAATTTTAAAGTGTTTTATACAGAAAAACAATTTTTTTTGTTGTTATTAATTTGTGTCTGTTTTTATAGACTAATCTTATGGGCTCTAAAAATAATAGTTGAAATAATTATCAGTGGTCCTAAAGAGGCTTTGTATCATACAACTTTAAACAACACACACTATCCCTATGCTTTCATGTGACACCCCCGACACCTCCCTTTATTAGTCTTCCACCCTCTTCGTGCTCCCTCCGTTAGTCCAGATGTTAAAAAACGTCAAACTTTAACGACCTATCTTACCCACTATTAAAACATTTGAAATTCATGTTAGAAAATGTATCTACTGGTAGGGGTGTAAATGAGACGAGATAACTCGCGAGCTACTCGAGATTGACTCGGTCAAAACTCGACTCGAATAGGCTTAACTCGAATTTGAGCTCGACTCGACATATTAACGAGTCGAGTCGAGCGACCTGATACTCGACTCGAATATATATTATATATATAATTAATTTATATTATAATTTATACAGCATAATGTAAAAAAAATTAATAATTATTATTTTAATACAATACATTAATGTTAAGATAATAAATCAAAATTGAAATTTGAATTTAAAAAAAAAAACTCTAACGTTGTGTTCTCGAAACTCATTTAACGAAGGAATTGAAATGAAAGGGAGGGAAATGGGAGGAAAGTAAAAAAAAAACTCGTGTTCTCGAAACTTTTTAGGAGAGAAAGGAAAGGAAACAGAAGGAAAGAATTGATAACTTTCCTACCAAATGTGGGAGGAAAGGAAAAGAAAGAAATTAAAATCATTTAAAAAAATTACTGAAATTATTAAAATTACAAGACTACTCAATCTTTCATTATAATAAATAAATTTTTATAAGGGTGTATTTGTAAAAATGACATCTTTCTTTTCATTTCTCTCCTGTTCAAGAACATGAAAACATATTTTCTTTTCTTTCCTTTCACTTCGAGAACACAAATAAAAAAATTATTTTCTTTTCCTTTCTTTTCTCTCCCTTTCTTTTCCGTCCATTTCTTTTCTTTTGTTTTATCTCCAGATTAGAGAACAAAGCGTAAAAAAGGAGGATGAGAAGATGAGAAGTGAGAAAAGAGACATTTTCTCATCCTACATTGGTCGCTTAACTCTTTTTTGACTCTTTACTCTAGTATATATATATATATAGACATCCACTATTTTCTTTGCATTCTTCTACTAGTGGTTTGAGCCTCTTTGCTTGAGCTAATGACTTGAGCTAGTAAAAGAGTTTTATAGGAGCACACTATCAAAATAGGTGCACCCTCTGTCTGATTTTGTTGGGTCTTAGGGACACTTGTTCGATTTTAATAGCTTAATATAGAGTGTTTGGCCATGATTTGCATTTACTGCATCTTATTTGAGAATTACATGTTTTGAATACGTTAGTTCATTCATTTTGTGTCATGTAATGTTTTAGTTAGTGCAATGGATCCATAGGCACGGTATTTTTAATATCCCATTTTGGACAAGTTCACCACATTGGCACGAAATAGGTATCAGGTCACCATGGTAAGTAAGGTGTGGATCTATACGGTCGGGCAACGTCCCATGGGCAGTAAGGTGTAATTCCCTTGTGCATAAGTTCCCGTTTTGGAACTGGGTTCCCCTGTTTTGGAACTCTCAAGAATAGACCTAGAGGGGTTGACTTGTTGTTTTCGAGCAATAGACTTAGAGGAGTTGAGCTCGGTATGTTTTATGGGTATAACGCATATGTTTTGGTTTCCTACATAGTTATGTGACCTACTTTTGTGTTCCGTCACATACTATGTAATCGGGTCTCCCCCGTCACCGAAAGGTGTTGTTTTGGTTATGGAGTTTTATAATCCATGTTTTCGATGATGTTTTGGGCATGGATTGTTATCCATGTTCTTGGGTTTTGCATACTGAACTTTATCCATGCTTTTGGAATATTTTGGATGAGAGAGTTTATCCACGTTTTCAGTATTTGATTATTAAAGTGTCAGTTATGTATTATGCGAGTTTTGGGTTTTGGATTTATATTCGAAGAAACGTTTCATTTTTTGATTTTAATCACGAAGAGGGTGAAAGTTGAAAAAGAGATCGTTCCCAGATTTATTGTATTTCATTTTGGTTGCTTTCAGATTGAACGTATTTCATTTTGGAAATCACGATTTAAATAACGTTCTTAAAGTTATTGTTTCATAAAAATCTAAGGAAAACTCTTGAGCTCACTAGGCGTTAAGCCTAACCTTTTTATTTGTCGGCATGTGCATCAGGTTCCAGTTGGGGTTTGGTTCTAGCGGTGCTATGAAGAGATGAGCACTAGTTTTACTCAAGGGTGAGAAGTTTGGTGAAGTCTTCCGCAGTTGGAGATAGTAACTGTTATTAGGTTTTAGTAACGTCCGTAACTATTATAGATCGTGTATAAGGATTGAATTGTGTGTATTGAAGTTAAACCTTAATTTGTCGTTGTAGTTGATTTAGTTATCGATGTATTTAGAAAATTTAAAATTAGTTGCTATTTCCATATTCGAGGGTGTTTCATGCTAAGTACGATAATGTGCATATTGTACTTAGATAGAGAATTCCAATTCCCCAACACTTTTTCGTCATCATGCTTTAAATGAAATTGATCTTTCCTTGTATCCAACACTTTGCCCGATCATGGGATTGCTAACCTGATGCGTTTTGTCCATATTAAATTGCCTGATTATTTTCTAGACATATGTGGTCGGTGAATTAATATTTCATAAACTCGGTGTCCTAGCTCAAATAGCTAGACAAGACCAAGTTTTCCCAATATTTTTCATCTCAAATTTAGATTTCAAGTAGCTTGTAGTTTCTCTTATTTCATCAAGAGTGCCTATTATGTTCATAACATCGACATATAAAGCTACTTTGAAATTTTGGAACTTGTTTTCCTAACTAAATACGTAAAGGCACAATTCATCATTCTTATATATCCTTTCCCACTTAAGTATTCACTTAGGCGGGTATACCACACCGCATAGATTGCTTTAATTTATAAAGTGAGCCTTTTAATTTTATTGCAAACACATTTCATGGTTTAGAGTTACTTGATTTTGGTAATGTAATATCATCAAGCACTTTTTATATATCTCTGAATTTAGATCTCCGTAGAGATATGTGGTAACCACTTTCATGAGCTGCAAACTACTAGGCTAATTAATTAGTAGAATGTTATAACGTCCATCACGGGAGAGTAAGTCTTCTCGTGGTCAATCCAGGGCGTTGTGAGAAACCTTGAACCAAAGGAGATCCTCATACATTATGACTTCATTATTCTCATTACGCTTTATGAAAAATGATTTATCTATGTCTTACAGGCTTTACACTTGGTGGGTTAGCACTACCAAACCAAATACCTGTTCATTTGTCAAATAATATGATTCTCCTGGATTACTTATTTAGGCCAACTTGCTCTTTGTTGATATTTTTCAATTGAGCATGGTTCGATGTCAATGTGCTCTATCATCTCATAAGCAACAATATATGCGAAATATATCATCAATGAGTATGTATGATCTGTACATCGACTCATATGCACTCTCATAATTCATTTGAGATTTCTTTGATCTCTGGAATCAATATTAACTTTAGAGCGTCCTCCAGTAATGATTCATAGACATAGTTTAATCAGAGACAGTCTCATGAGAGGTTTATGTATTGATGACAAATAGTTGTGCCTTATTCTTCTCTTCCTTTAGATGAGTATCTATCGAACCAATTAGCTTCCCCCATTTCCGTTTGGGAGCTACGACCTCAACCACACCTCCACCATGTGTGATTGCAATGCATTTTTCAGCGACGTTGTGCCCTTGTTTGGGGACTTTAACCTTGCGAGTATATTTGCAACTCGTATATGTGATCTTGTCACTTCTGGAATAACATTACACGTATCAGGTATCAATCTGATTCGTTTGACTTCAACTTTACATTATGAAGTTTGGGATCAACATGAGACAAAGTGGGAATATTTAATGACACTTCCTGTCGTTCCTATGGAAAATTCTTTTTCCTATCTCCCCCTAACAAAGGGAGACTGTCTCATCAAAGTGACAATCCGCAAATCTAGCGGTAAACAAATCACCCGTCAAGGATTCTAATTAGCGGATAATTTTTGAAGATTCATATCTAGCAAACATACTTAATCATTTTAAAGACCCATTTTGGTGCGCTGTGGGGGCGTAATTGGCACATATACTACACAACCAAACATATGTAAATGTAAAATATCAGGCTTATATCCAGTTACCAACTGGTACACATGAGACTGGTTAGCTAGTAATAAGTCTCAAAATGAAGAAGTAAAGTTGCGTATAGTATTGCATAACCCCAGACACATGTAGATAAATCGGTGCGCATAACTAATGTCTTGGCTACCATCTATATTATTTTGATGACAATTTCTATGAGACCATTTTAGATATACATATGGGGTATAGGAAACTTTACATTGATCCTAATACATATGCAATAATCATCAAATCCTTATGATATAAATTCTCTAGCATTCCAAGTCATGTAAACTTGATGAGATAATTAGGGTGGTGAGCCCTTAAACGTATAGCTAGTGCTAGGATTGCAGCATGACATGTGTTCATCGTGTCGAAACCAGAACCATAAAATACTTTAATGGCCCGCATTCTGGATATTTTTGTCCATAAATATCACATTATATTCATTGTAAAAATAGAATATTTTTGTATTATGTCCTTAGCTCTAGGATGGTCTCATTCATATCTTGACTAAGGATCAGGGTATACAAAAGGTTTAGGTATTTGAGAGGGCATACTATGATGGTGGTGTTGCTTCTTATACTGCAGAAGTCAACAATTGCAATTTGCCTTGTTTTGCCTTTCACTCGAATGGGAATGTGTCATTGTCCGAAAGTTCTTTATTGGTGACAAAATATAATTTAATGGCCTAGATAATCCACTAATTTGACACATTAATTTCCCTAATACATGTTCCTTTCATATCATTAGAGTTGATGTATATATACCCATTTTCATTCTTATATTATGGTTTCCAGTTGATAAGAATATCTTAACAAGGTTTCTATTAATATAGTGCCTTAGTGACTATTAATCTTGTACCAATAAGAAAATGACAGTTCATCGTCTAAGTATTTTGGTTGGATGAATTATAAAATAAATATTAGTCTATTTCTTTAGATTGTGTGAAATGTTCTGTAAAACTCAAGTTCTTCTCGATACATTCCTAAACGGAACAGAGAATATTGATAGTTTTGTTATTTATTTAGATGTATTTCTTTACATCTATAATGGTTACATATTATATTTTACTTAAGCAAACGAAATTAATTTTAATATTAAAATACATTTCAAAGAAACATGTGTTTAAGCAATCTTAGATATGATATAGTTCATTTTCAACTTGTTCCCTTTTCGAAATGACTGGTACTTAATGTATTTCTTCTTTGACTAGCCAGTAGTTGCATCTCTGCTCCAAGGATTGAAAAATCCTTCCAACTATTGTCATGACCCTTTAACTCTTTCCACAGTCTTGTCCACGTGGTACATAGATGCCACGTGTGAGAAATTGTCTTTCACTTACTATTCTTTAGAGTTGTTTCCACCTCTAACACTGTCATTATTGATCTCGGGAATTTTCTTTATCCCGACATATCTGGTGTTGTTATTTGAAAGAACCTTGTTGTGTCTCTCAACCACTTGCAGTAGCTAAAGGTTACATTTCAACTTATATTGTTCATTGATATTTACTTATATATGAAAGGTGGAAATAATGTAGGAATCATATCATCTTCTGTGAGTTCCTTGCCACATAGATTGGGACGCGTTTTGGATATAACATTTTTTTGTTGCAATCAGTTACCTTTTTGTAATCGAGTAAGTGGGTTTCATTCCACTATATGATTAGTTTGGGAACTACATATTCATGAACTACCTTTTTGTAATCAGTTACATTTTTTTTGGTAACCGTGGGTTTCTGGGCCAGCTTACGCGCACCGACTAATCCCCGGGCGACCACGAATGACCTGGATTTGAACCCTAGGTAGATGAGATCTTCTACTACATCCCCCGAAGTTTTGAGAATTAAAGATTAGGTCACGGCGAGACGAGCACCCTTTCGGGGCATCCCACAGTTCATTTGGGGGTTTCTAGTAAGGGTATTCCTATGAAAGTTAGGATGTATACGTCGTTTCAAAACATGAGAGTATTTGCTTGTACCTTTTCAAGAGGTTGGTTTTAGGGTCAATAGGGAGTTGATGGACTTTAGTTATTTTCTTGTACCTTTCAAAAGGAGATTTGTATAATCATTTATGGTACTCAAATTTTATTGAGTTTACGACGTTGATTTCGGGATGAGATGTTTCAAACATTTATATATATAAGGGATAATATATGATTTTCTGTTTGATAAGATAATGGGTTATGGTTATAATTTATTATTTTATGTATGAAATTTCATTATCATAACAATATTGGATTTTTGTATGCTTACACTTTGTTGATAATTCTTCATCAATATTTCAATTTGCGACAAAGAAATCACTCAGTCTATTGGATTTCCATGTAGTAGGGGAATCACATGAATTTCTTAAGTCCCCCTACAAACATTAGGGTTGTTTACACCCGTTTGACAAAATCCAGTTGATATCTTGTGATTTATTTAATTTAAATATAACATTGGCATTTGGCATGAGGCCGAAATGACGATGAGTTTGGCATATGAAGCCAATTTCAATATTTTAATACCTTAATAGTATTTTAAAAGATTTTGCCATCAGACAAATAAATATTGGTTTTGACATTAAGTCAAACTCAAACTCTTAACATATTAATAGTATTTTTGGAGCTTTTGGTAAAAGATCAAAATATATTGGAGGTTGAAATTGTAACTTCCAAAAAGTAATTATAAAGTTGAAAATTATGAGTAAGAACTCACAATCAAGATAAACATTTGAATTTAATTATAGCAATTATAATTATAATTAAAAATTCATAAGATTAAGAATTATAAGTAAGAACTCAGAATTAAAATAAATATTTTAATAAAATAATTAAGTACTCAATTGACATTTATAAAACATCAAACTAAAGCAAAATAGCACAAAATGTATTGATAACATAACTCATAAATATCATAATAAGGCTAATAAATTATACCAGTAATGCAATAAACAAAATAATATCTAAGCTTAAATAAATATTTAAACAACAAGATTCAATATATTACGTCCAAGATATAATATGTTTATTTTTCAAATCGGATTACATAATAAAAAGAGAATATTTTCTTTCCAATGATATTTGTTAAAACAATACCATATTGTAATAAAGTTAAATTTGTTTTAAAAATTCAAGATATGTATAAATTTGAAGATATGTAGGTATCTACATCTTTTTAGACGAAGATATTATGTTCTATAATTACTAAACCTTATCAACTAAATATATTTTTTTATAGGTTAAATGAAATAATTTATTTTAAAACTGAAAAGGTTTAAACCAGGACCATAATATATATATTCAGTTATTTTATTGCTGGTAATTTTTTTTTTCATAGATCAAAATTAAATAGTTTTTATGAAACTCGTAGTAAATTAGCAAACAAAATATGATTCACTCATAGTCAAAAACAAATAACGATAACATATTTGAAATTCTAAAATCTATAATAAACACCATTAAAATTAAATGGTATTAAACCAAACTTTTAAATAATTAAATTTTAACAATTCAATATGTATGTTACAAATAAAAGTGGGAATTATATACCAATACATGCAATGTTCAAAGAGCAAGATATAACTAGAGCATCACTTTAAGATAATTTAATCAAAAACATGCCCTAAGAAACGAAACATACTGATTATTAAAGCATGAGAGAGCAAGGCAAAGACAATTAGAAAAAATTCTTTGAGTGGATGTGGGAGAAAACAAACCTGAGATAACACTTGCACATTAAATTCTTGAGAAAAAAAAATCGTTGTACTCTATGCTTCAAATTTTGTACAATGATGATACACATATATACCATTGTTTTGATGTTTTCCAGTTTTCCTCAAGTTCAAATAGTAGCAGCGGCGACAAAAAAACGTAGAGAGGCTTGTTTAAAAAAAACTATTGGAGAGCTCGTGCTGATAACGTGTTAAAGAAAAAACGAAATATAACAACGATAAATAGAGAGAATTAAATCTGTAATTCTCATTAATCATAAGCCCTTTAAATAGGGAGGAGTTTACAAAGAAAATGAAAACATTCATTATGGTAAATTTTAATACTAGGAAAATATTATGTTAATCACTTTCTTTTAATGATGACACATAATCCTTCAACAAATCAAAGTTTATGAAAGGGCAAAATAGCGTTTTCTAATATGTCTACATAGATGCTTTTTCTGGAAAGTTTGTTAAACATTTTTTAGAGTAAACTACTATTTTCGTCCCTGTGGTTTGTTGTTTATAACTATTTTCGTCCCTAATCTTTAAAAATTGCTTTTTTGGTCCTTGTGGTTTGCAACTTCTTTCGCTTTTAGTCCCTGAGAATATTAGTTTTAGAGATGAAAATGGTTAAGAATTGCATACCACAATGAGCAAAAAAGCAACTTTTAAAGTAATGGACGAAAATTGTTATAAACAACAAACCACAAGGACAAAAATCGTAGTTTACTCTTTTTTTTTATTGTAACAAAAAAGCTTAACAAATTTTCAGGTGAAAGTATCTACGTAAATATATTGAAAAATATTATTTTGCCCTTTAATAAATATAAGTTGATTCCTATTTTACGGAACCAACTTTTAAAAATATCATTTCAATATCTAAAATGTTGAAGGATTATGTGTCATCATCAAAAGGAAGTGATTGAAAGAAAATATTTTCCTAGTATTAGAATTTACCATAATGAATGTTTCATTTTCTTTGTAAACTTCTCCCTATTTAAAGTACTTATGATTAATGAGAATTACAGACTTCTTATCTCTATCTTATTGTTATTCTCTCTATATTGATTGTTCTGTAACAAGTTATCAGCACGTACGATCCTTAGAACGAAGTGATCGTGAAATCAAGCTAAACTTCGATATTGAGGTAACTTTTATATGTTTTAGTTTTAAAACATCACCATATTATGCTTATGCTATGAATAAATATGATGATTTTATATTTTTAGTTTTAGTTTTATCCATACCATTGAGTATTTCAAACAAAAAAGCTATTATGTTTTACAATTTAACTGGAACAAAAAAGAATGAAGATTAATCTGTTTTTGTAATTATTTTAGTTCTTTTAAAAAGAAATATTCGACACATGCCTCTAAACCTAATTACAAAACTATTTTTAAATTTTATATTATACTTTATGGTTATGATGTTAAGTTAATCACGTTATTAATTAATGGACATAAATAATTTACTAAATATAATCTTTATAAGATTTATTTTATTTTATACTAAATACTAAATTTTATTTATTAATCAGATATCATTTTTTATTTATTTATGATATTTCTTTTATGTTGTTGATTATTATTATTTTTGGTATGCATATCTTTAAATTTGTAGTCAAATATAAAAAAAAAATTGTGGCTTATGATTTCCCTTCCTAAATATTATTCAATAATTTTATTTTTGAAAAGCAAACTTTATTAAACATCAAAGGAACACAACCACAACCAAACTAACAGACCCACAACGAAGCCAAGCAGTCGAGGGGCAGAAAACCAAGAAACATAAGGATAACAAAGCAAACAAAACAAAAGAAAATACCAAGCCACGACACTCTAACCGAAACAGCGGTAAGGATCAAGTTTGTGAGAAACAAACTAACATTCCCCCACAACTTCAGCCCGGTTACCGTAACCCGCTCCTCACATTTTTCGACGACGCCCTTGCTGAATTAAGGAAGAGAAGAAGGGTCCGTGAACCACCTTGTATCGTCTATCGATGTGTTGTTTTTACGTATTTTGACCCACTCCATTATGATCGTTTAAAACTCGTACATTTGGTCCACGATTTTCCTTTTATCTCCTCTAAATACCACCCTATTTCTATGCGCCCAAATCAAATACAAGACAACCCAAATCACTCCATTCCAAAGCGAGTCGGTCGAGTTGTTATTAACCAAGTTCGCTCCTTCCTGGAGAATTTCTCGTACCGATGTTATTGCTTCCAAGTTTATTTCCACCATCTTCCAATTAAAATCCATAGTTGTTTTACCTCCGGGAAAGATACTAGGGCGTGATCAACCGATTCGACCGCTTCACCACATGTTAGACACAAAACCGAATGTAAGTCTATTCCCATTCGGTCCAAAACCGATCGACATGGGATTCTTGCTCTTATAACTCTCCAAATGAAAACACATACCTTTTTTGGGATGATTTTCATCCACTTTGTGGGTTCCACCGATCCATTGGAATTTGATCTTCCCTCATTCATAATATCTCTTAATTTCTTGACGTTGAAGCCTTTTGACTCGTCTAGAGACCATTCCATTTTGTCTTCTCGACTTCTATCGATTTGGTTTTCTTCTATTCTTCGGATGAGATTCTCCAACTCGCCGATTTCCCTCCCCCTCGGTGGTCTTCTCCACTTCCATTCCCATTTCCACGACTCTTCCGACCACTTTCCTCTTTTCGCGACCTTTGCGTCTTGATCCGTTTCCAAGCGATAAAGTCTACCGAAATCTTCTTTTAACGTCCTCGGGCCCGTCCATATTTCTTTCCAAAAACTTGTGTTCTTCCCGTCTCCAACTTTCTTCCAAAATGATCTTGTGAAAGCAATTCCGTTGTTGTCCATTTCCGCACCGATCCGGGCTATTTTTCTCCAAATCGTACCTGCACCAATACGAAAGGAATGGTTACCAAACAACCCCCTCCCCATAGATGCTTTTAATTATTTTTACCCAAAACGCTTTTTTTCGGTTCGAAATCACCACCACCATTTACCCAAAAGAGCCCAATTGGCTGATTTCATACTACCAATATTTAAACCCCCTTTACTAAAGCTCACCACCGAATTCTCCTATCTCACCCATACTAAGCCTTTCTTTTCGCTCTCACGACACCCCCCCCCCCCAAAAAAAAGAATCTACATCTCAACCTTTCCAACTCTTTTATCACTTCACTCGGGGCTCGATATAACGAAAAAAAAGTACAAAGGAAGACTTCCCAATACCAACTTAACCAAGGTCAACCGACCGCCGAAGGAGATCACTTTTGCTTTCCACGTTGCTAGCCTTTTCTTTACTTTCTCAATTGTCAGTCCCCAATGTTCCAACCGATTCATTGAGACTCCTACCGGGAGTCCTAAATATGTAAAAGGAAGGGAGCCCGGGCCGCACCCTAAGCTTCGAGCCCAACTTTGAACTTCTTCCTCCGACACACCCAAACCATATATTTTACTTTTGCTAATGTTGATTTTTAATCCCGACATCAAATGGAAACACTTGAGGATTTTTAGGAGGTTTTTGAGATTGTTTAAGCTCCACTTACCGAAGAAAATGGCGTCATCCGTGTATTGGAGATGAGAGATTGGGATATTATTGGACCCTACTTTGATGCTTTCGTACAAACCCTTATTTTCCGTCGTAATCATTATCAAGTGTAGACTTTCGGCCACAATGAGGAATAGGAACGGCGCCAAGGGGTCACCTTGCCGCAAGCCTTTACCCATAAAAAATTCCTTCGTCGGGCTTCCGTTAACGAGGATTGACATCGAGGCGGAATGAAGGCAAGCCTTTATCCACATAACCCATTTGCCACAAAATCCCATTTTATGCAAGCTATCGATCAAGAAATCCCACTCCACGCTATCATAAGCTTTTTCGAAGTCCACCTTGAAAATCAAACCTTTTTTTTCCTTCTTCCGCATAAAATCGATCACCTCGTTTGCAATGAGAATCCCGTCAAGGATGGACCGGCCCTTCACAAACGCGTTTTGGGTATCACTAATTACCTTTGTCATCACGGTTTTTATTCTTTCCACTAGCACCTTTGATATTATCTTGTAGTAAATACCGACTAGGCTTATTGGCCTAAATTCGCCTAAGTTAGTCGGGTTTGCGACTTTGGGAATCAAGGTAAGGAAAGATGTATTACATCCCCGACTAATCTCTCCATTATCACCGAACCATCTTAACGCCCTCATGAGATCAACTTTGATCGTAAACCAAAATCTTTTTATAAACCCTATAGTAAAGCCATCCGGTCCCGGTGCTTTATTTGACCCACATTTTTGAATTGCGTTCAAGACTTCCTCTTCTCCGAATGGGCGCTCCAAGGCATCGGCATCCTCTTTTGACAGCTTTTTATACTTTTCTTCATGAAGAACCCCCCACCCCCCGAATTTCTAGACGAGAATTTTTCTTTGAAAAACTCAAACGCAAAATTCTTGATTGAACTTGGTTTGTTCATCCACCCCGAATTCATATTCAAGCCTCTAATTGAATTCTTCCTCTCTCTATACTTCATCGCCACGTGAAATAACTTGGAGTTTTCATCCCCAGCCATGATCCACTTTACCTTTGCCTTTTGTCTCACCATTCCGAGCTTCTTTTCTTCCAAATCTAGCCACTTTTTACGAGCATGAAACCATCTTTCTCTATTTCCGTCGTCCCACCCTATTTGTTCCGCCTCTTCTTCCCTTTTGGACGCCTCATCTTTCCATTTCCCCAACTCTTTTTCTAAGGTTCCGAACTTCGCTTTTGACCAAACTCTAATGGCTTCTTTCATGTTTTTTAACTTAACCCGAAAAACACAATCCGTCCGATTTGATCATACAATTTTCCCCATGTAGATTTCACCAACTCCTCTAGCCCATCCTCTTTCATCCACGAATCGAAGAATTTGAACGGTTTCGGTCCAAAATTATTCCTATCTTCGTAAAGCATGACAGGGGCATGATCCAACCACTTTCTCTCCAACACTTTTACCCCTAAATTGCTCCACGCATACCCGAACCCTCTCGACACAAGGAAGCGATCTAGTTTACTAAACTTCAACCCGTCGTCACTAATTCTCGTAAACTTTCTCCCACACATCGAAACTTCTATCAAATGGCTTCTGTTAATAAAGTCATTGAATTCTTTTACCCACCTAAGATTCGTGTTTGAATTCAATCTCTCGTGATCCCCCTGTACCTCGTTAAAGTCCCCAAATAAACATCACTTCACTTCATCCCTTTCTACAATTTTTTCTAGCCTTCCCCACAATTCCGTTCTTCCTTTGAGATCATTCTGACCGTACACGTTTACTAACCCAACCTTAACTTCTACTCCAACCCAAGATCCTACCACCGCCAAGAAGGTCGGTTCTTCACTAAAGTAATTGCAATCAAACAATTTTTTATCCCACATAGTAATAGTTCCTCCCGAGTTACCAATGGCATCTACCTTCGCAAAGTCTACTTCGTCTCCTCCCCAAATCGCTCTAATCTAGATTATATCCTAATTTTTATTTTTCGTTTCTTGAATTCCCAGCAGACTTGGTTTTATTGATCTACATATTTCTTTTACCCAATCATTTTTTCCGCTCGACCCTAACCCCCTCACATTTACAGAGATGAAATTCATAATGAATTTTCTGGTTGTCAACACTTACCCGAGTTGATATCGCCATCTGCCTTTGAAGTCTCTTTCCCCGTATTCGATTTTGAGGTTTATCCCAGACCATTCCAATCGCATTCCCGAATTGCTCCACTCCTTACGATTCATCTTTGTTATTTAGTTCATTTGATACCGATGTGTGAACGACCGCAGCTACTGACTCCGAACTAGGTTTCTTCTTCCCCGATTTCTCGCTGGTACCCGATTTCAAACCTCTCCTCTGCCCCATCTTTTTATTATTCAGTCTGGCCATTTGTTTTAGCATGTGAAAGCTAACTTTCCCACGCCCACCTTGATAATTTTCCTCAAGCCCACCTTCTCTAACTTCCAAGTGGGCCAAGGAAATTGATACATCTAGCTTATCTCCATTTATTTCCCCCATGGGTTTTGAAGTTGGCCCAATCTGACCATCTTTTTGTTTTAAAATATCAGTGTTAATATTTTTATTTTCTTTTTGACAATACCCCTGCATTTCTTTTCCAACAGATATCCCCACTTTATTGGGACTCCCCCCCATAATGATAGTGCTTTGGAATCTCTTCCCTACTTAATTCATCCACCCTTTCGTCTTCCACCTTCCTCCCGCCCTCCTCGCCGTCAGCACCAATATTCCGATCAGAGTCGCCGGAGTCGCCTCCCTCCTTTGCATTGTTCTGGCCTTTTACTGAGACTTCTCCTTCTCTCGTATCTCCTATCCATGTCTCCTCCACCCCACCCCCAATCCTCATCTGAAAGCCTACCGTCTTCCGACCATTGAGACGGTATTGTTGACCCGTCTTCCTCCCCTCCGCTGCCTGATATCTCGTCTTCCTCCCTTTCCCATTCGAAAACGTCCAATAGGCTAGTTTCTTCTTCCTCGACCTTAACCCGATAATAAAACTCCCCAACTTTTATGCCTTTTAAACTATTAATCGTCGATAAAATATGTGTGCTTACCAAAACCTTACCCCATGTTTGGTTGTTAGTCTCTTCCAGATCGTAATCCATTGTTTTCAAGTCTTTTCCCCATTTTCCCGCTATTGTCGTAAAAACTTCTCTCTTCCACCCGTGGAGCGGGACACCTATAATTTTGATCCAGACTAGTCTTCCTGAATTACGATACCCTACCGACCACTTACGGAGATCATTGATCCAAAAATGGATACCATGCAACTTATTGTTAAGGACCTTTTTAACGATTCCTCCCCTTCGAATCTTAGTAAAATCTGACTTCCACCCAAGTATTTTATTTCCTTTACCCCAATGGAATCTTCATGTTTACGTAAGTGACGAATGGTCGCTATGTTATCTGCAGATTTCATACTCCCTACTAAACACCATTTCAAGAGTTCCATTGCTTTACCATCCCCCGACCATGATCTGATAACTTCTTCGACCTCCTCCTTTATCGAAGGATTAATTTCTTTTTTGACAGCTGTACTACTCTTGAGCACTTCGACGTATGATTTTCTGCTCACTCCGTCTAACCTGTCGTTGTGCGCAAAGGTACTCCTGTCTTCTTGGATCATCTCCTTTTTCCGACGGTTTTTCCCGGTATCGAACTTCTCATCAGCCCTCCCTCCGTTTGCCACGAAAACACGAAGTGTAAACGAACCTATCCATATGTTGTTTAATTTCTTTCCCAACATCTGGACGTCTCCGTTTTTGCGGAACCGCGTGAACCCGAATCTTTTTCCATTCATCAATCGTTTCCTTGCCATATACACGTCCGATAACTCACCATACCTCCTGAATATTTTCCACAACACCCCCTCTTCCAACTTTTCCAGAAAGTTAAAAAACAGAAAGGAAATCTCCCTTGGATGCTTGTTGAACTTAGTATCGTCGGAACGTTCATCTCCGATGTACCTATTCTTCGCTGCTCGAGCCCTCTCACCTCTCCACTCTACCCCCCACGCTCCCCTCTCTCTTTCTCTCTCTACCTCTCTCTCTCTCTCATCTCTCAATATTCAATAAATTTATTATTATTCTTATCTCAAAAATTATATATTTGAAAAAAAATCTATTTTTCAAAATGGCATTTTCAATGTGCATCAACATTTGACAATTAGAACTAAAATTATTGGTGGATGATCGCATTTGAATGAAAATATTTAAGTATTTTATTGTTTTATTTAAATGTTTATTGATATAAATACTTATCTGTTTTATTGTTTTTCCATAATTTTAGTATCAAATTATTTATTAAGTAATAATGTTTATTTTGTAAAACTGATTTTCTTTCCTAACTGTAATACCATAATAACCATATTTAATAAGTAATTGATTTACAATATCTATTAGTTATTATTTTTTTTATTTTATAAATTGTTATATGCATACACATTTGATTGCATCATTTGTTAGTTTAATCGATCAATATTATTTATTTATTTAGACTCATATTAAATTATTCAGTTTAAGTTTATTCTCATGATTTATTTTAGATTTAATTCACCTTCTTCAAATGCATTTGTTCTCCCACATAATATATTAAAATAAAGATATTAATTATAAGTAGGAACTTATAATCCAATCATATGATTAAATTTTGGAAGTTACACTTCCACCCCTATATTTTTATCTCTTGTCAAAAGCATTCAACATACCATTATTATGGTAGCAAAAATTTGAATTTGGTATTATACCAAAACAAATATTTATTTGGCCTTTAATATATTACAACAACAAAGTTGGCTTTATATGTCAAGCGCATATTTTTTTGGCCTCTTGCCAAAAGCTCCCAAAATACCAATATGATCTTAATTTCGTTTGAATTTGATCTCAAAATTTTGACCTCATGTCAAAATTTACCAAATAAGTAATATGTTATCTATGTATTTCATAAATGAATTAATCACTATATATCAAAAGGATTTTGTCAAATGGGTGTAAATAGCCCTAAAGGTTTGTAGGGATTTAAGAAATCTATGTGATTCCCCTACTACCTGGAAATCCAATAGATTGAGTGATTTCTTTTCGCAAATTGAAATATTGATAAAGTATTATCAACAAAATGTAAACATACCAAAATCCAATATTGGTAAGATAATGAAATTTCATACATAAAATAATAACTATAACTATCATCCTTTGTCTTGTCAAATAGAAAATCATATA
Source organism: Arctium minus (assembly GCA_954870635.1). Taxonomy (NCBI): domain Eukaryota; kingdom Viridiplantae; phylum Streptophyta; class Magnoliopsida; order Asterales; family Asteraceae; genus Arctium; species Arctium minus. The sequence goes on along the minus strand of OX941081.1, from coordinate 165,170,102 downwards.
TTATCCCTTATATAAGTAAATGGTTAAAACAATTCTTTACGAAATCAACGTCGTAAACTCAAAAGAACTTGAGTACCATAAATGAGTATACAAATCTCCTTTGGAAATGTACAAGAAAATACCTAAAATCCATCAATGCCCTAAAAACCAACCACCTGAAAATGTACAAGCAAATACCTTTAAGTCTTTGTGATGACATGTCAGTCATAACTTTCATAGAGACAACTTTCTACTAGAAACCCTAAAGAACTACGGGTCTAAAACGAAGAATCGAGAATATTCATGAACAAGTATTTCCCGGACTAATCTTACAGTGGAATAAAACCCACTTATTACAAAAAACTAACCGATTTCAACAAAGAATTGTTGTGTCTCTGAAGGCATCTTAATCGTCGTGGCAAGGAACTCACAGAAGATGACATGATTCATAACACTATTCCACCTTTCATAGATCAGTAAATATTAATAAACTAATATAAACCGGAATATAACATTTAAAAAAATTCATCAACCTACTGCAAGTGGTTGAGAGATATAACAAGGTTATTTCGAATAACAACGATAGACATGTTGGGACAAAGAAAATTCTTGAGGTCAATAATGAAATGTTAGAGGTGGAAACAACTCCAAATAGTAAGTTTATAAAAAAAATTTATCACACATGACATTTATATACCACGTGAACGAAATAGCGGGAAGTATTAGGGGCATGGAAATAGTTAGGAAGGATTTTCCAATCTTTGTAGCAGAGATACAACTACTACCTAGTTGATAAGGGATAGGCAATGAAGATATACATTAACTACTGTTCCTTTTTCTTACAAAAAAGGGGGGGGGGGACAAGTTATATATTACTATATCATATCTAAGATTAACTGAGTATAAGTTTATTTAAATGTGTTTTAACTATCAAATTAATTGCTCCTGCAAAATATACACTCGGGTTTATAACCATTATAGATGTAAAGAAGTACATCAAAAACAATTATAAAACTCTCAATATTCTTCGTTCCATGTAGGAATGTATCGAGGAGAACTTGATTGTTTTTGTGACATCTCATACAATCCTAAGAAATAGATATTATTCATTGAATTAATTATTTTTAATTCATCCAACCAAACACTTAGACGATGGACTGTCACTTGTTTAATGACACAAAATCAATCACTAAAGCACTATATGCATCAAACCTTGTTCAAATATTTGTTTGAAATGGAAAACCATATTACGAATGGAAATTGATATTTATATAAACTCTAATAAATATGGAAGGAAACATATATTAGAGAAGCTAATGTGTCAAACTAGTGGATTATTTAGGTCACTGAATCATATGTTGTCACCAATAATGAACTTTGGGATATGATATAATGATCCTATGTTGAAAAATACAAATAGACACATTCTTTCGAGTGAAAGAAATGATCCAAAATTGCAACTGTTGACTTTTGCAGCATAAGAAGAAACACCACCATCGCAATATGCACTTTTGAATACCTAGAACTTTTGCAAACCTTACTCCTTAGCCACAATAAGAACAAGGTCATTCTAAGCTAAGGACATAATACAAAATATTCCATTTTTACAATGAATACAAGGTGATATTTGTGGACCTGTACATCCAGAATGCGGTCCATTCAAGTACTTTATGGTTCTGTTTGAAGTTTCGACATGATGAACACACGTCGTATTAATGTCCACACAAAACGATGTACTCCTAGGACCAACTATACAACTAAGGGCTCACTACCCTAATTATCTCATAAAGTCTATATGGCTTGGTAATACTGGAGAATTTACATCATAAGGATTTGATGATCTTTGCATTTGTACTAGGATTAATGTAGAGCATCCTATACCCCCATGTGTATACATAAAAGTGGTATCACAAAAGATGTCATCAAAAGAACATAGATGGTAACTAGAGCATTTATTATGCATACCAATTTACCCATATCTACTTGGGGTTATGCAAATTTTCATGCAGCTTTACTTATTTGTTTTTAGACCCACTACTAGCCAATCAATATCATGCATACCAGTTGGTAACTGGATATAAGCCTGATCTTTTAAATTTACGCATGTTTGGTTGTATAGTATATGTGCCAATTGCGCCCCCATAGCGCACTAAAATGGGTCATTAAAAACGATTAAGTATATATGTTGGATATGAATCTCCAACAATTATCTGCTATTTAGAACCATTTTACAGGTGATCCATGTATCGCATGATTTGTGAATTGTCACTTTGATGACAATCTTCCCGTCGTTAGGGGGAGATAGGAAAAAGTATTTTCCAAGGGAACGATAGGAACTGTCACGTAATGTTCCCACTCTGTCTTATTTTGATCCCCAAACTTCATAACGTAAATTTGAAGTCAAGCGAATCAGATCGATACCTGATAAGTTAAAAATGATTTTGGAAGTGACAAGATCATACATACGAGTTGCTAATATACCTGTAAGGTTAAAAGTCCCCAACAGGGGCACAACGCCATTGGATAGTGCGTTGCAGTCACACATAGTAGAGGTGTGGTTAAGGTCGTAACTACCAAATGGAAGTGGTGAAAGCTACTTGGTTCGATGGATACTATTCCAAAGGAAGAGAATAGTGAGGCACATCCATTTATCATCAATACATAAAACTCTCATGAGATTATCTCTAATTATAATTATGTCCATGAATCATCACTGAAGAACGCTCCGAAGTTAATATTGATTCTAGAGATGAAAGAAAATCTCAAATGAAGTATGAGAGTACATATGAGTCGATGGATAGTTCATATATACTCATTGATGACTTATTTGCATATACTATTGCTCATAAGATGATAGAGCACAATGACATCGAACCACACTCAGTTGAATAATTTCAACAAAGAGCATATTGACCTAAATGTAAAGAAACAATCCAGAAATAATTCTATTCTTTGACAAATGATCGGGTATTTGGTCTAGTAGTGCTAACCCATCAAGTGTAAATCCCGTAGGACATAGCTAATTCTTTGTCAAAAAGCGTAATGAGAATAATGAAGTCCTAATGTTTAAGGCTCTCCTTTGGCACAAGGTTTCTCACGACGCCCTGGATTGACCATGATGAGACTTACTCTCTCATGATGGATGTTATGACGTCCGAATAATTTATTAACCTAGTAGCTTTCGAAGGACTAGAAATGCAGCTTATGGATGTGGTTACTGCATATCTCTATGGGGATCTAGATTCAGAGATATATAAAAATGCTTGATGACATTACATTACCAAAATCAAGTAACTCTAACCACAAAATGCTTTTGCAATAAAAGTGAAACACTCATTTTACATAATGAAGCAATCTATGAGAATGTTGTATAACCACCTAAGTGGATACTTGATTGAGAAAGTATATAAGAACGATTAATTGTGCCCTTATGTATTTATTTAGAAAAACAAGTTCCAAATTTTCAGTGTAGCTCTATATGTCGATGGCATGAACATAATAGGCACTCTTGATGATATAAGATAAACAACAAGCTACTTGAAATTTGAATTTGAGATGAAAGATCTTGGGAAAGCTTGGTTTTGTGTAGCTATTTGAGCTAGAACATCGAGTTTGTGGAATATTAATCCACCGATCCGCATATGTCCAGAAAATGATTAGGCGACTTAATATGGACAAAGCGCTTCTGGTTAGCACTCCCATGATCGGTCGATTTGTTGGATATAAAAAGATCTATTTTTTCTAAAGGATGATGACGAAGAGGTTTTAGGAGCTAGAGTTCCCTGTTTAAGTTCAATAGACACATTATTGTTTCTTAACACAATACACTTGATCGTATATTGTATTTCTCAGTGAACTTGTTGGCTAGATTTATCTCAACGCAACGTCATTGAAATGATATCAAATTAATCTTTCAGAACCATTGACATGGGCTTATACTTTTCCTACGGAGAAAACAAATGGATTGATAATGAAATTTCAATACCTACTTAGATAGTGAACGACAAAAGTACTGCCCCTTGTAGAAAGATACCAATTAATGTCTTGGTATGTATTTGCTGATATTAGGTATATGTCTGACCCATACAAATGTCATTCTCAAACTGGATAAGGAATTACCATAAGGAACACACTGATTACTTGGAAGTAAAACTAAGCAAACCCTTGTATCTACCTCCTCGAACTATTCTAAGAACATTACTCTACATTATTCAAAGTGTATATGGTTAAGGACTATCATTATACATATCAGTGGAACTAGTAGTTTGAGTTCAACCACTATCCTACCTACATATATGAAAATGATGCATCATGTATCGAAGAAATGAAAGTAAGATACATCAAGGGTTATAACATAAACCATATTCCGATTAAGTTTGTATACAATCAACAATAACAAACTTTCCTCGAGATTCAAATGAATAAACAAAGGATGAGAGACGAATATAACATATTTGCTTAACAAGTCATTACCTAAAACCATATTTGGGAAACATGTTAAAGTATTAGAATGCACTTGTTTTCCAAACTCTCTTGATTAAAGTACGAATTAGGGGGAGTCTACTATATATGTAATTGTTGGGTTTTAATACAGTTTTGTAACCGATAAAACGCAGCGGAAAATTAAAATAATTTTGGTTACAACTAATATAGAAAACTTTTCAGAATAAACCTTAAAACCTAATCGGATCCAATGATGCATTTAATTAAAATAAACCACGCCATAGGGGGTTTAGAATATGTACCTTTTAAGATCTGACGGGATTAAAGCTGAAGCACCAAGAAACCAAAGTATGTTTCCTCTATCGGTAGTCCATACACGAACACGTTTCCCGTTTCCACCGGGTGCTAGCCCAAGAACCCTAGATCTATATGTGTTTTACAGAAAAGAAAAGGTTTATTTTCTGTATTTAACTGAAAGGCTAATTCTAATTTAATCGTCTATCAAATAGTTTAGCCTAACCCCTTATTTATACCAGAAGAATTATAGTTAGACTATAATTCAATTAAGGATTAAATAAGATTTAGTAATTATCTATAATATTCAAATTCAAATTCAAATATATATATATATATATAATTATCCTTTTAAACTTTAAAATATAATTATATAAATATATATAATTATCCTTTTAAACTTTAAAATATAATTATATAATTACAGATAATTCCCCGTAATTAACATAATTACGTTTTCACCCTGTAAATATCATAATTACAGTTTAACACATATTTTCATAAAATCCGGGTTTCTACAAATGGAAACAAACGCATTCTTTGTGTGCGACCCTATAGGTTTACATACTCCTCAGCAGTATCTCTGTGTGACATGTGTCGTGGGCATATAATAACTTACATTCTCCCACTTGCACACGATACACAGTAACACAGACGATGGTAAGCGTCTATCAACACGTCACCGCCCCCAAGGCTATGTAAATGTGCTTTTACCTTCGAGCAATTTGATTGATCTAATCAATCATATAGTAAAATCATTCATTATCCTTTTGCTTCACGATATTTTATTTTGAGCTTAAGGCATAGATCTATCTCATCATTTATAGTTCAAAGATTGTGTTTCTCGATCCCAACATATTTGATTATACAAGTGTCATTAGTCCAACTAATCCAATTGTTCATGCATGTAAATCATAATATGTAATCGAGGGGCCCAGAAATATCTCTCTCATCTTGAGAGGAGCAAATCCCATATTGCATGTACACGACTAACTACATAATTCATGTTATACCTAATATAGCCCTTATGATTACCCGGTCAAGGGTAACGTTAGACTATATCAAAGTATAACACTCCTTGTGCATTAGATCCCAATGCACATCTCAAGTCTGAGGATAAATAGTGTTATACTATTTCAAGACTCACCTTATGACGCCGATCTATGAGGTGATCTTGACCGTGGGTCTTGTCCAACGCCTTGTGCTCCGACAAGCGCATGTGACTCTGGTTGCACCTAGTGCACTTCCAACTTGGACTATGACCAGACTTCATAATGATCTTGATTTATTACTAGTCCCCAAGTAATAAGTGATCAAGGACAGTTTTAAATAATATGATCATCATATTCATTTAAGGATACTTAAACATGCTAATAAAGAACACATAAACGTTTAATGTATATACTCATACCCATTATGCTATATCAGATAAAAACATAACTGTTTTAATGTTCCAGAAAGTTTAAAGTTTTACTAAAATTATTATTCAATATAAAAATCCTTAAGCCTATAACATGGACATCATGTTTGTTTTGAGACATAGGCTTGACAAGTAGATTTGTATGTAAGCTCTTATAGCTCATAGTACATCCGTTCAATACATATATCCCTATTACAATTTAAGTCATTACGGTTGGTTTGGAAACTAGCATCTATGCATCCTCAAACACACAGATCTCTTTCCTAACCGTTGTATAGTAAGAACACATTTTTAGTTATCCTTAGATACCTCATAATGTTCTTCATTGTTATACAGTAAGCATCACTTGGTTTGACTAATATCTGCTCGTCATACACAGGGTATACGAGACATCCGGTCTTAGTACATTAACATGGCATACATGTTTGAACAGTTAGCTGAAAACACAGGGAACACCCTTTATACGGTTCATGTCCTCTTTAGTGCTAGGACTCTGAGTTATACTCAGATGTACACTATGTTCTATTGGCAAGTTTCCTTTCTTGGAACCCTTCATCTTGAAGTGTTTCAAGATCTTGTCAATGTATGTACTTTTGTTTAATCTAATTAAGCATTTTGATCTGCTACGAGAGATCTTTATACCAAGGACTTTGTCTCTTCTAGATCCTTCATCGCGAAGTACTATCTTAATCCATGATTTTACACCTCAAGCATTGGGATGTCGTATAGGATCTAGAATATTGTTATGCTCCCACTGACCTTCTTTCAATTACGATATGATTGTTCTAGTCCATAAATGGACTTTTGCAACTTGCACTTTTAGGTTTGATGTTTTAAATCCTTGTATACGTCCTCGCTCAAAATTCCTTTAAAGGAATGAGGCTTTTGACATCAGTCTTCATGGCATCTTGCCATTTATCAGTAATCCGATCTTCGGATTATTTTTTTATCTCGTTTAATATCTTTAACAACTTGTTGAAGCTCAAGATCTTGTTAAGTGTCAGTGTCAACCATCGTCCCATCTTTGTGGTTATTGAATTTCTTCAAGATCTACTGTGTCCCCATTTGTGATTCTTGACAGAAAATCGTTTCTTAAGAATTCATCAGGGTGCGTTAACAAAACTTTTGTTTTCGCTAGACCTGTAGAAATAATATCCAATTGGATATCACATAAAGATGTACTTTTTAGACCTTTGAATCATGCTTTCCAAAAGCTTTATGCTTAGCTTAAGCATTATAACCCCATATTCTCAAATATGATAACTTTGGGATCTTCCCAGTTCATATTAAGAGAGTGAGTTTTATTGGTCATTGTTGGTTGCTACATAAACTAGTATTTGGGCAACTGTTTCTAGGGCATAACCCCAGAAAAAATTAGGCAGAGTGGTGAGACTCATCATAGAGTGAACCATGTTCAATATGGTTCTACTTCTCTTCTCGGATACCGTTGTGATGAGGTGTCCCATGAGGAGTTAACTAGGATACAATCCCAAAAATCTCTAGGATGATCTATTGGCTTAGATATTCATGACCTCGATCTAACCAAAGCATCTTTATCCTTTGCTAAGTATACTCACTACTTCTTTCTAAAACTCTTTGAATAATTTCAAAGCTTTTATATTTGCTGTATTAGGTAAACATACCTATGTCTACTGAAGTCATCAGTAGGATGTAAGGGAGTAGTGATGACCGTATCTTGTAACATGACTATAAGTATAGCATACACCAGTATGGTTAACCCCTAATAGTTCTTGTGGCCTTTAAAGGTTTACCCTTTGAAGGCTCTTTTGTCATCTTGACTAACAAGATACACATATATCATATGAATCATCATATGATTACAACTCTCCGTCTGCCTGGAGTTTGGCTATGTGTTTCTTGTTTAAATGTCACAAATAGATCAGTTTTAATCATCGCTTAATTCGTTACAATGATTTATAATTACAACTATTAATTTCATAAAACATTTATCAAGATAAAACGAAAATTTATTTCTAAAACATAAATTCGGTTTGTTGTAATTGAGAAAATAAAACTAAATTCCTAGTAGCACTAGGTACATGAAGACACTTGCTAAGTGTTAATGTAAGACCATCTGGAAAGTTCATATCATATGTCCCTTTGAGCAACAACTAGCTTAACTTCATTTGGTCTGGTTTCATCTTCTTTTCACTTCTTATTTCCTGAAAAAGTAGTACTAATATGAGTATCATACTCAATATGTAACACTTAGTCATAAGTGAATTAAATCAAAATGGTAAACATACCTGAAGGTCCGGCTCTGTTAGCCTTCTGCTTCTTGATTTCTGCCAATCGGGCTGGACAATTTCACATTTGGTGCCCATGGTGAAAACAATTATACCATACTGCAACCTCAGGAATTTCTCCTTTGCCCTTATTTATGCTGGAGCTTCCAACATGTGTTTTACCCTTGGTTATCTCCCCCTTTTTCTTGATTATCCCACTGTCAGGTTTGATCATCAAAGCCTGTTTTGGTTTGGTTGAACCCAACTTGGATTTCATATCCCTCTCAGTAGTTTTAATTAAGCTGTAAAGCTCTGTGAGAGTTTTATTCAAACCTTTCATATTATAGTCCTTAATGAACTGCTTATATGTTTTGGGTAGGGAGTTGAGAACCATATCGATTTCCAACTCTTGACCCAGTGGGGAACCAAGTCGGGTCAGTTGATCAAAGTATCCTTTCATTTTCAAAATGTGGGTACTAACTGACGAACGTTCAGTCATTTTTCAAGCAGCCAATGCTTTAACTGTATTAAATCTCTCCTGCTTTATTTGTAACCGAAACATAGACTTCAGTGAAGATATCATATCCCAAGCAGTCATGTTTTCATGATCCCGTAATAATTCGGGAGTCATGGTGGCTAACATTAGGCAACCAACAATCAGAGAGTCATTTTGGTACTTATCATAAGCTGTTCTGACTTCAGTTGGAGCATTTCTGACAGGAGCATTTGGAGGGGGGGTTTCAAGAACGTAGAACTTCTTTTCATGCCTAAGGACTGCCTTCAGGAATTGAAACCATTCGATGAAGTTCGTTCCGTCCAATTTTTCCTTATCCAGGATTGACCGTAGTGTAAATTGGGATAAGTTGTTTGAGTTTGAATATGAGGTAGACATCTACAAAAACATGATTTAATTTTAGTAACTTTAATGTCTCAAATAAATAGATTAACCTTTCAAAAATCATTTGATTTGAGCTAAGATCCATATTTCACCTACTTCCATAAATGGCCAAGCAACTGTCTATGGAATTAGGCTATTTAGGTAGGCATCATCCAATTATGTTCAACATAACTCTTAGATGTCGTGGGATCCTATATCATATATTGAAATTGGCATGTTTAATCCCACTTCAACGCCTTGAAAATACTCATAAATGGCCAAGCAACTGTCTATGATATTCTCAAGTAAACAAACCATACTAAGGTATCGTGATCCCACCTAAATACTAGACTTAGGGTTTACTGGACCAGTCGTCCAAAATACGACTATTTAAGTGAATGGCCAAGCAACTGTCCACTTAAATCTCGTTAATTTGGCTCCTTATCTTACACTACATTCAACCGGCATGATTGGCTGAGCACTGACCATACCGGGATCCTGTATGCTTGACAAGTACCTTAAATGGGTGGCGTTTAGTTTATGTTTTGTAAAAGGTTGAATTTTAGAAAACATTCTAATTCCCTTTTTAAAACGTTTGACTTTATCTCTAAAATCTTGTTTTAAAAGTTTATGTTATTAAATTGGGTTGAATTTGATAAATATATCAATTATAAAATATCATATTTTATTTACCGATTTAAAATAAATAATAAAACAATAAATAAAAGCAAACACAAAATAAATAATCACAACAATAATATATGGATTTGCCCCTAATGTGATGTTGTGAGCCAACACAACAGCCACGGTCAATTCTAAGGACATCTTCAAGCTCCCACTAGCTTCGCCATCTTGGTGAACTCCAGGGACTCCGTCTCGATCTCTTGGAACTCCGTCTCGGTTTGATTTACAATTTTAAAATAGAAAGATAACATATCTATACTATTTACATTTGTCCCTATCTAGGAAAATTTAAAATTACAACCCTTGCAATTAATATATTTTAATTTTCCATATACAAAATAAATCAACCATGGGTCTTTGGGGCAAACCATATATTATCTTATTTTAAACATAAAATAAATAGAAATTTGGCCGAAATTAATTAACATAATTAAAAGGCCAAAATAATTGGAACAGATCATTATATGGCAAAATAAAGTTAATTGACCCATTTTAATTGTAGTTAACAAACCACAACCCAAAACCCCTTTATGAACCTAAGCCCAAAACGAAGACGTAGGATAATAACCCAAAACAAACTGTTTAGAGAAATATTCAGAATAATATTTGGGCCTACTAGCCCGAGCCCAATTCCCAAACACACGGTACAAAATGTAACGACATTGGACCTTTAGAGCCGATAGTTTAAGGTATAAGTCCAAAAGCAACTCAATTAAGGAAACATCCAAAATCAAACCATGGTCGAAGCCTATAAGGAACTTGATCAGCAGAAGCCGAAACAAACAACAATTTTTATACCAAAAAGAGAACATGACGGCGGCTTAGGGCCGTAGCCCCGGCTGTTCAAGACATCACCAAAATAACCGCTCAACACGAGTCTACATCGGTGATTACAGAAAATCCAGCCATATGGCACGCAGGCCAGCGATGACGACACTATCAATAGCTCGGTCGATGGGGAAAAATCAACATCAATACCCAAGGCCCGAGTCGCACAGCACGTGTGCCGGCAACGACGTTTGAGACCGAAACCAACACCAAAATCTACCACTTGGTCTAGTGACCAGCGGTGGTGACCGGACAATAGACCAAAAACAATAGTAGTCAACAAAAACGGTTGACAAAACTATTGAAACATAAACCACAACGGTGGTGACGAGACCATCCCCCATCAGAAACAACAGAAAACGAACCGACATTGGCTAGGCGGATTCCGACGGCAATAACCGCCAGTCTATTGGGGATGGTTGGCGGCGACGTAAACCCAAACCAACAGCTCCAATCGTAAAAGGGCGGTGACCAAATGGATCAAATAAAACAGATCGACAGCGTCCGCACAGGGCGGCGACACCGGATCCATCACTACCGGAGAGGTGACAACCAAGCCTCGAGACCGTGGTCTAGCGACGGTCTGAGCACCATCTCCGGCGACGCCAGACACCCCACCATCGGTAAAAGGAAAAGACAACCGACGATTGCCGGCAATGGAGGAAAAACATCCAAAAACGGAGAACCCCCCCCTTTTCTTTTCGATTTTAAGGTGATCCGTGCAACTGTGGCCGCCAAGGCGCGCACACACTGATGGCCGGAGGCTTACCGGAAAACACTGCCACCAACCGTGAACGGTGGCGACCTGGAAACCCCTTTTTCGCGACCGATTAGGACCTTCTTGTGGCATAACAACAGCTTGGGAATATTCCTAAAAACCTAGTCGAGATCGAAGATTGAAGTTTTGAGAAACGACGTAGGCCGGCGGCGATTGGCTGGCAGAAGTCGCCAGAAAAAGAGATGATCGACTGCAGCCGCTAGGAACAGAAGACGACCTTCCACAGAGAGAGAGGGAGGCGATAGATGGGAAGCCAGTCGACGGTGGCGGCAACAGCCGCAGGTGGTCATTGGTGGTAATGAAGTTACATGGTCTTGACTTTCAAGAGGAAGGAGACGATAGATTATAGTGTTTTAAAACCCTATTCATCTTCAGCTAAAGCCTTTTGGGAAAAAAAAAATTTCTTTAAAAATTAGTTATGGCTTAAAAAAAAAATCCTTTTAGGCTTTCTCAACATGAGGCACAATTAGAATTTTTTAATTCAATTTTGAGATTTAGGGTTCAATTAAATTTGCCATATAATATCTTGTTTTCCCTTTTCAATTAAACGACATCAAAGTGGCTCTGATACCACTGTTGGGTTTTAATACAATTTTGTAACCGATAAAACGCAGCGGAAAATTAAAATAATTTTGGTTACAACTAATATAGAAAACTTTTCAGAATAAACCTTAAAACTCAATCGGATCCAATGATGCATTTAATTAAAATAAACCACGCCATAGGGGGTTTAGAATATGTACCTTTTAAGATCTGACGGGATTAAAGCTGAAGCACCAAGAAACCAAAGTAGGTTTCCTCTATCGGTAGTCCACACACGAACACGTTTCCCGTTTCCACCGGGTGCTAGCCCAAGAACCCTAGATCTATATGTGTTTTACAGAAAAGAAAAGGTTTCTTTTCTGTATTTAACTGAAAGGCTAATTCTAATTTAATCGTCTATCAAATGGTTTAGCCTAACCCCTTATTTATACCAGAAGAATTATAGTTAGACTATAATTCAATTAAGGATTAAATAAGATTTAGTAATTATCTATAATATTCAAATTCAAATTCAAATTCAAATATATATATATATATATATATATATAGGGTCCCCTTCATTTGCTAACCACGACATTGGTGCTAACCGTGCTAACCAATTTTCGACCAATCAAAAGCTTCCTAGAGATTATGTCATGCGATTAATGATTTTAAATATCAAAGGGCAATATTGGTATTTACCAATTCACGCCCCATCCAATCTCATTCCATATTTTGAGGAGTTTGTTATGGTAATTATCTATTCTTTAAATGTAATATTTTTAAATTAAAATTTGATGTCTATCAAGTTAATATGGAAGTTATCTTCTACCTAATTTTAAGCATCCAATAACTTTCAACCTGCATGAACATATGCTCATATGCACAACTCCTAATGACAACTTCTTACCATATTCTCATATGCACAGTTACCAAACAATGCACATATGCATATACAAAATTATAAAAGTAGTTATCTATGTGCAAAAATCCACAACAATGCATACATGCACTTTCAAAATTCAATAAAATATACTTATACGCACAGATTCCAAACATAGTTCTATTTTCCATGCCTATATGCAGAAATCCATAACAATGCATACATGCACTTTTAATTTTCAATAAAACATGCTCATATGCAGATACCGTCCACAAATACATAACAATGCATATATGCACCATAATAATTACTATTTGAATCCATAGGTTGCATTATTTAACATTCAAAATTCCAGAAGAATGGGACTCCAAACAAAAAAACCATAAGATTGTACAATTTATCGAAATTGACATCTTGTGCGATCACCTTTCGTTTGTTGGTGGCGGTATCTTCGACGGTACCGACGGCCATGGCGGCCGAGTTGTGTTCTTCCGTTTGGACCGCCGGCGGCGGTGGTGTTCTTCCGTTTGTTGGGTGATTTTCCGGCGGGCGAAGTGGAAGGTTTTGGGTGTGGTTATGGTGGGAAGAAGATGAAACTGTTGAGAAATTTGTGGGGTAATTTAAAATTGCCCTAATTTTTAGCTTATTTCTTTTGTGTTTATTTAATGAATAGATATGCAAATTTACAATTTTGACCCTATGCGGTTATGCACATTAATTTCATAACGTTTTTATTTTTTTTTATAAAATTAAAATTGTCATTAATTGTTAACCATTGATCTAAATAATCAACGGTCTAGATGGGTTAGCATGGTTAGCACCAATAGTTTGGTTAGCAAATGAATGACCCTCTATATATATAATTATCCTTTTAAACTTTAAAATATAATTATATAAATATATATAATTATCCTTTTAAACTTTAAAATATAATTATATAATTACAGATAATTCCCCGTAATTAACATAATTACGTTTTCACCCTGTAAATATCATAATTACAGTTTAACATATATTTTCATAAAATCCGGGTTTCTACAAATGGAAACAAACGCATTCTTTGTGTGCGACCCTATAGGTTTACATACTCCTCAGCAGTAGTATCTCTGTGTGACACGTGTCGTGGGCATATAATAACTTACAGTAATATTAGTATGTTGTGCTCTTTCCTTCATCCAAGGTTTTATTTTTCCCATCGGGGGGTTTTGTTTCTTGGTGCAAGGTTTTAGTGAGGCAACGATTTATAAATCATATTGTTTTCTAAAGCTCTTGATTGATGTACGAATCAATAAATTTAGTAAGCTAAAGGAATTGTTTATTGGTGTCTGTACTCTTTCCTTCGTCTAATGAGGCAAAAACTATGCACTATCACTCATTTGACTCGGAACAAGGGGGAGTGTTGAAGGATTATGTGTCATCATCTAAAGGAAGTGATTGAAAGAATATTTTCCTACTATTAGAATTTACCATAATGAATGTGTCTTTTTCTTTAAAAACTCCCCCTATTTAAAGAACTTATGATTAATAAGAATTCTCTATATTAATTGTTTTGTAACATAAAACAATTTTTTTACTTCCTTAAGGGTTTTTTTATGCATGACGATATGCTAATAATGATATGGCCAACTAAAATTTAATGTCATAAAATAATTTATAAAAAAGATGATGACATGCAAGTAAAATGCCACGTCTTTTTTGTTATTTTACAATTTTTAAATATTCATCTTCCCCTTCAACTTAAGAACATATCTTAAAACCTATCTTAAATTAAAGACCAAAATTAATACCTATATCAAATTCTTGAATGAAAAACCTTAAATCAGAAACTAACTCAAAATTCTAATGGTTTTGTTCATATGTCGATAAATATTTTGAAGTATAATCAGGAGTGATTCAAGAAGACCTACACCATCTAGACGAGTTTCATGGTCCTACAAGATTTTACGTTTATGTTATATATGTTATGCAAATATGAAAGTTGTACAAATTGTTATGAAATGCATACAACTCACCAGAAAGGCTTTTTAGACTTCCATCATTTGTTTTATGACATTTTATTTAAGATGTATTTGATTGAGTTCCACTGACTTTAAGCTGGAAATGAGATTGAATATATGACCAGGGGAGGCAAGTGCAATTTACTAAAACTATATTGGAGGATAAGGTTCATTTGGAACCACAAAATTTCCCACATCAACTTCCCAAAATATTTGAACCAGTTTTCTCTTGGATTCCATTCATAAATGCTGCAGGTTTCAACTCTAGCCTTCCAAATGGGGTTCCAAATTCAGTCTTCTTCACATCCTCAAATCCTATTCAGAATCCCCCCCATAACCAAACCACCATTTTCCCATATTCTACCAAAGCTACAGCCTACAACTATGGCATACAACAGCCAAGATCAGGAACCATCCATTTCCATGTCAACTTTAGTAACCCAAGATGTGTATAGTGTTAGATTCAAGACTTTAGAAGCTTGCAAGCTTGGTATAGCCAGATATCCGGATTTCGAATATAATGCCAAGGGAGGAGAGGGTAGTGGGATGGGGAAAAAGATGATGGGGGTAGACTTTAATGGTGAAACATCGGTTGACTTTGACGTAAATACCCTTTACATCCCGTCATTGACCACTGCAACAACCAAGTTCCTGGGCTTGCCACTGCCACCTTTTCTCAAAATTGAGATTGTTCCTGAGATCTTTCGAGGGATCATCAACCTAGAATCTGGCAAGGTAGAGTTCCATCCATTCCTACTTTTCATGTTGAAACAAGATGACGAAAACTCTCAGGAAGATTACCCCAAAAATGTCTAAATTAATTGTTCTATAGGAGCAAAAATTGTACGTCCTATGTAATGTGTTACTAGAAGTTGATAGGATGCTTTTGGGTGTCTTAACAAGTTTTTTAAGACAATTTTGAAGTAAAACGTTCTATTAGTATTTTTATGACATTATTTGAAAAAATGTTTTATAAAAATAAGTCTCATAAAAAATGTGTTCATAAGACACTTTTCAAAAGCATCCATCAAAAAAACTAATACTCCCTCCGTCCCAAATAAAGTGTCCACGTTTCTGTTTTAGTTTGTCACAAAACAAGTGTCCACTTTCAAAAGTAAGTTCCATTTTCCCATTCTACTCTTAATTATGAGATGGAGAATTTATTTCTCTATTATTAAGGGTAAAAGTGTCATTTAGTTTATTAGTAATTTAAAAAGTGTGATAATTATACATTCGTAAAACCATGTGCCATTTTATTGTGGACATTTATTTTGGGACGGAGTACAACAATTTATTCAAAAGCGTCCTTAAAAATTAGTTAGAATGTCCAAATATATCCTATCATCCTATTGTAACACCTTTACATATGTCGGTAATCATTTGGTCCTATAAAGCAGTTTATTACAACATTTAGACATTTTTGGCGTCCTATAAAGCCGATCTTGTTGTAGTAATAACTCACCCTGCTCCTAAAGATGCATGCTGAAAACTGATCCATTGTTATCCTAGGAAGGATGAACTGTTGCAGTATACTTCTAGAGATTAGATTTGATATTTTTCTGCAACTTTGTGTTTGGAGTAGGCATAAATTTGATAATCTTTTGTTTTGCTTCATTTCTAGAACTAAAACTAAATTGTTGTTCTTAATGTAGGTTGATCTTAAGTTCAAGGCCAAATTCTGGTTTTCAGTGGGGAGTATCTACAAAGCTCCACCATTGTTGGTAGAGACACTGTTGACATCAGAGGAATCAAAAGGGACTCTAAGGAGTGGAAATGGAGAGAGACTGGATGAACAAGGGAAGTGCAGGCTAGTTGGGGTGGCAACTGTTGAGCAGATTGATGATTTCCTAATGAATTCTTTCCTCGATCTTCCAACCGAATGTCTTGCCGTCTTAAATGCTACAATCACCTTCTCCAAGGACTAAGAAACCATATAAGGATTATACTTGTTTAGGAATTCATTATAGATTTTTTTTATTGAAGTCTTACCATATACACTTTTCTTTCTTTCATTTCTGCATCTATACAGATTACAAATATGGATTCAGATGTTAACAGAGTTCCAATTCCACCATTAGCACCTGGACTGATTGTTATTTTTCATAAACAAGATTCCAAGTAATAATTACCTATTTGCACATTACAAATATGTTGATGGTATTGATTTTGCCTTTATTTGTTTTGTTATAGTTCAGTATTCCAACAAACAGCATAAAGTTCAACATCAACCATTTTAAATTATGCTTCTTGGAGGCAAAACTATGTAATGTTTTTATACCATCTGTTGATGTACAATATCACACAAGCTGAGTACTTACAGTTGACATTTGTATTTTTGTTATTATCCTTCACTATTGAAGCTTTGCATGTTCTCTACCAGCATCTCCCTGAACCTCTTGGAAATCTTGACCCGTGGGAAAACAAGTAGCTGCATTAAGGAAATTATGTCAAACGTAATGCAAATACTGGCTTCCTACTTTCCTTTTTCTAATGCATATGCTGCAACCTAAAATTAACCAATATAATACTCCTTCCGTCCCAAAATAAGTGTCTACGTTTCTATTTTAGTTTGTCCTAAAATAAGGGTCCACTTTCAAAAGTTAGTGCTTACTTATCAATTATACCCGTAATTATGAGATAGAGATATTCATTACTCCCTCTATTATTAAGGATAAAACTATCATTTAATTATTAAAAAGTGTAATAATTACACATTTTTTAAACTGTATGCCTTTTTCATTGTGGACATTTATGTTGGGACGGAGGAAGTACCAAAATTTTCACAACTCACACTTACGACGTGTTGTAGATGGTTTGAAGCGATATCCCGCTGTTGTTTCTCACTCGAATGCAAGCCTTTGTGTGCCAACAAGAGAGGCATACTGGCCCTTCCTTGCCAATAGCTCGGAGTGAGAGCCCAGCTCTGCAATTTTCCCCTCGGAACACAGAGCAATTTGATCTGCATTTTGAACTGTGCTTAATCTGTGAGCAATCACCAATGTTGTTCTTCCCTTCATTAGCAGGTTAAGAGCATCCTGGACTAAGCGCTCGCTGACTGTATCCAAAGCACTGGTGGCCTGAAATGAAAACCAACATGAACATGAGATCACTTGTTTTATTCAAACATTCTCTTGTGAACTAAGCGGTTATTAATGATTCTTTGGCATTGGATTGCCTTTCAGGAGACAGCTCCAAACTGCAGCGTTATCGTGTACTGTCCAACAACTTAGGTCATGTTTGGCAATCATAAGCTAGATTATTTTTTGAGCTTATTGAAAAGACCCCGTTTGGTTTGTCATAAGCTAGCATATTAAAACGTTACTTGAAGTAGTGTTTCAATAAGCTTCAAAAGCTTTTTTTTCCACTTTGTTCCAATTATGCCCTTAGTACTTTACCTAAATGACCCAAAACTCTTTATCATTCTTAAAAAATAAGTATCTTCCATTCATTTTTATGATGTGGAATGCAAGGAATCTTCAATAAACCTGCATAATTGGAAAACTCTTTACTTTGTTAATACTTATTTTAATATGATGAAATATATTAGTGGTCTATTTTACTTATATTATGTAGTTTTAGAATGATTAATATTTTAACATGTCCTTTTGGTCATTTTACATGACGAATTAGCTTATCAACTAGTTTTTTCCATGTGTAATTAGTTCATCATCTAGTTTTTCAGCCATAAGCTAGCTTATCAGCTAGTTTGCCAAACATATAGCCTTAACGCATACGATGGTTGTATGAATGTCACCAAGCAATTTAGGACCTTCCCAGAAATAACCTATTGTGGCAAATATTCTTTTTCCAAACCACACAATCATTGCTATTCATTCCAACCTAGATAAATTGTATGATAGATAAGAAACTCTATCAAGTTGATAAACATTCACGGCATACCTCATCGAGTATCAAGATAGGAGCATTCTTGAGCAGAGCCCTAGCAATAGCAACTCTCTGCAAGTTGGTGTAAAGGTTCAGCACAGGTAGATTTTTATGTTGTGCACATTCATACAATCATACTCACATATTCATATAACATTTTACCTGCCTTTGACCCCCACTTAGTAAACCTCCTCTTTCACCAACAAGTGTATCATAACCCTTCCATTAGATTACACAAACATTAGGGAAAAGATCATAGCACAAAATGACTAGGTGAATATCTACAGAGGACAAACCTCTGGGAGTGATACTATAAAATCATGAGCATTGGCAGCTTTGGCTGCCGCTATAACATCATCCCTTGATACATTTTCATCCGGGAGCCCATATGCAATGTTTTCTCCCACGGAGACCGAGAAAAGAACAGGTTCCTGCCAAAATTTGTCTTTGCACATTAGAATATCAAAGATATATTTGGTTAAATGAGTATGAACCGTGAACCATCTGAACTGCCTGGGGATGCAACTAGTGTCTTAGTAGAATCAAACCTTTCTGTTTGTTTTAAAAGTAACAAGCCATGTTTTGAGTAGTATTATCTACAAGACCTTTGTGGTCAGAATTAACATAACATGTACATGCTTGTGTGTTGATCACATTCACAAAAAGTTCGTTCAGGAGTCATTGCAGCCTTGCTACTCTGTTGAACCTTGCCTTGGTTGAATATGCAAAAATTAACAATAATGTGTGTAATCAGATACTTAGAAATCGAAGAGCATACTTGATTGACTATGGACACTACCCGGGCCCATTCACTCTTATCAAATGTTCTCAAATCCTCTCCTGCAACTGTTATCCTACCTTGAGTCGGCTGCAAACATAGGAAACTTGGTGATTAATCTACAGAGATCAATCTTCACCCATGGTAGTAAACAAAATTGGTAGATACTTGCCTCATAAAACCGTGCCAAAAGCTGTACAATGGTACTCTTTCCAGCTCCACTTGAGCCCACTAGAGCAGTAACACTTCCACATTTTAGTGTCAAATCAAGACCACGAAGGACATCTACATCAGACCTCAAGGGATACGAGAAGTGCACGCCTGAAGAACAACAGAAGAGTAAGTTTTTAGCAATAAAACACAGACTAAAATTCTTCTTGCTTATACAAACTTTAAGACTTGGATTCAGTTAGTGGCACACTTTTTGATTGGGATGCAGGACACGAACAACAAATACTACAAGATAATCAATAATGATTCCCCATAAAACTTACAATCCACACCAACAAAACAATTTAGTTGTAAAGAAAGAAAGTGGATTAGAGTCTGTTTTCATACTGAACTGAACCTCCACATAGCCTGCAAATAACACATAGTATCTAATGCTGCATTTCGAAGCAAGTAGGGGAATGAGAAAACATGCAGTGGAACATCTAAGATAACTAGTTGCAGAAGATGCATGTAGGATCTTAATTTCAAAGTTTAACATCTGGAATGAGACCATTTATGTAGATACCTTCAAGACATATATCACCAGATTCTGCAAGACTACGAACACTGCTGGCTGCTGTTAAAGATGACATGTACCTCTTGTTCTGAGATCGGCTTTTATCATTGGGGTCACTGATGAAAAACATTTTTAAGCTATCATCCATCCCTACGTCTTGCCTGATGTCTTTTTCTAAACCATGAGCTAGCGCTTGATCAACTTCTGACCCAGATAAGACAGAGTTAATTCTCTCTGTAGCAGCAAAAGCTCCCCTCAGATCCCCTACTGTGTTAACCAGTCCTTGAACCTAATAAACATGTACTATCAGCTGGCAATGGAAGAAGAAAATGGCCAAAGGAAAGAAACCAAATAAAAGTACTCACAGCGAAAGTTAAAGTGAAAGTGTATCCGATAAAAGAAGCAACAGTTCCCACAGAGAGCTCACCCTGGAAAGGAAGAATTTATTGAACAGACAATATTTGTGTGACCTTAAGAAATGAAAACGTCGAAGCTAATCAATTAACAAAGGATGAAGAATTAGATCTGAATCGCTCATGAATTATGACGTCAACTGCCAAGGAGCATCGTGTCATCATCACGAGATTTTAGAAAGATGCTATCTACACCACAATAGTAAGATAAGATATAACAGAAAGAGATAAACTGCTTACCGCCTGAACTTTGCTACCTCCAAGAATATACAAGGCCAGCAAAGATACATATACTGCAACTCTAGTTATTGATTCATTGATAGACTTAAAAAATCCAAGCTTGATCCCACTGCTCTGATAAACAAGAACCTACCCAAAACAATAAACTAGACATCAGATGGTTGCAGCTATAATGGGCCAATCTGGACATCCATGGATACCAAGTATCTAACCTGGTTACCAAACGTTAACATTTGACGTTTTTCTCCACCAAATGACCTTACCTGCATGCAGCAATAAATATCATCAATTGCAGTATGAATTTTACCTTCTAGGTTATTTTTTAACAGCTTCAGCAAAGTTTGTTAAAATCAAAATTGTGGGCGCACTTAAGAAAGATACAAAGACCAATAGTTCAGAAATAAATTAAGAACTCACTGTACGGATTGCAGAAAAAGTTTCAGTTACACAATCAGCTATTGAAGCTTGGGTTGAGCCATAGGCTTTGAACACCTTCACAGTTGATCTCTTGTATACAGCTGAGATACACATATATAGTAGTCAGTAGCAAGTAGAAACATGAAGACAGCTGGAAATTGCATGGAATCTACACACTAGCATTTTGATGGCCACTCAAAAAAGAAAAATAGCGCCTGTTCAACATCTACAAGGTGTAACACATAAAAGACAAAGTGTGTGCATAATATAATGTAAACACAATACACCATAAACCTAAGACCTCAATATATAAATGAAGTGCTTTGATGATTTATTCGGTGGCATTTCACAATTCCAAGAATGTTGGTACCGAAACAAGATAACGCAAAAACACTAGCACCCTCCATCCCATGAAAATTGTAAAGTTTCCTTTCATGATAAAATGCCATGCTTCGTTTACCTTTTTGTTCATCATCATCGTTGATGCTATCGTTTTTGGTCCATGAGATTTCTTTATTTTTCTTATTGAAGGCCATTTTAGAAATTTTACTATAGTTAAACACTTTTATAAACTATGAGCCCAGTCAAACATAACAATGATATTCATGGGGACTGAGAGTAATATACCTTCATCACATTTCCATCATGAAGAAAAAGGGCCTTCGAATTATTAAAGAAAGTTCAGGTAAAGAACCAACTATTGCTTACCAACTAAACTAGATACCGCAAGCATAAGTACACCCAGAACTGGTGCAAGTTGGGGGGCCAGCACAAACAGCAAGCACATTGTCCCAATAACCTGCATAGAGGACAAAGGCCATACAAAGTTAGAAGGACATCTTATTAAGATTGTATTATAAATATAGCTACACAATAAACATGTACAACTGATGTACAAAATTAATATGAATTGTTCTAAATTTTTGGCACCAAATTTTTTGCAAATGCCACAAGGTCTTATGATGTTATAAATTGTTTTTCACGAATAAATAAAGATTTTTATTAATTTTATGGATGAAAAGTGGTGCAATTTACTAATAGAAGTCAAACTTAAAACTCTTTTCTTATGCTAGGAGTACTTATTATAGGGGTAAGCCTTGGAACAACGCATAAGATTACTCCTTTATGACTTCAGTCATATATTCAAATCATGGAAACAACCTCTTTGCCAAAAACCCTACATTGATGACCGAAGGAAGATCATTTGGTTAACACAATGAAATATAGATTAAGGATAGTTGTAAGCCCACCCATACTCATCCCCGAAAACAAGAGCGGAACCTAGATAGAACGTGGAGCACCGGCCCCGGCCGCCGATACTGCTCGAGTCGTACAATGCGATTTCGGATTGGATTGGAAACTTTTTATCGTTGTAGTATCTCAGACGAAAGATGTTTAGAGCCAGTGATGAAAGGGTTATTTTTGGAAAAGTTTGTTCCCTCACTTCCCAGCCCTCACAAACCAAGGAGTTTTGCACAGATGTCACCTTCTAAGGAGTATCATTTATGTGTTTCTTTAACTTATCAAACCTTTATCAACTCATTTCAACAGCAAAACAAATGCAATGGTCAAAACAAGGGAAGATTTACCACAAAGTTTGGAAGCAATTAATTATAAAGCACATAGGAGTAGGCAGTACTTGTTTATTAAAATTTAAAGCTTGTTTTCTTTTTCTATAAGAAGCCTCACTTTTCTCATTGAGAAAGAAGAATAGAAATAAGCATAAGCTCACTTTTGCTTAGTGTAGAGTAGCTTGCCTCGGTTAATGCCCTGAAACCACGATCCCTTGAAATGTTCTCACTCACAATGTTTTTAAAGGAACCCAAATCAGATGTCAACAAAGCAGTGAGTTCGCCAACCTATCAAGAGCAAAGGACAAACGTCGAGTTAGTAGTTGTGATAGCCATTGGCATAGAAAACCACAGCCAGTTTATTTAGAACCATGTTGTATAGACCTAATTTGACATTGCAAGTAAAAGAGAGAGATAATATAAATGAGAATGCAAAGTCAAAACTTGATGACTGTTGTCCAACTGAGTTGTGAGTAGTGAGTAGTGAGTACAAAGCGTATGTTATGTTTATAGAAGAGGGGCCTTGTGACATTCCATCCCATATCAGTTGTGAAATGAATAGTGAGTCTCCTCATAAGTTTCTAGTAACGGGCTACTAATAACTTGTCACGGTTATAGTTTATTGCTCTGGGCTTGGGGAGCTAACAATGACATCAAAGCGGTAGCTTCATGAGGTGTAGTGAGTTGAACTCATTCATTTCATGAGGTTAATGATTCTAGGATTTTGTTCAAGTGTTTCTGTGTAGTCCTAATGAGGAAGCTAAAATGTTAAGTAGGGGAGTTTGTCACATCCCATATGCTTGAAGATATCATAAACAAAAGTAATAACAATTTATAGGGACAAATAAATTCATCAACTTGTATTTCATAATACACGCAGTACAATGTAAAGATGAGTTTGCATCCATACCTTATATTTGTCAAAAAATTCCACCTGCAGAAATGAGATAAAAGTATTAAACCTTGGCCAAAAGTTTCTCGATGATATAGAATTCAGATGCAATTATAGGTTAAAAGACTAAAGCTACGCAGCCTATGCTTGTAGATGAGGAGTCCTTGTGAGGGACTGAAATGGCAAGATGTCAACACAACTTGTGTAGTAGAACAGCAAGCCTTTATGAAAAGTGTTGTATATAGACTTACGAAAACATGTAAAACTTAGTAGTTACATTATTATTAAAGAAATTAGGAATATGGAGTTTTGTTGAACAAAATCATAAGCTTTTGTGTATCATCAATCCACAGATTGTTTTTGTCTCAATGGATTGGTGCAAATTCTTAGCATTGACCTGGCTGTTCAATAATAAGTATTAACCTTGACTTGATAAACCATAAGCTCATTAGAAACAAGCATGCTTAAATATGAAAATTAAGTAGGCATGAGCTGTGTGCTGCAATGTTCCCGACCCAGCCTAACCTCCAACGATAAACAAGCACATAAGTTCACTGTCTTGTGGAGTGTTGGGCCAAGGGTGCAATTTGGCACAAAACAACATACATCAACAAGGACCTTTGCATCATAGGTTGACACTCCAGGGATAGCAACTTCATAGGTAAGGAAAAATAAGTTGGATGACTTAGATCCTTCAATTGCCCGACCCAGGCAAAAGCCTCATGCACTAACCTATCCTTGATTTGGATCAAATGTGTAACTAAGTATGAATATAATGCAATCACAATGTTTTGCATTTATTAAACTACAAAAACAATCTATAGTAGTACGAACTACTATAGATGGCCTAAAAGTGCAAGTAAAATATATCCAGTAAGATATAAACAGATGATATTACCTTGTGAATCAATACGCTGCCAAATATTTGAGCCCTTAAGCTTGACATAACCTTCTCCCATATAGTGTTCATATTTACAACAAAAATAACTGTGAAGATTGGCTCCAGGGTATATAGAACTCCGACCTTGCTGAGAAGCTGCCATAAAGGCTCTGCTCTTGTACCTATTAGCACCTCGAAAAATCTCCCTACAAGTACCTCAACAAATAGTCATTAAGAGTGCCCAATGTAACTATTGTAGATCCAACCCAATCATCTATTACGTTAATTAGACCAAACAAATGGTCATTTGAGAACTTTTTCCAATTTCCTAGGCATAATCAAGCTGGTCCCTTGGGTATGCTTGGCAAATCCAATTCCACTCGTTCAAAAGTGATCCCAAAATTGGAGCAAAATCAGCTTCAATATCATGATGTGAAGTAAAGCTTCGTCAATTGAAATGCATTTGTGGAACAGAGTGAGTAATTCAGTGCCAATGGATTTGATTTATAAAAAACGAACTAATTTCATCTTTTAAGGGTGGAAAACTCAACATGAAGAACGTGAGAACTGAAAATAAGAAATTAAGTTGAAGTCTTATTTACCGGATAATATAGGCATTGAAAGAGTACAAGTTGTACAGCATACGAGACTAACGATCGAAGCAGCAACTCTCAGTTTATGGCGGGATAAAAGCCTCAATAATAGCCCCAAACTTATGGCATTAAACCGTTGTACCGGTTCCGGACCAGAATCGACTTCGTCTATCTTCGGATCATCGGCGGCGATGATTGCATCAGAGGCCGGACCTGTTATGTAACCTGCGCCTGTGATGATGAAGCTCGGTTTCTTGCGGATTAGAGTTGGATGAAGTTGTTGTCGACGGAGGAGTTGTGGCGATGAAAAGGTAGGAAACGCGTTCCGGTGGTTAGGAAGCTGCCGGCGGTGGTTGTTTAGTGAGGGGTTGAGAGGGAGGGGGAGACGGAGGAGGAGGGGGAGAGCTGCTGCCATTGTTGTGTGGTGCGTAGAAAGTAAGACCTTGATTGGTCCGATTCTTTTCTTTTACTCTTATTCATTCTTATAGTATGATTTTGAAGTTGCCTGTTAATTTTCTTTAGTTACATGTTTAAACCGGGCTGCATAAAAAATCGACCAACCCGACTAATTCGGAAAAAAAATCAATCCGAGATAACCCGACATATAATCGATACAAAATTAGGACAACCCAAATCTATTGGGTTAGGCTCAAAGTAACCCGACCAACCCGATAAACGTTTTAGCGACTTCTCTAAAATTATTTATATTTCTCTGTATAAGTTACAAAAAACAACTCGGCAATAAATGGAACTTATAAGAGAAAATTATTGGAAAGTTATATGTAATATCTAAATATTTGATGAACTCGTATATTCTTTTGAATGATGAATCGTATTCAAAGAAAAATTTTCTTATTTTTATGTTTTTAATAGTGTTTTTACTTTGTTTAAATACAACCCGACCAACCCGAATGGGTTGGGATGGGATTGGGTTGCACTTTTGTTTGGGTTGGGTTGGATTGGGTTGTTGAAGTGCTTTCAACCCGATCAACCCAACCTGAGCACCCCTAGTTTAATCGAATCTTTTCTTATTTTGGATTTACTTAATTATCATTAATTGCAATTTTGGAAAATGACATGATGAAAAGAAAATAGGGTGTTTGGTTCATGAATTTTGATGGAATTTGAGGAATTGGAATGGATAATTCTTTTGACCAAATTTTAATTCATTTGTTTGGTTTTTTCATTGATCATGTTGGAATCCTTTGAATTTTATTGAATTCCACAAATCAAGGAATTCATCATTTTTTTGCCTAAAGTGAAAGAATTAAATTACATCCAATTCGTACTAACCAAACGCTTGATCAAATTTCATTCTAATTTCTTTAAATTCAAATTCCTTCAATGGATTCAAATTCCATTCTGCAACCCAAACACCCCCCTAAGGGGACGATTGGTTCACAAAATGAAATTGGAATCCATCGAATAAATTTGATTTTGAAAGAATTGTAATGGAATTTGACCACACATTTGGGTTGATAGGAATTCAATTCCTTCACTCAAGTCAAGGAACGGTAAATTGTGGAATTCAATGGAATTGGAAGGATTCTATCGTTTTCATTCCGTGAACCAAATATAAGTTTGGAATTTGGCCAATGGAATTGATCATTCCAATTTCTTCCAATTCCATGAACCAAACAACCCCCTAATAATCCTAATTTTTCAATTTTGTAGACGTCCCTAGAAGTAATACCATATGTTAGCAACTGTTAAAATAGATACATCAGTCTTTGGGCAAATTAAAGGGACCAAAAATATAATTCACTCTAAAATTAATTATGATTTCCATAAGATGTTTTATTTATAGGGTTTAATCAAAATAACGAACGAGATGGTGAATTCCTGTCGATTGGAGTTCCAAACGAATACCATATTTAAGAACAAAAGTATATAAAAACTATGCCTTCTACGGTATTTAGAAAGCTAAATTTTAAGATCCGAAAATGCATTGTTTTAGTACTAATTATATTATGAAATTTTCATGTCATAATGTAGATAAAAATACAAGAATTTATATTAGGACTTGTTTATAAAAAGATAAGTTAAAAAAAATATGAATTTCAAGGTCATAAAATGTCATGGTTATGTGGGAAACCTCATATTTCATGAGATTCTTTTATGTATTATTGTTATATGCTAATAAGGTGGCAAGCTTTGTGATGGTTTCATGAGAAAAGGGTTTAAAAGGAGACGAAGGATTTGTGAGGTGTTTCATGCCTTGTTTCTCTCGTTTAAATAACTTATTATATCTTTATATTTACCCTCCAATTAATCCATTCCATTTTTGCTGAATTTTGATATCAAGAAAAAACACAAGCATATACACTTATAATAGTAACAAGAAAGATGATGAATGAAAGAACGGAAAGCTAAGATTGGAATCCATATAATATTATAGATCTAGAACCAGTTCCAAGTAAGAAAGTTTTTATGAACTAAATGAATTTTTAGAGGTGGGTTTATAGTAATTTTTTTCAACGGGGAAACAAAATAATCTATCTATCTATCTCTCTCTCTCTCTCTCTCTCTATATATATATATATATATATATATATATATATATATAGGGGAGCGATATATATATAGGGGCAGGTTCAAACGAGAAGCTAAACATTTTGCGAGAAGGCGAGAAGTGTTTAATCATATATGATACACAAGCTTAATCATAGATGATTAAACACATGTTATATTGGCAATACATAGACGTTTAATCATATATGATTAAGCATGCCCACAAGCCGTGTAATCATATATGATTTCACACTTCTCGCCTTCTCGCAAAATGTTTAACTTCTCGCATGATCCTTCCCCTCTCTCTCTCTATATATATAACAGAATCAAGAGACGATGACGTGGCAAGCTGGTGGTGCAGGAACGATCATAGAATTTTTCTAAAATTTTCACTTTTTAAAAAATCTATAACCTGTTAAAGACCTTTATATCCCTAAAAGAAAAAAAATGTATGATTCATTGGGAGCTGGTCTTTTAGTAATTTCCATTCTATGGCTATCCATTTTCTCCATTTACGTTACCTCCAATCCAACTCACCTCTTCGCTCCGACGACTTCTCCTCTCCTACTGTTAAAGCCATCATTGCCTACCACACTCCCATCATATCTCCTACCAGTTGGCGAGGGAGGAGTTGATGATGAGTGTCACTCCTAAGCTACGCCCAGATGATATTGATGAGGAAATCTTTCGTGGTGATGGAGTGTGTAGGAGGCCGAGGCTGTCGGTATAGTCGATTGCGAGTAGTTCAAGGAGTGAACCGACCATTAAGATAGCAGCATTAGGGTTTACAGTATGTGGTATATTTTTAACTTTGATTGTTTTTTCTATTATGGCTTCTGATAAAACTCAAACTCAAGGATGGAGTACTGGTGACTCTTTTGATCAATGCAAGGAGTACAAGTATAACTCGATTTATTTTGCGAGTAGTTCAAGGAGCAAACTGTCCATTAAGATAGCAGGGTTAGGGTTTACGGTATATGGTATGTTTTCAACCTTGATTGCTTTTTTCTATGATGGCTTCTGATATAACTCAAGGATGGAGTACTGGTGACTCCTTTGATCGATGCGAGGAGTACAGGTATAACTCGATTCACTCTAACTAGCTTCAATTCTAGCATATTATTTAGGGGAAAATAGGGGTCACTTTATGTGGAACTCAGTTGATTAATTTTGGGATCTTAAACAAATTTCAAAGTAATAAGAACATCAATCTAAACTACAGTTTTTTGTATGGTGATGATTTTTGTTGTTAAAGGATTTGTTCACGTTGTTGCAGACTTGAATTTCAGGTAATATATATTTGTTTTGATTTCGAGTCTTCAATTTCAGGTAATATCGTAGATGTATATTTTACACCCGCCTTCTCAATTTCTGCAGATGGTTGTTTTTCTGTTTGGGCTACAACATAGTTCACAAGGAAAGGAAGGAGTCGTCAGCCTAACGCTTTCTTTTTTTTACTTTTGTCATCTTGACCTCCATCTGCTATTTGGCCTAGGGTAGCGTGCAAAACAAAGAGAGATGAACACGACTTTGTTTCTTTCATAAGGATGCAATGAATTTTTGGCAGCAAATAGTGGCTGAAGAAAATTTTTATAATTCGTTTCATTAATTTGTTCGTGACAATTTTATGTTTTGCCCTTTACTTGGATTTTTAGTTGGTCCATTCATGAACAGTTTTTAAGCCTCCTCTTAGACACATTAGTTTACGTTATGTTAAGAAGTAACCATATAAGGATCACAACCCCTACTTTAGTTTTACTAAATTTATGCTCTTTTTGGTATTGGGTTTCAGGGTTGTTGACAACACGCATGAAGGTAAACATCAACAACAGAAAAGTAGACGGCAAAAACAGAGGGCTTCTTGGGTTTTCAGGCAACCACATACAAAATCAGGTGAGTATTTTCTAGTCATTACTCATTTGTTGGTGTGGTTTTCCTTTAACTTCTGTCTTCTACTCTATTTTTTTCTTTCAAAAAGGAGTGCTAAATATGTTTTTCGTTTTAAGAACATATAATGTACTCGAATCATTAGTAAAGTTTTCCTCAACTAATACCATGAGATCAATATTAACTTTCTCACAATGATAATTAATAATTAAACTGAGGATGTAGCAACATATGAATTTATGACTATGGTGTTGCTAATGTTTTTTCTCTTTTTACATCCACCGACCAAGATAATCAACTTATTATCATCAATTTTCAATGTGGCGATGTTTATATGCCAACTTAAGGGAAATTTTAAGCTTGGTGGAGATGTGAAATGAATGCATATGTATAGGTCACAAGAGACCAATTTTTTTCTTCCGGGAGCATAACAAGAAGTTAATTTTCTAATTTTGAGTTAGATGAACAAGTTAATGAGGAGGTCCTTATGTTTATGCCCTCGTGATTATACTCCCCCTTGATACAATGTTCCTTTTAAATTTCTTTTAGGTTAATGCTATCGGAAGAGAATCAAATTTTCTTCGATTTAGATGACAGGTTAATCTTTGATGGTCTCAACGAATATCCTACCAAATTTGCAGAGATGGTAGGGTTGAGTAGTGATGCATAGTTTCTATAAGATGGTTTGTGTAGCAACCTATACTCTATGAATTTCTTTCTATTTATTTTGTTGTTAACTTCGTCACAGTCAATGGATTTTCTTAATCAACTTTAAGGGTTTGTTGTCTTTGGGGCTCATTTCTTTCACTTATCCAAGTTCAATTATCCCTTGAAAGAGGTCTTCCAACAATTTTTGACAACTTCATTTCAAGAAAACTACTATGTAGTCTAATTTAACTTCCATCTATGTATAATATTTAATATATATATATATATATACATGGTTGGTTATGTTGGAAAATTTTAGTAAAAATGTGATTTTTTACTAACTTTGGACACAATTAAATACATGTATATGTATTGTATATATCTAACTCTTCGTGGGTTTGTGCTCTCCTATTTGAGAGCTTCGAAACGATATATTATGTGTCCAAAACGGAATATGTGTGAATGAGATATCGATGCTAAAAGTTGAGTGTTTGGGATGAAATTGGCAAAACCAAGTGGGTGTGGGATTGTGTCCCACATAGGAAGGAGGACCAAATGTTTTAGTGGTTTATAACTAAAAATGTGGGGGGGACTTACAAGTCCTTTGTGTTGGGTCAGAAATATGCTAAGTATGGTTAATGCTGCTACTTAAAGTTAATACTGCTAGTAGTTAGTACTGCTTGAAGATTACTACTGCAAGAGGGGAGTTAATACTTCAAGCATAATTAAGCATAATTAGTACACTTGAGGTTTTTTTTGTAATCATTAAGTTAATCAATATAACTTGTGATTTGAGTTTATATATTGTTTGATTGATTTATTGTTAAAGTGTTTTTCCGCGACTCCTTTAACATAGTTTCTGAGTGTGTGTTAAATTCTTGTTTGAATTTCGATCCTGACAAGTGGTATCAGAGCCTTCAACTCAGAAATCAAAAATCATCATGGACGGATCTCATGAAAGTGTTCTTGTTTCAAAGGTCCCTATGCTCAAACCCAATGAGTTTGACATGTGAAAAATCAGAATCAGGCAGTACATTCTTCTTACAGACTACTCAATGTGGGATATCATTGAGAATGGTCCCTCTGATGGAGGAAAGATGGACGCAGATGGCAAGAGACCTCCACCAAAGACTGATGGAGAAAGAAAGATGAGGCAGACAGAGATGAAAGCCTTGAGCACTTTGCTCTTGGAAATTCCTAATGAGTATCAACATCAATTCTGCAACTGTTCTGATGCTCAAATCATGTGGAATGCATTGGAGAAGAGATTTTCAGGTACTAAAAGCACTAAGAGGAATCAGAAGGCAATTCTCAAACAACAATATGAGAATTTTATGTCTACAAAGAATGAGTCCATTACTCAAACCTTTGACAGATTCAACAAGTTGATTGGAGAGTTGGCCACTGTTGGTGTCAAGATGGACCAGGATGATGTCAACAGAAAATTTCTAAGATCTCTTGGTGAAGAATGGGTGATGTACACTGTATCCTTCAGACAGAATGATAATCTGGAGGATAAGGAGCTTGATGATCTCTACAATAATCTAAGGGTATTTGAATCAGAAGTTGAATCTAAGAAAAGGCCATCTGGATACTCTCATAATGCTGCCCTCCTATCATCTACTACTGATTCTACTGCTAATACATAATCAGTTAGTGCTGCTTATGGCTCAAAACAGGATGGGTCCAATGATTCTGTTTTGGAAGCATTCCTTGCTAGTCATGCTAAATCTGCTCTTATCAATGATGATCTGGAGCAGATCAATGTAGATGACCTTGAAGAGATAGATATCAAGTGGCAGATGGAAATGCTCACCATGAGAGTCAAAAGATTCATCAAAAGAACTGGTAGGAACAATTTTGCCATGAGAAGAGAAGATGGTGTTGGATTTGATAAATCCAAGGTGGAATGCTACAAATGCCATAATCTGGGACACTTTGCCAGAGAGTGCAGAGGAGGAACTGCTCAACAGCATGGAAGCAATAATCAACAACCAAAGTCCACCAATTATAACAGGAATTCATCTCAAGCTCTTGTCTCACAAGAAGGAATGGGTTTTGATTGGAGTAATCAAGCAGAGGAGGCCATTCAGAACCAAGCATTGATGGCAGAGGTTTCAAAGTCATCAAGCACTGCACTTCCCACAGAGGTAAAATCTAACCTTTGCTCTAAAACCTGTCTTGGCACTGTTAAAAAGTACAGGGATCACGATCAGAGCATGTGTGATGACCTTAAAAGGTTAGAGAAAGATAGAAGAGAGTATGTTTTGATAGTTGAGAAGTTTGAAGAACAAATAAAGGCATATCAAGCCAATGAACTTCAACATTCTTATGATCTCAACTATTGGAAGTGGGAGAAGAATGAGTTAGAGAGTAAGCTAGAGAAGTCTAGAGAGGAGTGTGAAAAAGTTAAGAATGAATTTGAGAAGGCCAAACTAGACATTGAGAAATATTCCAATGCTTCTAGAGCAATGAACTCTTTACTTAAATCTCAAATTCATGACAAACTGAGAAGAGGAATAGGCTACAACACCACCCCTCCACCATACAATAATAACTACATTCCACCCACCTCAGACCTCTTAGAAAGACAGGATAAGGATAACTTACCTGCAGGAGCCACAGAAGTAGATCCTTTAGACAAAGTAGTGGTTGAGGCAGATTCTGAAGAAGAAGACTCTGAGAGTAAGAATGAGGAAGACCATAAAGATATTCCCTTAGAAAACCACATTCTTACAAATGAGAGGGGAGGTAAACCATTTATCAAAAGTGATAAAGTGGAGATGTCCAAGACAGAGAAAGAGACTGTTAAGAGTGAGAAAGTTGAGACCTCCAGGAAAGGAAAGGAAAAGGTACAGGGAATTCACTACATGCAAACCTCTGTTATAAATCCCTGTACTTGTCAACAGAACAAGCCCCATAAACATGATAAAATAAGGGGAAATCAGAGAAACAGAAATAATCAGTGGGCTCAAAAACAGGGAATTGATCTAAGCAAAATCAATAGACCAAAGCCATGTTTTATTTGTGGCAAATTGAATCATCTTGCCAAATACTGTTATTTCAATCCTATTAACCAAAGAGTTACTTTTCAAAGACAAACAGACAATTCCTTTGGTTATAGGAAGCAATCAAGAAATCACATGGCTGCTAATATGAGAACAGTACCAATGAAAACTGGGACTGCAAAATCTCATATCCAGAATAAGTTTGCTAAATCAAAAGAAAATACTCCAAGCAAGTCAAGGAGTAACTCACAGAACAAGAAAGCAAACAACTTTGTCAAGATTTGGGTTTCAAAAGTCAAGAAACCTGTTAGTACTGCTAATCAAATTAGTACTGCTAACCAAATTAGTACTGCTAACAAGGATAGTGCTGCTACCTGTGTTAGTGCTGGCAAGCCCATAATTTTGACAAAGTATTCCAGCCATGAGATTCCTAAATATGATCATCTCATCCAGACTAAGATTACTGATTATAAATATGTTGATGAGAAAGGACAACCCAAGACCACTTTGGCTTGGGTTCCCTCTAAAAACTAACTGGTTTATCTTATGTGCAGGGCAACCAACAGCTCAAGAAGAAGAGCATCTGGCATGTAGATAGTGCTTGCTCTAGACACATGACAGGTAACATGGTCTGTCTTCAAAACTTCAAAAAGTTTGATGGAGGACATGTTGCTTTTGGTGACAATCCAGCAGGAGGTAAGATCAGTGGAAAAGGTATGGTATCAAAAGGTAAGATGTCATTTTAAGATGTGTACTATGTTGAGCAATTGAGATACAACCTGTTAAGTGTATCACAGGTCTGTGACAAGAAACATAGTATATTATTTACAGAGACTGAATGTATTATCCTTGCTCCTGGATTCAAGGTAGTTGATGAAAATATGATACTACTTAGAACTCCTAGGAAGGATAATGTTTATTGTTTGGACTTAGAGAATGTTTCATCTGATTCATCATTAAACTGTGTATTTTCAAAAGCTTCCTTAGATGAATCATCTCTTTGGCATAGAAGGATGTGTCACATGAATTTTAAAACCATGAACATTCTTGTGAAAAACAACCTTGTAAGAGGTTTACCTCAAAAAGTGTTTTCATGTGATGATCATTGTGTTGCTTGTCTTAAAGGCAAGTAACACAAAACTTCTCATAAGTCCAAAGAAATAAATACAATCTCTTCACCTCTTCAATTATTGCATATGGATCTCTTTGGTCCTACAAATGTGATGAGTATTGGAAAGAAATCCTATTGCCTAGTCATTGTTGATGATTTCTCTAGATTTACTTGGGTATATTTTCTGAGAACTAAAGATGAGACAAGTGGACTGATCAAATCCTTTGTTCTTAGGATTGAAAACCAAACTAATCAAAGAGTTAAAGTAATCAGATCTGATAATGGAACAGAATTTAAAAACAATGACATAAACATCTTTTGTGAGACTAAAGGTATTGAGAGACAATACAGTGCTCCTAGAACTCCTCAACAAAATGGTGTTGCTGAGAGGAGAAATATGACACTAATTGAGGCTGCTAGATCTCTGTTGGCAGATTCAAAATTACCAATTACTTTCTGGGTAGAAGCAGTTAATACTGCTTGTTATGTCCAAAACAGAGTTCTAGTAGTCAAATCTCAAGGCAAGACACCTTATGAACTTTTCAACAAGAAGAAACCATTTATTGGATTTTTCAAACCTTTTGGGTGTCCTTGCACTGTTCTCAACACCAAATCACTTAGGCAAGTTTGAAAGCAAAGTTGAAGATGAATTTCTTGTTGGATACTCATCTCAGAGTAAGGCTTATAGAGTATTTAATAGTTCTTCAAGGATTATAGAGGAAAGTGACAATATCAAATGCAACGAGAACACACCAAATCAAATTGGTACAGGTCCTGATTGGTTGTTTGACATTGATTCACTAACTAATGCATTGGGTTTTAGTAATGTGCAAAATGCAGGAACAAACTCAGAAAAGGTACAAGCACAGAGTTCAGAGTTTGTGTTGTTTCCAATACTAACAGCAGATCAAGATGAAGATGCTAAAGCAGATGAAGAGGACAAAGGTGATGAAGAGAATAAGAGTGATAAAGAGGATGCTCATAATTCAGGAAACTCAGGTCCTGAGATGCCCATACTGACAGAAGATGACACTGATGATGACAATTCTTCGGTGTTTGGTGGAAGCACTCCAGCAAAGAATGACTCCAATCTTGAAGCAAATCTTAATGAGGAGGCTGTCAATCATACAAGAACACAGAAGAATCCTCCTCCTCAATTGGTGATTGGTGACATCAATTCCCCAATAATCACAAGGTAACAAAGCAAGTTAGGGGGATTGAAAGACATACAGACAGGCTTCTTATCTTGCTTTATATCCCAGATTGAACCCAAGAAGGTGCTCTATAAAGAGAAGGATGAGCATGTTGGTAGAAAGGCTCACACTACTGTTTCTACACAAGGTGTAGGACAGGACAGTGTGAACATCTCTAAGACCTTCCCCACGACAACTTTAGATGAGCAATCATCTAAAGGTCCCAGGTGCCAAGAAACCACGGGGGTAGAAGGTGCTTCTGCTAGGCAGAAGGCCTCTACTAAAAGATCCAAGGATCCTTCAAAGGTGGTAAACACACCTAAAGGAGGTAAGGACATATATAACTACGAAGAATTGATGGATACTCTTGGTACATTAAGTCTGGAAGTTCACAATCAAAACTTGGAGATAAAAGATATGCAAAAGGTGATTTTGTCTCAACAAGAGCAGATAGCCCATCTCAAGAAGCTGGTGCTCAA
Source organism: Arctium minus (assembly GCA_954870635.1). Lineage (NCBI taxonomy): Eukaryota > Viridiplantae > Streptophyta > Magnoliopsida > Asterales > Asteraceae > Arctium > Arctium minus. The sequence continues at coordinate 165,133,918 of OX941081.1, read as the reverse complement.
ACTGGTGCACAAGAAAAAGAAAACTCAGTTTGTATTAAAGAAGAGAAGGACTAATGATGCTTCCAAAAAGGGGGAGAGGTCAGAAGCTGAAATAGAAAAGGAGAGTACAAGTGAGATGGAATTTCAGTTTGAGGGGGAGACTGGTGCTGAAAAAGAAAAGGAGATTGGTACAGAAGAAGAAACCTTTGTTAGAGCAGCAGAAACAAGTATGAAAGAAGCAGTAACAGAGTCAGCAACATTAACTACACCAGAAGCAGAAACAGAACAACCAGCAGCAGAAACTGATCTGACAGTAGAAGAACTAGAAATTGCAGAAACTCTAGTCAAAGCAAAACATGACACTCCTAAAGCCACTCAAAAGGCTAAAGGAGTGGTAATAAAAGAAGGAGGATCAGAACAGAAAAAGAAGAAGATCAGTGAGGCAGAGATCAAGAGGAAAGGGAAAGAAAAGGTGGTTGAAACTGTGAAGCCATCAAAGAAATCATCTCAAATAGCTCTGGATGAAGAGTTAGCAAAGAAGCTGCAAGAAGAGATGGCAAAGGAGGAAGAAATCCAATCTGCAAAAGACAGAGAGATTGCTTTAGAATTGTATAGAAGAGCTATACAAGAAGGAGATGGCCAAGCTGAAAGGGGACTTCACACAAAGGGTTGAGGTTGAAAGAAAAATGAAAGAAAGGCATGATTTGAATATTCAACAACCATTTCCTGACAGTGAAGAAGGCACTCCTATCAAAGACAAGGAAGAAGTGAAGAAAGAAGAGACATTAGCTCAAAAGATTGGAGCTATTAAAAGAAAGAAGTCCATAGCTACCAAGTCAAAGGCAAAAAGACCTAGAACTGAAGAAGGAAAGAAATAACAGGAAAGTGAGAAAATGGAAACAGAATCTTCAGAGCAGCAGAAACAGGGTGAACAGGTTGACAAGGAAAAGAAGAGTCAAGAGCAGTCCAATCAACAATCTAATGAGCAGTTCCATTTGTACATGACTTTGACAGATGAAGAACCAGTGCAAGCTGACCCTATCTCAATGCAGGCACCAGAGATCATTCACTGGGATACTCTGAGGGACAATAGAAGAGAATATTTCAGATTCAAAAGAATGGGTGATCAGTATGAGGTGTATCCAACCTGGGGAAAGATAGTGAGAAGCTGTACAAGGGCTGATCTGGAAGAAATATACAAAGTTGGACTGATTCTGTATAAAGATGTGCTGAAAGGAGCATAAATGAACCTAATCAAGATAGCCATGGAGTACCTATGCATGATGTTTAACCCTGACAGGGTTAAGCATATTATCAGAGATGTGGATCATGAAAAGGTATTCAGAAGCATTGACCACTGGATGCTCATTGAAAGATGTGGAATATATGTCCTAACCATAGACAAAAGCTACCATGAGTACTACTTGGTTGACAAAGTGTATGACCATAGCAGAGCAAAGCTACAAGGAATGTTGAGAGCAAAGCTGGTATGTCCTACAGGTTCTGAAATGGTAAAGATTGTAATTAGAAGAACCATTAATCAAAGTCTGGGTCTAGATCCTAATATGGGGAACTGAGCAGCAGTTTTGAAAGCATCATGAAGACCACGATTTTCTTGAAGAACTTAACTTCTGGTTTTCAAAAGTTAAGTTAGGGGGAGATTGTTGGGTCAGAAATATGCTAAGTATGGTTAATGCTGCTACTTAAAGTTAATACTGCTAGTTGAAGAATTACTACTGCTAGAGGTATTAATACTGCTTGAAATTTAATATTGCTAGTGTTGGGTCTGAAATATGCCAAACATGGTTACTACTTCTAGTTCAAAATGGTTACTACTTCTAGTTCAAAATGGTTACTACTTCTGAAGTTAATATTCAACATGGTTACTACTTCTGAAGTTAATGCTGCTAGAAGAACTTGGTTAATACTTCTGAGGTTACTACTTCTGTGGTTAATGTTGCCAGTTGTAGTTAATACTGCTGGAACAAAGTTAATGTTGCTGGAACAAAGTTAATGCTGCTAGAAGAAAACAGTTAATACTTCTAGTTAGTACTTCTGTTATTAATGCTGCTAGTTGATGGTTAATGTTGCTCAACAAGATTAGTACTGCTAGTTCAAAGTTAGTACTGCTTGAAGAGATTAATGCTGCTGAGCATGGTTAGTATTGCTAGAGTTAATACTGCTCAGAGTATTAATGCTGCTTATGATTAATACTGCTTATAAGATAGAGATCTGTATGGAAAGGATGACAGCTGGATGGACTGAAGATTATGGAAAGATTGGAGATAATGATGGAAGATATTCTGAAGATATTTTATTAATTGTAATTAGCTTTTATCTTCAGTATATATATATAGTATTGTTTAGAATAGTTTATCATGATTATTAATCATTCATTCTAAGTTTTAGTTCTAGAGAGAAAATCAACCTCAAGGCATAGATCCTAATTCTAGAGAAGTAGAATTCGTATTGGTGAGTCTGTTCATCAATATTGAGGTTGTGTGTTTAATCTTGTAACTTCAAGCATTCAATACAAGTTTACAAGTTGTTGATTATATACTGTTTTATTGAATATCAAAGTGTTATTCCGCAACTTCTTTGATATTAGTTTCTGAGAATTTATTCTTGTTAAGAATTCGATCCTGACAAGTGGTATCAGAGCAAGTATTCTCAGAAACCTGCAATCATCATTCTTCCTTGAAATCAGAAATCATCAATGGATAAAGTTTCAGATTCTTCAAGCACAGAAATCCCCACAGAGGTAATGTCTAATCTTTGCTCTAAAACTTGTATGGAAACTGTTAAAAGGTACAGGGATCACAACCAGACAATGAGTGATGACCTTAAAAGATTAGAGAGAGATATAAAAGACTATGTAAGAATTGTTGAGAGTTTTGAGGAACAGATCAAAGTTTTCCAAGCCAATGAACTTCAACATTCTTATGATACAAATTACTGGAAGTGGGAGAAGAATGACCTAGAACTTCAGCTGAAAAAGTCTAAAGAGGAGAATGAGAAGATAAAGAGTGAGTTTGAGAAAGCCAAGCTGGATATTGAGAAATTTTCCAATGCTTCTAAAGCAATGGACTCTTTGCTCCAAACTCAAATCCATGACAAACTTAGAAGAGGAATAGGCTATAACACCACACCACCACCATACAACAACAATTACATCCCTCCTATATCAGACTTGCTAGAGACAAAGGATAGGAAGGAATTATCTAATAGAGCCACTAAGGTAGATCCATTAGAAAAAGTGGTGGTTGAAACAGACTCTGAAGAAGAGAACTCTATTGAAAAAAATAAGGAGAACAATGTGAGTGGTGAGATCCCTATAGAAAACCACATAATCACCAATGAGGGATGTGGAAAGACTTGGGTCAAATCTAAGGACATAGAGAAGACTGAGAGAAAGTCTGAGAAGGTCCATTATAAGCAGACCACAGTTGTGAATCCTGTCCCTTGCAAACAGTGTGCTTGCAATAAGTCTGAGCCCCAAAAACATGATAAACCAAGGGGAAATCAGAGAAATTGGAATAATCAGTGGGCACAAAAACAAGGGGTTGATCTAAGTAAAATCAATAGACCAAAACCTTGTTTTATTTGTGGAAAGCTTAATCATGTTGTCAAATACTGTTATTTCAATCCTATAAACCAAAGAGTAAATTTTCAAAGACAAACTCAAAACTCCTTTGGTTATAGGAAGCAAGGAAGGAATCAAATGGCTGAGAACAGAGCACCTAAAAAGTCTCATGTTCAAAACAAGTTTGCTAAAACTAAGAAAAATACTTCAAATAAACAAAGGAGTAACTTAAAGACAAAGAAAGCAAACAACTTTGCTCAAGTTTGGGTTCCAATTGCAAAGAAACCTGTTAGTACTGCTATCCCAGATAGTACTGCTAACAAGAATAGTGCTGCTAACTTGATTAGTACTGCTAACCAAGTTAGTACTGCTAACAAGGCTAGTGTTGCTTCTAGTAGTAATGCAGCCAAGCCTATAATCTTGACAAAGTACTCCAGTCATGAGATTCCTAAACAACTCATTCAGACCAAACTGACAGATTATATTAATGAGAAAGGTCAACCCAAGACCACTTTGGCTTGGGTTCCATCAAAGACTAACTGATTTATCAAGTGTGCAGGGCAATCAAAAGCTCAAGAGGAAGAGCATTTGGAATGAAGATAATGGTTGCTCTTGGCACATAACAAGGAACATGGATTGCCTTCAAATTCTTCAAAAGATTTGATGGAGGACATGTTACTTTTGATCCAGCAGAAGGTAAGAAAAGTGAAAAAGGTATAGTTTCAAAAGATAAAGTAATTTTTGAAAATTTTATGGTATATGGTACTACTAACCTTGTGTCTGTAAGTGTTTCAGGTTGCTAATACTGAAAGGTAGTTAGTACTTCTAGTTCAGTGAATACTGTCAGACTGTGTTAATGCTGCTGGTATGTGTTACTACTGCCAGTCTGTGTTAATGCTGCTGATAAGTGTTACTACTGCTAATGTAAGTTTTCTATACCTAAAAATGATCTTCATTGATTTAATGTCAAACCTGGATATCAATAAAAAAAACTTTTATCTGTATCCAAGGTTTGTACAAGAAATACTTAATAATGAATTGACGGACATACCTCACTTTGATTAGGTATATGTACCTAAACCCCCTAAAGGCAAGGTTTTCTCAAACATGAGAAGATCTGCTAGGGACTCTGAAGGAGTTGACACCCCATTGTTCTCAACAATGATGGTGGTGTCCCAACCACAAGAAGGTATGGCAGCAGGGTCAAGGCCCCCATTAGACCAACCCACTGCTAGCCAATCCCAACCTTCCCACTCTAAATCAATTCCCCAGTCTCTACTTCATAAGCCAACTTCACCAATAAAACAGGTAAAGAAAACAGGTAAAGAAGGCTCCTTCTCTTCTTGTACCATCACCCACTAAGCCTTTAAGCCCTCTAAGGGAGGATTCTTCTTTAGAGAGTACCATAGGGAAACCACAGGGGTGTCTCCCAACCTCAAGAAGGTGCTCTCTAAGGAGATGCAAGAGCATATGGGTTGTAAGGCTCACACTACTGACCTTGCACAAAGTGCAGGACAGGACAGTGTGAACATTACTAAGACCTTCCCCATGGCAACTTTAGATGAGAAATTATCTAAAAGTCCCAGGTGCCAAGAAACCAAGGGAGTAGAAGGTGCTTCTGCTAGGCAGAAGATCTCTACTAAAAGATCCAATGATCATTCAAAAGGGGGTAACACTCCTGGAGAAGGTGAGGACAGATATAACTACAAAGAATTGATGGATACACTTGGTACAATTAGTCTGAAAGTTCATAATCAAATTATGGAGATAAAAGAGATGAAAAGGTGATCAATTCTTATCACTAGCAGATAGATCATTTCAAGAAGTTGGTACTGAAAAAGAAGAAAATTAAAGTTTGTATGAAATCTTATTTTGAGGGGGAGATAAGTGAAGAAGCTGAAATAAAGCAGTAACTACATCAGAAACAGAAAAGAAGATAACAGCAGAAACTGAATCAAGAAGAACTAGTAATTGCAGAAAGTTTTGAAATTATCATAAAGACCTTATGTTGAAGAACTTAACTTCTCAGTTTTGAAAAGTTAAGTTAGGGGGAGATTGTTGGGTCTGAAATATGCCAAACATGGTTACTACTTCTAGTTCAAAATGGTTACTAAAATGGTTACTACTTCTGAAGTTAATATTCAACATGGTTACTACTTCTGAAGTTAATGCTGCTAGAAGAACTTGGTTAATACTTCTGAGGTTACTACTTTTGTGGTTAATGTTGCCAGTTGTAGTTAATACTGCTGGAACAAAGTTAATATTGCTGGAACAAAGTTAATGTTGCTGGAACAAAGTTAATGCTGCTAGAAGAAAACAGTTAATACTTCTAGTTAGTACTTCTGTTATTAATGCTGCTAGTTGATGGTTAATGTTGCTCAACAAGATTAGTACTGCTAGTTCAAAGTTAGTACTACTTGAAGAGATTAATGCTGCTGAGCATGGTTAGTACTGCTAGAGTTAATACTGCTCAGAGTATTAATGCTGCTTATGATTAATACTGCTTATAAGATAGAGATCTGTATGGAAAGGATGACAGCTGGATGGACTGAAGATTATGGAAAGATTGGAGATAATGATGGAAGATATTCTGAAGATATTTTATTAATTGTAATTAGCTTTTATCTTCAGTATATATATATAGTATTGTTTAGAATAGTTTGTCATGATTATTAATCATTCATTCTAAGTTTTAGTTCTAGAGAGAAAATCAACCTCAAGGCATAGATCCTAATTCTAGAGAAGTAGAATTCGTATTGGTGAGTCTGTTCATCAATATTGAGGTTGTGTGTTTAATCTTGTAACTTCAAGCATTCAATACAAGTTTACAAGTTGTTGATTATATACTGTTTTATTGAATATCAAAGTGTTATTCCGCAACTTCTTTGATATTAGTTTCTGAGAATTTATTCTTGTTAAGAATTCGATCCTGACAGCTAGTAGTTAGTACTGCTTGAAGATTACTACTGCAAGAGGGGAGTTAATACTGCAAGCATAGTTAGTACTGCTGAGGATGTTAATGCTGTTGAAGATTAATGCTGCTGGATGAGGATGAAGTTAATACTGCTTATGAAGATAATGACTTGGAACGAAAGACTAGGAGCTGGAGATAAAGATGAAGATAATTATGGAATGGATTATAAAGATCAATTTTGTTTTGATAATTATCTTGTAATTAATTATGTACATATAGTTTAGAAGTATTTGATAGAGAGACAGTTTTTCGATATACGTTTGTTTTAGAGAGAATTAACCTCAAGGTTCTTAGAAGTCCTTTCAATAGAGAATTATTGAATGTCTGTTGAGATTGATCTGCTCTTAGAATGCACTCTTAGAAGTCCTTTCAATATTGGTGATTGGTGACATCAATTCCCAAATAATCACAAGGCAACAAAGCAAGTTAGGGGGATTGAAAGACATACAAACAAGCTTGTTATCTTGTTTTCTATCCCAGATTGAACCCAAGAAGGCCTATGATGCAATGAAAGACCCAAGCTGGATAAAAGCAATGCAAGAGGAGCTACTGCAGTTTATGCTTCAAGATGTATGGGATCTGGTTGATCTTCCAAAAGGACACAGAGCAATTGGCACAAGATGGATCTTCAGGAATAAGAAAGATGAGAGAGGAATAGTAATAAAGAACAAGGCCAAACTTGTGGCACAAGGGTACACACAAGAAGAGGGAATAGACTATGAAGAAATATTTGCTCCAGTAGCCAGAATTGAGGCAATTAGGCTGTTTCTAGCCTATGCTTCTTTCATGAACTTTAGAGTTTATCAGATGGATGTCAATAGTGCATTCCTATATGGGACAATTGATGAAAAAGTATATGTTTGTCAGCCTCCAGGGTTTGAAAATCCTAACTTTCCTGACAGAGTATACAAATTAAAGAAGGCACTCTATGGGCTACATCAAGCACCAAGAGCATGGTATGACACTCTGTCTACCTATCTCTTGGAAAATGGTTTTGAAAGGGGAATAATAGACAAGACTCTGTTCATCAAAAGGAAGAAGAAGGACATCCTACTTGTGCAAATCTATGTGGATGACATCATCTTTGGATCCACAAAAGATTATATGTGTAAGGAGTTTGAGGAGTTAATGCACAAAAGATTCAAGATGAGCTATATGGGTGAACTTACATTCTTCCTTGGGCTATAGGTTAAACAGAAGAAAGATGGTATCTTCATCAACCAATCCAAGTATGTGCAGGATATACTTACCAAATTTGGATTTTCAGATTCAAAGCCTGCAAGCACACCCATGGAAACACACAAACAGATCACTGCAGATCTTGAGGGGGAGGATGTAGATGTTCATCACTATAGATCTATATATCTAACAGCTTCAAGGCCAGATATTATGTTTGTTGTCTGTGTGTATGCCAGATTTCAAGTAAGACCTAAGCAATCTCATTTTCAAGCAGTCAAGAGGATCTTCAGATATCTCAAAGGACAACCTAGGTTGGGTCTTTGGTATCCTCATGATTCACCATTTGATCTACTTGCTTATTCTGATAGTGATTTGGGTGGTGCAAACTTGGATAGAAAGTCTACATCAGGAGGATGTCAGTTTTTGGGTGCAAGACTAGTGTCATGGCAGTGTAAAAAGCAAACCACAGTGTCCACCTCTACAACAGAAGCAGAGTACATAACAGCTGCAAGCTGCTGCTCACAAGTGCTATGGATTCAAAATCAGATGCTGGACTATGGTGTTACTTTTCTGCACACTCCAATCTACATTGATAACAACAGTGCAATAAGCATTGTTAATAATCCAGTGAAGCACTCTAAAAACCAAGCATATAGAAATAAGGTACCATTTTATTAGAGACTGCAATGAAAAGAAGCTAATTCAGGTTTTGAAAGTACACACAAGTAACCAATTTGCTAATCTATTCACCAAAGCTTTTGATGTTGGTAGATTCACATTCTTGGTCACAAGTGTGGGCATGATAAACACTGTATAAAGCATCTTTTGATTTTCTTCATGTACCATTTCTGTATAGATTCCTTCCTGTTTACTTTCTCACATTTTATTGTGCATGGTGCTGCTAACCCTGTGTGTTTAAGTGTTTCAGATTACTTTGATTGGATACTTGGTACTTCTAGTTAAGTTGATACTGCTCTCTATATTACTCATGATGTCAGTTCCAATATGGTTAAGTATGGTTACTACTTCTAGGTGGGTTATACTGCCAGTGCAAAGTTACTACTGCTTGCCTTATTTCTACTGCTAATCAGTGTTACTACTGCTGGTATGTGTTAATACTGCTAGTCTGTGTTAATGCTGCCAGTATGTGTTACTACTGCTAATATGAGTTAATGTTGCGGGCTTGTTAATGCTGCTAGGGTACTTAGTACTGCTTCTAACTGAAACCCTCTACCTATAAATACCCTCCTTTCCCGCCATTTTCAAAAACGGCTCTTTGAACTTCCTACGAGTGTTCTTTCTCTCTCATTCTCTTGAATTCTTTCTTATCAGTGCATAACCCTAGTTTCGATCAAGAAGATGGCAAGACTCAACTTCTTTGATGAACACAATGAGCTCGCCATGTTACAGAAACCCAAGCAAGCTGAGGGTTTTCATGCTATAGTGGATTTCCTCAAATCATCGCACATTGCCTACGCCCTCACTGTCAATCCCACAATCTATGTAGAACACTTGCGACAGTTATGGGCAAATGCCTTAATACAGACTGTGGAAGGAAATTAAGTCATCCAATCAAGGGTTTGTGACAAACCCATCGCCATCACAGAGGATTGCATACGCACTCATCTACGACTAGATGATGCCTCAAGTATTACCTCTTTGTCCAAGGAAGATCTCTTCCAAGTTCTTAGTCGAATGGGGTATGAAGGTCCCACTGATGTCTACAAGTTTTATAAGAACAGATTTTCACCTCAGTGGCGATTCTTTGTTCATACCCTACAACACTGCATTTCACGCAAAACAACTGGATGGAGTGAGTTCAGCAGTACCATAGCTTATGCTTTGGTCTGCTTAGCAACCTCCAGAAAGTTTAATTTTTCACAAATGCTTTTAAATGATTTGCTGTCAAACCTGGATACCAAAACAAAGAGATTTTATATGTATCTTAGGTTTGTACAAGAGATTCTACTAAAGGAATTGACGGATCTACCCTCTCTTGAAGAAGTGTATGTACCAAAACCTCCCAAAGGGAAGGTATTCTCTAACATGAAAAGGCCTAGCAAGGACTTTTCTGGACAAGACACTCCATTGTTCTCTACAATGATGGGTGTGTCTCATTCCCATGGTGAGGCATCAGGGTCACAACCCACATCTGACCACCCAACTGATGACCTACCCACACCATTCAGTTCAATTGATACTCTTCAGATCCCTATTGTCAAGCCCAAATCCCCCATCACCAAAACATATATAAGAAAAAAGGTACAGAAGGTTCCTTCCCTTCTTGTATATTCACCCCAAAATCCTAAAAGCCCTCTGATGGAGCATTCTCCATCAGAGAATATCCAAAGGGAAACCATAGGGGTGTCTCCCAACCCCAAGAAGGTACTCTATAAGGAGAAGGATGAGCATGTGGGTAGAAAGGCTCACACTACTGTTTCTGCACAAGGTGTAGGACAGGACAGTGTGAACATCTCTAAGACCTTCCCCACGGCAACTTTAGATGAGCAATCATCTAAAGGTCCCAGGTGCCAAGAAACCACGAGGGTAGAAGGTGCTTCTGCTAGGCAGAAGACCTCTACTAAAAGATCCAAGGATCCTTCAAAGGTGGTAAACACACCTAAAGGAGGTGAGGACATATATAACTACGAAGAATTGATGGATACTCTTGGTACATTAAGTCTGGAAGTTCACAATCAAAACTTGGAGATAAAAGATATGCAAAAGGTGATTTTGTCTCAACAAGAGCAGATAGCCCATCTCAAGAAGCTGGTGCTCAAACTAGTGCACAAGAAGAAGAAAACTCAGTTTGTATTAAAGAAGAGAAGGACTAATGATGCTTCCAAAAAGGGGGAGAGGTCAGAAGCTGAAATAGAAAAGGAGAGTACAAGTGAGATGGAATTTCAGTTTGAGGGGAAAACTGGTGCTGAAAAAGAAAAGAAGATTGGTACAGAAGCAGAAACCTTTGTTAGAGCAGCAGAAACAAGTATGAAAGAAGCAGTAACAGAGTCAACAACAGTAACTACACCAGAAGCAGAAACAGAACAACCAGCAGCAGAAACTGATCTGACAGTAGAAGAACTAGAAATTGCAGAAACTCTAGTTAAAGCAAAACATGACACTCCTAAAGCCACTCAAAAGGCTAAAGGAGTGGTAATCAAAGAAGGAGGATCAGAACAGAAAAAGAAGAAGATCAGTGAGGCAGAGATCAAGAGGAAAGGGAAAGAAAAGGTGGTTGAAACTGTGAAGCCATCAAAGAAATCATCTCAAATAGCTCTGGATGAAGAGTTAGCAAAGAAGCTGCAAGAAGAGATGGGAAAGGAGGAAGAAATCCAATCTGCAAAAGACAGAGAGATTGCTTTAGAATTGTCTACAAAGCTTAATGAGGAATTTCAAAGGAGTATGAAAACTGCTGCTGCTGCTAAGAAAGTTACAAAGAAGGCAAAAAGGCAAAGGCTGTTATTAAAGACAAGACAAAGACAACCATCTAAAACATTTCTAGCTAATCAAGAAAGAAGGAAAATGATAAACTTTCTAAAAGGAGCTATTGGAGTTCCTGAAGGAATGTTTACCAGTATGTCATTTGGAAGGATAGAAGAGCTATACAAGAAGGAGATGGCCAAGCTGAAAGGGGACTTCACATAAAGGGTTGAGGTTGAAAGAAAAATGAAAGAAATGCATGATTTGAATATTCAACAACCATTTCCTGACAGTTAAGAAGGCACTACTATCAAAGACAAGGCAGAAGTGAAGAAAGAAGAGACATTAGCTCAAAAGATTGGAGCTATTAAAAGAAAGAAGTCCATAGCTACCAAGTCAAAGGCAAAAAGACCTAGAACTGAAGAAGGAAAAAAAGAACAGGAAAGTGAGAAAATGGAAACAGAATCTTCAGAGCAACAGAAACAAGGTGAACAGGTTGACAAGGAAAAGAAGAGTCAAGAGCAGTCCAATCAACAATCTCATGAGCAGTTCCATTTGTACATGACTTTGACAGATGAAGAACCAGTGCAAGCTGGCCCTATCTCAATGCAGGCAACAGAGATCATTCACTGGGATACTCTGAGGGACAACAGAAGAGAATGTTTCAGATTCAAAAGAATGGGTGATCAGTATGAGGTGTATCCAACCTGGGGAAAGATAGTGAGAAGCTGTACAAGGGCTGATCTGGAAGAAATATACAAAGTTGGACTGATTCTGTATGAAGATGTGCTGAAAGGAGCAAAAATGAACCTAATCAAGATAGCCATGGAGTACTGATGTGCACTCATTTGTAGTGCCATCTAGACCTTTTTAATAGCTTTTTATAGTTCTTTTTCTTCCATATCCCTACATTTGAGTCGTTTTATTACTTGTTTTAGCATTTATCTGTTTCTTGGAGCTAGAGCTAGTGGATAATCTGTTTTATTTCTTCGAATGGCTAATTTTATGTGTTTTGGCAGTTTTTGAGTAAAACAGACCCAGTGCTGCAGCATTTCTGCAGCATCTGCAGCTGTCAGTATTTTTTTGGAAGAACGATGGGAAGCTGGATGATGGGCGATTTTTGGCAGGACTTTTGACAGCTTTAGAAGCCTCCACCTGCAGTTTTTTTTAAGAATGACATCATCTTTTTGATAGCTTGCAACCCTTGGACATTGAACCCCTTTTTTGTAATAATTATACCTTAAGTACTTTGTAGGTTTTATTACTCTTTTGCCACTCCCTTTTTGTATATAAAGGGAGGTTGGGGATTTAGTTTAGTATCCTAATTTTAACACTTAAGTACATCTCTTTGAAGTGAAAATCAAAGGTTGGCACCAATAACCTTTGATTTTAATGTACTTTTGAATTCCAAGTTAATCTTTGAAGTTACCATCCTTGTTTTGTTATTTATGCTTTATTACTTTTAGTGTTCTTAATTTAGTTGTTTACTTTCCTTGCAATTTACATTTAAGTCATTTATATTTGTAGTAATTTATATTTCCGTCATTTTATTTATTGTAATTTATATTTCCGTCATTTACATTCATGTCTTTACTTTATGTAATTTATTGCTTTAAGTATTTACATTTTAGTATGAGTAGCTAAATCCATTAGCTTGGGTGTAAGATAAAAGGGTGAGATTTCAAACCAAAAGAAGGTGGACATTGTTTCGCAATAACAATGTTCCATCATTTCATTCAAGTTTTATAAAGCCAGTGACACTTCTTGACGAGTTGATCACTTTGAAAGTGTGAAAGTGCTATGGCCTAGAGATAAGCCATAATATGCACGTCAACTTGAATGATATGAGAAGCCGACTTGAGAGAGTGACTGATAAAGAGATTTATCGCCTCTATTTTTCATCTTGATTTATTCTTGACGGGTTGGTCGCTTGTTAAAAGTGTTAAAGTGTAGAGGATTCAGAGATGAACCCCTTCGAACATTCCAACTTGAATGATATGGGAATTAACTCGAGAGAGTAGTTTTATACAAAGAGATTTGTAAATCCGTATATTTTGAGGACTCTACTCCTTGCTATCAAGTGTTAAAACTGCATAGAGATATGTTCAGTTGGATCTAAACGGTAGCGGGAGTATTGAAGTCCGAGAGGAATACCCTCAAAATAGATGGTGGATCTGTTTATGCTGAACTCATGCTGCAGCATACCTGCAGCATAGTCTGCTGGAATTTGTGTTTGAATCTCACCTAAAAGTCTTACACCCTTGCTACCTTTATTATTCTGTATCGTTATCAACTGTTAACCAACCAAACCAAATCAAAGTCTTCAAATTCGCCATCTGAAATCATTTCTTTTCTAACACTTTTATTATACTTTTACGACAATCTCTGTGGGACGATATCCGGTACTTTACCGTTTTATTACTTGAAAGACGATATTATATCTCATTGTATACTTGCTTTGAGGTCTAATTAGCACACGTCTATAGGTGTATTCCACGCACTATCAAGTTTTTGGCGCCGTTGCCGGGGATTGGCACGTTAAAAGTTTATAAAAGTATTTTAAAAGATTTGATTTTTCTTACACCTTTGGAATCTCATTTGGAAGTATATGCCAAGAATACCACGGGGGGAATTGTTCACTCTTGACCCGGAAATTGAACAAACGTTTCGTAATAGGAGAAGAACGCAAAGAATCGCATTAATCATTGAACCTCCAATTATGGAACCACCACCGCCCGGATTTGAAAATAGAGGACCGAGACCACCACCACTTTTGGAAAATCCACGGGGAGCACCAATATTCCATGATGCACCCCCAATTTTTGGAAACCCACCGGAGCCCCAATTTCGACAAAATCCACCAAATCAAGGAAATAATCATAACCATGTTGATGATGATGTTGAATCTCAAGGCACCAATGAAATAAGAAATGAAGTTCCAAACATAATTAATCTTGCAAATTCCAAAGAGGGAAAAACTATGGACTACGCTATCCCCGATTTTGAGCAATTAAATTCAGGGATAATTAGACCCCATATACAAGCCCTCCATTTTGAACTAAAGCCCATCATGTTTCAAATGTTGCAAACGAACGGACAATTTGCCGGAATGCCATCGGAGGATCCTCATTCTCATTTAAAATCTTTTATGGAGATCACCGATGCATTCCTGATCCCTGGGGTGTCTAACGATGCCTTGAGACTTACTTTGTTTCCTTTTTCTCTAAGGGATCGGGCAAAGTCTTGGTTTAATTCTTTGGCACCTGGCTCTGTGCCATCATGGAGAAACATGGCTGAAAAGTTTTTGCGAAAATATTTTCCACCTACCCGTAATGCTAAGTCCAGAAACGAAATTTGCATGTTTAAACAAATGGACGATGAGGCAATTCCCGATGCTTGGGAAAGGTTTAAAGAGTTGTTAAGAAAATGCCCTCACCATGGCATTCCTTACTGTATTCAACTTGAGACGTTTTACAATGGGTTAAACCCCATGGCAAAACAAATGCTCGATGCGACATCAGGAGGGGCCTTTACAGCCAATACCTACAATGACGGGTATGAAATTCTTGAAAAAATTTCAACAAACAATGGACATTGGGCTGATCCACGTGCTCAACAGCAAAAGAAAACTGCTGGGATTCATGATGTGGATGCATATACTGCATTAACAGCACAACTTGCTTCCATGGCTTCAATGCTCAAAAACTTATCTTCAAATCAAGGAACACAACAAGTTGCTGCTACATCTACCCAGTCAGTCCTTTCTGTTCAATGTGTTTGTTGTGGTGGGGAACATTCCTATGAACAGTGTCCTCAAAACTCTGAATCAGTAAACTATGTTCAGAACAGGAATGCTCCCTACGGCAACACCTACAATGCGAGTTGGAAGCAACATCCAAATTTTTCCTGGAACAGTCCATGTCTAAATCAGTCAGCTCCTAAGCCACAAGAAACTTCAAATTTTCAAACACAACATCATGCTAGTAGTTCGCATCATCAAAACCAAGGTTCACATCATCAAAACCAAGGTTCACATCACCAAAATCAAGGTTCTCAACATCAGCATAACCAAAGTTCACAGCATCATCAGAACAGGAATTTTCAAAATAACCAACAACATTTTCAAAAACCTCCTCCACAGGCTGAGCCATCATCTTCTTTGGAAGCTATGATAAAAAGCCTTGTGGCTCAATCACAAGCTCAACAGCAACTTTTGAGCCAAAATCAAGCTCTTTTTAATCAACAGAGTGCAGCCATCAGGAATTTGGAAACCCAAGTAAGTCAAATAGCACTTAATCAGAACAATAGGGCTAATGGCATGTTACCAAGTGACACAGAAATCCCAAAGGCTTCGGGTAAAGAACATGTAAAAGCTGTGACCCTTAGGAGTGGTAGAGAATTGAATGAAACAGTACAAACCAAGTTTGGACCAATGACTCAAGCAGAATTTGAAAATACCACACAGTCAGGATCCGAGACCACTGTTTTAGCTACTGTTCTTGAACCACAACCTGAGCCCACAAAGAATCTAGAGCCCGGAGTAGCTAGTCCTGTTCAACCTTTAGTAAATGAGATCCCAACCTTACCTAAGGAGAGTGAGACCAAAGGCACAAAAGGCACGTCTTGCTCCACGCATTCAAGTAAAACTTTCATAAAACCAGTTCCTCCTTATGTTCCTTACCCTCAAAGGTTAAGGAATCAAAAAGAAGAACTGCAATTTAAAAAATTCTTGGATGTGTTCAAAGAATTGCACATCAACATACCTCTTGTTGAAGCAATCGAGCAAATGCCTAGTTATGCCAAATTCCTTAAAGACATCCTAAGCAAGAAGAAAAAGTTGAATGAATATGAGACAGTTGCTTTGACTGAAGGATGTAGTGCACTCTTGACCAATGGAATACCTCCTAAGTTGAAAGACCCAGGAAGTTTCACCATTCCATGTTCAATAGGTGGGAAGAAAGTAGGGAAGGCTTTGTGTGATCTAGGAGCTAGTATCAACCTCATGCCCTTATCTGTATTCAACAACTTAGGGATAGGAGAGGCCAGACCTACCACAGTAACACTCCAGTTAGCTGACAAAACCATTGCCTACCCTAAGGGAAAAATTGAGGATGTTCTAGTTCAGGTTGACAAGTTCATATTTCCGGCAGATTTTATTATCTTGGATTTTGAGGCTGATAAAGATATTCCTATTCTTTTAGGGAGACCCTTTTTGGCCACCGGAAGGACTTTGATAGATGTCCAAAAAGGAGAACTGACCATGAGACTTCAGGATCAAAAAGTCACATTTAATGTTTTCAATTCCTTAAAATACCCTGATGATTTTGAGGATTGTGCAACTTTAAATGTGCTTGACTCAATAGGCCATGAGGAAAGAAGGACCTATAAGTTTGAAGAAGAAGATGATGAGGAGATAACCTTAGAAAATGATTTTGAAAACTCAAGTCCGGAAGAAACGGTTTTGGCCAGTGCTGCAGCATTTGAGCAGCTTGACAGTAGTGATCAGAAACCATTCACTCCATCCATAGTCTCACCGCCCGACCTGGAGTTAAAGCAACTCCCATCTCACTTGAAATATGCCTTTCTAGGAGAAGAAGGCAAATTGCCTGTCATCATCTCATCTACCCTAGAATCACATCAAGAAAAGAAGTTGGTAGATATGCTAAGATTACACACCAAAGCCCTAGGATGGACCATGGCTGACCTTAGGGGAATAAGTCCATCAATTTGTCAACACAAAATCATCCTAGAAGACAAAAGCTTCACTTCCATTGAACCACAAAGAAGGTTAAATCCGGTCATGAAAGAAGTAGTGAAAAAGGAGATTCTAAAATGGTTAGACGCTGGAATTATTTTCCCAATAGCCAGTAGTTCTTGGGTCAGTCCGGTCCAATGTGTCCCAAAGAAGGGGGGAATGACTGTCATCACAAATGAAAAAAATGAACTCATCCCCACTAGAGTTGTCTCCGGATGGAGAATCTGCATGGACTACCGTAAGCTAAACCAGGCCACACAAAAAGACCATTTTCCATTACCTTTCATGGATCAAATGTTGGATAGGTTAGCCGGTAAGGAGTACTATTGTTTTCTAGATGGTTACTCAGGATACAACCAGATTGCCATATCACCCGAGGATCAGGAAAAGACCACATTCACCTGCCCCTACGGCACCTTTGCTTTCAAAAGAATGCCTTTTGGACTCTGTAATGCTCCAGCAACTTTTCAAAGATGCATGATGTCCATATTTTCAGACATGCTCGAAAAATCCATTGAAATCTTTATGGATGATTTTTCAATTTATGGTTCATCTTTTGATAATTGCTTGGATAATCTAAAAAAGGGTCTTGAGAGATGTGAGGAAACTGATTTGGTCCTAAACTGGGAAAAATGTCATTTCATGGTAAAAGAGGGAATTGTTCTAGGACATTTAATTTCAAAAAGAGGAGTGGAGGTAGACAAAGCTAAGCTTGAAGCAATTGAAAAACTACCTGAACCAACCACTGTTAAAGGAATCAGAAGCTTTCTTGGGCATGCTGGATTTTATAGAAGGTTTATCAAAGACTTTTCAAAAATATCAAAACCTTTGTGTGTATTATTACAGCATGACCATAAATTTGAATTCACTAAGGAGTGTAGAAATGCATTCCAAATTTTGAAGAAAGCTTTGGTGACTGCTCCAGTGGTTGTTGCTCCTGATTGGGAAAAACCTTTTGAAATCATGTGTGACGCAAGTGATTGGGCGGTTGGTGCGGTGTTAGGTCAAAGAAAAGAAAAAGTGTTTCATTCAATTTATTACGCAAGTAAGACTTTGAATGAAGCACAAATCAACTACACAACAACAGAAAAAGAACTTTTAGCGGTAGTCTTTGCCTTTGAAAAGTTTAGGTCATATTTGATGGGAGCAAAAGTCATTGTACATACCGATCATGCCGCCATCAAATATTTGATCTCAAAAAAAGATGCTAAGCCCAGGTTAATAAGATGGGTTCTGTTGTTGCAAGAGTTTGACTTAGAGATTGTGGATAGAAAGGGGGTAGATAACCAAGTTGCAGACCATTTGTCCAGATTGGAGAGACCTAGTGAGGATAGAGGAGACATCATTGAGACCTTCCCGGATGAAAAGATTCTCATGCTGCAGCATCAGGACTCTCCATGGTTTGCGGACATTGCAAACTACTTGGCTTGCGGAATAAAACCCGCTGGTTGCACTAGCCAGATGTTTAAAAAATTTCTCCATGACACCAAAATGTATTTGTGGGATGACCCTTTCTTGTTCAAATTAGGTACAGATCAGATTTTAAGAAGGTGTGTCCCAAATACAGATGTTGCAGCAATCCTGCAGCATTGTCATCAAGCACCTTATGGAGGACATTTTGGAGGGCAAAGGACAGCGGCTAAGGCATTACAATCTGGATTCTATTGGCCAACTCTCTTTAAGGATTCCCACACATTTGCACAAAGATGCAATGAATGCCAAAGAAGTGGTTCCATTTCTCAAAGGAATGAAATGCCATTAAATGGGATCCTTGAAGTTGAGTTGTTTGATGTTTGGGGAATCGACTTCATGGGACCATTCCCCCCATCAAACAAATGTCAATACATTTTAGTTGCTGTAGACTATGTCTCAAAGTGGGTGGAGGCAGTGGCATGTACTTCAAATGATGCAAAGACAGTGGTTAAATTTCTTCAAAAGCAGATTTTTACAAGGTTTGGTACCCCCAGGGCACTGATCAGTGATGAGGGAACTCATTTTGTAAACAATCTGTTACGTGAAGTTCTTGAAAAATACAACATTAATCACAGGATTGCCACTGCATACCACCCACAAACCAATGGGCTAGCAGAACTTTCAAACAGAGAAATTAAGGGAATTTTGGAAAAAGTGGTCAAACCAAATAGAAAAGACTGGGCTTTTAAGTTAGATGACGCTTTATGGGCATACAGAACAGCTTTCAAAACACCAATTGGTATGTCCCCATATAAGCTAGTCTTTGGAAAAGCTTGTCACCTCCCTCTGGAATTAGAACACAAGGCATACTGGGCAATCAAAGCTTTAAACATGTGCCCAGATGCTGCTGGCATCAAAAGAAAACTCCAGCTTAGTGAACTAGAAGAACATAGGAACTTGTCCTATGAGAATGCCAAATTGTATAAAGAAAAGACCAAGAAATGGCATGACAAGAAAATACAACACAGAGAGTTAAAAGCAGGCCAAAAAGTACTTTTGTTTAATTCTAGGTTGAAACTGTTTCCAGGAAAACTAAAGTCCAGATGGTCAGGACCTTTCCTCATCCACCATGTCTATCCTTATGGAGCAGTTGACTTAGTAAATCCTGAAGACAACACTGTGTTTAAAGTGAATGGCCAGAGAGTGAAACTGTACCATGAGCCTGTGACCATCCCAGAGTCGTGCTCTGTGGATTTGGTCACAATCTGTTGAAAGTCATCTCTCATCTTGTGTGTAAATAAGTTTTCTATATTTTAAATGCTTTCTAGATTAATCTCACGTTTTTTTTTTTTTTTTTTTTTTTTTTTGTTTCATTTTGTAGCTTAAATCTTAATTTGGGGGTCTGCAGAGCATGCTGCAGCAATCCTGCAGCATCAGATTCATAATTTTTGGAAATCTCAGTCTTTAAGGTTTGAGCGGGAAAAGAGGGGATAAATTCAAAAGCAGTCCAAGGAAGGTACAAATGAGATCATTATGGAAACTTCTCAAAGAAAAGTAGTTGTCTTGTCTCCTTTTTGAAAAACATCATCACTTGTACAATTTTTTTTTTCCTTCCCCATGATTTCTTTTCTAAAAACCCTTGGACATCCAATCAACATCCCTGGTAAGAAAGGAACTGACCTTTCAGTTCCCCAACCCATCCCTTTCAACCACTTTTTGATAACCATCAACATCATCACTTATCATTTCTTTTCAACAAAACCCTCTTTGAACCCTTACCCTTCCTTCTTCATCACACCCACCGGCGATTTCCTCTCTCTCTCTCAATCGCGCTCTGCAAACAATGGCCAGAATGAAAGTACCAGTAGTAAGAGACCCCGATGACGTTCCACCATCTCGCCGGAGACGCCTCAGTCGAAACCCTCCTCCACCCGAACCAACTCCTGAACCGTCGGCCGATGATTGTGAAACCTCCCTCATCCCTGAACCCTCTAAACCACCACTCGCCACGGTAAACACCACCACCACCACCGAAACCCCTGTCGCGAACCCTCTACCCGTTCGCCCTTTTCTTCACATCATCATTCCCACCTCAACCCTAACAACCACCGCAGAAACCCCTGTCGCATCTCCCTCTCACCCTACGATCGAGTCCACTCTAATCCACAATGCTCAGGAAGATGAAGTTCTCACTCCGGTCGACTCTCCGGTTACCCCTCAGGTATACAACTTTTCCGACTATGATTTTTTGGAAGGTCAACTCACCTCTGTCAGTGATGAAGAGGTGGATATTATGACCAATGTTGAGGGAATACCCCTATACCTCACACCGGAGCACATCCTTGATTGGACCCTAGTTCCCTTTGTCTCAAACTCCGAAAATCACCCCTCACCGATGGAGTTTGATGACACTACTTCCATCCTCAGTGCTATGGGATTCTTCGACACTCTGAACCCAAACGAGGAAGGGGAAGTAGATCAAGCCAAAAAAATGGACTCCAGTGAGCATGTCAGGGATGCAATCCCTGACCTAAATGTTGCTTTTGAGCAATCTTGTGGGGAAGAGTCCATGGGGGTTGGGAAAACTAGGGGGTCAAAGAGAAATGAAAAAAAGAGAAAGAGAATCAGTGGGGAGAGTGTGGCTAGGAAGAAAAGAAAACCATCATTTAGGGGCACAAGATTGCATGCTGCAGCATTCCTGCAGCATGGCAGAAAATCAAAGAAACCAAAAAAGACCCGAAAGTTAGCCCAGCCTGATTTTGTGCACCGACCAAAAAGAGAACAGTTTGGGGGGTTGAGTGGACAGAAAGCAGTGGATTGGTTCAGTAAGATGAAGGACAAAGTAGGGGTGGTAGACAAAGGTTTTCCTAGCCAAAGTCAACAGGAATACCCGTTCATCAAAACGGTAATAGAAGCCCATCGTATTGACAAACTCTGTGAGGTCCCTTCCTCCTACAACCTAACTCTCCTACGAGAGTTCTATTCTGAGGTAGCGGCCTCCAATGCCCAACTGATCCAGATCCGAGGCAAGCGGTTTTTATTAACTGCCAAAGCCATCAACCAGTTTCTTGGTCTTACACCACCTCCCAACACTGATTTTGAGCTCATGCTAGCCTCGGCCACGCCAGAGCTATTGTTGGAAATTTCTGATGAACTGGGGTTACCTGGAACCCAGTGGAGCAATCACCGAAACCATATGCAGAGGCGTTTCAGGGCTAACCAACTCAAGCCGAATGCCAATGTTTGGGTAAACTTTCTGAGGCATTCTATCTCACCTACAACCCATCAAACCTATGTCTCTATGGATAGAATGTTGCTCCTACATTGTCTTTTGCAGGGTTTTACCATTGATTTTGGCGAAGTGGTACTGAGAAGCGTGAGATCTTGTGCGAAAGCAAAGAGGGGAGGGATGTTCTTCCCTGGTCTGCTCACACAGATGATGGTGAAGAAGGGAGTTCCCCAATACAACTCTGATGAAATAATGAAAGAAGCCGGGGGGAAATGGAAGATAGACTTAAAGGCTGTGTCCAGACTCAGGGAAAGACGACAAGGTGGAGCTCACGCCTATGCTCCTACAATGCTGCAGAACTTAATGTCTCAAAACAGTGAACTATTGGAGCAACTACGGGTTCAAAAAGATGAGTTTATGGAAAGGATTGACAGTTTGAGAATTGATTTGGCTGGGAAGATGAGTTCTGAAGGAGAAACAAGCAGAGGAGGTATGGAACAGATGAAGCAGACACTTGAGGAGAGATATGAAATACAACTGATAAAGATGAGAAAGAGGGTGAGGACTGCCAAGAAAAAGATGGCAAAGCTAGCAAAGGAGAAGGAAGAAGTCGAAACAGAGTTGAAGGCATGCAAGGAACAGCTGACTGCTGCAGCATTGCCACCACCAAACACACAGCCTACTCTAGGAGAGTAGGACAGGTTCATTCACTTTCCCTTTAGCTCCAATTTTTTTTTTACAATTGTTGAGTCTGGGATTGTTTTTGCATTTTTAGGTTTAGTTTTCTAGCATTATGAACATCGTTGATATACTCAAGCATGCATATATAGCCTAAGTAATTTCTGTAGTAAAAATCTTGTTTGAAGTTCTCAACTAGAACTAGCACACCATTGCTTGGGCACACAATTTGGACCACATTTCACTTAGATATGATCAAGGCCATTTTCCTTCATTCCAACCACTTGCACCCACTTACCATACATTCTCCATAAATTGTACAATGAGGACATTGCACCTCACTAATTTGGGGGTGGGGAAGTCCACCATGGCACACGCAATCAATTGAAAAAGAGCATAGCTCTTCCAAATGCCATGTTTGGACTTAAGCACAAAAAAGTCCCATAGGGGCTAAGTGCTTGAAATGCATCAAGAAAAGAGCGCAAAAAGTGCCAAATTTTTTTTTATGATGCAAAGAGTGAAAATAAAAGGCACAAAGGAGTGAGGAAAGCAAAAGCCAAAGAGAGATCCATACTTAAAGTCCTTGTGATCTTAGATAAGAAATGTGGAGGCCATAACAAAGAGAATAGTGTGCTAGCCTATGGTCCATACTTTTGAATATCAATCTACTTGGGATTTATGAATGGCTATACATTGTATGCTTGGTTCTATCTTATGATGTGTGCACTTATTGCTTTCATGTGCTAATTTCTCATATTGAGTCATTTTACTTTGTGTCTTGGTTGCTTGGGGACAAGCAACAATTCTAATTTGGGGGTGTGATGTGCACTCATTTGTAGTGCCATCTAGACCTTTTTAATAGCTTTTTATAGTTCTTTTTCTTCCATATCCCTACATTTGAGTCGTTTTATTACTTGTTTTAGCATTTATCTGTTTCTTGGAGCTAGAGCTAGTGGATAATCTGTTTTATTTCTTCGAATGGCTAATTTTATGTGTTTTGGCAGTTTTTGAGTAAAACAGACCCAGTGCTGCAGCATTTCTGCAGCATCTGCAGCTGTCAGTATTTTTTTGGAAGAACGATGGGAAGCTGGATGATGGGCGATTTTTGGCAGGACTTTTGACAGCTTTAGAAGCCTCCACCTGCAGTTTTTTTTAAGAATGACATCATCTTTTTGATAGCTTGCAACCCTTGGACATTGAACCCCTTTTTTGTAATAATTATACCTTAAGTACTTTGTAGGTTTTATTACTCTTTTGCCACTCCCTTTTTGTATATAAAGGGAGGTTGGGGATTTAGTTTAGTATCCTAATTTTAACACTTAAGTACATCTCTTTGAAGTGAAAATCAAAGGTTGGCACCAATAACCTTTGATTTTAATGTACTTTTGAATTCCAAGTTAATCTTTGAAGTTACCATCCTTGTTTTGTTATTTATGCTTTATTACTTTTAGTGTTCTTAATTTAGTTGTTTACTTTCCTTGCAATTTACATTTAAGTCATTTATATTTGTAGTAATTTATATTTCCGTCATTTTATTTATTGTAATTTATATTTCCGTCATTTACATTCATGTCTTTACTTTATGTAATTTATTGCTTTAAGTATTTACATTTTAGTATGAGTAGCTAAATCCATTAGCTTGGGTGTAAGATAAAAGGGTGAGATTTCAAACCAAAAGAAGGTGGACATTGTTTCGCAATAACAATGTTCCATCATTTCATTCAAGTTTTATAAAGCCAATGACACTTCTTGACGAGTTGATCACTTTGAAAGTGTGAAAGTGCTATGGCCTAGAGATAAGCCATAATATGCACGTCAACTTGAATGATATGAGAAGCCGACTTGAGAGAGTGACTGATAAAGAGATTTATCGCCTCTATTTTTCATCTTGATTTATTCTTGACGGGTTGGTCGCTTGTTAAAAGTGTTAAAGTGTAGAGGATTCAGAGATGAACCCCTTCGAACATTCCAACTTGAATGATATGGGAATTAACTCGAGAGAGTAGTTTTATACAAAGAGATTTGTAAATCCGTATATTTTGAGGACTCTACTCCTTGCTATCAAGTGTTAAAACTGCATAGAGATATGTTCAGTTGGATCTAAACGGTAGCGGGAGTATTGAAGTCCGAGAGGAATACCCTCAAAATAGATGGTGGATCTGTTTATGCTGAACTCATGCTGCAGCATACCTGCAGCATAGTCTGCTGGAATTTGTGTTTGAATCTCACCTAAAAGTCTTACACCCTTGCTACCTTTATTATTCTGTATCGTTATCAACTGTTAACCAACCAAACCAAATCAAAGTCTTCAAATTCGCCATCTGAAATCATTTCTTTTCTAACACTTTTATTATACTTTTACGACAATCTCTGTGGGACGATATCCGGTACTTTACCGTTTTATTACTTGAAAGACGATATTATATCTCATTGTATACTTGCTTTGAGGTCTAATTAGCACACGTCTATAGGTGTATTCCACGCACTATCAAGTACCTATGCATGATGTTTGACCCTGACAGGGTTAAGCATATTATCAGAGATGTGGATCATGAAAAGGTATTCAGAAGCATTGACCACTGGATGCTCATTGAAAGATGTGGAGTATATGTCCTAACCATAGACAAAAGCTACCATGAGTACTACTTGGTGGACAAAGTGTATGACCATAGCAGAGCAAAGCTACAAGGAATGTTGAGAGCAAAGCTGGTATGTCCTACAGGTTCTGAAATGGCAAAGATTGTAATCAGAAGAACCATTAATCAAAGTCTGGGTCTGGATCCTAATCTGGGGAACTGATCAGCAGTTTTGAAAGCATCATGAAGACCACAATTTTCTTGAAGAACTTAACTTCTGGTTTTCAAAAGTTAAGTTAGGGGGAGATTGTTGGGTCAGAAATATGCTAAGTATGGTTAATGCTGCTACTTAAAGTTAATACTGCTAGTTGAAGAATTACTACTGCTAGAGGTATTAATATTGCTTGAAAGTTAATACTGCTAGTAGTTAGTACTGCTTAAAGATTACTACTGCAAGAGGGGAGTTAATACTGCAAGCATAGTTAGTACTGCTGAGGATGTTAATGCTGTTTGTGAGTCCCAATTAGCAATCATTCAATCAAGTAAAACAATAAACAACACAATAATTCAAACCTGATACGATTAATCAAACGATTCAACAGGTTACAAGCTTGAAATCGAAATCCTCTCTGCTTCTCTCTTCTGTGTACGACGCACCAACCCCACACAACCTCCTTTTTAATGATTAAATTCTCAATTAAGATCTCTAACCTAATTAACTCTAACCTAATCTAATTTAAAATAAGGCTTAGCAAAATGGGCTTGGCATGGCTTGGGCCCAAAATCTAAAACTATGAACTAAATTATTTAAAAACAAAAAGACTAATAAGAAAATACATAAAACAAACTTTGACTATTATTACAAAGTGATCCTAGACTATTTGTTGAGACGACTTTATCAGCTTTGACTTCAGATTTCCCTCTTCAGATAATTATGATCTTAAATCCAATAAATATGTGCTTTAACAATCTCCCCCTTTGGATCAAGATCAATCTTTAAGCTCAGAAAATGTAATCTTCCTCTTTGTCTTCAGAATGTAACAATCTCCCCAATAAATGAGAATAAATCTCTTGGAAAGAAATTATCTCCAGTTTCAGCTCGGAATGCTTTAGCAAATCATCTTCAAAGAAAATTTCTTCAAAGCAGCATATCTTCAGAATATCTTCAGAAATTCTTTCAAAAACTTTTTATCTCCACATTTCTTGATTGACGCTTCTCCCTCTTTTTGATGAAAATAGCAAAGAGTTCATCAAAACTTTTCTTCAAGAAATGTCTCCCACCACTGATCTTGCAAACAGAGCCACTGATTATCCGTCAATTCATAAAGATATTCATCCAGATCTTTGAAAATCTAGAAAAATTAGAAAATGAAGTGTAACACCTGAATCAACAAATGAATCAGTTAAAAATTGCCTGTCAGTAACACAAAGTCACTGTATGTAACAAATACACAATATAAAGGAGCTTTTATGATGTTCACTCCCCCAGGGCTTCCATTCAATCATCGAAACAACACAAAGGCAATGTTTATGAACGTTATGACAAAGAAACAAATTCTTTGTGTGTTCGTGCAAGTGATAGAATAAATTAAGCATATAATGATTGCTTATAAGGCTCAAAATGTGTAAACCACTGAGACAACGGTTAGTTAAACACATACTCAATGTGCATGAGTGAAGTGTGAAGGTGGGGCAGATTTCCTTCTTTTCAATACCCAGATTTTCCAAATGAAAATCAGATAGCATATGTGCTGCATCCCCTTTGAAAATGAAACATTTTCTTGTTGAGAAGAAAATGAGTGGCTGGTGGGGTAATGTCAAGAGTTGGCATGAGCTAGTTTCTTGTTTCAATAATGTTCACCAAAGAAATGTGAATCACTAGAAATGTGGGTGTCCGGCTTAGAAAGTAGTTGGTGCAGAGTTTAAAAATTCTTTTACTCTGATCTCTCACCCTCTTTCTTTTAATCTTTAAGCTCACAGCTAACCGAACTCTCTTTTGACCCATTATCTCAGCACACATCCCACACTCATTTCTTTTGAACTCCTCACATTCAACCACTACAGGATTAACTTCTTGGGTAGGAAACACTGGTTAACGTGAATCCATAGAAGTTTCTTTTAAGTTCTAGCACACTGATCCCATATTTTCCTATGAAGCACATGATGCTCAGATAGTTTAACTTTATCAGTTAAAGCTCAAAGATGAATCAGAAAACATTTAAAATCACACTTCCAAATCAAGAAATCTGTTTGAGAATCGGGAAGTGGTTTGAACATTTAAGAACATGTTTTCTTATGATTGAAAGTTGTCCTTCTTTCAACCATAGATGAGATGAAGATAAGAAATTATACCTTTTAGAATGCAGTCTTACATCTCACGAAGTCAAGCTGAAAGTCATAAAGATATGATCTTGTAAGCATCTCTCAACCTGTAAAAGTCTAAAGGTCTAGTCAAAGTAACTTTATTCACATAAATTGAAATGACAGAAAGCAGTAAAACACTTAGTGTACGAGTTCTGATCAGAAATAATCAGAAGTCATCACCTTTACTCCCCTTGAAATTATGCATCAGAAAAAAATTTATCAATGAAAAATATAAACATTGACTCCCCCTCAAATGTTGATTATCATATCTGAAAGATACATAAAATTTCAGAAAACTATGTACTCCCCCTTGACGGTTGATTTCCTCATTGAAGTATTGGAGTAAAATCTCTTATCAGCACAGGAGTAAGGTCTTTTGATCACTGAAGTACGAGTCCTAAACTGTTGTGTTTAGAAGTCAAACTCCGTTGAAGTACGGGTCCTAAGCTGATTTACTTAGAAGCCACCGCTCTCTTATTTCCCTTTGACAGTAAGTGCCTGCAACACAGATTCATTCTTTTTCTTTGGTACCCACTGGTATTTGGGTCCATGTTTGTTAGTTGCAGTTCTTATGGGAATAACAGAGTAAGAACCATACCAGAAATGATCACTTGTTTTATGAACAAGATCATGTGTACGACAGTAAGAACAATAGAATTGCTTACCTGGCAACCTGATTAATTGATCTCTCGTGTAGATATGTTCAGGTTTACCTTTATGCGCATTGTTCTTCTTGGAATTATGGTTATGTACACATGACTTCTTTCCTTTCTCGTCTTTCTTCTCATTTTCAATTGGTTTCTTCTTCCAGACCAGTTCTTCTTCTTCGTATCTTCTTCTTCTTCTGAATGTATCTGAACCATCTATATTTCTATCATAGAAAAGGTTAGTACTACGAATCTGATCAAATGATTCAACTGACCTTTTTGAAGAAACATTTTTCGGATTTGAACTTGATGCAGTCTTTTCAAGCACTTTAATCGCCGAAGCAAAGTTGTCTCTTTCTTGAACAAGCAGGTCAATCTTCTTCGTGAACTCAAACTTCGCTTTTTGATCTTTCAAGGCACTTTCAGATAATTCAGATAGCTTGACAATCAGCTTTTTAATCTCAGTTTCAAAGAAATTTCTCTCTTCTTCAAATTCCTTCTCAGCATCATTTCTCTGGCCGGATATTTCTTTAAAGAATCCAACGTTCTTCTGTTCAATGGCCTTTTTGTCTTTGGCAAACTTTTCCCTTTCCAGAATAATTACTTTCTCAAACTCTGAAGTCTGTTGAGAAAGCTTTAAACATTTCAGCTCAACTGCCTTCTTCTCGTCTACATATTTTCTCGAAAAATCTGAGAATTTCTTTATAAATGCTTTCTTTTCAATTTCAAACTCAGATCTTTCTTTGGCCATCTTTTTCTCCAGATCAGATATTTTCTTTTGAAGATCTGCATTTGCAACTTCCAAATCATTAACTTTCTCATTGTTCTCAACATAATCAGTTTCTGGATTTGAGCTTCCAAAGCAGGAATCTTTTCTTTTAGTTCAGAGTTCTCAAATTCGAGAAACTTTACTCTTGAAGACAACTTTGGTCCTGTCATAATCTTCTCAATATGTTCCCATAACAGCTTTCCTGTAGCCTTTTTGCATTCTAGCTTGATGGAAATCTCCTTTGATATTTCCTTGGAAATTCCTTGCAATATAAAAGATTTGGCTAAACAGTCAGCTTGATGTCTTCTTTTCTGCTCATCTGAGTATTTATCAAGAGGTAATCGATATTCTCTCTTTTCATTTTCTCCGTTCTCTCCAGCTACTGTGAGAACCTTGGTAGGTGGTTTCATGATTCCTTCCTTTAGAGATAATCTGATGTAGTCAGCCAAGTCATTTCTGTCGATGAAGTCTAAGAATATGTCCTTCCATTGCTCGTACTCTCCTCTGAAAAGGACTGGTGGATTCTCATCCGTACTGATTGAAGGAATTTCACTAGAATTCATTCTGATATTGATAAGATAAGAACTTGAAAAATGACCGTCAGTCCCGATAAAATCACACAATACTGAAAATCTTAGAATGAAATTCAGAAAAATCTGATCACGAACAGAACTTTGTCCCCCTTCGCAGACTTAGCACGGGGGTCGCGCTACCCGATTAGCGGGTGGGGTCAAGGGGCAACGCCCTTGCGGGATCGAGGGGCAGCGCCCCTAGAGAAAAAATTTCCACTATTAAAAGCCATATTACAGTTTTGAAAAATTCTCAGAAAAAAAAATTCTAAGATAGGAACAGTGATTGGCGCAAACAGTGGAGTGCTCGACCGGTATACTTGTTCGACCGGGGAATTACAACGACCGATAAGATGATACGACCGGTACTTTACTTGACCGGTAAAAAGAATTCGACCGGTAAAGAGCAAACCAAAGATTGACCAGTATTAGAGAAGACCGATAAAGAGAGTTTGAAGTTTCGACCGGTATTGGCTTGTACCGGTATAAGGCTTCGACCGATAGAGTCCCTTAGACCGGTATTCACTTAGACCGGGGTGGACTTGTGTACCGGTCGAATGCTATGGACCGATAAGAGGTATTCGACCGGAAGTAATCAAAGACCGATAGAGGTCTTCGACCAGAAAAACACAAAGACCGATACTAACAAAGACCGATATGTTCTTGAAACTGTATCGACCCAGAAACCAAAATCAACCTAGAAATCACGAATTAAACAACCAAACTTTGCCAAAACGATTGATTAACCAACTAGAACTTATTGCTTTCGAATAATTTCAGTAATTAGCACTTTTATGAAAAATCATTGAATGGACCAGTGCTGTGCTCGAACGACCGAACATATCCAAAATCATCAAATAAGCAAACACGATCGATGCAATACTCAAATCAAACAATACCCAATCACTATAATAGATAAAACAAACACAATCTAACCAATAATAACTTGAAAGAACAATCACACAATAAAAATTATGAATCTTTGACAGAAAACAGAACCGAACAAAAACTTATTCAATTCAATTTGTAACCAGCTCTGATACCAATTATGAGTCCCAATTAGCAATCATTCAATCAAGTAAAACAATAAACAACACAATAATTCAAACCTGATATGATTAATCAAACGATTCAACAGGTTACAAGCTTGAAATCGAAATCCTCTCTGCTTCTCTCTTCTGTGTACGGCACTCCAACCCCACATAGCCTCCTCTCTAATGATTAAATTCTCAATTAAGATCTCTAACCTAATTAACTCTAACCTAATCTAATTTAAAATAAGGCTTAGCTAAATGGGCTTGGCATGGCTTGGGCCCAAAAGCTAAAACTATCAACTAAATTATTTAAAAACAAAAAGACCCAAAAGCTAAAACTATTAACTAAATTATTTAAAAACAAAAAGACTAATAAAAAAATACATAAAACAAACTTTGACTATTATTACAAAGTGACCCTAGACTATTTGTTGAGACGACTTTATCAGCTTTGACTTCAGATTTCCCTCTTCAGATAATTATGATCTTGAATCCAATAAATATGTGCTTTAACACTGTTGAAGATTAATGCTGCTGGATGAGGATGGAGTTAATACCGCTTATGAAGATAATGACTTGGAACGAAAGACTAGGAGCTGGAAATAAAGATGAAGATAATTATGGAATGGATTATGAATATCAATTTTGTTTTGATAATTATCTTGTAATTAATTCTGTACATATAGTTTAGAAGTATTTGATAGAGAGATAGTTTTTCGATATACGTTTGTTTTAGAGAGAATTAACCTCAAGGTTCTTAGAAGTCCTTTCAATAGAGAAGTATTGAACGTCTGTTGAGCCTGTTCAACAGATTGAGGTTTTGTTTGTAATCATTAAGTTAATCAATATAACTTGTGATTTGAGTTTATACACTGTTTGATTGATTTATTGTTAAAGTGTTTTTCTGCAACTCCTTTAACATAGTTTCTGAGTGTGTGTTAAATTCTTGTTTGAATTTCGATCCTGACACTTTGTTTGGTTTTACTCCATCACCTACCTGCGCGCAGGGGGGGTGCCGATTGCGACTCTCGTAGGCTAAAATCGGCGAACTTGTGCATGGACGCGACCTGCGGACACGAATGCCGCTCCGAAATCTTGTGCTCGCGCAACTTGGTATTTGCGAAATTTTTTGTTTTGATCTAGTGGACTACGCGGGTTTACCGGCGTGGCAACCCACGCAACTCACTAGAGTGTGAACGAACAGTAGATCACGCGAGTTAAGCCGCGGGCTTACCCGCGACATACACTGTTTGTAGACGAGAGACAGTGAACCACACGGGTTGTGCCGCGACTTCACCCTTGTGGCAAGTCGCGAAACACACTGTTTCGTTTTTCTGTAACTCCCAATTGATACTCAATGAATACGAAGATAAATGTGCTTAATGGTCAGTTAATTATTCGTTAAATACTGATTAATATTATATTAATCTGTCGGTTTCATTCTTGAGTATAAATAGGGAGTTTGGCTCATTCCTAGACACACCCCGATATACCAATCGATAATTCTTCTCTCTAATTTCCTCTGCATATGGCTTCTTCCTCAACGAATTTTCAGGCAAGTAGATATATCCGGCAGTACTTCTGCTCATGCTGTTGTACCCTGGGAACAGACGGAAAATCTGTTTAAGGGAATCGTGTTCAACACGAGCCTCAACATCGTTTGAATCGATATACGGTTTATTCGTTTACACTTATTTTCTGTCGATTCCCTTTGTATTTGAATTGTACTAATCATTTGTTGATTGTTCTAGTTATTTTCGTTGTATTTATATGTATTATTAAAATACATAAAGTGGATTATTACTAACAATCTTAAACAGATTTTGTATCGGGTTTTGTCTCGATAATTTTGGTTTTCTGTTGTGTTTTTTAAAACAGATTAACAGTTGTAGTATCAATTTCTGTTTTGTGTAAACAGGTTATCTTTGTGAAACTAATTGTTCATATTGAATTTTCAGAATGCTGAACACAACCAGAACTACATCTCCTACAATACCGATTTCTGGTATTGCTACCTTGCTTGTGCAATCCATGGCTACTACTACCACACCAACACCGAATATGAT
Organism: Arctium minus; assembly: GCA_954870635.1. Lineage (NCBI taxonomy): Eukaryota > Viridiplantae > Streptophyta > Magnoliopsida > Asterales > Asteraceae > Arctium > Arctium minus. The sequence continues at coordinate 165,101,683 of OX941081.1, read as the reverse complement.
GGCCAATCACGCTGAAAAACCGGAAAAATTATCCGGTTTGAATTTCAAGAGATGGCAACAGAAAATGTTTTTCTATCTGACTACTTTGAACCTAGCTAGATTCCTTACTGAAACTGCTCCTCAACTTAGTGGAGGAGAGGCCGACGTTCAATCTGTGAGCGCGGTCGAAGCGTGGAAGCATTCGGAATTTCTATGCCGCAACTATGTGTTGAATGGGCTAGCCGATGCACTTTACAACGTATATTGTAAAGTAACCACGACAAAGGAACTTTGGAAGTCCTTGGATCGCAAGTACAAGACGGAAGATACGGGAACCAAGAAGCATGTTGTTGCTCGCTTCTTGGATTTCAAAATGATTGACTCAAAAACTGTGATGAGTCAAGTTCAAGATCTTCAAGTGATTATGCATGACATACTTGCCGAATGAATGGTTGTCAGTGAAGCCTTTCAAGTTGCGGCCATGATTGAAAAGCTTCCTCCCGGTTGGGTAGACTTCAAAAACTACCTTAAGCACAAGCGAAAGGAGATGTCCGTGGAGGATTTGGTGGTACGTCTTCTGATAGGAGGGTTTACACCCCCCTAATCTAACCGCAAGTGTATGGGTCGAATCAAGTAATATATACTTAGAAGTATGGATATCGAACCAAGGGCACTAGGAACTGAGTATCACAATGACTATATTCACTATTAACTGAACGGTCCAAAAGGTTGAATTTTTAGGAATAATTAACTAAATACTAATAAAAATAAATCAAATAAACACACTATTCAAATAACGACTTTGGAAACTTTTATGGAGACAAATAGTTGAGGGATGGAAATCCTATGGTTTTCACTAATGAACAATATTCTTGAAAGCAATTATCAGTTAAACCCTTTAATGAAAATCTAATCTGTGAAATCACCGTTGTTCTTTCTCAAGCAACAACGGATTTTATTTTGAAAGCACAAGTCTCATCTCTCGATCTTAACACATGAATTCAAAACACATTAAGTTCCAGATTATTATGATACTAAGGTTTAGTTGGTATATCTCTATCCAATTTCTCACCTTAGGCATATAATTCTAGTTCTTGTTAACAGTTAATTCTCTCGAACTTAATTTATAACGAACAAATCAGATGAAAGTTGATCAGACTCACAAAAGCATTAAAACCCAAATCATATGCTTCATTAGTTAGGAAAAACTGATAAAAACTCCCAATCACATGTTCACAAGCTTAAACAATAATCAAACCAACCCCCAACATCTAAAGATTAGTTCATGTCGGGGGTATTAAACAAGAAAGTAGTAGAAGTAGTCATAGATCTAAGAAAAATCTCTCGAAGAATCAAAGATTGAAAAACTCCCTTTTGATTATGTGATACCGACGAAGAATCGGAAGAAATCCGTGTAAGAATCACTTCCAAAGATGTTTCCTAGCTTCAATGCGGTGTTTTCGTCTTGTAAAAATCGCCCAAAGATTGTCCCCTTGCTTCCTCTTGTCGCCCAATTGAGAATAGAATTATATGTCCTTCAAAACCCTATGAGATATGTATAAAAAGCGTCCAACACCATTCTCGTGGGTTGATCCGTGAGTTCAGCTTCAGCAACCCATATAACACGGTACCCTAATTTTCATTCTGGTAGGTTGCTCTGTGGGTTCAGCTTCAGCAACCCACATAACAAGGTACTTCAGCCACTGATTTTGGCCCACTTTTGAAATTGATTTTTCTTCTTAACTTCACTTTTTCACCGACCATTTCTCGGGCTTGGAACTTGACATACGTTATGCTCGATTATCGTTCGGAAAAGTACTTTTCACCTTCATTCTTGGCTATCTCATAACATGATGCATAATCCTGAAACACTTGATTTAAATTATAAAACTTCGCTAATTTCACTTGGAATTAAGCACTTTTACCCGGTTAATGATATAAAAATAACACCATAAATTAGTGTTATCAACAACCCCAAACCGAGCGTTGCTTGTCCCCAAGCAAATTAGCGTTAATAAAAACACAAACTTAAACCAAACATGCAATTATAAATGAACCGGACCACGGGTATATCTATCGGTTAGCAATCATGGGTGTCAAGCAATAAAAATTTAAGTGGATGAAACAACCGGTATTCATTATTCAACAAAGGTATTAGAGTCATGAACATTGAAAATCGAACTAAGAACAGTGACACCATACCTAATCACAACCAAGTCCTCACACTTTCGGGGAGGATTTCGCCTCGACCCTACCTCACGGGATACTCTCTTTACGCTCGAACCCTAGGTTATTGCACATGTTGTTCATGACTTTGGAGTTTATGTACAAAAATTCACAAGATATTAGCATGAACAACTAAACAAGAAAAACGCACAAATGTCCAAAGAAGTGATCTCAGAAGGAATCAAGTAACAAGACTAGGACTATTAGTGTTATTCTGTCTATCCTCCTACACTTTCCAAAAGATCATCCAGGTCTTTGTAAAGGTTGTAATGGGGCTAGGCTTATGGCTAGGAAACGAAGGTAAACGGATCAAAATCCTCAATGTGGCATTGAATGAGCAACTAGTTTCAACCTGTTCTTCCCGGCCAGTTTCCTTCTTTTCACTTTAATTCCCACTCTGTTCCTTTACATTGGTGTTCCTTTTCACAACATTTTCTTTTATCTTTTTCTTTTTTTTTCATAGCCTTTATTACTGCTGCTACTGTTTTTTTTTTGCAGCTGTTAGACCCATTTTGGTCTTTTCACTCTTTCTAGAACTGGATTTCAGTACCACTTTTGCTTTTTCCTACCCCTTTCCGTTGTTCCCTACCAGTTGTTCATTCATGACACATGTTCGGATGCGGGTAGGCTGACAATCAGGCTGGGGTTAGATAAATGGGTTACAACTGAATTTGATCGTTGTATGGCTGCAAAAGGGCTTAGATGCACACAGTAGAAAGGTAAGCAAGATAAAAGAATTACATATTTAATTAACACGCAATGCCTGGAATCACCTCTTAAGGTCCGCAATTCAGATACGACAGAAGTTGGCACTTAATATCCTTATGGCCGTCTTTGTTACCCAATGCAATATTATAGTGAGATCTAACTATAATCACGACAAGGAATCTGAAAGGTGTATAAGATAAAAGTGTATAATTCCCTCGCAATAATTTGTACGTTATTGGGTTAAAATTCTCTCGGGTGGTCTCCACTAATGTCCCCTATTCGTGCAATTTCCTGATTATTTTTAGGACTATATCTCCGCTCCTAGATTCTCAGAACAATGTAAAGTTATCTAAATGCCTAGGTGCTTCATGAATTCCGGTGTTCCCTATCCTAAGAAAATGAAATTTATGATATGCTTGACAAACTTGTGATAATTACGCAATTAACGTGCAATACCATAGAATACCCGATAGTATGCCCGGGTCTACAACCCCAAACCTTACCGGCACAGTGTCCCCAATGTGCAAGTTTTGTTTGAGTTTGCAATAAAGTTGTAGATGCAAAGAAACTTGACAGAAGATGTATGCAACATAAGAGATAATAGAAGTCTTACCCGTGTTCGTGATAGGTGATGTGAATAGTACGTCTACACGATTACAATTATCCGAATTCAAATTAATAGACGATACAAGTACCAAGTTCACAAAATTAATGAAGTCACGAATGGGCGTCAATTGGTACAGTGTAAGTCCGAAATTCTGCTATTTCGGCGATGATGTGGTCTAGCTTTGCTTCCGACCTGGAGAAGTATGGTGGTGTGGTGTGATATGGGTGATCAAGTAGATGCTGTGGATATGTGGATGGTGGCTCATCCTCGTCTGCGGCCTCTACCTCATAGTTTATGTTCTCGTACTCTAGCATCTTCTTCCTCTCCATCTTGAGGGTGTGGTGGTAATGGATCAGGTTTTTGGGTGTTTCCTGCAATTCAATGTAAGTATTAGTACACAGTGAGAATAGATGGTCACCCCAAACCTAGACCGTGGTCTAGGTTTACTCTTGGTAAAGACGGAAAGTGGGTCAAAGATTGACGACCCCAAACCTATGTTGGGACATAGGTTTGAATGATGTACAAACCATCGACTTTAAAAAAGTATATGAGTTGGGTGACCAAGTGTGTGTGTGATTGGGAGGGATGCGAGGAACCCCAAACCTATGTTGGGACATAGGTTTGTTTTGTGTAAAGGAAAGCTCATGCTCACAACCGAAAGCATACATGTAAAAACTAGAGCAAGCGATGATGGGGGGGAAAATAAAATATGACATTACTCATAACCCCCAAATTGTGACTTAATTGTGACATGAAGTGTGAGGTGGACATAGAGGTGATGGTAGGGTGATTCCAACACAATTAGCACATAGGCACCACATAAGCCTATTGAATGGACAAAATTATCACGAAAGTACAAGGCGCAACATCATATTCACAATTATGCTCAAATAAATAACTTGATTGAGCACCCACCCCAATTCACATAAACCACTTTTGGCATGAATGTAAGTTGAAGAGACAAGGATAATCATGATGGCCAAGGTGGAATGAACACACATAATTTCCCAAAAGATCAACATCTAGTAGTTTCCTTATGATTAGCTTTAAAAACAAAACCCTAGTTTTTAGAAAATCTCACAACTAACAAAAAAATATGATAACACCCATAGATAAATCGATCGAACTAGCAAGAGGGAACACATGCATTACATCACTCATTCAAGGAATCCATATTGTTAACCAAAATAAACCCTAGATCAAAACCCACAAAGTCTTAACAAAAACTCCCAAAATTGGGCAATCCCAAAATAAAAGTTTGTGGAGTGAAGGGTATGCTTAAACACTTTGAAACTTGAATTATTCCATGAAGTGGAAATTAAAAGAAGAAAACAACAAGGTTTGAGCAAAAACCCAATTCCACCATAAAAATATAGTAAGGAAAATCATAAATAAGAATAAATCAAGTTGGGAGGCATACCTTGGATTGAGATTTGAAGGTAGTTGAGATTGAGAGAAGGAGCAAGAGATTGAGAGAGCCCTAGCTTGTGCCTTGAAGTCGATTAGAGAGAGAGAAAAATAGAGGCGCTGATTGAAAAAAAATTGTGTGGGAAAAATAAACTTTAATCGGCTCAAGGGTTTTAGGCCCAAACTAATTAGGGTGGGTTGTGATGTGGGTTGGTGATGGTAACTCACGGCAAAAGGGACGGGGAGGGCTGTTGGGTTTTGGTCGACGAGGGAAAAAAGGGTGGAGGGGGGTCACGTGAGTTGAGAGGTGAGATGGAAGGGTGTAACTCACAGAACAAGGCACGACAGGGGCTGTTGGGTTTTGGTCGACGAGGGAAAAAGGGGTGGAGGGGGGTCGCGTGGGTTGAGAGGTGAGATGGAAGGGGTAACTCACGAAGAACCCACGTTAGGGGCAGTTTTGGTTTGGTCGATCGAGTGAGAGGGCAACAACTAGCTTGGGTTAGGCCGTGGGTTGGAGGTGTTAACCCAAGACAAAGGTACGGCAGAGGCTGTTGGGTTTTATGAAAAAATCACCACTTAAACATTTTAAACCCCAATTTTAAACCTCTTTTTAAACACCATTTTAAACTCCTTTTTAAACTCCTTTTTAAACCTCTTTTTAAACACCAATTTAACCCTCCGAAATATTCTCTCTCAATCCCCTTTTCTCGACTTCAAACACATGGGACCAAAGGCTATTACCTCAACCGTTTACTCTAATCGATCACCACTTTTTCTCACCAACTTTAATCCAAAACCAAAATAACTTACCTTATCGCGCGGGAACTTCTCCGAATCACAAGAGACCTAAAACGAAATGCAACAAAACACCTACAAAAACAAATTAATTAAAAACAAAACCCACTAAAAATTAAAAAAAAACTACAACTTAAAAATTAAAACGACACACCTAGTGGGTTGCCTCCCACGACCTTTTGTGGCTCTCAGTTTGGCTCGGTATCGCTTGCGGAACTAAAATGCCCACACATACGACTTTTCCTGATTTTCCTCACATCCGTTTTCTCATCATCACCCGTTTCTGATCCAATCGATAGCCTTTCCAATTTAGCTCTATCTTCTACGCTTTTGAGGACGTGGAAGGTTACTTTTTCATTACCAACTCTGAAAGTCATCACACCTTCTTCCATGTCTATCAAAGCTTTGCTTGTGGCTAAGAACGGTCTTCCCAAAATTAATGGCACATCAACATCTTCTTCCACATCTAGAACTACGAAATCAACTGGAAAGTAAAACTTTCCGACCTTTATCAACACGCCTTCCAAGATTCCGTATGGATACTTCACTAATCTATCTGCAAGTTGAAGTGTCATGTTTGTTGGCTTCACTTCACCCAAGCCAAGTTTCCTGAAAATGGATAAAGGTAACAAATTAATACTTGCTCCTAAGTCACATAACACTTTATCAAAATGAAAAACTCCAATTTGCACAGGTACAGAGAAACTCCCTGGATCTTGAAGCTTCGGAGGAAGCTTATTTTGAATGATTGCACTGCACTCCTCAGTAAGTGCAATTGTTGCATGATCTTCAATCCTCCTCTTCTTAGACAAGATGTCTTTCATGAACTTGAGATATGTTGGCATTTGTGCAAGTGCCTCTGCAAATGGAATATTGATGTGTAACTTCTTGAAAATGTCAAGAAATTTCTTGAACTGTTCCTTATCCCTGTGTGCCTTCAACCGATTCGGAAAAGGTAGCGGTGGCACATACAGGTTGATCGTAGGCTTTGATGGATGTGTTCTACCCTTTTCCTTTGGCTCATTTAGATTAGTAATATCAGTAGTTACCCCACCTTTCGTCCCAATATCTTCAGCCTCTACTTCTTCAGTCACCACATGCTCTCGGGTAGGATCCTTTATCAATTCCTTGTCACTCCTAATATGAATGGCATTGCAATGCTCTCTCGGTTTTCTTTCAGTCTGACTAGGGAATTGACCCTGAGTGCGGGATTGTAGAACTTCAGTTATCTGTCCGATCTGTCTCTCTAAGATTTGGATGGAAGTTGTATTCTGCTCAGTTGCCGCCTTTACTGTGCCCACGGTGGTTGTCAAAGTGCTTACAGATGAAGTAATCTCCTCGACAGTATTGTCCATCTTTGAGATGAACCTCATCAAAACATCTTCTAATCCCGGCTTCTTCTCTCCAGATTGTCCATATTGTTGTTGCTGCTGTCCCATAGTCTCTCTCGGTTACACCCCCCTAATCTAACCGCAAGTGTACGAGTCGAATAAAGTAATATATACTTAGAAGTACGAGTATCGAACCAAGGGAACTAGGAACTGAGTATCACAATGACTATATTCACTATTAACTGAATGATCCAAAAGGTTGAATTTTTAGGAATAATTAACTAAATACTAATAAAAATAAATCAAATAAACACACTATTCAAATAACGACTTTGGAAACTTTTATAGAGACAAATAGTTGAGGGATGGAAATCCTATGGTTTTCACTAATGAACAATATTCTTGAAAGCAATTATCAGTTAAACCCTTTAATGAAAATCTAATATGTGAAATCACCGTTGTTCTTTCTCAAGCAACAACGGATTTTATTTTGAAAGCACAAGTCTCATCTCTCGATCTTAACACATGAATTCAAAACACATTAAGTTCCAGATTATTATGATACTAAGGTTTAGTTGGTATATCTCTATCCAATTTCTCACCTTAGGCATATAATTCTAGTTCTTGTTAACAATTAATTCTCTTGAACTTAATTTATAACGAACAAATCAGATGAAAGTTGATCAGACTCACAAAAGCATTAAAACCCAAATCATATGCTTCATTAGTTAGAAAAAACTGATAAAAACTCCCAATCACATGTTCACAAGCTTAAACAATAATCAAACCAACCCCCAACATCTAAAGATTAGTTCATGTCGAGGGTATTAAACAAGAAAGTAGTAGAAGTAGTCATAGATCTAAGAAAAATCTCTCAAAGAATCAAAGATTGAAAAACTCCCTTTTGATTATGTGATACCGACGAAGAATCGGAAGAAATCCGTGTAAGAATCGCTTCCAAAGATGTTTCCTAGCTTCAATGCGGTGTTTTCTTCTTGTAAAAATCGCCCAAAGATTGCCCCCTTGCTTCTTCTTGTCGCCCAATTGAGAATAGAATTATATGTCCTTCAAAACCCTATGAGATATGTATAAAAAGCGTCCAACACCATTCTCGTGGGTTGATCCGTGAGTTCAGCTTCAGCAACCCATATAACACGGTACCCTAATTTTCATTATGGTAGGTTGCTCTGTGGGTTCAGCATCAGCAACCCACATAACAAGGTACTTCAGCCATTGATTTTGGCCCACTTTTGAAATTGATTTTTCTTCTTAACTTCACTTTTTCACCGGCCATTTCTCGGGCTTGGAACTTGACGTACGTTATGCTCGATTATCGTTCATAAAAGTACTTTTCACCTTCATTCTTGGCTATCTCATAGTGTTGGTCCCTAAGGTGCTTAACAAGTTTGTAGAAGGGGGGGTTGAATATAAACACATAATTTAAAGTTTAATAAATTGTTTATTGATAAATCAAACACAATTTACAAGTTTGATGCGAAATAATATTAAGACAGACTCAATCTAAACAAACTTAAGAAACACTAAGATGGTTGCACAAGAATTTCAGAGAATGGGGGATTAAGGAATATAGAAAACAAAGGTTTCTATTTGGAGTTCAAGGATTGAGCACACCCTCATATGGAGGGGTGAACTTCCTATTTATACCCTATGCATTAAATGCATGGCAGAGCACTTTACACGTGGCGTTCACTGATTGGGTTTGGAAGTCTGACTTTGGGAGACATGCTTTCGGCCGGATCATGAACAGTGTAGTTGACAGAGTTGTTGTACGAATTATGGCAGAGGCATGTCCTGTCTGACACATCGTACTGAGTTGTGCAAGGTAAGACAAATAGAAACTTGAGGTATAAGCTTTGTGATCATTCAATCGCTGAATATCTCATTCTTCAGAGATATCAAGAGTTCAGCGATCGCTGAAGCTTTACTCATGTTCCTTCGCGTATAAGTAGAGTTGTCTTTTCTTCACTGATATCCGCATCAGGTCACTAGTAGACTTCTCTTTGTTCAGCAGCTTCGTCTTCGATTCAGCTATGAACATCTATTGACGCGAGACTTGTCTTCAGGGATTACGTTATCGTTTACATCAGAAACTATCAGCGATACTGAACAGAATCAGTTTGATCACTGATAGTGAAACACTAATACATACTAAATGTTTATAAGAAGACTATCAGCGATAACTGAACAGACTCAGTCTGATCGCTGATGGTGAAACACTAATACATATTAAACATAATTTTCACTAAGTATAGAAAAGGGTCGTTATCAAATCACTGAGAGAGTTTGGATCAACAATCTCCCCCTATTTGATAATGACAAAGTAACTGAAGAAAATTACTTTATAATTCAAAATGATGGAATAATCAGGACTCATAATATACATGTCCCAATTACTATTTTGAGGGATCTTTTACAGTACTGATAGAGTTAAGTACTTCACTGAAATTTTCATTAATCCAAGAAAAGAATTACAAGGTATGAAAATTACAAGTACAAGTGATGTACTAACTACTGTAAGTTTAAACTAATAGATTACAAGAAACAAACTAATCTATCAGCTATCTAAAGAGGGTTTAGGAGGATTGATCAAATACTCAGGTATTTCTTCTCCTTTTTGCCTTCGCTCTAAAGATTCTTTGCAGATGATAGCTATGATTGGCTCAGCAGCAGGAGAGAGAGTACACCATAGGCACATGAGATCCTTGAGAAGAGCGAGGGGACAGATAGGGATTTAAGAGACTCTTTGAAATCGGAGTTGTTCCTCGTCATCTCTAAAGAAGATTCCAAAAGGTTCTTCAAGAACTTGTCCCGCAGCATATGGTCCACCAGGAGCCAGAGATAGATCCAAAACTGAAAGATCAGGAGGAGGACCGAACAGAGCTTCTCTTGAAAATTTTATGGAGGTTTCATTTCTGATCACCGCGACATTTTTAGAGGAGGAGGAGACAGGCTTTCTTCTGATGTGCTTTGACTTAGAAGGAAGAGCAGACGACGCCTTTAAAATTGCAGCGACTCTGTTGATGAGAGCATCATTTATCCCTTCAACATAGCCTCTGTAGATTGACTTTGATTTCTTCAGTGCGTCTTTGAACTCAAGCCATTCCATATAGCCGAGGCTTTCCAACTTTGAAACAAACGTTGCCTTGCAGCTTACATCCTCTCTGGTAATCTCCATAGTGACAGAAACTTTGTCCTTCTTCTTTCTTTCAGAGATAGCGACATCTATGATCTTCATTGGGTCAGAGCGATAGTCAATTTTGTGCTTGCACCAATCAACTATAATATCGCTGACCGCTTTTTCTTTGGAGCATTCCTCTTCAATCTCTTTCAAAAGAGCTGCCTGGACTTCCACTGGTTTGCTTTTTAGCTTCTTGTCTTTGACTTGAGAGGACTGAATTTTGAGAGCCAGAGAGGCATCTCTTTGACAGTCAGCAATCAACTTCTCAGCCCTGACGGATTCTTCGATTTCAGCTTCAGTCAGGAACTCTAGATCCGTTGTTTGAGAGGGGATCTTTCGACGTTGATTCTCCAGATGATAGATCATATCTGTTCTTTTCATCTCTTCCTCTCACCAGTGAGATGGTCTAGAGGGCCTTCCATGATGTTGCAGCGACTCTTCTTCTTCTTCTTCCTCTTCATCAATCTCTCTTACAGAGATTGGGATTGGTTGGTCATCAGCTTCAGCAGCTGGGATTATTTGGAGCTCTTTACCCTTAAACAGGGGAGAGAACTGTCTAGTCAGAAAATGAAAAAGGTTAGTTTATTTTTATGGAAGAAGAGAGATAAAGGCTAGAAAGAAACAGGGGTGGGATTTTTATAGAAGGATAAGGGAACGAGGGAAAGGCATACCTGAGAAGGATTCTCCTCAGATAGTGAAGTCTTCTTCAGGTTTCCCTCAGCAGTAGCACCTTTGCTTTGGGAAGGGGTTCCTAAAGAAGTTCCATGGCTCCCCCTGCTTTGATAACTTCTTTCGAAGCTATCGCTGATGAAGTGACAACTTAAAAACACCATAGCGATGGATCTTCTTCATCATCATCATCATCATCTTGATGAGGTTCTTCCTCTTGATCTTCAAGATCAAGGGCTTCATCTTCATCGTCCTCTTCTTCTTCATCATCGATTAAATCTTCGAGAGAAGGAGGGGCTTTTTCAGCAGCTATCTCCCCCTCAACCTGATAGGGAGTTTCCTTCTGTTGGACCTCAGCAGCGACTTCAAACTCCGTATTTTCTTCAGCTGCCTTCTCCCCCTCTTTGTCATTATCATTGAGGGAGAGATCTTTGGAAGGAGATGAAGCTTTTGCAACGGCCAACACCTGAACTTCAGCCTCCAAACCGTCCAGACGACCTTCAAACGCAAGAAGATCTGACGTAGCTTGATGAATGAACTCCACGATAATGTTCAGTGAAGTACGATCGTTCTCTATGAATGAGGGAGTAGGAGTAGGAGCTAGTGCCTTCAGGTGAGTCAGGATTTGCTGAAGAAGAACTTCACAGGAATCAACCTTTGTAGCCAGGGCTGCAAACTGTTGCTGTAAGTCTTCCCTGACTTTGACAATCGCTTCTTGGAGAGCAGCGATTTGAGAAACGTCAGCTTTGGAGGCGCAATTGGCTGTCAGCGTCTTCAGTGCTTCCAGCTGATTGAACAACATTGGTGGTGTTGTTGAGAGAGGCAATCAGAGATTCCACCTTTGCACTCAAACTGTTGACATTGGTGTCAACAGTCGCCAAACTAGGACCTGAAATATAAGTTAGTTTTTGAGAAACAGGCTTATATGGTGAGTTGGTAGAAGTGTTTAAGGTTATAGGGATACTTGAATTATCAAACATTTTGTAGAATTGTAACGATTCCTCAAAAGATTGATGTTCAGGTCCTATGGGTCCAAACTGTGGTTGAGTAGAAATAGATGGAGGGTTAGAGATCAAAGAAATAGAAGGACTAGAGATGGGGATAGAAGATGTAGGGATAGGGGTAGTTACCTCAGTTTGTTGTTGAACTGGGATCGTAGGTTGCGTCACTGTTGTTGTGACAGCGACCGAGATCGCTGGCACGGTTGAAGTGGGTATCGCTGAGGATGTGGAGGAGAGACCCACGAATGCATCCAAGGAAGTTTGTTGATAAACATCCTTAGGTATAGAGCTAGAGGTAGCTTTCTCCTTGGTCACCTTGGCCTTCTTCGAAGGACCAAGGGAGCCAGTTGATGGTCGTTTAGAAGGGGTAGTGGCAGGGATAGCAGAAGAAGGAACCTCCTGCGTGGCCGCTGAAGACGAAGAAGTGAGGAGAGAGAGTCGGGAGTGAAGTTCAGAGATACTTACCTCGTTGGGGAGCGTCTTGACCTCCAGGGAGCGCTGACCCACTTTTGGAAAAGATGCATCCGAGTTAGTGGGGTAAGTAGCAGGGTAGAGGAACTTCAGGTACGCGCAAATGAAGCGTACATAGGGGACCTTGGGATCCCTCTCGGTCTTCTCTATCTTTGACTTTAGATCATCAAAGATAGTTGTTGCATAGTCGAAGTTTCTTCCAGCGATAACTGAGTAAGCCATATGGACCTGAATCTTGCTGGCTTGGTCCAGTGACCCACTCTTCCCACTCATACACTGAATGAAGTGTGAGAAGATGTAGTTAAGCTGAGAAGGCATCAGTGCCTTCTTCACAAGAGTCAGCTTCTTGTTTGGAATCGTCGTCCTTGGCTTGGGTTCCCAAGAGTATTCCATTGCATCCAGGAATTGGATGAGTTCAACATCAGTTGGCAAGGCATCGAATCCATTCCTGGGTTTGTCAGGAAAACGCAGAGCTTTCCTCAAACCTAACGCAGTCATTATCCCTGATCCAAGTTCAGTGCTGAAGGAGATAGCAGGAACTTGTTCACTCTTTTTGTTGGTGATAGAGGTTTCTTCAGCGGTAAACCAGAATTGTTGGAGTAGAGCTTTGGAAGGAGTGGGATCCATAGTGATAGTGTAAGCAATGCAGGATTACTTTAGAAACTTTGCGGCTTCTTTCAGATATGGGTATTTGACATCATCAAAGTCAAGGCGAGCAAGATGATTGTTTTTGGGAAGCTCCGAGTCAGAGATGGCGAACTTGACGTTCTTAGAGGCGACAAGTGCAGATTGAGACATTCTGAGAGTAAACAGATAGAAGAATAGAAGAAAGGTTTTAGTCTAAAGAATAAAGAAGATTTGTTCAGTTTCTATTTTGGGAAATAAACATAGAAAAATCAACATATTTGAAGATTAAAAAGGTGTTCTTAATATAAGATATAAGAACAAGAAGAAAAACCAAAGATTTTGAATGAAGAAAAATCAAAATAAAATGGTTTTTAAAGAATAAAATCAAAAATGAAAATGATTTTATGTGATAAGAATCTTATAAACCCATAATGGCAGTCCATAAATGGAGTTTTATGTAAAAAGATTTAAGATAAGAATAAGAAAAAGATCAAGAATAACCTGTTGATCTTTGAAGAGGATGATGCAAATGCTTGAGAATGCTAGAATGCTTGAGAGATAATTCTTGCTTAGAAAGTATTTCCAGAAAGCGTAAAATGAGAAGAATGGAAAACATTCCTTTTATACGTGAGAGAGAGAGCGTGAGAGGCGGGAAAACAAATGCTCATCATGACATGGACACGTCCCACGAAGTTGATTGGATGGAAGGGCAACGGACGAACGTGTCAGAAAAAGGCATGTCGTGGATTATCGGTTCAAATGACGTCATAGAAGAGAGAGACTGTTCATTTGTCCATTTTGAAATTATCGCTGAAGAAAAGTCAGCGATAGATTTTCTTTTTGAATGTATCCCTGATGAGAAAGTTAGGGATGAGTTTTCTTTTTAAGAAGGATGACTGACTAGAAATATCAGTGATAAATTTATTTTTCAAAAAGCTTTTAATCATTTGAAGAAAGTTCAGTGATTAAGGTTTATATTTTGAAAAACATCTTAATTGAATGAAGATTCAGTTGTAGGGATGGAGAGAACATTCCTGAGAGTCAGAATGTTTATCAGAAAAAAAATGATAAAAGGGGAACTTATGATTACTGACACAATGCATGAACGCTGAAGAATTATTCTTCGAGATTCAGCATTCCAAGCTCACTGATGAGAAAGTTGAACCTTGTCTCATCGAGAGGTTTGGTGAATAAATCAGCAAGCTGAAAGTCAGTAGGGATAAAATGAAGTTCAATATCACCGTTCATCACATGATCTCTGATAAAGTGATATCTGATCTCTATGTGTTTTGTCTTTGAATGTAGCACTGGATTATTTGCTATAGCGATATCACTAGTTCTGTCGCAATAGATTGGAATCTTTGATAGCTGAAGGTCATAGTCTAATAGTTGATTTCTCATCCATAAGATCTGAGAACAACATATTCCAGCGGCTACGTATTCAGCTTTAGCTGTGGAAGTGGACACTGAATTTTGCTTTTTTCTTGTCCAACTTACCAGCTTTCCTCCTAGGAGTTGACATCCACCAGTGGTACTCTTTCTGTCAAGTTTACAACCTGCAAAATCACTATCAGAATAACCAGTTAGATCGAACCCTGAGTCTTTGGGATACCAAAGACCGAGGTTAGGAGTTCCTTTCAGATATCTGAATATGCGCTTAACAGCAATCAGATGGGATTCCTTGGGTTCATATTGGTAGCGTGCACATAAACAAGTGGAGTACATGATGTCAGGTCGGCTCGCCGTAAGATACAGCAGGGAACCTATCATTCCTCTATAGGCAGTGACATTAACAGGTTTTCCAGAAGGATCTTTGTTAAGTGTCAGAGGAGGTGCCATAGGAGTTTTCATTGCTGAAGTTTGTGTTAGATCAAACTTCTTCAGCATATCTTTAACATACTTACCTTGGCTTATAAAAGTACCTTTGTCAGATTGTTTAATCTGAATACCAAGAAAATATGTCAGCTCACCCATCATACTCATTTTGTATTCTTTCTTCATTCTTTCAGCGAAGCGAGTACATAGAGATGGGTTAGTAGAACCAAATATTATGTCATCGACATATATTTGTACAAGAATTATATGACCTTTTATTTTTCTGAAAAATAACGTATTATCAATCTTGCCACGTTCAAAATTTTCAGAGATAAGAAAAGATGAGAGAGTGTCATACCAAGCACGAGGGGCTTGTTTTAGACCATAGAGAGCCTTATCCAATTTATAAACATAATTTGGATACTTAGGGTCATAGAACCCTGGAGGTTGTTCTACATAGACTTCTTCATTCAGCTTTCCATTGAGGAACGCTGATTTTACATCCATTTGATACACAATGAAGTCTTTGTAAACTGCATAAGTTAAGAATAGTCGAATTGCTTCGAGCCTAGCCACAGAAGCAAAGGTTTCATCATAGCCTATGCCTTCCTCTTGTCTGTATCCCTGAGCAACAAGTCGAGCCTTGTTGCGGGTTACAGTTCCATGTTCATCTAACTTGTTTCTAAACACCCATTTGGTGCTTATAACAGTTTTATCAGATGGTCTAGGAACGAGATTCCTAACTTTGTTACAAGAGAACTCAGTCAGCTCTTCTTGCATAGCGCTGACCCAATTTGGATCTCTGAGGGCATCATCAGTCTTCTTTGGTTCTATTAAAGAGATAAAGTTGACAAAGAGACAGATATTACCTGAGCTTCGTCGTGTCTGAATACCTGCATCTGGATCACCAAGAATTTGATCTATTGGATGATCTTTGGTCCATCACTGAGCAGAAGCATGATCGCTCAACTCAGAGGTTGGATCAACAATTTGGATGTTTACTGATGAGGACGTTTGAGGTTCATCAGCAATTAACTGTTGAGTAGTGGACAGACTGTTGTTATCAGAGAGGTTTTCAGACAGAGGTAGATCTGATGGTAGTAAGGTGTTTAGAGGTTCAGCTGAATCCCATGAGTTGGATTCAGCGTTAGGATGTATGATGTTTGGATCATCATCAGCAGTAGGTGAATCTGTGTGCTGATGGTTTGAGAAGAAGGGTTCAGTTTCTCTGTAGTGAGAAAACATCCAAGCATTTAACTCTTCATTGTCAGCGATTGGTTTGGAGTTCGCTGAGCGAGTTTCATCAACAGTGACATGAATTGTTTCTTCCACAGATTGTCTTCGTTTGTTGAAAACTCTGTAGGCTTTTGAGATGGAGGAATATCCTAGAAATATTCCATCATCAGCTTTTGGGTCGAACTTTCCAAGCTGATCTTTGTTGTTTAAGATAAAGCACTGACAACCAAAGATATGAAGAAAGCTGATAGAAGGCTTCCTTCTATGAAAAAGTTCATAAGCTGTTTTTCCAAATCGCTTTACTATCAGCGATCTGTTTTGAGTAAAACATGCAGTGTTTACAACTTCTGCCCAAAATTGAGTAGGGAGATGAGAATCGCTGAGCATTGATCTAGCAGCTTCAATGATTGTTCTGTTTCTTCTTTCAGCGACTCCGTTTTGCTGAGGTGTTCTTACTGAGGAAAAGTTATGAGAAATTCCTTTATTCTCAAAGAAATTATTCAGGGAACTGTTTTTGAATTCAGTTCCATGATCACTTCTTATTGAACAAACAGTAAGATTATTCAACACTTCCATCTTTTTAACAAAGGATATTAGTTCTTCTGGAGTATCACTCTTACAGCGAAGAAAGATAACCCAGGTATAGCGAGAGAATTCATCTACAATGACAAGCGTATATTTCTTTCCAGCTATTGATTGGATATTGACAGAGCCAAATAGATCCATATGTAAGAGCTGAAGAGGACTTGTCACTGAGGAAACTTGTTTAGACTTGAAACTAGCTTTTGTTTGTTTTCCTTTTTCACATGTTGAGCAGAGAGATTCTTTAGCATATGAGTGCTGAGGAAGACCATAAACCAGTTCCTTAGAAGAGAGAGAATTCAGGGTTTTGAAGATTAGATGAGAGAGCCTTTTTGTGCCATAGCCAGTTGACATCAGAAGAGGCCTTAGAGAGAAAACATAAGTTTTCAGTGGTAGTAGAGTCCATATCTATTACATAGACATTTTCTCTGCGATAACCACTGAAAGCAAGTTTTCCTTTCTTATCTACCACTGAACATGCTTTCTTAGAAAAGCGAACTTCGTAGTCTTTGTCACATAGCTAACTGATGCTTAGAAGGTTGTGCTTCAGTCCATCTACATAAGCGACTCTTCGAAAGGTAGTTGTCCCATTGCTGAGGATACCAAACCCTCGGGTAAATCCTTTTCCATTTCCACTGAAGGTCACAGAGGGACCTTTATCTTCCTTGTATTCAGTGAGCAGGTCTTTTTGTCCAGTCATATGATGAGAACATCCACTATCGAGATACCAGATGCCCTTTGATCCCTGCACACATAAGGAAGATTAAGCGTTGTTTGGTACCCACTTTTCAATGGGTCCTTTAGAGTTAGTGGATGTGGAAGATTCAACAGTCTTCACAACAGATGAAGATTTAGCTTCAGTGGTGATCTTCACTTTGGTTAATTTCTTAACCTTAGTGGTATTCTTCATCTTGGTTGATTTTTCAACTTTGGTGACCTTCTCAGCCTTAGATGCATTTATCTTTACTTTAGCTGTTTTATCAGCTTTGGTGCCAGTCGGACATTTGCTTGCAATATGGTCAGTAAAACCACAATGATAACATTTTCTGTATTTGAAAGTGGTTTTAGGACCAGAAATAGAAGGTTTTGCAAGTTTAAGATGAGCAGGTCTAGGTCTAAGAAGACTTTTCTCATGAGATCTGGGAGGAATTTTCATTTCTTCAGATTTCATGGGTCTAAGATCAATCTTTAGCTTTGGAGGACAGAGATCGAAGATTTCTATCATTGAGCTAGAGGATTGATTCACTGAAGGTTTTGAAGGAACTTTCAGTTTTGCTTTCTTGGTAGCCTTCTGAGGACGAAGAATGGATTTTCCTTTATCCGCAGACTTAGTGTCTTTGGATTTTTCCTCAGGGATAGAATTAGAAGAAGAAGGATAAAATTGATCATAAGAAGTGTCAGAGATAGGAGTGACAAACGTTCCAGACTTAAGCATGGAATTTTCTTCTTTAGGCTCATCCTGTGGTGTCCAAAAGCCAAGACCAGTTTTATCACTTTCAGGAGTTTGAGCATTTATTATCTCAGAGATCTTTGTTGATGATTTGCACCATTTTTCAACATGAGCTTTTTCTGCTTTTAGAGCAGCGATGGCTTGTTCGCGTTCAATGCTGATGATTTCATTTATAATGACTTGATCTTTCAACTTTTCTTCTAAAAGATTTAGTTCTCTGATCTTTTCATGACATTTATCTAGCTCTTGATTTAAATGAACATTTTTATTCTCAGCTTGAGTTTTGTCATTTAGAGCATTATAAAGGTCAATCGTCAGCACATCAACATCGCGACTTCTCTCAGCTTCAGGCAGAGAGGGATTTGTAGAGATAGATACCTGAGATGATATGTAGCTCATAGAAGGTTCAGATGGTTCTTCCACTTCTTCTTTAATCTCGGCCATGAGGAAGATATTAGCGACTTCTTCTTCATCAGAACTTGATTCTTCTAATTCAGCCCAGTCGTGTTCTTCAGCGATGAGACCTTTACCTTTTCGCTTGTAGCTTTTCAGCTTTTGATATTTGTTCTTCAGCTTTAGGTATTTGTCATCACTGTATCTTCTTGAGGTAGAAGGCTTGAAGACCTTTTTAGACCTGCACTCACTAGCAAAGTGTCCAATCTTTTCACAGTTATAGCAAGTGGCAGTAGCCTTATCAACAGGAGTTGATTTTGGCTTTTCAGTAAGAGAGAGAGGCTTATTTCTTCGGAAATTCCTCTTTCTTGCAAATCTCTTAAAAGAGTTTGTCAAGAGGGCTAAGGACTCATCGAAATCTGAAAGATCAGGGTCTGATAGATCCTCAGATTCAGAATCTAACTCAGTGATTGTGAGAGTAGATCGCTGAGATGGAATTATCTCTGAAGAGACTAAAGCAACATGACTGCTTTTGGAGTCTTTAGAATCTTTTACAAGATTCTTTTTCAGGAGATTCAATTGCTCATAGTTGAGGAATATTCCATACAAAGTGCTTAGAGAGAGAGAATTTAAGTCTTTTGTCAGCTTAAGACATATTGAATAACTGTCCCAGCTTTCAGGAAGACATTCTAAGAATTTAGTCAAGACCTCAGAATTAGAATAGGTCCTACCAACAGTTCTTAGATCAATGATTAAGCAGTTAAACCGCTGATGAACGTCAAAAAGAGATTCATTCTTACCAGCGATGAAACTTTCATATTGTCTTACCAAGTTAATCTTTCGAGTCTCTTGGATTTCAGTGGTGCCCTCATATTGAACACATATGGTTTCCCACATTTCTATAGAAGTTTTCAGATGCATGATGGAATGGAAAACTTCACCAGGCAGAGCCATTGAGATAATGGTCTTTGCTCTTGCATCTATACCTACCTTCTTTTTGTCTTCATCACTCCACTGTCTTATTTCCTTAACGACATAGCGTTCAGGGACAACTTCAGTGGTGGCAGTAGCGGGAACTGCAGCTATAATCCTAACAGGTTCATAGGGTCCATTTTCTATATATTCAGGTATAGTAGGATCAGCACCTTCAAGAAATAACATCATTCGATTTTTCCATAGAGAAAAGTTATCTCTGCTAAATCGAGGAGGTTTAGAAAGTGAACAATTATCATAGTAGTTTGTGTTTGTGTTAAGTGCCATTTAGAATAGAAAAGAAGAGAATAAAGCAAGATCTTGTTTATTAGATTAAACAAACTACTCTGATACCACTTGTTGGTCCCTAAGGTGCTTAACAAGTTTGTAGAAGAGGGGGGGGGGGGGGGGTTTGAATACAAACACAGAATTTAAAGTTTAATAAATTGTTTATTGATAAATCAAAAACAATTTACAAGTTTGTTGCGGAATAAGATTAAGACCGACTCAATCTAAACAAACTTAAGAAACACTAAGATGGTTGCACAAGAATTTCAGAGAATGGGGGATTAAGGAATATAGAAAACAAAGGTTTCTATTTGGAATTCATGGATTGAGCACACCCTCAGATGGAGGGGTGAACTTCCTATTTATACCCTATGTATTAAATGCATGGCAGGACACTTTACACGTGGCGTTCACTGATTGGGTTTAGAAGTCTGACTTTGGGAGACATGCTTTCGGCCGGATCATGAACAGTGTAGTTGACAGAGTTGTTGTATGAATTATGGCAGAGGCATGTCCTGTCTGACACATCGTACTGAGTTGTGCAAGGTAAGACAAATAGAAACTTGAGGTATAAGCTTTGTGATCATTCAATCGCTGAATATCTCATTCTTCAGAGATATCAAGAGTTCAACGATCGCTGAAGCTTTACTCATGTTCCTTCGCGTATAAGTAGAGTTGTCTTTGCTTCACTGATATCCGCATCAGGTCACTAGTAGACTTCTCTTTGTTCAGCAGCTTCGTCTTCGATTCAGCTATGAACATCTGTTGACACGAGACTTGTCTTCAGGGATTACGTTACTGTTGGTCAACCTTATAAGGCCTATATGGTGGTGGAAGTTGGTCAACCTTCTAAGGCCAAGGCGAAGAAGATTGACAAAGGCAAGGGGAAAGCGAAAAATCTTGCCCCTCGGAAAGGAACTTTCAAAAAGAAGTTCAACTGTTATAATTGTGGCCAACCGGGTCACATGGCGGCTGATTGCAAGTTGCCCAAGAAGGAAAATCCGCGCCAAGCTCACATGATGAACGAAGACTTGGTGGCTATGATCACGGAGTTTTCGGCCATGGGACTTGCTACCATGGTTTCGGAGGAGAACGTGATTGGTTCGAACTCTATGGATTGGTGGGTTGATACTGGAGCTACCCGTCATGTGTGTCATGACAAAAGCAATTTCATCTCCTACAAAGATGTTGATGATGGGCAAAAGCTCTATATGGGAAATGCCGCCACTACTGATGTTAAGGGCATTGGAGATGTGCTTCTAAAGATGACTTCCGGAAAAGAGCTCAAGATTAGAGACATTTTGTACACACCGGAGCTTCGGAAGAACCTTGTGTCGGGTTGGTTGCTTAACAAGTTTGGTTTTAAACTTGTGTTTGAGTCGGACAAATTTGATTTGTCCAAGAATGGTATGTATGTGGGAATGGGATATGCCTTAGATGGCATGTTTAAGTTGAATGTAACCGTTATCAATGGAATGAATAAAACTGGTACTAGTTCTGTTTATTTGCTTGAGTTTTCAAACGTTTGGCATGGCCGTTTAGGACATGTAAATTTTAATTCCATTCAACGTTTAATTAAACTAAACTACATACCGAAATTTGATATTGACTCGAATCACAAGTGTCCCACATGTGTAGAATCCAAACTTACTAGAACGTCTTTCAAATCGATTGAAAGAAAAACGGAACCCCTTGATTTAATTCACACCGATGTGTGTGATTTAAAATCAATTCCTACTAGAGGTGGGAACAAATACTTCATCACGTTTATCGATGATAGTACGAAATATTGCTACGTGTATTTACTTAAGAGTAAAGATGAAGCAATAGACAAGTTTATCTTGTATAAAAATGAAGTTGAGAATCAACTTAACAAGAAAATCAAGGTGGTTAGAAGTGATAGGGGAGGTGAATATGTTTCACCGTTTGCTGAATTTTTTCTAAAAATGGAATTCGACATGAATTCACAGCACCCTACTCACCTCAGCAAAACAGTATGGCTGAAAGAAAGAATCGCACCTTGAAAGAAATGGTAAATGCCATGTTGATTAGTTCTGGCCTAAGTTAGAACATGTGGGGGGGGGGAGCTATTTTATCGGCTAATTATCTTTTAAATAAGATACCCCGCAAGAAACAAGATGAGACACCGTATGAACTTTGGATGGGAAGAAAACCATCTTACAAGTTAGGACCTAAAACAGTGGATTGTGTATTCATTGGATATGCACAAAATAGTAGTGCGTATCGGTTTCTTGTGTATGAATCTAAAAATCCCGAGATACACAAGAATACAATTATGGAGTCAAGAAATGCTTCATTCTTCGAGGATGTGTTTCCTTGTTTGAACAAGGAAAATCAAACTTCATCTTCTAAAGGCAAAGAAATTATTTGAGAGGATGAACAAATTCTATCTGATGAAGAAGATGTGGAACCTAGAAGAAGTAAACGGGCTCGGGTTGAAAAATCATTTGGTCCCGATTTTCTCACCTACGTGGTGGAAAGTGAACCTAAAACCTATCCTGAGGCGGTCACGTCTTCGGAGGGACCTCAATGGAAAGAATCCATCAAGAGTGAGATAGAATCTATCTTACAAAACCATACATGGGAACTAGTGGACCTACCACCGGGTTGTAAGCCACTAGGTTACCGTTGGATCTTTAAAAGAAAGATGAAAGCTGATGGCAGTATTGACAAATACAAGGCGAGATTAGTGATCAAAGGATATAGACAAAAGGAAGGTCTAGATTACTTTGATACTTATTCGCCGGTGACAAGAATAACATCCATTAGATTGATGTTAGCTATTGCAGCTATTAGAAATCTGCAAATTCACCAAATGGATGTGAAAACTGCTTTTCTAAACGGAGATTTAGAAGAAGAAATCTATATGGAGCAGCTCGAGGGATTCGTTGCCCCGGGACAAGAGAACAAGGTTTGTAAACTTATTAAGTCCTTGTATGGCCTAAAGCAAGCTCCAAAGCAATGGCATCAAAAGTTTGATCAAGCCATGTTAGAAAGCGGTTTTAAGATAAATGAGTGTGATAAATGTGTTTACATGAAAGACACTACTCATGGATATGTCATCTTTTGTTTATATGTTGATGATATGCTTATCATTGGCAGTGATGACAAAATGATAAAGTCCACAAAGGATATGTTGAAATTTAAATTTGACATGAAAGATTTGGGTTTAGCAGATGTGATTCTTGGGATAAAAATCACAAGAACCTGTTGGATCAAATAATTGTATTCAAGATTAAAGGGTCTAAACTGTATTTGTTTGATAGTTACAGTTCAGGGTTTAAACTGTAATAAGTTAATAGTTATTTGTAAATGGGCCTAAAGCCTGTTAGAAAGCCCATAAAGGTTAAAGCCCATATGGCCTAGGTATTTAAAGTTTTGTTTAATTAGTTTTTAGGTTAACTCTGATAATATTCTAGTTAATAGCCGTACGTATTCTCTGTATTCAAGGGTATCAAGAACACTCAAGTGTTTCATTGTTTATTCAAGGGATTGGTATGTTATTCTGATCTTATTATCTCTTGATTATTATTGTGTTGCTTGATTACTTGATTGATTATTTACCAACTAGATTAAACTGGGATAACAAGTGGTATCAGAGCCTAAAAGAATCAAATTTTTTTTGAAGTTACTATTCATCGAAGTTACTATTCATCGAAGTTACTGTTCATCGAAATTTTTTTTCCCATCTGATTTCATGAATCTATGTGCGTTTATGTTTAAGATTGATCTGATTAGGTGTGTTTTGCGTTACTGAACACTATCTGATTGATTAACTGCATTAGAAAGTATCGAGTGATTGAATTTGTGATTTTGAGTTTTTTGGATTCAAAGAGAGTCGACACTGTGTTCTTCATAATCGATGCATGAAAGTTGAAATTAATCTTTGATTTTGATTGAATATTGATCGATACTTGTTTCTGGGCACAAAGGTGTAATTTCTGCATTCAATTTCTAGGTTAAAGTGATTTTTGTGTTGAGTATTGTTGCTGTTCATCGACGTTCTGGGATGTTTAATAAGAACATACCGGTCGAAACAAGTTTATCGGTCAAAGTCACATTACCGGTCGAATAATATATCGGTCTAAGACACTATCGGTCCATACCTTTGTATCGGTCAAAGCCTATATCGGTCTAGTCCATTAAAGGTCGAATACCCTTTACCGATCCTTAGCAGTATCGGTCTATCACTATACCGGTCGAATTCACCATATCGGTCCATTCTCAATACCGGTCGACCGAATCATATCGGTCAAACACCTTGTATCGGTCAAAGACCAATACCGGTCAAAGCACTCTATCGGTCGTGTAGTATACAGGTCTTTACAAGTTCCCGGTCGAACTCTCTACCGGTCTTTACAAGTCTCCGGTCGACTCAATATCGGTCGAAGCACATCCCCGGTCGATTTTTACAAACTGTAATAGGGCATCTAAATGTCAAAAAAAAAATTCTCTAGGGGCGCTGCCCCCATACCCCCGCAAAGGCATTGCCCCTTGACCCCGTGCTAAGTCTGCGAAGGGGGACAAAGTTCTGTCCGAGTTCAAATTTTTTTTGGTATTATTTAAAGCTTTATACTGATTGAAAGGACTGCATTTAATTATTTTTGGAAATTTATTTTTCTGAAAATTTTTGAGTGTGGTTTTTATTTTGATTCTAACGATCTCATCTAGTTGGTTGCCTTGGTACAGAAAAGTTTGATTACTAACCATACAGCCAGGATGTCGAATCAGCTAAATATGTCTGAAGGTTATAGCCATGATTTTAACAACATGACTCTTTCAGAAGTAAAAGCAAAGGCTAAATATCTTGCTGGACAGTTATCAACATCATCTCGCATGATTGATGAGTATGACAAAGAGGACAAAATGCTCAAAGCTGAGAACAAGGCTTTACAGATTCAGAACTCATCTCTTCTTATTCAGATCAATGCTTTAAAAGAAAATTCAAAAGATTCTGATTCTTTTATTGACTTTGCAGGAATAATTGAGTCTATAGAAAAAGAGATCTTCGATCTTCAAGTAAAGTTGAAAAGATCTGAGTCAAGCTCTACATGGTCTAAGAAGGATGCAATGCAAAGAGAGCTTGAGGAGCTTAGAAGGAGTACAAGTGTTGCAAGAGATACTAGTGAAGGACTTAGAAAGATAAATTCTCAACTCTGTGCCAACAGAGATAAGTTTAAAGATAAAGTTCCCAGTCTTGAGGTTGAGATTAATAAGCTGAAAGAAAAGGCAACCCAAGACAAAGACAATGCAACAGCTCAAGATGAATCGTTGAAGATTGAAAAAGAGAGAAAAGAATTTGCCAAGAAATTCTCTGATTTCTCCAGAAAAGCCTTTGAAGAGAAGAAAGCATTAGAGCTCAGATGTGTTAAGCTTTCTCAACAAGTTTCAGACTTTGAGAAAGTTATCATTCTTGAGAGAGAAAAGGCTGAGAATGAGAAGAAGAAAGCTGAGCTGAAGGATATACATACATACTTTTATGAAGAAAAGAAAGTGTTTGAAACTGAGATAGCTAAGCTGACAGGAAAGTTATCTGATTTGTCAACAAACTTTCTGAAGGAGAAGAATGCAAAATCTGAGTTGCATAAGAAGTTTGATCTGATTAAAAAGGAAAGAAACAGTTTGTCTTCAAAGATAAAGGAACTTGAAGAGATCGTCTTCAAGGTGAAGCTGACTGAACACAAGACTCCAGAGTCAATAGCTCAATCACCAAGAGATGATCTAGCTGATTCAGATAGTTCATTAAAAACAGCTTCGAGTTCACATTTTTCAAATGTTTTCTATAATCCTTTCTATGATTTAGATGATTGTCTTACTTCTAAATCTACTAATCAGATTCGTCCTTCTAACCTTTTCTATGACAAAAATGTTGATGGTTCAGGTAACTTCAAGAAGACTAAGTCTCAAAAGAAAAGCTTCTGGAGAAGGCATGATGAGAAAGAAAGAGGAAACTGGATTTGGAGAGTTAAAGGATCCTCGGAGGAGAAGAAGAAAGAAGAATCATTTGTGCATACATCAAATGCTAAATGGAACTATGCTACAAAAGGTAAAACTTTTGGCAAACCTGGTCTAGTTTACACTATCAATCAACTGATCAGGTTAGCTCAAAAGAAAATTAGTTATTCCTACTGTGGCTCAAATGATTTTGTCAGAAAAGATTACGTTAATAACTGGTATGGTTTTTATTTCATCTGTCCTACTAGAACTGCAACTAACCAATTAGGACCCAAATACCAGTGGGTACCAAAAGCTAAATCTGTGTTGCAGGCACCCAATGTTTAAGGGGGAGAAAGAACAATGGCTTTTGAACAAAACAGTTCAAAACCCGAACTTAATTGTCAAAAAGAAGGCTTCTAAGTAAATCAGCTTAGAACTCGTACCTCAACGAAAAGACGACTTTTGATTTCTACAGATCAGGACTCTTGCCTCATTGTCGAAAAAATGACTTCTAAGTACAACAGCTTAGGACTCGATCTTCATTGGAGAAGATTAAATACTATTCTCACCGGAGAATATGTACAATGGCTTCTAATCACATCGGATTAGAACCCACACTTCAGTACTTTATTTTTTTTGTTTTCTATTTAAAAAAAAATTACATTCAGTTAAGGGGGAGAATATCTGTGATATTAATAGATTTTTGGATACTTAAATGCTTATCTGACCGTGTGTTCTTAAAGATAAATGCTTGCGTTTTATCTTGTCAATATACTTTGTCAAGTATTCATACACATAACGGTTCAGAACATTCTATTTAACTTTGTTATTACCATGTATCAAAAGTTAAATCTTTCTATGGTAATACTCACATTCTTTGTATTCACTGTTGATTGAATCAAACATCATTTCATATGCTTTCATTGAAAATATGTTTATATATTGTTCATATAAACAACATTCGTTTTTGATTCTCCAGCATATTATTCTTCATGACAAATTGATATGAGCTTATTGCCAACCACTTTTAGGTTGAGGGGGAGAATTGCATCGTCAAACACAACTGTTTTGACTTCTTCAAAACTTTTATTCTTCATGTAACAAGTGGTATTTGTGCTTACATGTACGAAAAGCCTGTTGAACAACATATTCTTTTAGGAAAATACATGGGATTCAGTGTGAGAACTTAACAGAACTTCCATGGATTCCCGATAACCAGTGTTTCCTACCCAGGAAGTATTCCCTGAGTGATTGAGGGGAGAGGGTTCAAAAGAATTGAGTGATGGTGTGTGAAGAGGTAAAATGGAAAAGAGATATTGGTTAGAAGTGAGCATTAAAAGAAAGAGGGTGAGAGAACAAAGTAAAAGATTATTAAACTCTGCACCAAACTTCTTTCTGAGCCGGGCAGCGACATAATTTGATTGGTTCACATTTTTTTGGTGACCATCATTGAAAAAGACACCTAGCCCATGCCATATCTTGCATACAACCCCACCAGCTACTCATTCTTTTCTCAAAAAAAGAATGTTTTACATTTTCTGGGGAAGCAACACATATGCTATTGGTTCTTCATTTGGAAGATACTAATATTGAAAAAGAAAGAAAGTTGCCCCACCTTCGAACTCTTTCTCATGCACATTGAGTCTTTGTATAATTTGTTGCTGTCTCAACAAGTTTACATATTTTGAGCCTATATTAAAAAGCAATCATTTATGCTTAATTTCTTTCATACACATGCACGAGCACACAGAAATTTGTTTTCTGTCAGAACGTTCATAGATAACCATGTGTTATTCGATGATTGAATGGAAGACCTGGGGAGCCAACATCAAAACCAGCTCCTTATATAGTAACTTTATGTTACTGACAGGCATTCTAACTGAGTCATTTGTTGATTCAGGGTTATAACTCTTAAACTGTTTGAATTTGCAAAGATTTAAACGGTTACAATTGACTATTTTTATCTGAAAAGATTGAAATAATCACTCTTTCCATCTGGGAAGACTGCTCTTATTTCCATACAGGGCTCGTTACATGAAGACTGTGCTTACGTGATCATACTCAATGGGGGAGATTGTCTTGAAAAGGGGGAGATTGTTTTGCAAAGTTTTGATGATGATGATTCTCACCACTCATCAAAAAGGGGGAGAAGATACAAAAAGGCAGAATACTCAAAGAAGGAGAATATAATCTGAAGACTGCTGAAGGTATTTAAAGATATCAAGTTTTGAAGTTTTGAAGCTATCAATGTCATATCTGAAGAAAAGTGAAGACCCAAAGACAATTGCAAATTTTTTTAATCTTCAATCCAAAGGGGGAGATTGTTGGATCAAATAATTGTATTCAAGATTAAAGGGTCTAAACTGTATTTGTTTGATAGTTACAGTTCAGGGTTTAAACTGTAATAAGTTAATAGTTATTTGTAAATGGACCTAAAGCCTGTTAGAAATCCCATTAAGGTTAAAGCCCATATGGCCTAGGTATTTAAAGTTTTGTTTAATTAGTTTTTAGGTTAACTCTGATAATATTCTAGTTAATAGTCGTACATATTCTCTGTATTCAAGGGTATCAAGAACACTCAAGGGTTTCATTGTTTATTCAAGGGATTGGTATGTTATTCTGATCTTATTATCTCTTGATTATTAATGTGTTGCTTGATTACTTGATTGATTATTTACCAACTAGATTAAACTGGGATAACAGAACCCAAAATGGTCTGGTGTTAAATCAGACACATTATGTGGACAAGATTCTTGAGAAATTCAATGAAGGAGATACTAGTATATCTAGAACTCCAATTGATACTAGTCAACATCTATCTAAGAATAGAGGGGAAGGTGTTGAACAAGTAGAATACTCAAGAATAATTGACAGTCTGATGTATCTTATGAGTTGTACTAGACCTGACTTAGCATATGCAGTGAGCAGGCTAAGTAGGTATACTAGTAATACCAGTTTAGAACACTGGAAGAGTATTACTAGATTGTTAAGATATCTAAGATACACACGTGAATATGGACTGCATTATGGAAAATATCTTATCAATCGCACACCTACCAAACTATTAAACTATTTCACTCCATTTGAAGTTCTATTCAAACTCAAGCTTGAATATTATCATTTCAGAACACTATTTGTTTGTGTTTTGTCTCTACATCTCCTATTCATCATGACAAATTCCAATCTCGAGTTGAGCCACACATATTTCCAGGATATCCTTTTGGCTGTAAATCATATAAGGTTTTCATATATTTACCAAACAAACTTCCTATTATAGGAATGTTAATATTTGTGAATTTGAATTCCCTTATCTCACCACTACTGCACCTTTTGATATTTCCTTGCATATGTTTCCCTTAGATACTTTATCACATACTATCCCATACCTAGTTTCACCAGTAAACCCAGACCCTATTTCACCGGTGAACTCATACATGAATGAAACATTTCATCATTCCACTCATTCCTCACTTGTTGTTGATCAGTATCCTATCATTTGGAAGTCAACCCGACCTCATAAACCTCTTGCCCACTTAAATAATTATGTTTACAGTCATGTCACTTCTGCTTTTTCTGATTGTTATTCTGGTTTTTGTCGTCATACCATGACTAACTTGTGCATCCAAGACCCATGTTTATGTCCTATTACTTTTAAATATTGATGGTAAATCTTTCATAGCTAATGTTATATCTG
Source organism: Arctium minus (assembly GCA_954870635.1). Classification (NCBI taxonomy): domain Eukaryota; kingdom Viridiplantae; phylum Streptophyta; class Magnoliopsida; order Asterales; family Asteraceae; genus Arctium; species Arctium minus. The sequence continues at coordinate 165,072,275 of OX941081.1, read as the reverse complement.
TGATATATCCTAAAAACTATCATGACGTAATAGATAATCCTATATGGCAATATGTTATGGCAAAAGAATTTGTAGCACTAGAAGCAAATAATACATGGAAAATTAGTTCCATTGCCACATCATAAATGTGCAGTAGGTTTCAAGTGAGTTTACATAAGGAAATTTAATAAGGATAGTAGTACTAAGAGACATAAAGCTCGTTTAGCAGCACAAGTGTGACACCCCAAAATAGGGTAAATAATACTTATGAAAAGAAAAGGGAAATGGTTGAAAATGGTCAATTATGCCATTTAAAGAAAGTGAAAAGTGAATAAAGGAGTTTGTATTCATTTGGACAATAAAATATTAAAATCTTTTATAGAAGGGGTTAAAGTGTAAATTCTAAAAAGTTAAGGGGCAAAACTACCAAATATTCGAACTTGAGGGCCTGGTTTGCAAAAAAAAAAATAGAAAATCTGATCTGGGTATGGCTTTTCGATTCCGCAGCATATAGGGCTAATTTGGCCATGATCTTGGTTACATTTTCACCATATTTGAAGTATTTATGTCCTCTACCCATTAGATACACTTACCTTCATTACTTTCAAGAAAATGAGAGTTTTAGAGAGAGAGAAATGGAAGAAACCATGGGAGTTAAGTTATGGTTCTTTTCTTCAAATTTGAGGTAAAATATTTAACTCAATCTTGTGATTTTTATGTTCATAGCTTTGTTTTTAAGTTCTCTATCGAACCCCAATAATCTCATATTTCATATTTACGTTTTAATGGATCTATTTGGTGTTCAAAATTGTTGGGTTTTAGTTTTAAAAACCTAAACTTAAATGAGAAAATGGAGCTCATTTCTTGAAAAAAAATTGTCTTATTTATGTCAATATGTTAGTAAAAATGTTAACAAGACTTTAGTACAAAAAGAACGAAGAAAAAAGAGCAAAAAACGAGTGAAAATGAAGCTCGAAAATGGTCAAAAATGGAGTTTTACGTTTTTGTTGGTTTTAGGCTATAGGTACCACTTGAACATTTAAGTCATAAAAAAATATGAGGATGAATTTTAAGGGGTTGAACTCGATACCTCATATTAGAAACAATGTCTTACCACCGGTCTAAGGAACTCTTTTGTTGATTTAAGGCATTGGAAAATTGTTATTATTATCATTTAATTATATTGACCAAGAAGTTACATTATGGCCTTGGAGTTCTGAATAATTCGAGTTTAGCAATGATATTTTTTTCCCGAAAATCTTAGAGAGGTCGTTGGACTTTATAAAATGTAATTTTAACCCGGTTTCAATTACTTGAGCTTATTAAATTACCAAAATACCCTTATAATTAAAGAATCAGTATTTTAAACAATACTTGGGTATTTTGATTTATAAAATACCAACATGGTTGGGGACTTGGTATTTTAGTAATTTATTTCTACAGGAATGATTACAGTAATCATTTTAGTAGATGATTTAATAATGAGATTAAAGTGTCACTACAAGAAAAATGACCTTTAGGGAAGGTTTTGTTTTGTATTTAAAAGTTTTAAAAGCTTCTCTAAAATCTTTAGAGAAGCTTTTCAATTCCGTCAACAAGCTTCTCTATATAACGGTAGCTAAAGGTTTTAGGGAGGGTTTTCAAATGGTGCATTTTTGTTAGCTTTTAGAGACGTTTTTTTGGGGCTTTAGATATACTTTCAAAGCTTCTCTAAAGGTTAGTCAACTTATTTTAAGAAGCTTCTCTAAAAGTGTTTATTAGTGACGCTTTTTAAGTATTTGTGACGGTTTAAAAGCGTTACTAAAAAATACTTTTAGAGAAGGTATATGGAAAACCTTCTCTAAAGATATTGGCTTTAGTGACAATTTTTAATATCCTTCTCTAAAGGTCCCCATTTAGTTACACTCCCAAGACCTCTAAAATTAATCTTTAGATATACAAACTCAAAACCTTCTCTAAAATTAATCTTTAGATACACAAACTCAAAACTTTCTCTAAAAGTTATATTTAGTTACACTTTTAGAAAAACAATTCCTTCTCTAAAGAGTGAATTTTATTTTAATTTCATCCACATTTTTGCCGGATATTTATATTTAATTATATACCATAATAAAATGAAACAAATAAATAATATTAATATTAATAAGAACAACTTCATAAAAATCACAAAACAATAAAATTTCATAGATTTTATCTTATAAAAGACAAGAACTCTTTTAAAACAAACACTAAAGTTCAATTTCAATTCGTGCATCCATCCAAATTTATCCAAAAAAAAATCATATTAGAATGTTTATTGTGCGAGCCTCGGAACCATGGTCATGAACATTTAGGAAAGGTGAAAAATTCGAAAGCGGTTGGCTAGATATAATGACCTCACCATTTGGCGCAGCTCAGCCACTTCATCCTACATATCATACCTCTAATAAATCAAAGAATTCAATCTGAAACAAGATAAAATGATTTCATAAAATGAGCATCAAATAGATCTAATAAATCCGATTTAATTGTATAAAATTTGACATAACCCCACAAGGTTAAGGTTTGAACCCTCTTTGATTTATGAAAATATGATTAAAATAACAAAATTGGACAAAGAAACTCAAAGAATCACCGTAAAATTTGATTATGGTTACCTGAAAGAGCAGATACGGTCTTCAAAACTTTTCTCTTGTCTCTTTCATCAAGCAAATCCAATTTCAGAATGAAGTTCTGGAATCAAAATTCAGAAAATGAGTCAAAGCTATGAAACTATAAAATGGTTTTACAAAGATTTGTATGGTCCAAAAGTTTTTCAGAAATCAAGAAAGTGCTCCCAAAAGTTTAAAAATAGAGGAAACAAAAAGATATTTACTAATGTTCTGAAAACAAATCTGAGCCGCAGCAGATCCTTCACCAGCAAGCTTATTTTCAAGACAACTGCAAGTTCAAGAATCATCCAACATTGTTACATTTCCTAACATAAAGATTTACAGGTGTATGTTGGATTTCCAACAATGTCAAATAATTTCAATACTTCACTCTTGTTTTAAGACCACCACAATGCGTCCATGGTATTAATTGCATACGTACCTATTAAGTACTTCAAATTCTATATTACTTACTCAAGTTATCACATATGCTCATTGTTTTGCAATAGGTTGCCTTGTCACGAAATTGTTCATATAAATATTATGGATAGATTCTTCAAAGAGTTTCTCTTCATCTGGTCTGCATAAAGGTTTAGAATCATAATAAATAAATAAAATAAAGAAACACCTATTATTTGTTGATGACCATTGTTCACTACAAGAAATAAATGGACCATGGAAACAAGCAATCATATGCAAACTACAATTAGAATTACAGAAATCGACATTCCGCATGATTATGACCCCACAATTCTTCTTGAAGACTAAGCTTTTCAACTTCATCAACACCACTTGATTTATTTTGCTTCAACTAACTTCAACTTTCTCCTTTACCCCAACACTATCATTTGATGTGTTCCTTCGTCGATGTTTGTTCTTTCCAACACAAGTCTTAACACCTAAAGAAACTGTTAATTTTCACAAGCAGTATTTGATACTAAAAAGATGAGATTAAAAAAAAGGTGTGTAAATATTTATGATCAAAGAGTGGTAAAATACCATCACTGGAATTCATCTTCTGCAATTGCTCTAAATCTCTGCAGTCTGCACTCTGCAATGCAAACAAGTAAAGCAACATGATTCGAACATAGTTAAGGGAGTTCTAAGTAACCAAAAGAGTGTGTACATGAGGTAATAGGAACAAGAAAAAAACATCAAATACAGATATATAAATTATCAAGAAATTCATTTCATATCGGTATGGTTTTCAAAATCAGCAACGACAATTGGTTTCTCACTTTGTCGCCAGTCTCTTCAGTATCATTTGATGTCTTCTTTCGTCTTTTGAGTCTGTTTTTTTAGAACATTTTGGTCTTAACCCCTAAAAAGAAACGTCTTACAACAGTTAATTTCACAAGCAACATTTGGTACTAAAAAGATGAGATAAAAAAAGAGATTGTAATTCTTTATGATCAAAGAGGGGTAAAATACCTTGGCTGGAATTCATGTTTTGCAATTGGTATAATTCCCTGCAGTCTGTGCAATGCAAGCAACAGGATTCAGATAAATTTAGGGGCATTCTAAGTAAGCAAACGAAAGACTAAGTACAAGAGGAAATAGGAACAAGAAAAAACATCAAATATGAAGATAGCAGACAATGAATCAAGAAATTCGTTTCTATATTTATCACAAGAAAAATTGTTTACAAATAAAAAGATCTGGATTCCATTTGTTGGATGAAAACACATAGAACCTTTACGATTTCAAACTGTTTGAAAAACCCTAAGAAACCAAGGACTATGTTTCGGCTAAAGTTTAAAATCGCAACAGGAAACAGAGACTATAATCGAAGAAAAATACAACCTGACTAATAAAATAAACAAACAATCAATTTTTGTAATTCTAATTGTAACACATGAAAACATATAAAATCACCTGAATACTAAACTCACTCAAATATGTAAACTACCTGAGAAAGAGGGACATAGATGTTTTTTTGACACAAATCTTCCAATTCCTTTATGAGTACTTCTGAGCCAATGACCATTTGGTAGAAATTCCTGGATACTTAATTTTCCTTTTCTGTAATTTGTGGTAACAGCTTGCTGGAGTACATCTTTTTGCACTGATACCATCTGCTAGCAAGGATGGAGTTGATCTGATTGCAGTAAGCACCAGTTTTCTATGCTTTATAATAATTATTTTCAAAATTTTCAATAGTAAGTAAAGTATTCGATGATGCAGTTATGTAGTCACTCTGTTCTTGGGATCTATGTAAGAGGCCTACAGCCTTGGAAGCTCTTCAATATCCTTTCTTCCAGGTAGAACCCCCAAATTGCAAAAATTATATCAATAAAAGGGTTAAGTTATTATGGTTAGAAAAGGATGAGCAAAACCATTTTTTATGTTGAAATGTGCAGAGTTGTTACTATGTTCCACCTTCTCCTCGGCCTAAAGCCACTACTATTGGTAGAACACCTCCATCAGGTTTGTTGATTCAATTGTCCCATCCATTTAAGTTTTTTATTTTTTTTCTTTCAAGTGTTGTGTTGAAGAATATGATGATGATGATGATGCAGGTGTATTAAGCGGGAGGAGGGGCGTGGAGCAGAAAGGTAGCAACAAAAGATATCCTTTGCCTAATTCAAAGCCGGTGGGCAATATTATAACTTCATCAGGTAAGTAAAAGTATAAAATATAATATAATAGAATTTGATTGATGATTAATTGGTTATGGTTAAGATTTGTTTTTGTTACAGGGGTGCAACGTAGATTGGAAATGAACAGTAATAGTAGTATTATAGTAATATTAATAGTAATAAACAGGTATGTGGGATTAACGACTAGTAATTAGATATGTTGGTGTATGATTATTATGTGTTGTTTTTATTTAAACATGTTTGTTGATTGGTTTTAGGATGGAGTGAATGAAAATATGAATAAGAACTGTGTGAGGCAACCAACAACACCAAAATACCAACCACCCATGAAATACAATAATCCAAGTAATTTTTTTTTAAAAACATATGTTCATATTTTATTTATTTAATTATTTATAAGAATACAAGAGAATGATGGGTTGTTGTTTTAAAGGAGGAATGTATATGGGTAAAGGAAGAGGAGTTCGTATTGGTGATACAACTGAAAAGTTGGGAAACATGACAATTGGTGCAAGAAGCAAGCAACAACAACAGATGATTAGGGGGGAAATGGTACCCACATGTTTACTGGAACGTCTGAAGGTTATAGCAGCAAGGTGGCAGGATGACATGACGTTATGATTATTATTATCATCATCATCATATAATAAATAATAATATGTTTCCATTTTGTATGTGTGTGTGAAAAGAAAGAAGGAAAGGTGTGTGCATATATCTAAAGTGTGTTATGCATGTATGAAACGAATTGTAATATGAGTTGATATATTATGCCCTAAAGTCGGAAGGTATGAAAAAAACTCATGACCGTCTGTAAATGAGTAGAAAGCATAATAAACGAGTACAAATGACAATAAACAACAGGAAGATGATTGTTGTGATTTTAGTCGCAAAGATTACCTTTGTGTTGATTGTGATTTTGTCAGGTAATAGATTACCTTCTGTACTCTGTTCATGAGAGTGATGATGGCGCCAAATTGTCTCTAAATCCAGTTTCAACAAGAAGAAAGCAACACTCACCCCGATCCATCAGCAATTTCATAGTAGAAGTTATGCTGGTATAAGCTTGACAATAGGTACCTTCAACACGTTTCCTGTGCCAGCATAGGAGCAAGATGGTAGGGTCATATCGCAATACTTTCTAATCTTTGTTGCCAATATCAATCTGGATTTTCAGATCTTTTCTTTGTTGAAGGGTGTTTTAGATACTTAACAAATTAATCAAACAATTTTTCTTAACTACTTAAGGAGTCATGTCTTGCCATCATGTGACAGGAGTAAAAATTTAAGTTCACAAATTATTTTTGCTTAAAAAAAGTATTGTGAAAAATATGAACTTTGTGTTGGCTTACATAAAGCTAGTGACTTCTAGTCCGATTTATAATACCAAGCAGAGTGATCTTCACAACAAATGGAGCTAACAACGCTAGAAAACCCTGTTGCTTCCCTAAATTCTAGATTTATAAAGATATGCTATGAGTAGAGAAAACTTTTCTTGAAATCACAATGAAGATTAAAGTGAAAAGGAAGTTGCATATTTCGATGAAGATAACAACATACCAGGTTGCGTTGCACATGTCATTTAACTTTTCGAAGGCTTTATCAAAGCAGAAGTGACAAGCAGGAAGATCCTTGATATCAGTCACCTTGCAACTTGATTTACAACACATAACCTATGCCAATTACTAGTTAATCATCAAAATGCACAAATTGTAGAACAAGAAAACCAAATGAAAATAGGATGTCATAGTACTTTCAACAAGTTATAAGAATACTTGCAAGACTATTGAATCTCCTTACGTTGTGATTGAACTTTTGAGATAAAAATAAGAAGGTTAAAAGAGTAAAATTGCATATGCTATAAGTAGCAAACAAATTCACGACAAGAAGGTGAAGCAAGTGATCTATTACAAATTAACTAGACCCTTTACAACTTCATAAACTAAATATCTTGAAGCAACAACTACACAATACAGTGAAGATGTAATTTCTAATGAACCTTTTGTGTAGTAGTTCAAGAAGATCCTCGGGTATAACACTTGATCTCTTTGTAGATGATGAGGCCTGCATAGAAAAGAAGCAATTTAACGAGCTCAAAATGTGATCATATGTTTTAGCTTCCAGAAGGATAGTGAAAATCTTAGATTAAAGATCTCAACAAAGGTAGAAACAATACTCTAATAACAAACCTAATTTATTGCAAGCAGCTGCAAGAGCCACCGAATCACAAATATGTCGATCCTGTAACCAAATCAAACATAATTTTCATCTGAAGTATAAACATAACTTCCTGATTGATTGCAATGAATCGTCAAAATGAAGATATGAAAGACAAACTATGAAGTGGCCGGCCGTATAGATGAATCCTCGAGCCCTAAAACGAGAAATCGAACAGAAATCAAAGATAATCGAAGAGAAATCGTAGTACTTGATAATCAGTTGATTCAAGGGATAGATTGTTCCGATTGTTGAAAACGGAAGAGAAATCATAGAACTTCAGGACTTGACTCTACTTTGGACTCTTGTATCAGTCGTATATACACGGTTTCCTTTCTGATTATACCTTTATTATATAAATTAAATTTATTGGAGATAAAAAAAACCTTTAGATACGCTTTGAAAATTATAAAAATGTAACTAAAAACTTTTGTTTTAATTTAGTAAAAATAAAAATATTTTTTTTATCTTTAGAGACGCTTTTGGAAGCGCATGTAAAGCTTCTGGTCAGCTTTTAGAGACGATTTTTTGTAAGAAGCTTCTCTAAAAGTTTTAGGGATGATTTTCATAGCGTATTATTTGGTTTGAGATCCTTCTCTAAAAATCATCTTACTTTTTGTTACAATTTTCAATTTTGTCATGTAGTTTCTTCTCTAAAGGTAATCTTTAGATACACAACCAAATCCTTCTCTGAAACTTCCTTCTCTAAAAGCCTTTTTTCTTGTAGTGTGTCATCTTTGGGTTTAATAAATATTGGGACATGTAACACCCTAAATTATAGAGGAAAAAAATAAAAATTTGAAAATTGGCAATATAACGGCTGTAAAATGAGTAAACATGAATAAACAATAACATGATAAATCAATCCCAAAGTATCATCCCATAAACGGTGAAATATGGTTGTGGCCTTACAAAATTAAGTCAAATGAAGAACAATATTCAACAACCTAATAATCTAACTTAGACAAGAAAGATTAAAGTCGGGTGTCGCTATTCTTCCAAAAAGTGTATTCACTATCACTGTTGTATCGGTCAATGTATCTTCCAAAAAGACCGCGCTCGACCCCAAGGTCGACCACTCAATCCCGGCGAACCACGCTGCTAGGTTGACCTGTTATACATGTCATTTTAAGAAAAAGTGTTAGGCTAAAGCCTAGTGAGATCAAACATTTGTATTTAAAGGTAATTGACAATAAGTGTAAGTAAAAATTTAGTTTGTGATAATGAAGATAATACATCTTTACCATAAGCAGAGACCTCTTGGATTAACGGGGGAGACCCGCTTACTAACACAAGTGACAGAACACAAAAGTAAGCCACTTGACAAGTTAGTAAAACCAATACACATAGAAAGTACACGCAAGGGTTTTAGGCTCGGTGGATTTAAACTTACACCCGCGGAAAATCAACTTCAACCACATAGGGTCCTTACGTTGAAATCCTCATCCAATATCGTAATACTTAGCACGTATGACTTATAACCCAATCTGATGCCTAAACGTGGCTCGACGTGAGAAACTAACGTCCCAACGTCGGACAAAATGCAACAACCAATATGGGGTCATGACTCCCAATGAAACCAAATATGCCACATAAAGCTATTAAGCTAATTGGTGATTCGACATGTGATTATATCAACCAAAACATTTACAAGTGAAAGTTTTCACATAAATACTCACATAATTTTACTAAGAGGTTCCAAGTTGCCATTTGATTCATATTCCCATATTCTAAGTCTAATACTTCAAGTCCCATCCATTCGATTCACTTTGATGTTTCAAAACCCTAGTTTTGGATCCCAAGTGTTTAGACCAAGGTTATAATAAACCAAGTTCCCATGTACAAACTTATCAACAATTCAACTTTAAAAGTTCATAAATCCAAAAATCATAGTCTTACCATAAAACCCTAAAACTCCAAAAGTTAGGTTTATGTACAAAAATTCATATAATGCAACAAATAAGGATGGAGATGTTTAGATGATGAAAATCGACATTTTAGCATGTATAAAGTTTATAAAAGTGAATGAAATCACCTTGTAGGGTTTGTAGTTTAAAACCCTAAAATCAAGTAACTAGTGAAGAGATGAGATGAAACTTGAGGAGGCTAGACTTGATCAATAAATGCTTTCAAGGACCCTAAAACACCACAATGATCATGGACTTGAGGTAGATGGAAGCATTAATGGTAAGGGAAAAAAGAGAGTGAAACTTACCATCTCCTCTAGAGAGAAAAAACCCAGCCACTCCTTCAAAATCAGATAAATGCCCTAAAATCGCAACTTTCTGATTTATACTGCAAGCCCCACGTCGGCGACTATGACCAGGCGACAATGCCATGGTCATTGTCGTGGGCAATGTTGCACCTCACCCTCAAGTTAATGAGTTTTGTCCAGAAACCACTCCCACTGTCGTGATTATTACACATGCGACTATTCCCTATGGCATAGTCGTCGGGCATAGTCGCCTAAAGCCCATCGGGCACGACTTCGACCTGAAACGACCCGAATCTTCGAAGAGGAACATAGGTTCAGATCCGTAACTCAAGTCCAAGCAACAATACATTATCGTATGTTTATTTAAACATCATAACGAACATTAACATGGTGAAAGTCTACCTGAAATTACGGGTGTTACAGGGCACTTTAAACTGGGATAGGAGTTGCACGATGTTTAAATTGATGTTTTGGAGCATCATCGAGTTTTAAACTTGGGGCTTGACTAAAGTTAGTCGAGGTTGACTGAGTTAAATGAGGGTTGACTTTTACCTCGTTTGACCCATAAGAATTTTAACGATGAGATCAAATAGAGATATTTGAGACATATTAAGAGACTTGACTTTCGAGTTTGACTTTAGGTTGGGTCGAGTTTGACCATAGTTGGATTTTAGAGGAATTAAACCATTAATTGGATATGGTGATTTGTAATGTGTAAATGTAACACCCTAAAATAGGCGAATAAAAAAAATTCGAAAATTCGGCAATATAACCTCTATATTACGAGGGTCCAATATACCCCGGAAATAGAAACCTCAACTTGTGAACAAATCCCAAAAAGGGTGATTAGAGACTCACAATAACTCTGGTTAGTTTGCATTACAAAGTTTGCAAAAGAACGGGATATAAAGATTACAACAACCTACTTAATCTAGAAATCATTCGAACTAGATTAAAATGGGTGTTGCTATTCCACTATAATCTCTCTTCACAAAAATCCCCAAAAGACTGGCACTTCGAGATCTCCTACGTGCCCGGTTGACAAGCCCGACATCCTAGATTCCACCGCTAGTGGGATATGTGAGAAAACAACAACCATAACAAGTGTTAGGACAAAGCCTAGTGAGACCTCATAAATTGCACAAATCATAAACACGAATATCATAATGCAAGACTTGTGTTACCGAACTCCGTTGCCTCATTTGTTATTCCCACTTGCAACAATGTTCCAAACCTGAACATAACACATAAGAGATATCCCTTGAAAATGCGGGGGAGACCCGTTTCCATCGGGGTGACATATACACGGGAGTGGAGTCACCCATGATGTTATTGGATTACATCTCATGTCCCGGTCCTAGTTCCCATGCCATTAAGACATCACAACCTCAAACCATATGCATTGCCTTTATTGCCTACTTCATCGAGTTACACCTCAAGGTCTTACGGGACATTATTGTCTATCCATATCTAGACGAGTTACACCTCAAGGGCCCACGTCCCCCTATTGCCTACTCGCTAGTAAACCATAATGGCCAACAACAATGGTCCAATTTAGCATAAAACTAGATCCTCGTGCACAAGGAAATAGAAATCCACAGTCTTATTAGATGATCACATACGGATAAAATATACCCAATATATATATATATATATACATATATACATACTTCATTTGACAACTCATTTACACCACATTCTTCATACAAGGTTTTCATAATGTTAGGATGTCTTGTTGTTCTATAATGACCATTCATCTTCATATCTCAAATAGTTCATAAATCATGTTTAGAAAGCATTACTAGAATAATGGATTAGGTTTCTCATCCACATTTTCAAGGATCCATAGCTACCTAGGTCACACCCAAAAATAGAGTCTCCTCATGTATTTTCTTATGTGATCGTATAGATTTAGCCAAGAAGTTATTAAATAAGCATACAAATACAAGGAATAGGGTTTGTAGAAGAAAACTCACCTTGTAGAGTTATACACAAACCCTAGATGATGAGACTTGAGAGAAGAGAATGGAGACTTGAATGCTCAACCCCTAGAGGCCAAAATTGATGACCAACAACCCTAGGTTAACATCATAAATACAATGTAAGGATCTCTCTAAATAGCAATGAATGAGGAGACATGGAACCCTACCTTTGAATCCTCCAAAAATCGCAGCCCTAGAGTTCCAAAATGCCAAAAACATGGAAAAAGGGGAAAAATCCCGCATTTGACCTGCAGAGGTCTTCCCGCGGTTATGGCCGCGGCTATGGAGTCGCACCGTAAGTCGCACGTGTCCTTGGCCCGAAGACTCCAGTGAGTCCTGCGGCTTTGTTCGCGGTTTCCAAACCTCGGTGTAGCCTGCGCAAGTCCCTGTTTGCTATCCAACTCTAAGCCTTAAACACTTATGCTTGGCAACTTCACACACATACACTTCATGCACAAATACGCATGAACTCTTTTATAATCGATATAACCACGTACATGCCTGAAGTATTACACTAGTCACATCTATTCATACGGTGTGACGGTCTTAAGACGAAACACGAGCTTAAACGGAGTGCGACTCAACGAGACATAAATATACATATAAGTGTGTATATATATATATATATATATATATATATATATATATATATATATATATATAAAACGAGTGTTCAAATATGGCTATGGAGTGACTTGAGAATTTCGGGCTGTTACAGTAGATCTTCATTCAGGAGCTACTAGTAGTCGATTTACACGAATATGTGAGTTTTCAAGAGACTTACAATGGGATGCATGTCTATGTACAAATTTATTTTGAGCATTATATGATTTGTATGGTGATCCATATGTATGCATGACATTTCATCTTACATATATGTTACATTATATTTTACATGTACGTCATTTATGACCAGTTGCATGCTATATGTTTATTTTTTTCAGAGAACTTTAGCATGCTATTTCATAAGATAGTTTTTATGATCACTTTTGATGGGTGGACATTTGATCAGTAATTCATAAGCAAGTGACATGACTTTGACAAGTGGATGATCGAACATAATAGGCAAGTTTACAGGGCGTGTGAGTGACTAAATGACCAATACCCAACCAATAAATTTCTGAAATATCTTTTCTTTCAGCGTTGCATGTTCTCAGAAACTGCATACTACTTGATACAAAGTTTACAAGTGACATGTGTAATGTGAAAAGATTTTATTTACGCAAACCATAAACTTATGGAGCTTTATAAGCTGACTCTAATATACATCTCAGGGACAGAAGGCTCATGAAGATGTATACATTAAAAGACCACCAGGGTGCAATGTACAAATCTAAATTGTGTATGTAAGCTCACAAAATTGTTGTATGAACCTAAATGTGGGGTCAGAAATAACTAAGTCTGGTTAGTACTGCTAGGTGAAGAAAGATTACTACTGCTAGTAGAATTAATACTGCTTGAAGAGTTAGTGCTGCTACTTGAATAGTTAGTACTGCTTGGAGAGTTAATACTGCTAGTAGTTAGTACTGCTTTAAGATTAATACTGCAAGCATGGTTAGTACTGCCATGGTACAAAGTTAATACTGCTATTGAGTTAATGTTGCTTCTGAAGATAAAGATGAATTGATGCGGAAGAATAGGAGATGAAGATAATTATGGTATTGATGCTGAAGATCAATCTTATTTTAATAATTATCTTGTAATCAGTTTTTGTATATATATAGTCTAGAAGTTCTTGATAGAGAAATATACATTGATAGAGTTGTTTTTGTTTAGAGAATTAACCTAAAGACTAGTATTGATCCTTTCTATAGAGAAGTATAGAACGTCTGTTGAGTCTGTTCAACAGATTGAGGTTGTGTTTGTAATCATTAAGTTTTATGCAATATAAACTTATGATTTGAGTTCATATTCTGTGTTTTTGATTAATTGTTAAAGTGTTATTCCGCAACTTCTTTAACATTGTTTCTGAGTTTGTATTAAATTCTTGTTTAAGAATTTTCGATCTTGACAAGTGGTATCAGAGCTAGAAAACTCAGAAATCTATAATCATAGACGGTTCAAGCGATAGTGTTCTAGTCTCAAAGGTTCCCATGATCAAACCCAATGAGTTTGACATGTGGAAAATCAGAATCAAGCAATACATTCTTCTCACAGACTTCTCAATGTGGGATATCATTGAGAATGGTCCCTCTGATGGAGGAAAGATGGATGTAGATGGCAAGAGACCTCCACCAAAGACTGATGGAGAGAGGAAGATAAGGCAGACAGAGATGAAAGCCTTGAGCACTCTGCTCTTGGCAATTCCTAATGAGTATCAACATCAATTCTGCAACTGTTCTGATGCACAAATTCTATGGAATGCACTGGAGAAAAGATTTTCTGGTACCAAAAGTACCAAGAGAAATCAGAAGGCCATCCTGAAGCAACAATATGAAAACTTCATGTCTACAAAGAATGAGTCCATGACTCAAACTTTTGATAGATTTAATAAGTTAATTGGTGAATTGGCTACTGTTGGTGTCCAGATAGATCAAGATGATGTCAACAGAAAATTTTTAAGATCTTTTGCTGATGAATGGACTATGTACATTGTCTCCTTCAGACAGAATGACCAACTGGAGGACAAGGAACTGGATGACCTCTATAATGACCTTAGGGTGTTTGAAGCAGAGGTAGAAGCAAAGAAGAGGCCCTCTGGATACTCATACAATGCTGCTCTTTTATCATCTTCTACTGATTCTGCTGCTAATACAGAATCAATTAGTGTTGCCCATGGATCAAAGCAAGATGGAGCTAATGACTCAGTTTTAGAATATTTTCTAGCCAGTCATGCTAATTCCACTCTAATTAATGATGACTTAGAACATTTAAATGCTGATGATCTGGAAGAGATGGATATCAAGTGGCAGATGGCTATGCTCACAATGAGGGTAAAAAGATTCATCAAAAGGACTGGAAGGAACAACTTTGCTCAGAAAAGAGAAGATGGGGTTAGATTTGATAAATCCAAGGTTGAATGTTACAAGTGTCACAAGCTGGGGCACTTTGCAAGAGAATGCAGAAGTGGAATGCCTCAACAGCATACTAGCAACTATCAACCATCACAGTCCACTAGCTTCAACAACAGAAACTCTTCTCAAGCTCTTGTTTCCCAAGAAGGAATGGGATTTGATTGGAGTGACCAAGCAGAAGAAGCAGTTCAGAATCAAGCTTTAATGGCTAAAGTTTTAGAGTCAGCAAGCATTGATATTCCCACAGAGGTAACATCTAACCTTTGTTCTAAAACCTGTATTGAAACTGTTAAAAAGTACAAGGATCACAATCAGACATGTGTGATGACCTTAAAAGGTTAGAGAAAGATAGAAGAGAGTATGTTTTGATTGTTGAGAGGTTTGAAGAACAAATTAAGTCATACCAGGCTAATGAACTTCAACACTCTTATGATACCAACTACTGGAAATGGGAGAAGAATCAGTTAGAAACTGAACTAGAGAAGGCCAAAACAGAATATGAGAAAATTAAGAGTGAGTTTGAGAAAGCTAATGTTGGGAACTGAAGAATTCATCAAGTATGGTTAATGTTGCTGGTTCAAAGTTACTACTGCTAGAAGACTTAAAGGTTAATACTGCTGAGTGTTACTACTGCTAGTACTATTAATACTGCTAGTCAAAGTTAGTGCTGCTTGAACAAAGTTAGTACTGCTTAGCTAGTTAGTACTGCTAGTGGTTAGTGCTGCTTAGTAGTTAATGCTGCTAGAAGAAATTTAATACTGCTGAAGATTAATACTGCTTATATGTTGAAGATTCGCATGAAAGGATATACATGGAAGCTTAGAGATATACATGGAAGATATACTGAAGATATGTTTATTTTTTTGTAATTATCTTTTTGTTTAGTATATGTATAGAAGATACAGAATAGTTTTAGAAGTGATTAATTCTAAGTTCTAGAGAAAAAAACAACCTCAAGGCATAGATCCTAATTCTAGAGAAGTAGAATTCGTATTGGTGAGCCTGTTCATCAATATTGAGGTTGAGTGTGTAATCTTGTAACTTCAAAGCATTCAATACAAGTTTACAGTTTGTTCTTCATATTTACTGTGTTGATTTCATTGAATATCAAAGTGTTATTCCGCAAACTTCTTTGATATTGTTTCTGAGAATTAATTCTTGTTGAGAATTCGATCCTGACAAGTGGTATTAGAGCCAAACTCTCTCAGAAACATTTATTCATCATGGAAAATCTTACAGAATCAAGCAGTACTTTGGTCTCTAAGGTTCCAATGCTCAAACCCAGTGAGTTTGACATGTGGAAGATCAGAATTAGACAATATATTCTTCTCACTGACTTCTCAATGTGGGATATCATTGAGAATGGTCCTTCTGAAGCTGGAAGGATAGGAGCAGATGGAAAAAGACCTCCACCAAAGACAGATGGTGAGAGGAAGATCAGACAGACAGAGATGAAGGCCTTGAGCACTCTGCTCTTGGCCATCCCCAATGAATATCAGCATCAATTTTGCAACTGCACTGATGCTCAGATTCTCTGGAATGCTCTAGAGAAAAGATTTGCTGGAACTAAAAGCATCAAAAGAAACCAAAGAGATGTTCTAAAGCAGCAGTATGAGAACTTCACTTCCTCAAAGAATGAGTCTATGACTCAAACTTTTGATAGGTTCAACAAACTCATAGGTGAACTGGCTACTGTAGGAGTAAAGATGGAACAAGATGATATCAACAGAAAGTTCCTCAGATCTCTTGGGGATGAATGGACTATGTACACTGTCTCATATAGACAGAGTGACAATCTGGAAGAGAAAGAACTTGATGATCTATACAATGATCTAAGAGTTTTTGAAACTGAGGTAGAAACCAAGAAGAAGCCCTCTGGTTATATTCACAATGCTGCACTTCTTTCAGTATCCACTGATACTACTGCCAACCCTGAAGCAGTTAGTACTGCCAGTGGAGTAAGTTCAGAAAAAGGCACTGAAACTATCTTTGAAGCCTTTTTGTCCAGTCATAGCAGCAATTCTTTGATTAATGATGATCTGGATCAAATTCACCCTGATGATCTGGAGGAGATGGATATTAAATGGCAGATGGCCATGTTATCCATGAGGGTGAAGAAGTTCATTAAAAGAACTGGAAGGAATAACTTCTCTCAAAGAAGAGAAGATGGAGCTGGTTTTGACAAGACCAAGGTGGAATGTTATAAGTGTCACAAGAAAGGACACTTTGCTAGAGAATGCAGGAGTGCTGTTCCAAACAACAACCACCAACAAGCTCAGAATGGAGGATACAATCAGAACAAGAATCCTGCTCAAGCCCTTGTTTCTCAACAAGGAATGGGATTTGACTGGAGTGATCAAGCTGAGGAAGCCATTCAGAACCAAGCTCTTATGGCAGAAGTGTCTGATCTCCCCTCTGAGGTAAGTTCTAATCTTTGCACTAAATCTTGCATTGACACTGTTAAAAGATACAGGGATCACAATCAAAGTATGTGTGATGACCTCAAAAGATTAGAAAAGGACAGAAGAGATTATGTTTTGATAGTAGAGAGATTTGAAGAGCAAATCAAAGGCTTTCAAGCTAATGAACTTCAACACTCTTATGACACAAACTATTGGAAGTGGGAAAAGAATGAGTTAGAAACCAAACTGTCTAAGTCCTTAGAAGAGAATGATAGGCTAAAAGAGGAACTGTCAAAAGTTAAGCTTGACATAGAAAAGTTTTCTTATGCTTCAAAAGCAATGGATTCTCTTCTAAAGGCTCAGATACATGATAAGATGAAGCCTGGTATTGGATACAACAATACACCCCCTCCTTACAATAACAACTATATTTCTCCTACATCAGACTTGTTAGAAACTAAGGAGAAAAAGGACTTGTCTGAAGAAGCTTTTAAGATAGATCCTTTGGATGAGGTAGTAGTTAAGGATTTGACTGAGAAAGAAGCAAGTGAGAACAGGGATAATACTGTGAGTAAAAAGATACCATTAGAAAACAATATTATCACCAATGAGGGATGTGAGAAAATCTGGGTCAAGTCCAAGGAGATAGAGAAGACAAAAGGAAAGGATAACAAGGTCCATTACAAACAAACCACAGTTGTGAATCCTGGATCTTGTAAACAGTGTGCTTGCAATACTACTAAGAGCCTAAATTCTGGTATAAAAAGAGGTAATCAAAGAAACTGGAATAATCAATGGGCTCAGAAACAAGGAGTTGATCTGAATAAAATCAATAGACCAAAACCTTGTTTCATATGTGGCAAGTTGAATCATTTGGCTAAGTATTGTTACTTTAACCCTATTAACCAACAGATGAACTTTCATAGATTTGTGCAAAAACCTGTTGGTTATAGGAAGGCTGGAAAGAAACATGTGATAAAGAAACATGATGAAAGGAAAGGCCCCATGAAGAAAAAGATTTTAAAAGAAAGTGTCAAAATGTGGGTGCCTAGAAACACTGAATCTGTTAGTACTGATGACAGGGTTAGAAGCACTAAAATTGTTAGTACTGCTAACATGGTTACTACTGCTACTTGTGTTAGTACTGCTGAAAATATTAATGCTGCTAATACTATTAGTACCTCTTCAAAGGTTAATACTGCCAACACAGTTACTGCTGCCAACACAGTTACTACTGCTAACAAAGTTAGTACTGCTAAGCATGCAAGTGCTGCTAAGGCAGTTAGTACTTCTAAAACCAGTACTGATTCTAGCAAAAATATTTCCAAGCCTATTATTGTAACTAAGTACTCCAAGAATGAGGAGTTAAAGTTCAAAAATCTTGTCAAGAAAGAATGCAAGTATTTTGATGAGAAAGGGGTACCCAAGACCACTATGGCTTGGGTTCCTTATTCATACTAACTGATCTATCTTATGTGCAGGGCAACCAACAGCTCAAGGGAAAGAGCATATGGCATGTTGATAGTGGTTGCTCTAGGCACATGACAGGCAACATGTCATGCCTTCAGGATTTCAAGCATATCAATGGAGGACATGTTGCATTTGGAGATAATCTTACTGGTGGTAAGATAAGTGGAAAAGGTAATTTCACCAAAGGTAAGATGACATTTGAGGATGTCTACTATGTTGATCAATTAAAGTACAACCTGTTAAGTGTATCACAGGTTTGTGACAAACAACATAGTATATTATTTACAAATACTGAGTGTATGATCCTTGCTCCAGGGTTCAAGGTAGTTGATGAAAGAATGATACTACTTAGAACTCCAAGAAAGGACAATGTTTACTGTCTAGATATGGACAATGTTGATAGTGATTCATCTCTAAATTGTCTTGTTTCAAAAGCTTCTGTAGATGAATCCTCTCTTTGGCACAGAAGGATGTGTCACATGAATTTCAAGACTATGAACAAACTTGTTAAAAACAACCTTGTAAGAGGTTTACCTTCAAAAGTCTTTTCATGTGATGATCATTGTGTTGCTTGTCTTAAAGGCAAACAGCACAAAACTTCTCATAAGACCAAAGAGTTAAATTATGTTTCTTCTTGTCTCCAGTTACTGCATATGGATCTGTTTGGTCCTACAAATGTTATGAGTATAGGCAAGAAATCTTACTGCTTGGTTATTGTTGATGATTACTCCAGATTTACTTGGGTATATTTTCTAAGGACTAAGGATGAGACAAGTGGACTTATCAAATCCTTTATTCTAAGAATTGAAAACCAAACTAATCAAAGAGTAAAAGTCATTAGATCAGACAGTGGAACTGAGTTTAAAAATCATGATCTAAACACCTTTTGTGAAGAGAAAGGTATTGAGAGGCAATATAGTGCTCCTAGGACTCCTCAACAGAATGGTATTGCTGAAAGGAGAAATAGGACACTAATAGAGGCTGCTAGATCTCTGTTGGCTGATTCAAAATTGCCAATTACCTTCTGGGCTGAAGCAGTTAATACTGCTTGTTATGTCCAAAATAGAGTTCTAGTGGTCAAGCAAAAGAACAAGACCCCATATGAACTTTTAAATAAAAGAAAACATTTCATTGGTTTCTTCAAACCTTTTGGGTGTCCTTATACAATTCTCAATACCAAATCTCACTTAGGTAAGTTTGATAGCAAAGCAGATGATGGATTTCTTGTTGGATATTCATCTCAGAGTAAGGCCTACAGAGTTTTTAACTCATCTTCTAGAATAATTGAAGAAAGTGACAATGTCAAATGCAATGAAAACACACCAAATCCTGTTGGGTCTGGACCTCAGTGGCTATTTGACATTGATTCACTAACTAATTCTTTTGGTTTCAGTAGTGATGATTATACAGGAACAGGAAGTGGAGGATCAGGGATCACACAAGTCTCAGAAAGTATATCTAAATCTGTGATATTTCCCATACCCACAGTGAATTCTGTTGAAGACTGTGAAAAGGAATCATTTACTGGACCAAATTAGAGTGAAGAAGAAACTAGAGATGAGGAGACTCAAGAAAATAAAGAATCAGAAGTGGCATCTGAAAACACTTCAGTTGAGTTGCATGACTCTAATCTAGAGGCTGGACTGAATGAAGAACCTAGTCATAACACCAGAGTTCAAAAGAATCATCCTCCACAGGTGGTAATAGGAGATATCTCTTCTCCTATGATGACTAGACATCAAAGCAGGCTTCAAGAAATGCAAGATCAACAGCATACAGTCCTTTCTTGTTTTCTATCCCAGCTTGAGCCTAAAAAGGCACATGATGCTATGAAAGAATCTAGCTGGATAGAAGCAATGCAAGAAGAACTGTTACAGTTCAAGCTACAAGATGTATGGGATTTAGTAGACCTTCCTAAAGGTCACAGAGCAATTGGTACAAAGTGGATTTTCAGAAACAAGAGAGATGAAAGAGGTATTGTCATAAGGAACAAAGCAAGGCTAGTGGCTCAAGGATATACTCAAGAAGAGGGTATAGATTATGAAGAAGTTTTTGCACCTGTGGCTAGGATAGAAGCAATCAGATTATTCCTAGCCTATGCTTCTTACATGAACTTCAAAGTCTATCAAATGGATGTAAAAAGTGCTTTTCTCTATGGCTCAATTGAAGAAGAGGTATATGTCTGTCAACCACCAGGATTTGAAAACCCAAGCTATCCAGACAGGGTATACAAATTAAAGAAAGCACTTTATGGGCTACATCAAGCTCCAAGAGCATGGTATGACACTCTGTCATCCTATCTCTTGGAAAATGACTTTGAAAGAGGAGTCATTGATAAGACTCTATTTATCAAGAGAAAGAAGAAGGATATCTTGCTGGTCCAAATCTATGTTGATGACATTATCTTTGGTTCTACAAGAGACAACATGTGCAAGGAGTTTGAGGATCTAATGCATCAAAGGTTCAAAATGAGTTCCATGGGGGAACTTACTTTCTTCCTTGGACTCCAAGTTCAACAAAAGTCAGATGGCATCTTCATCTGTCAATCCAAGTATGTGCAGGACATTCTAACCAAGTTTGGTTTCTCAGAGTCAAAACCTGCCTGCACACCTATGGAAACACACAAGCAGATAACAGCAGATCTTGAGGGGGAGGATATGGATGTGCATCATTATAGATCCATGATTGGCTCTCTCATGTATCTCACAGCATCAAGGCCAGATATAATGTTTCCAGTCTGTGTATGTGCAAGATTCCAAGTTAGGCCAAAGCAATCTCACTTTCAAGCTGTTAAGAGAATATTCAGATATCTCAAAGGGCAACCCAAATTGGGACTTTGGTATCCTCATGACTCACCCTTTGACCTAATAGCATACTCAGATAGTGATCTAGGTGGAGCAAACTTGGACAGAAAATCTACTTCTGGAGGATGTCAGTTTTTGGGTGCTAGACTAGTCTCATGGCAGTGCAAGAAACAAACCACAGTATCCACATCTACAACAGAGGCAGAGTACATAGCAGCTGCAAGTTGCTGTTCTCAAGTCTTATGGATTCAGAATCAAATGTTGGATTATGGGGTAACCTTTCTACACACTCCAATTTTTATTGACAACAGCAGTGCTATCAGCATTGTGAATAATCCAGCAAGCACTCAAAGACAAAGCACATTGAGATCAGGTATCACTTTATAAGAGACTGTAATGAAAAGAAACTTATTCAAGTTGTAAAAGTTCACACTGATAATCAGTTTGCTGATCTATTCACTAAAGCTTTTGATGTGGGTAGATTCACTTTCTTGGTAACAAGTGTGGGAATGATCAACTCTGAATAATCCCCTTCTCATAAAGTGGTTCTATACCTGTATATTGGTTATTCTTGGAGTTACTAATCTTATTTTTCAGGATAATGCATAGCAGTACTCAGTGTTTCACAAGCTTAAAGGAGTAAGTTAGTTAATACTGCTAGTTAGTAGTTAATACTGCTTTCAGTTAATACTGCTAGTAGTTAATACTGCTTTCAGTTAATACTGCTAGTTAGTTAATACTGCTTTCAGTTAATACTGCTAGTAGTTAGTACTGCTAGTGGTTAATACTGCTAGTAGTTAATATTGCTTTCAGTTAATACTGCTAGGTAGTTAATACTGCTAGTTCGTTAATACTGCTAGTTAGTTAATACTGCTAGTAGTTAATACTGCTTTCAGTTAATACTGCTAGTAGTTAATACTGCTTTCAGTTAATACTGCTAGTAGTTAATACTGCTTTCAGTTAATACTGCTTATGTTCCGAATACTATAAATACTCTTTGCCCGCCTAAAAGTTCATAACGACTCTTTGCATACTGTTCACTTGCGCTCTAAACCCTTTCTCTCTCAAGTTCGAAGTTTTCAGGCAAGCTTTTCACTAAGATCAATGGCATCCATGACATTCATCGACGAGCACAATGAGATTGCGATGCTACAAAAGCCAAAGCAAGCTGCAGGATTTCATCAGATTGTGGATTTCCTCAAGTCAAGCCATATTGCTCATGCTCTTATTGTATCCCCTACAATCTATATCGAGCATCAAAGGCAGTTCTGGGCAAATGCCACCATTGTTGTGAAGAATGGTGTGCAAATGATCAAGACAAGAATCTGTGATCAATCACTAACAGTTACTGAAGAGGTTATTCGCATCAGTCTACGTCTAGACGATGCCTCTGGTATAACTTCTATCCCAAACGATGAACTGTTTTCAAATCTTACAAGAATGGGGTATGGAGGCCCATTGGGTGTTTTCAAATTCTCAAAAGCCAAATTTTCACCCCAATGGCGTTTCTTTGTCCATACTCTCATGCACTGTATCTCCAAAAAGACTACTGGATGGAGTGAGTTCAGCAGCACTATTGCTTATGCTTTGGTGTGCTTGGCCACTGCCAGAAAGTATAACTTTTCTAAAATGATTTTCAGTGATCTTGTCTCAAACATGGGAAACAAAAAGAGCTTCTTTATGTATCCCAGGTTTGTTCAAGAAGTTATTACTCATGAATTGACGGATATACCTCAACCTGTTGGGGTATATGTACCTAAACCCCTCAAAGGCAAGGTTTTCTCAAATATGAGAAGATCTGCTGGGGACTCTGAAGGAGTTGACACCCCATTGTTCTCTACAATGATGGTGGTGTCCCAAACCAATGAAGGCATGGCAGCAGGGTCAAGGCCCCCATTAGACCAACCCACTGCTAGCCAATCCCAACCTTCCCTCTCAAAATCTATTCCCCAGTCCCTTCTTGAAAAACCAACCTCTCCTATCACCCAAACTTACAAGAGGAAACAGGTAAAGAAGGATCCTTCCCTTCTTGTACCATCATCCCCCAAGCCTTTAAGCCCTCTATTGGAGCATTCTCCAGTAGAGAATATTCAAAGGGAATCCACAAGGGTGTCTCCCAACCCAAATTAGGTGCTCTCTGAGGAGGAGGTAGAGCATATGGGTGCTGAGGCTCCCACTACTTCTGCTAGCACAGAGGAGGAAAGTGGTAACATTAATAAGACCTCCCCCATGGCAACTTTGAATGAGCAATCATTCGAAGGTCCCTGGTGCCAAGAAACTGTTGGGAACTGAAGATTCTACTAAGTGTAGTTACTACTGCTAGTATAAATGTAGTTACTACTGCCAGAACAAGTTGAAGATTAATACTGCTAAGTGTTACTACTGCTAGTAGAATTACTACTGCTAGTTAAAGTTAGTACTGCTTGAACAAAGTTAGTACTGCTTAGCTAGTTAGTACTGCTAGTGGTTAGTACTGCTTGCAGTTAATGCTGCTAGATGAAGTTAATGCTGCTGAGCATTATTAGTGCTGCTAAAGAGATCCGAATGGAAAGTACTACAGCTGGATATACTGAAGATATACTTAGAAGATATACATGGAAGATATACTGAAGATTTGTTTATTCTTTGTAATTATCTTTTTTATTAGTATATGTATAGAATGTTTAGAATAGATAAAAAAAATAACTTTTGATAATTATTATTCAAGAGAGAAATCAACCTCAAGGCATAGATCCTAATTCTAGAGAAGTAGAATTCGTATTGGTGAGCCTGTTCATCAATATTGAGGTTGAGTGTGTAATTCTGTAACTTCAAAGCATTCAATACAAGTTTACAGTTTGTTCCTCATATTTTCTGTATTGATTTACTATTTCATTGAATATCAAAGTGTTATTCCGCAAACTTCTTTGATATTGTTTCTGAGAATTAATTCTTGTTGAGAATTCGATCCTGACAAGTGGTATCAGAGCAAAATTCTCTCAGAAACAGGTATTCATCATGGAAAATCTTACAGAATCAAGCAGTACTTTGGTCTCAAAAGTTCCAATGCTCAGATCCAATGAATTCGACATGTGGAAAATCAGAATCAAGCAATATATTCTCCTCACAGATTACTCCATGTGGGACATCATTGAGAATGGCCCATCTGATGGAGGAAAGATTGGTGAAGATGGCAAAAGAACTCCTCCAAAGACAGATACAGACAGGAAATCAAGACAGACAGAGATGAAAGCCTTGAGCACACTGCTCTTGGCCATTCCAAATGAGTATCAACACCAATTCTGCAATTGTACTGATGCACAGATGCTCTGGAATGCTCTAGAGAAGAGATTCTCAGGTACTAAAAGTACCAAGAGAAATCAAAAGGCAATCTTAAAACAACAGTATGAAAACTTCATCTCAACTAAGAATGAGTCCATGACTCAAACTTTTGACAGGTTTAATAAACTAATTGGTGAACTAGCTACTATGGGAGTACAGATTGATCAAGATGATGTGAACAGAAAGTTCTTAAGGTCCCTTGGAGATGAATGGACCATGTACACTGTGTCATTCAGACAGAATGATCAGTTGGAAGACAAAGAACTTGATGATCTGTACAATGATCTCAGAGTATTTGAAGCTGAGGTGGAGGCAAAGAAGAAGCCTTCTGGATATGTTCATAATGCTGCACTCCTATCAGCATCAATTGATTCTACTGCTAACCCTGAATCAGTTAATGCTGCTAATGGATCAAATTTAGATAAAGGCACTGATTATGTATTTGAAGCTCTTCTTTCTAATCATGGAAATTCTTCTCTGATCAATGATGACTTAGATCAACTTCATCCTGATGATCTGGAAGAGATGGATATTAAATGGCAGATGGCCATGCTCTCCATGAGGGTTAAAAAGTTTATTAAGAGGACTGGAAGAAACAACTTCTCACAAAGAAGAGAAGATGGAGCAGGGTTTGATAAATCAAAGGTAGAATGCTACAAATGCCATCTGAAGGGACATTTTGCTAGAGAATGCAGAAGTGGAATGTCTCACAACAACAACCATCAACAAGCTCAATCTGGAAGCTTCAATAACAACAGAAACTCTGCTCAAGCCCTTGTTTCTCAACAAGGAATGGGGTTTGATTGGAGTGATCAAGCAGAAGAAGCTATTCAGAATCAAGCTCTTATGGCTAAAGTATCTGATCTCCCATCTGAGGTAAGTTCTAATCTCTGCTCTAAAACTTGCATAGACACTGTTAAAAGGTACAGGGATCACAATCAGAAGATGAGTGATGACCTGAAGAGACTAGAAAAGGATATAAAAGACTATGTGAGGATAGTAGAGAGATTTGAAGATCAAATCAAAGGTTTTCAAGCCAATGAACTACAACACTCATATGACACAAATTACTGGAAGTGGGAGAAAAAGGATTTAGAACTTAAACTGACCAAATCTAAAGAGGAGAGTGAAAAACTGAAAGAGGAGTTAACCAAGGTTAAGCTTGATGTAGAAAAGTTTTCCAATGCTTCTAAAGCAATGGACTCCTTACTGCAAAATCAGATTCATGATAAATTAAGAAGAGGAATTGGGTATAATGCCACACCTCCACCATATAACAACAATTACATTCCTCCTACTTCAGACCTGTTAGACACCAAAGATAGGAAGGACTTGCCTGAGGGAGCCACTGAAATAGATCCCTTAGATGAGGTAATTGTTGAGGATAAGACTGAGAAAGAGGTTGGCAAGAGTAAGAAGAACAAGGTGAGTGGTGAGACTTCTATAGAAAACAACATTATCACCAATGAGGAGTGTGGAAGGGCTTGGATCAAATCCAAGAACATAGAGAAGACAGAGGAAAAGTCTGGTAAGGTCCATTATAAACAGACCACAGTTGTGAATCCAGGTCCTTGCAAACAGTGTACTTGTAAGAAGAATGAGCCCCAAAAACAGGACAAAAAGAGAGGAAATCAAAGAAACTGGAATAATCAATGGGCACATAAACAAGGGGTTGATCTGAGTAAAATCAATAGACCAAAACCTTGCTTTATCTGTGGCAAATTGAATCATCTTGCAAAATTATGTTATTTCAATCCTATGAACCAAAGAATGAATTTCCAAAGATCCATGCAAAAACCCTTTGGTTATAAGAAAATTGAAAAGAACCATGTGGCTAAGAAAACTGTTAAAACTAAAAGCCATATGAAGAAAAAGTATTCTGTTAAAGAAAGTGTCAATATGTGGATTCCTAAAAGCACTAAAACTGTTAGTACTGCTATCACAAATAGTGCTGCTGACAATGATAGTGCTGCTAGAAGTAGTTAATACTGCTAGTTCAGTTAATACTGCTCGCGGTTAATACTGCTAGTTAGTTAATACTGCTAGTAGTTAATACTGCTAGTTCAGTTAATACTGCTCGTGGTTAATACTGCTCGCGGTTAATACTGCTAGTTAGTTAATACTGCTCTAGGTTAATACTGCTTATATTCCGAATACTATAAATACTTTTTGCCCGCCTAAAAGTTCATAACGACTCTTTGCATACTGTTCTCTTGCGCTCAAAACCTTTTCTCTCTCAAGTTCGAAGTTTTCAGGCAAGTGTTCACTAAGATCAATGGCATCCATGACATTCATCGACGAGCACAACGAGATTGCGATGCTACAAAAGCCAAAACAAGCTGAAGGTTTTCATCAGATAGTCGACTTTCTGAAGTCGAGCCACATTGCTCATGCTCTTACTGTATCACCTACAATCTACATTGAGCACCAAAGGCAGTTCTGGGCTAATGCAACCATTGTTGTGGAAAATGGTGTGCAAATGATCAAGACAAGAATCTGTGATCACTCACTTACAGTTACTGAAGAAGTCATTCGCATCAGTCTACGTCTAGACGATGCCTCTGGTATAATGTCTATCTCTAATGATGAACTGTTTTCTAATCTTACTAGAATGGGGTATGGAGGCCCATTGGGAGTTTTCAAATTCTCAAAAGCAAAGTTTTCACCCCAATGGCGTTTTCTTGTTCATACCCTGATGCATTGCATCTCCAAAAAGACCACTGGATGGAGTGAGTTCAGCAGTCCAATTGCATATGCTTTGGTATGCTTGGCTACATCCAGAAGGTACAATTTCTCAAAGATGATTTTCAGTGATCTTGTATCAAATATGGGAAACAAAAAGAGTTTCTTTATGTATCCCAGATTTGTTCAGGAAGTAATTAACCATGAATTGACGGATATACCTCAACCTGTTGGGGTATATGTACCTAAACCCCCAAAAGGCAAGGTTTTCTCAAATATGAGAAGATCTGCAGGGGACTCGGAAGGAGTTGACACCCCATTGTTCTCTACAATGATGGTGGTGTCCCAAAACACTGAAGGTATGGCAGCAGGGTCAAGGCCCTCATTAGACCATCCCACTGCTAGCCAAGCCCAACCTTCTCACTCAAAAACAATTCCCCAGTCCATTCTTACAAAACCAACCTCTCCAATTACCCAAACTTATCAAAGAAAACAGGTAAAGAAGGCTCCTTCCCTTCTTGTACCATCACCCACACAGCCTTTAAGCCCTCTAAGGGAGAATTCTCCCCTAGAGAATATCCAAAGGGAAACCACAAGGGTGTCTCCCAACCCAAAGGAGGTGCTCTCTGAGGAGGAGATAGAGCATATGGGTGATGAGGCTGCCACTACTCCTGCTAACACAGAGGAGGACAGTGGTAACATCAATAAGACCTCCCCCATGGCAACTTTGAATGAGCAATCATTTGAAGGTCCCTGGTGCCAAGAAACCACAGGGGTGGATAGTGCTTCTGCTAGGCAGAAGACTTCCACTACTAAAAGATCCAATGATCCTTCAATAGGGGGTAACACTCCTGGAGAAGGTGAGGACAGATATAACTATGATGAATTGATGGAGGCAATGGGCAACATCAACATGGATGTACTCAAACAGGGCAAAGAAATAGAAGAGATAAAACTCATTGTACTGTCACAACAAGAACAAATCATCCAGTTGAAGCAAATGGTAAGGAAACTGATTTTGCAAAAGAAGAAGAAACAATTTGTGCTCAGAAGGAGGAAACCAGAGACTGATGCTCCCAAAAAGGGGGAGATCAACATGGAAGAAGCATCAAGGGAAAGGGAGATTGATAAAGAAAGAGTTGAAGTTGAGGGGGAGAAGGAAGCAGAAACTGTTAATGCTGCTGAAACCTCACAAGCAGCAGTAACAGAGTTAACACCAACAGAAATTGAAGTAGCTGAAGTGCTAATCAAAGCTAAGAATGACACTCCCAAAGCAAAGGGAGTGATCATAAATGAAGGGAGAGACAGCAAATCAGAACAGAAAGACAAAGCTGCAGAATCAAAGAATAAGGGAAAAGAAAAGATAGTGGAATCTGATCAACCAATCAAGAAGCAAAGGTTGGTTGAATCAGATGAAGCTTTAGCAAGGAAAATGCAGAAGGAGATGGAAAAAGAAGAAAGAGCTCAGGTGGAGAAGGACAGGGAAATGGCAAAGTCTTTAGCTGCTGAGCTAAATAAAGCTTATCAAAAGGGGCTTGAAACTGAAAAGGCTAAACAAAGGGCTATAAGTCTGAGAAAGGCTATGATGGCTAATACAAGTCTAAAGAAAAGAAGACCTTCACAAACTTACCTTGCCACTCAGGAAAGAAACAAAATGATAACTTTCTTGAGGAGTGCAATTGGGGTAAAGAAAGAAATGTTTGTGAAGATGAGTTTTGATCAAATCAGAGAGCTCTATGAAAAGGAAATGGGGAATCTGAAGAGCAATGAAAAGAAAAGAGTAGAGTTTGAAAAGAAGGCCAAGGAGAGTAATGATATAGATATGAATCAACCATTCCCTGAAAGTGAAGAGGGAACTCCAATCAAAGAAATGGAAAGGGAAAAGGAAGATAAGAAGAAGGAAGCTACTCTAGTACAGGTTCAAAAGACTTTGAAAAGAACCAAGATGATGGCCAAAAGAAAGAAAGATAAGAAGTCTAGAGTAGAAGAAGAACAAAATGTTGCTGAAGAAGAAGTGGCACCTGAGTCATCAAGCCAGCAAGGGTCATCAATCAAAGATGATGTAAGCTTATATATGGTAGTGATGGACAAAGTGCCTGAACCAATTTCTGCAGAACCTGTTGGAGTTAAGCCACCAGAGATCATTCACTGGGATGTACTGAAAATGGATGGAAAAGATTACATCAGACTCAAGAGGAAGGGTGATAAGTATGAAGTATTCAACACTTGGGTCAAGATTGTCAGAACATGCTCTAGATCTGATATAGAAGAGATGTTTGACATAGGAATTAAGCTGTATGCAGATCATCTGAATACTCCAGGAATTTCTCTTACAAAACTGGTGATGGAGTATCTATGCATGATGTTCAAACCTGAAGAAGTGGACCAGGTCATCAAGAGTGTGTTTAAAGAAGTCACAAGTTGGACTCTATATGAAACTAGTGGAGTATATGCAGTGACTTTGGATAGAAATCACACAGAATACTTCCTAGTGGATAGAGTATATAATCACACCAGACTGAAGGTTCATGCCATGCTAAAGAAGAAGTTGGGTTGTGCACCAAACTCAGAAATGGCCAAGTATCTCATTCAGAGGATAATCAATCAGAGTTTGGGATTGAATCCAGACTTAGCAGCGTGATCTTGGAAGTTTTGGGAGCATTAAAAAGAGCATCTGGAAGAATATCTGAAGAACTTGACTTCTTCTCTAAAAGTCAAGTTAGGGGGAGATTGTTGGGAACTGAAGATTCTACTAAGTGTAGTTACTACTGCTAGTATAAATGTAGTTACTACTGCCAGAACAAGTTGAAGATTAATACTGCTAAGTGTTACTACTGCTAGTAGAATTACTACTGCTAGTTAAAGTTAGTACTGCTTGAACAAAGTTAGTACTGCTTAGCTAGTTAGTACTGCTAGTGGTTAGTACTGCTTGCAGTTAATGCTGCTAGATGAAGTTAATGCTGCTGAGCATTATTAGTGCTGCTAAAGAGATCCGAATGGAAAGTACTACAGCTGGATATACTGAAGATATACTTAGAAGATATACATGGAAGATATACTGAAGATTTGTTTATTCTTTGTAATTATCTTTTTTATTAGTATATGTATAGAATGTTTAGAATAGATAAAAAAAATAACTTTTGATAATTATTATTCAAGAGAGAAATCAACCTCAAGGCATAGATCCTAATTCTAGAGAAGTAGAATTCGTATTGGTGAGCCTGTTCATCAATATTGAGGTTGAGTGTGTAATTCTGTAACTTCAAAGCATTCAATACAAGTTTACAGTTTGTTCCTCATATTTTCTGTATTGATTTACTATTTCATTGAATATCAAAGTGTTATTCCGCAAACTTCTTTGATATTGTTTCTGAGAATTAATTCTTGTTGAGAATTAACTTGCTTTGTTGCCTTGTGATTATTTGGTGTTGGGAACTGAAGATTCTACTAAGTGTAGTTACTACTGCTAGTATAAATGTAGTTACTACTGCCAGAACAAGTTGAAGATTAATACTGCTAAGTGTTACTACTGCTAGTTAAAGTTAGTACTACTTGAACAAAGTTAGTACTGCTTAGCTAGTTAGTACTGCTAGTGGTTAGTACTGCTTGCAGTTAATGCTGCTAGATGAAGTTAATGCTGCTGAGCATTATTAGTGCTGCTAAAGAGATCCGAATGGAAAGTACTACAGCTGGATATACTGAAGATATACTTAGAAGATATACATGGAAGATATACTGAAGATTTGTTTATTCTTTGTAATTATCTTTTTTATTAGTATATGTATAGAATGTTTAGAATAGATAAAAAAAATAACTTTTGATAATTATTATTCAAGAGAGAAATCAACCTCAAGGCATAGATCCTAATTCTAGAGAAGTAGAATTCGTATTGGTGAGCCTGTTCATCAATATTGAGGTTGAGTGTGTAATTCTGTAACTTCAAAGCATTCAATACAAGTTTACAGTTTGTTCCTCATATTTTCTGTATTGATTTACTATTTCATTGAATATCAAAGTGTTATTCCGCAAACTTCTTTGATATTGTTTCTGAGAATTAATTCTTGTTGAGAATTCGATCCTGACAGAAACCACAGGGGTGGATAGTGCTTCTGCTAGGCAGAAGACTTCCACTACTAAAAGATCCAATGATCCTTCAAAGGAGGGCAACACTTCTAGAGAAGGTGAGGACAGATATAGTTACCAGGAATTGATGGAAACCATGGGAAACATCAACCTAGATGTTATGAAACAAGGAAAAGAAATAGAGGAGATGAAGCTGGTCATTCTGTCCCAACAAGTACAGATTGCTAAGCTGAAGAAGATGGTGCTAAGTCTGGTACAGAGGAAGAAGAGAAAGCAATTCCAACTAAGGAGAAGGAACACTGAGAATGATGCTCCCAAAAAGGGGGAGATCAACATGGAAGAAGCCACAAGAAAGTGGGAGCTTGATGGAGAGAAATTTAATGTTGAGGGGGAGCAGGAAGCAGAAACAGTTACTACTGCTGACATTAATAAAGCAGCAGAAACTGTGAAAGAAGTTTTAACAGATCTTGAGATTGCAGAAACCTTACTTAAAGCCAAGAATGATACTCCCAAGGTCACTTCAAAGACCAAAGGAGTAATCATCAAAGAACAAGGTGAAGTGATCAAGAAAGATAACAGTAAGAAGGCAATGAGCAAAGACAAAGGAAAAGCAAAGATGGTGGAATCTGATCAACCAATCAAAAAGCAAAGGTTGGTTGAATCAGATGAAGCCCTAGCTAGAAAGATGCAAGATGACATTGAAAAGGAAGAAAGAGTTCAGATGGAAAAGGACAGGGAAATGGCAAAAGCTCTAGCTGCTGAACTAAATGAAGCTTATCAACTGAATCTGGCAACTGAAATTGCACAGAAGAAAGCTGCAGCTATGAAGAAAGCAGTGGTAGTAAAAGCAGCTACAAAGAAGAGAAAACCCTCAAGGACATTCCTAGGTACCCAAGAGAGAAACAAGATGATTATATTTCTCAAAGGTGCTGTAGGAGTCAAAAAGGAGATGTTCTCCAAAATGTCTTTTGAGAAGATCAAAGAGTTGTATGAGTCAGAGATGTTAAAGCTTCAGGGAAATGAAACTGCTAGGGTAGAGATGGAGAAGAGGATGAAAGAAAGTAATGACTTTGATTGTCAAAAGCCATTTCCAGATGAGCAAGAAACACCCCCTAAGAAAGAGGCCACTCTGGGATAAAGTCTAAGGACTTTAAAGAGAACAAAGATGATGGCTAGGAGAAAGTCAATCAAGAAGCCTAGAGTATCTGAAGTAGAGGCTGAGAAGGTTGCTGAAGAAGAAGGGGCACCTGAGTCATCTAAACAGAAAGAGCCATCAAACTTAGATGATTTAAAGATGTACATGGTAGTGATGGACAAAGTTCCTGAACCAATTTCAGTGGAACCTGTTGGTATAAAGCCTCCTGAGGTCATTCACTGGGATACATTGACAGTGGATGGAAAGGAATACATAAGGCTGAAAAGAAAGGATGAAAAGTATGAAGTGTTCAACACATGGGCAAAAATTGTCAGAACATGCTCTAGGTCAGATCTTGAAGAGATGTTTGAGATAGGAATGAAGTTGTATACAGATATACTAAAGGCTCCAGGGATTTCAATTACAAAACTGGTAATGGAGTATCTGTGTATGATGTTCAAACCTGAAGAAGTAAAGCATGTGATCAAGGATGTATTCAAATCAGTCAACAGTTGGACTCTATATGAAATTAGTGGAGTATATACAGTGACTTTGGATTTAAATCACACTGAATACTTCCTAGTGGATAGAGTGTACAATCATAGCAGATTGAAGCTTCATGCCATGCTGAAGAAAAAGTTAAGATGTGTTCCAGATTCAGAAATGGCTAAATACTTGATTCAAAGAACCATCAATCAGACTTTGGGATTGGATGCAAACACTGGAATTTAGGCCATGATAGAGTTTTGGGAGCATCTTGAAGAAAATTTGAAGAACTTGACTTCTCTTCCTAAAAGTCAAGTTAGGGGGAGATTGTTGGGAACTGAAGAATTCATCAAGTATGGTTAATGCTGCTGGTTCAAAGTTACTACTGCTAGAAGACTTAAAGGTTAATACTGCTGAGTGTTACTACTGCTAGTACTATTAATACTGCTAGTCAAAGTTAGTGCTGCTTGAACAAAGTTAGTACTGCTTAGCTAGTTAGTACTGCTAGTGGTTAGTGCTGCTTAGTAGTTAATGCTGCTAGAAGAAATTTAATACTGCTGAAGATTAATACTGCTTATATGATGAAGATTCGCATGAAAGGATATACATGGAAGCTTAGAGATATACATGGAAGATATACTGAAGATATGTTTTTTTTTTTTGTAATTATCTTTTTGTTTAGTATATGTATAGAAGATACAAAATAGTTTTAGAAGTGATTAATTCTAAGTTCTAGAGAAAAAAACAACCTCAAGGCATAGATCCTAATTCTAGAGAAGTAGAATTCGTATTGGTGAGCCTGTTCATCAATATTGAGTGTAACTTCAAAGCATTCAATACAAGTTTACAGTTTGTTCTTCATATTTACTGTGTTGATTTCATTGAATATCAAAGTGTTATTCCGCAAACTTCTTTGATATTGTTTCTGGGAATTATTTCTTGTTGAGAATTCGATCCTGACAGCTAAACTAGATATTGAGAAATATTCCAATGCCTCTAAAGCAATGGACTCACTTCTAAAAACTCAAGTTCATGACAAGCTGAGAATAGGTATAGGCTATAACACCACCCCTCCACCATACAACAATAACTATATCCCTCCCACCTCAGATCTCTTAGAAAGACAGGACAAGAAGGAATTACCTGAGAGAGCCACTGAAGTAGATCCTTTAGACAAAGTAGTGGTTGAAGCAGATTCTGAAGAAGAGGACTCTGAGAGTAAGAATGAGGAAGACCATAAAGACATTCCCTTAGAAAACCACATACTGACAAATGAAAGGGGGGGTAAACCTTTTGTCAAGAGTGAGAAAGTGAAGTCTGGGGAAGAGACTGTTAAGAATGAAAAAGTTGAGACCTCTAAGAGAGGGAAGGGAAAGGTACAGGGAGTCCATTACATGCAAACCACTGTTGTTAATCCATGTACTTGTAAACAGAATCAGCCCCAACAACATGATAAAACAAGGGGAAATCAAAGAAACAGAAATAATCAGTGGGCATTAAAACAAGGAATTGATCTGAAAAAAATTAACAGACCAAAGCCTTGTTTTATCTGTGGCAAGTTAAATCATCTAGACAAACACTGTTATTTCAATCCTATTAACCAAAGGATCACTTTTCAAAGAAATATACAAAATCCTGTTGGTTATAGGAAGCAAATAAAGAATCATATGACTGAGAATGTGAGAAGGGCACCTATAAAATCTCATGCTCAGAATAAGTTTGCTAATTCAAAGAAAAATACTTCAAATAAACCAAGAAGTAACTTAAAGAAAAAGAAAGCAAACAACTTTGTCCAGGTTTAGGTTCCAAAAGTAAAGAAACCTGTTAGTACTGCTACTTCAAATAGTACTGCTGACAGAAATAGTGTTGCTACAAGCAATACTACTGCTAACCCAGTTAGTACTGCTAACCCAATTAGTACTGCTAATGATGTTAGTACTGCTAACAAAGTTAGTACTGCAAATCAAGTTAGTATTGCTTCCAGTGACAGGCCCATTATTCTGACAAAGTATTCAAGCAATAAGATTCCTCAGTTTGATAATTTCATCAAGTCTGAATATGAATATGTTGATGATAATGGGAAACCCAATACCACTTTGGCTTGGGTTCCTATTAAAAACTAATTGCTTTATTATATGTGCAGGGCAACCAACAACTCAAGAGAAGGAGCATTTGACATGTTGATAGTGGTTGTTCCAGGCACATGACAGGTAACATGACCTGCCTTCAAAATTTCAAAAGAATTGATCGAGGACATGATGCTTTTGGTGATAATCCAGCAGGTGAAAAGATAAGTGGAAAAGGTAATGTGTCAAAAGGTAAGATGACCTTTGAAGATGTATACTATGTTGAGCAATTGAGATACAACCTGTTAAGTGTATCACAGGTTTGTGACAAGAAACATAACATATTATTCAATGATACTAAATGTATTATCCTTGCTCCAGGGTTCAAGGTAGTTGATGAAAGTATGATACTACTTAGAACTCCTAGAAAGGACAATGTTTATTGCTTAGACTTGGAGAGTGTATCTTCTGATTCATCTTTAAATTGTTTATTTTCAAAAGCTTCAGTGGATGAATCATCTCTATGGCACAGAAGGATGTGTCACATGAACTTTAAAACAATGAACAAACCTGTGAAAAACAACCTTGTAAGAGGTTTGCCACAAAACTTCTCATAAGTCCAAAGAAATAAATACAATCTCTTCACCTCTTAATTTACTGCATATGGATCTGTTTGGACCTACAAATGTGATGAGTATTGGTAAGAAATCCTACTGCTTGGTTATTGTTAATGATTTCTCTAGATTCACTTTGGTCTATTTTCTGAGGACTAAGGATGAGACAAGTGGACTGATCAAATCCTTTGTTCTTAGAGTTGAAAACCAAACAAATCTAAGAGTTAAAGTCATCAGGTCTGATAATGGCACTAAATTTAAAAACAATGACCTAAACAGCTTCTGTAAGGAAAAAGGCATTGAGAGACAATACAGTGCTCCTAGGACTCCTCAACAGAATGGTGTTGCTGAAAGGAGAAATAGGACTCTGATAGAAGCTGTTAGATCTCTGTTGGCAGATTTAAAACTTCCAATTACTTTTTGGGCAGAAGCAGTTAATATTGCCTGCTATGTTCAAAACAGAGTTCTAGTAGTGAAATCCCAAGACAAGACACCTTATGAGCTTTTTAAAAAGAAGAAACCTTTTACTGGATTTTTTAAACCATTTGGGTGTCCTTGCACAATTCTCAATACCAAAACTCACCTAGGCAAGTTTGATAGAAAAGTTGAGGATGGGTTTCTTGTTGGATATTCATCTCAAGGTAAGGCCTACAGAGTTTTCAACTCCTCTTCTAGGATTATTGAGGAAAGTGACAATGTCAAATGCAATGAGAACACACCAAATCAACTTGGTTCAGGTCCTGATTGGCTATTTGACATTGATTCACTATCTAATTCTTTGGGTTTCAGTAATGAGCATAATGCAGGAACAGGGACAGAAGAGGTACAAGTACAAAGACAAGAGTTTGTGTTGTTCCCAACACCTACTGCTGATCCTGTTGAATTCTGTGACCAAGATAAGAAAGATACTTCAGATTCAAAGGAAACTGAACCAACTCAGAATGAATAGGACAGAGGTGAA
Organism: Arctium minus; assembly: GCA_954870635.1. NCBI lineage: Eukaryota > Viridiplantae > Streptophyta > Magnoliopsida > Asterales > Asteraceae > Arctium > Arctium minus. Next base: position 165,035,617 of record OX941081.1, on the reverse strand, counting down.
AAGGAAGATCAACCCTCAGATTCAGGAATCAAAGGTCCTGAGATGCCATGTTTGGAAGAAGATGACACAGATGATGATAACTCTTCAGTTTTTGGTGGCAGCACTCCTGAAAAGAATGACTCTAATCTGGAAGCAGATATTAATGAAGAGGTTGTTCATCAAACAAGAGTTCAGAAAAATCATCCTCCTCAATTGGTGATTGGTGACATCAATTCACCTATAATCACAAGGAATCAAAGTAAGTTGGGAGGATTGAAAGATATACAATCAGGTTTACTTTCTTGCTTTCTATCACAGGTTGAACCCAAAAAGGCATATGATGCAATGAAGGATCCAAGCTGGATATAAGCAATGCAAGAGGAGCTACTGCAGTTTGTACTGAAGGATGTATGGGATCTGGTGGATCTTCCAAAAGGACACAGAGCAATTGGCACAAGATGGATCTTCAGGAACAAGAAAGATGAGAGAGGAATAGTAATAAAGAACAAGGCCAGATTAGTGGCACAAGGGTATACTCAAGAAGAAGGAATTGATTATGAATAGGTATTTGCACCAGTGGCCAGGATTGAGGCAATCAAGCTATTTTTAGCCTATGCTTCCTTCATGAAGTTCAGGGTCTATCAGATGGATGTAAAGAGTGCTTTCCTGTATGGGAGAATTGAAGAAGAAGTGTATGTCTGTCAGCCTCCAGGGTTTGAGAATCCAAATTATCCTGACAGAGTATACAAATTGAAGAAGGCACTCTATAGGCTACATCAAGCACCAAGGGCATGGTATGACACTTTGTCTACATATCTCTTGGAAAATGGTTTTCAAAGAGGAATCATAGACAAGACTTTGTTCATTCAGAGGAAGAAGAATGACATCCTAATAGTGCAAATCTATGTGGATGGTATTATCTTTGGATCCACAAAAGATCAAATGTGCAGAGATTTTGAAGATTTGATGCACAAGAGATTCAAGATGAGTTCTATAGGTGAACTTACTTTCTTCCTTGGTTTACAAGTTAAGCAGAAGAAAGATGGGATATTTATAAGCCAATCCAAATATGTGCAAGACATTCTTACTAAGTTTGGATTCTCAGATTCAAAGCCTACAAGCACACCCATGGAGACACACAAACAGATCACTGCAGATCTTGAGGGGGAGGATGTGGATATTCATCACTATAGATCCATGATTGGCTCCCTCATGTATCTCACCGCTTCAAGACCAGATATCATGTTTCCTGTTTGTGTGTGTGCAAGATTTCAAGTAAGGCCTAAGCAGTTACACTTTCAAGCAGTCAAGAGGATATTCAGATATCTCAAAGGCCAACCTAGATTAGGCCTTTGGTATCCTCATGACTCACCATTTGACCTACTTGCTTATTCAGACAGTGACTTGGGTGGTGCAAATTTGGATAGAAAGTCAACTTCAGAGGGATGTCAGTTTTTGGGTGCAAGACTAGTGTCATGGCAGTGCAAGAAACAAACCACAGTGTCCACCTCTACAACAGAAGCAGAGTATATAGCTGCTGCAAGCTGCTGTTCACAAGTACTCTGTATCCAGAATCAAATGTTGGACTATGGTATGACTTTTCTTCACACTCCAATCTTCATAGACAATAACAGTGCTATTAGCATTGTTAATAATCCAGTCAAGCACTCCAAAACAAAGCATATAGAAATCAGGTACCACTTTATCAGAGACTGTAATGAAAAGAAGCTCATTCAGGTTGTCAAAGTCCATACAAGTAACCAATTTGCTAATCTATTCACCAAAGCTTTTGATGTGGGTAGATTCACATTCTTGGTCACAAGTGTGGGCATGATAAACACTGAATAAGCCTCCTTTGATCTGCTTTATGTACAATTTCTGTATAGACTCCTTCCTGTCTACTTTCTCATATTGTATTGTGCATGGTGCTGCTAACCTTGTGTGTTTAAGTGTTTCAGATTGCTTAAATTGCATACTTGGTACCTCTAGTTAAGTTAATACTGCTCTTTATATTACTCATGTTGACAGTTCAAATATGGTTAAGTATGGTTACTACTGCTAGGTAGTTTATACTGCCAGTGCAAAGTTACTACTGCTTACCTTGTTTCTACTGCTAATCAGTGTTACTACTGCTGTCATGTGTTAATACTGCTAGTCTGTGTTAATATTGCTAGTCTGTGTTAGTACTGCCAATATGTGTTACTACTGCTAATATGAGTTAATACTGCAAGTTGGTTAATACTGCTAGGGTACTTAGTACTTCTTCTAACTGAAACCCTCCACCTATAAATACCCCTTTGTGACCGCCAAAATACAAACGGCTCTTTGAACTTCCATTGCTTCTCTTTCTCTCTCTCTTTCGATTTCTTGCTCACCAGTGTAAACCCTAGTTGCGATTCGAACCCTAGAATCAATCAGAACGATGGCAGGACTAGAATTCTTTGATGAACACAATGAGGTTGCTATGCTGCAAAAACCCAAACAGGCTGAAGGTTTCCATCCGATTGTGGATTTCCTCAAATCGTCACACATTGCCTATGCCCTCACTGTCAATCCCACAATCTGTGTGGAACATCTACAACAATTTTGGGCAAATGCTACCATCCACACTAAAGAGGGCACACGGGTCATCAAAACAAGGGTGTGTAATAAACCCCTGACCATCTCAGAGGAGTGTATTCGCATCCATCTATGCTTAGATGATGCCTCAGGTATTACCTCTCTTCCTAAGGAAGATCTCTTCCAAGTTCTTAATCGTATGGGGTATGAAGGTCCCACTGATGTATTTAAGTTTTTCAAGAACAGATTTTCACCTCAGTTGAGATTTTTTGTTCATACCCTACAACACTGCATTTCAAGAAAAACAACTGGATGGAGTGAGTTCAGCAGCACCATAGCCTATGCGTTGGTCTGCTTAGCGACCTCTAGAAAGTTTAATTTCTCTCAAATGATCTTAAATGATTTAATGTCAAACCTGGATATCAAATCAAAAAGCTTTTATATGTATCCAAGGTTTGTACAAGAAGTACTTAATAAGGAACTGACGGATTTACCTACCTTCAAGGAGGTATATGTACCAAAACTCCCCAAAGGGAAAGTGTTCTCAAACATGAAAAGGTCTTCGAAGGACTTTTCTGGCCAAGACACTCCATTTTTCTCTACAATGATGGGTGTGTCTCTTTCCCATGGTGAGGCATCAGGGTCACAGCCCACATCTGACCACCCAACTGATGATCTACCCACACCATTCCATTCTGTTAATATTCCTCAGATCCCTTTTGTCAAGCCCAAATCCCCCACAACCAAAACATATATCAGAAAAAAGGTACAGAAGGTTCCTTCCCTTCTTGTATCTTCACCCCCACAGCCTTCAAGCCCTCTAATGGAGCATTCTCCATTAGAGAATATCCAAAGGGAAACCACAGGGGTGTCTCCCAACCCCAAGAAGGTGCTCTATAAGGACAAGGATGAGCATGTGGGCAGTAAGGCTCACACTACTATTTCTGCACAAAGTGTAGGACAGGACAGTGTGAACATATCTAAGACCTTCCCCACGGCAACTTTAGATGAGCAACCATCTAAGGTCCCAGGTGCCAAGAAACCACGGGGGTAGCAGGTGCTTCTGCTAGGCAGAAGACCTCTACTAAAAGATCCAATGATCCTTCAAGGGTGGTAAAAACATCTAAAGGAGGTGAGGACAGATATACTTATGATGAATTGATGGATACTCTTGGTACAATAAGTTTGGAAGTTCACAATCAAGCATTGGAGATAAAAGAGATGAAGTAGGTGATTATCTCTCAACAAGAACAGATAGTCAAGTTGAAGAAGATGGTACTCAAATTGGTGCACAAAAAGAAGAAAACCAAATTTATTTTGAAGAAGAGGAGCATTGATCATGATGCTTCCAAAAAGGGGGAGACTCAAGAGGATGAAACTGAAAAACAAAGTCCTGTTGGCATGGAATCTAAATTTGAGGGGGAGTTGGGTACAGAAGCAGAATGTAGAAAAGTAGCAGAAATAGGTCTAGCAGCAGAAACTGAGAAGGCTGCAGTAGAAATAACACCAGCAGCAGTAACTACATCTGCAGCAGAAACAGTATTATCCAGGGAAGAGATAGAAATTGCTGAAACATTGGTGAAGGCAAAGCTTGACACTCCCAAAGCTATTCCAAAGGCTAAGGGAGTGGTAATCAAAGAAGTTGAAACAGAAAAGAAAATAAAAGAATTCAGTGTAGCTGAGACCAAAAAGAAAGGGAAGGAGAAGATGATAGATTCTGAGAAACCAATGAAGAAGCTGAAACAGTTTGATTTGGATGAAGAGTTGGCAAAGAAACTGCAAGAAGAAATGGAAAAAGAAGAAGAAATCCAATCTACAAAAGATAGAGAGATTGCTTTGGAATTGGCTACTAAGCTTAATGAGGAATATCAAAAGAGCTTAACAACTACTGTTGTTGCTAAAGTTACAAAGAAGGCATCAAGGCAAAGGCTGCTATTAAAGACAAGACAAAGACATCCATCTAAAACCTTCTTGGCCAATCAAGAAAGAAGGAAAATGATAAACTTTCTGAAAGGAGCTATTGGAGTTCCTGAAGGAATGTTTACCAGCATGTCATTTGGAAGGATAGAAGAGCTATACAATAAGGAGATGGACAAGCTGAAAGGGGATTTCATTCAAAGGGTTGAGGTTGAAAGAAAGTTGAAAGAAAGACATGATCTCAACATACAACAACCTTTCCCTGACAGTGAAGAAGGCACTCCTATCAAAGAAAAGGCAAAAGTGAAGGAAGAAGAGACCTTAGCTCAGAAAATTGGAGCTATAAAAAGAAAGAAATCCATTGCTACAAAGAAACAGGCAAAGAGGTCAAGAATTGAAGAAAAAGAAAAAGAGAATGACAGTGAGGGAGCAGAAGCAGAATCAGCAGAACATGTGCTAAAGCAGAATCAAGATCATACAAGTCAATCAAGACAAACTGATGTGCAATTTGATTTGTACATGACAGTATCTGATAAAGAACCTCTGAAGGTTGATCCTATTTCAGTGAATGCTCTTGAAATCATTCATTGGGATATTTTGAAAGATCAAGGCAAAGAATACTTCAGGATCAAGAGATTGGGAGATCACTATGAAGTGTATGTTACATGGGGTAAAATTATCAGAAGCTGCTCCAGGTCTGATTTGGAAGAAATGCACAAAGTTGGGATGAACTTGTATGGTAAAGTGTTGTAAGAAGCTGGAATGAGTCTAATCAAGATAGCCATGGAGTACCTATGCATGATGTTTGATCCTGACAGGATTAAGCATATTATCAGAGATATGAATCAAGAAAGGGTTTTCAGAAGCATTGACCATTGGATGTTAATTGAAAGATGTGGAGTATATGTCCTAACCATAGACAAAAGCTACCATGAGTACTACTTGGTGGACAAAGTGTATGATCATAGCAGAGCTAAGCTACAAGGAATGTTGAGAGCAAAGCTGGTATATTCTACAAGTTCTGAAATGGCAAAGATTGTAATCAGAAGAACCATTAATCAAATTCTGGGTCTGGATCCTAATTTGGGAAACTGAGAAGCAGATTTGAAAGCATCATGAAGACCACAATTTTGCTGAAGAACTTAACTTCTCAATTTGAAAAGTTAAGTTAGGGGAAGATTGTTGGGTCATAAATAACTAAGTCTGGTTAGTACTGCTAGGTGAAGAAAGATTACTACTGCTAGTAGAATTAATACTGCTTGAAGAGTTAGTGCTGCTACTTGAATAGTTAGTACTGCTTGGAGAGTTAGTACTGCTAGTAGTTAGTACTGCTTTAAGATTAATACTGCAAGCATGGTTAGTACTGCCAGGGTACAAAGTTAATACTGCTATTGAGTTAATGTTGCTTCTGAAGATAAAGATGGATTGATGCTTGATATTGCCAAATCCATTGGATGATTCTACAAACATAAATACAACTTATTGGCAAACTCAATTTTTTGGTTCAAACTCGTCCCGATCTGGCTTTAAGGGTTCAATTCTTGAGTCAGTTTAATTATAGCATCCATCTCAAGCTCATTGGGATGTTTCCGTTCATGTTCTTAAATACCTTCGGGTATTTCATTCTCATGGGTTGTTCTTCAACAACAAGGAAGATTATACTCTTTAGAATTTTTTTTTTTATTTTGATTGGGTTGTTTGCCCTTACTCACACCAATCAGTTAGTGGGACTTTATCTCTCTTCTTTTTTTTTTGGGGGGGGGGGGCGTCCAGTTTCATGGAAATCAAAGAAACAAGTTACCATATCTTTCTCGTCTGCTGAAGCTGAGTTTTCGTCAATGAGAACAGTTACTACGAAGCTAACGTTGGTTAAGCAGATTGTTACCTGATTTGGGGGTCGAAAACATCATTCTAATGGCGTTGAGGTGTGATAATTTAGCAAATATACACATTTCTAATGATCTAGATTTCCATGAAAGGACTAAACACATAGTTATACTATTACTATGTGAGACAACAATTGCAAGCGGGGATCATCACTGTGGATTTTACTCCTACTTCTTTTCAGTTGGCAGATGTTTTCACAAAGCCTTTACCAAGTCTTGTACATGCAATTGGTTTATACAAGTTGGGCTTGTTACAACAACCTCTAGCTTAAAGGGGATACTAAACTGCACTAACTATTTATGTTGTGTTAGTTAGTCAATTGTTAATCAAGGTTAAAATAGTGTCAGTTGCTAAATCTAGTTAGTCTTTTATTTTTCGTGTATAAATAGGTGCTTTTGTTCATTAGTGAAATATATAGAAAATTCCCCACCCCTCTCTGCCTACATTTCCAAATCACTATTTTATATACTATGTTTTCTATTTCATTTGTAAATGGTTGATTGGTAGTACAATTTTTATGTGAATGTGATTGTAATGTAAAGTGAAGAAAAACTTCTTAATTGGTAATTGGTAGCGGAAAATCGTATAGGTCCACAATATGGCCACAATGTTCCCACAGTGGCGGTGCAAGTTCACACCAGACACTATGATTGGTACAAATAATAAAGTGATAATAGTACCGAGATCGTTTCCACAAGGACTGGTCTACTGAGATTTTAAGAGTTTCATGAACTTCGGGTGCAAGTTTCGATTGTGAATAATAATAATGTTTGTGTTGGTGAAATTGTGGTTAAATATGAAAAAAAAAATGATTAATTAAAAGATGAGTATGGGTATGAACTTCCCTTAAGACAGAGGCAGTAACGTTATAGTCAGAAACTTATGGTACGAAAATACATATAAAAACTCCGATCTCTCGAAAGTGAATTTTTTTGGACTATGCCCACAAAGTCACAATTTTTTCCAACTCAAGACTTGCCGATTTAACTACATCAACCTCTAAGGATCGTAGCTCTACCAGTATGGAAATAAATGCCCAAATCTCTTTGTGACATTAATTTCGACCGATATTTAAACCTTGGTTAAAATCATGCAAAAATACGTATTTCTACGTGGTTATAAAAGACTTTCTCAAATCTTCTTGCATCACTCAAGCCGTATTTAAAATCTGCCCATCTCTGGATCTATGATCTAATATTAACACTTTTAAGTGATCGCCTTGTCCATGTTGAGTTAAAGTCCCGACTCAAGTGACCAAGTCTACGAGTTAGTAAAAATGGCAACACCCAAGTATTGTCTACTTGTCTTGAGTTTGGTTAATACCCACACCTAGGGGTGTATAAAAAACCTTCAATCCGCAAAACCCGCCCAACCTAAACCGGTAACAACCCAATTAAACCCAACCCGTCCAACCTCCCACCCGCCAAACCGTCAACCCGCAAATTAAGAGGGTTGAAATTGGGTTACGCTTTGTTCAACCCGCCAACCCACTGCTAATATATAATTTTTGTAAAATTATATATATATATATATATATATAATAAAAAATAAAAAAACAACTAGTCTATTTAAGCAAATTTATAGCCCAAACTATATTATATACATTATATATATATATAATACATTTTACTTAACCGAACAAACTAATGGAGGTTTGTTCATGTTCGTTCATTAAACTTAACCAAACAAACAAATGAACGCGAACGGTAAAAGAACGTAATTTTTTGTGTTCATGTTCGTTCGTTAAGAAAATGTGTTTGTTCGTGTTCATTTAATTTACGTTTGTTCGTTAAGATGCTAAATGAACGTAAACATGCGAACATAAACGAACGAACACAAATGAACAAAAAACATCATTAATCATCATTTCGTTCCGAAATAACATAACAAAATGAAAAATCGGGTAATTTATGAATAATAAAAAATGAATTATTAAATTTTAATATAATTAATGATTTTACATATTAATATCATAATATATATATATATATATATATATATATGTGTGTGTGTGTGTGTGTGTGTGTGTGTGTGCGTTTCATTTGTAAACCAAACAATTCGTACAAACTTTGCAAATCACTATTTTAGGAAATAATATATATTTATGGATAATTATTATGATCCATTAATAATGATTGTGATATATATGGAAGATGATAAGATTTACTTATTATGATCATGACTTTAGATTAGGAAACATAATAAATTCGGATATTTATTAGACTTGATGAACGACTAAGATTGGTTTGTAAAGTTTGTACGAATTTCTGGTTTGCAAACAAAACGCACCACACACACACACATATATATAGCCTTAGGTTCATTTGAGAAATGATAAATATTTGAGAAATAACAAAGTAATCATAGTCATTCATACGGTCAAGATCGGATTTGACTGGTCAAATATTGCGGTTTTGACTGGTCAAAAATTGTGACTTTGATTGGTCAAAAGTTGCTGCTATTCCAAAAATAGAATGAGAGTTCCGTAATTTTTACAAAATATACGGAACGAGTTCATATATGAACCTATATGATTCACAAGTTCATATGTGAACTAGTGTAATTCACATATGAACTCTTTTAACTGATTCATATATGAACTAACTAACTGATTCACATATGAACTAATTAATTGTAGGTTCATATGTGAATCGGTTGAATTATTTAACAAATTCATATATGAACCTTTGTGATTCACAAATGAACTAATTAACTAATTCTCATATGAACTAATTAACCGATTCACATATGAACGTAAGGAGTCATACAGGTTCATATATGAATCATACATGCGTATTTTACGAAACTACCCTTCTATCTTCTATGGACCACACAAGGAATTATCCGGTGCTTCACGGTCAAAGCCGCAAATGTTGACCAGATGAATGACTATGATTACTTCTCTATTTCTCATACATTTACAATTTCTCAAATGAACCTCTCCCTATATATATATATAGGCCTAATCAAATGAGAACTAGGTAGTATGTGCTAACCGTGAGATCCAATATGAGCCACTCATTCCATATAATTAATGTTATTTTTAAAATAAAGTAAAAGGATAATTTGGTAATTTAACAATTTTTATTTATTTACTATAAATAAAATCATTAATTACTCAATCCATAATTATCTAATTATTTACTTTTCATTTTGAAACGGATGATAACCCATGTCTCTCCATAATGGTATCACAATGTATCACAGTGGTGTCACAATATATCACAGTCAGTGGCTATTCATAGTGGGTATCACAGTGCATCTTGTATGTATTTTGAGTATCACGCTCATGATTGTTTGAATGTATATTTTTTTAACATTGTCGATGTTTTTAGGTATCACATTGTGTATTATAGTTGTATCATAGTGGAATTATAGTTGTATCACAGTGCATCTTATATTTACTTTGGATATCACACTGATGAATGTTTGTATGTGGGTCTCGGACGTCAGATTTGAGAGAGAGGGAGAGAGAGAGAGAGAGAGAAATCATATTACCTAAAATGTCCTTTAATTATAATTTAAAGTTAAATTACCAAATATATTAATTTCCTAATTTATTCGTTGATGTGTGGATGAGATTGGATCTCACAGTTATCACAAAATATACAGTTCTCCCTTAAATGACCCCCTATATATATATATATATATATATAAACAAACGTAAACAAACATAAATAAACAGATATTAACGAACGTAAATGAACGAACGAGCTCATTGTTCATGGTCGTTCATTTAACTAAACGAACAAAAAAATGTATTCATGTTCGATCAATTCTTAAATAAACGAATATAAACGAAATTCTCCCGAACGGTTCGCCAAACGTTTGGTTCATTTACAGCTCTAGCACTGCTAAGTGCTAACCAAATAACCTGTTGGTTCGCTAAACGTTTGTATATTCTTAGTAGTATTTATCGTACTTCATTTTACAATTTTATGTAAACAACTAAACCGTCCAACCCGTAAGGGTTGGGTTGGGTTGGATTATACTTTTGAATGGGTTGGGTTGGGTTGGGTTTTTTTCAAACTGTCATAATTAGGTTGGGTTGTAAAAATGTCCCAAACCGCCCAACCCAACCCGCGTACACCCCTACCCACACCCAAGAAGGTAATTAGCTAATAATTAAATTAATAAAGCAATAGAAGTTGAAGAATACTTAAGAAACATTCTCATTAATAATTAAAGTCCTACATTAATATTCAATACAAGGAAATAAATACAAGAAATTTGAAGACAAAATGTGAAGACTAGAAAGTAAAAAGAACTACAAATTTATCTAGAGAGAGAGAGAGAGAGAGATCTTGAAGCTCCAAGATGTCTTCAATTGGTGCTTTTATAGCGGAAAGAAAGGTGAAAGAATCCTCCTTTTATCCTTTGGATGTAATCTTCCATCAACTCTTTGTCAATCTTCATCCTTTATAGGGGTGCTTATGGGTTAGGTTGGTCGGGTTGAAATCACTTGAATAACCTAACTCAATGTTTTGCGGTTTGAAAAATCTCAACCCAACCCAATCAAAAGTGCAACCCAACCTAAACCGTGCAGGTTTAGTTAGGTTGGTCAGGTTGAAACTTTAATACATCATTTTACAATTTAACTAAGTGATTCCGTTTAAAGAAACTAAAATCAAAATAGAAGTATAGAAATAAGGCTAACAAGAGAAGATAAAAGTAGAAGAAGAGTAACTTTTGGCTCTTGATTCGATCGATGTTGAAGATTTTTGAAGACTTGAAGGTTAGAATCGTACGATTTCAAATGGTATGGTCTCGTGGAAAAATCTAAACTAGGGCTAGATAGTCAGACTTGAGAACTGAGAGAAAAAAGAGCCGCTAAAACCATTAAAAAAAGTAAAGGGGTACAAGTTTTGGTCGGGTTGACGGATTGGTCGGCTTACTTTGGGCTTAACCCGTTTCCAACCCAATAAATGCGGATTGAGCAAAATTCGTATCAGTTATGTATCGAATTACCTCGCTTTGAGTTTTTTTTAGTTTTTTCAGGTTGGGTTGGCCAGGTTGGTCGGGTTGATTGGAAATTTGAGCACCCCTACTCCTTTATCTTCAGAATTTTCTTTTCTTGAAAATTTAATACGGAAAATTTGCCAAAATAATCTTCTTCTAAAACTGCCCCGTATTCCATTCCCACAATGTGAAGTTTGTGGCCACAATCTCAACAACAACAATATTTGAGCAAATATTCAATCTTTGGCCATTCATCACTATTTAAGAACTTTATAAACAAAAGAAAGAAATCAAAGCTACAAAAGTAAATAATAATGACGGAAATGACGCAAAATGACGCAAAATGAGTGTTAAGTAACTCTCAAAATTCTCATGTTGTAGAAATCTAATTGGGGTGAAAGTCTGACTTATAATGGTAAAGAAACATAAAACAAATAATGAAAAGTAAAATGGTCATTTTTACCATCTATACAATTTAGAGGCTCATTCATTTGTTAACCACGACATTGGTGCTAACCGTGCTAACAAATTTTCGACCAGTCAAAAGCTTCCTAGAGTTTATGTCATGACATCATTGCTATTAAATATCAAAGGGCAATATGGGAATTTTCTATTGCACGTTGGTCTTATCTCTTTCCTTATTTCAAAGACTTTTTTAATATAGTATTTTCTTAATATTTATAAAATTAAATATGAGAATTTCCTATTGCACGCCCCATATAATCTCTTTCCATATTTCTTGGACTTGGTTAATTTGGTATTTATCTTAATATTAAATACAATAATTTAAAAGTAAACTTTGCATGTTCCAGATTTTATGCTATTAAGCTTGCATACGTGCATATCTTAAACCATTTTCCTTTTTTTTTGGTCAGCAACCACACTTTATTACCAAAATAACACCAACCACCGGTACAAAGAGCAAAAAGCCTACAAATATGAAACCTCCCCACCCACAAGAGGACGAACAGAACTAACACCAAACATTTTACAACCAAAACAAAGGACTCTATGTATTAATCAAACGGAACCCAAACACAGCAGAAACAAAATTAAAGTTTACGAGCGGCAAACTTGTATAAACCATTTTCCATATGCATATAGAAAAGACTTATAGTGTACATCAAAACTTATTAATGTGAACAATGCACATATGTATTGAAAGAGCAAATAATTTAATCATTTTGATATGCATATTCAAATTGCACATATGCACATCAAGACTTATTAGTGTAGACAATGCACATATGCACAACACATAAATCATGCACATATGTTTTTTTGAAAATGTACATCAGGAATTATTAGTTTAAAAAATGCGCATATTCACAGAAATAGCAAACACTTTAAATTGAAAACTTGGTTGATTCCATATGTGTGCGCCTCTTTTTTTTTTTTTTTGGTTTAAAAACAGAAATTATTAGTTTAAAAAATCCCTAACTTTACGCCTCTTTTTTTTGGTAACGTGTGCATATGATTTTGGAAGGCTATTTGCATTTTTACATTTTTAACCCTCTTCTCTTATACACCGTAATTTCCTAACCTTTTAATTTAATATTTCTAAAATTAAAATTCTAATTAATTGTGAACCATTGATCTAAATAACCAACGTCCAGATTGGTTAGCACGGTTAGCACCAATGTCGTGGTTAGCAAATAAAGTGACCTTATATATTCGATAACAAACAAACAATTATTTAGCTCTAAATTTATAGAAAACAATCCCTTTATTTACATCACACATGTACTTGATTGTTCAATATTTTATCCTTTAATTTATGTACTAATCCTAGATTATATTAGATTTTCTAGATTTCAAAAGATTTTATTAGATATTATCATAATTTAAATCCAATTGATATTATTTTCCGTGTATGAATAGTTATATTTTTATGTGCATATGTAGCAATTATTAATTTAACATAAAATATAAACTATCTAAGAAAATTACTTACCGAGTGTTATATTTTTAAGTACCAAAGTACTATTCATCAATTGATATGGAGTGATCAAATATTAAATCATTGGTTTTAAACGAAGCGACGGATCCAAAAAAAATTTCTACCTAGTGCATTTTTAAGGTAGATCAAAAGTCTGCAAAAGTCATCTGATGTGTTTTTAGCCGAATTTAACTTTTTTAAGTCTTTTGGTTGATATCGAAAGATGTTTTAAGTTTTTTGATTGATTTATGGATACTTTTGTAACACCCTCAAATTTAGCAAAAGCGACTAATTTAAAATTTTCAACAATACTTTAAAGGGTAATAAAATCTTTTACTACAAGTCCATAATTGAAAAACATTTCTAGGTTGAACCATCAACAAATAATTAAAGTCTTACATAAAGACTAACTAAAGTCGGGTGTTACTATAACCCAATAACAGTCGCTATCTCCAATATAAGTGTGGAAGACTTCATCAAGCTAATCACATCTTCGAGCACACAATTAACACTCATCTCTTCACAGTGTCACTAGAACTAATCCCGAAATGGAACCTGATGCACATGCCGACAAATAAAAAGGTTAGGCTAACGCCTAGTGAGTTCAAGAGTTTCATACCATGATCATAAAGAAAATCGTAAAACGGAAGTATTGTAACTTATAATCATGATCCTTTAAAATGAATTACTTTAAATATGAGAAAGACCGGTTTTCCAATAGTATGCAATTTATAAATGAACGTCTCAACGCTATACATTCTTTCATGAAGTAATGCAACTCAACGCTTACTCAAGACGTGAATAATGGTAAATGCTCAAACGTTGAAATTTGAATAAAACTTTATAAATCAAACGATCGAAATAAGAGTAACTCAAGCCTCCAAAATTATAACGTATGGGGAATAACCCAAATTCAAAACGTCACCGAAAACAAGGATAAAACTAAATACCCAAAACAACACCTTTCGGTGACGGGGGAGACCCGAATTCCATGGCTAGTGATGGAACACAAAAGTAGGCCACATTCCAAGTTATTGAGCTCACCATACTAGGATCAAGGTCACGAACACGTCGACTCGTACTAAGATGTGGGGGAGGGCACCCAATGATTCCTAATCATGCTCATTCGCTAGGATTTACATTTACGACCCACGGCTAGTATCTGGTCCCACATAATCGTACCAAGTTGCCACCTTAGGGTCCAAGTCTCAACTAGCTACAAATGGGAAATAATTATCCCATAAAAACAGGCTCAGAAATTACATCACAGATGCAGGTCCGGGTATTGGATCCACGTGCCCTCATCGTGTCATCCTCGAAATCCCATGACTAATTCTGGTGCCAACATATAAATAATAGCCCATTTTCTTTAAATAATAAAGACCGACTTATATGCCTATGGATCCACTGCATTACAGTCTAAAACATTACATGACTCCAATCGAATGACTAACGCACTCAAAACATGTAATTATCAAATGATACGCATTAAGCGCAATCATACTCACAACTCCACGACGGGCTATTAAACCGAACAATTGTCCCCAAGACTCATTTTAGTCAAACCGAGCCAGAGCTCAACAAAAATTGCTTTAATGCACAATAAATGACGGTGTAAACAATAAAACATTTTTAACCAACGGTCATGCAACTCAACGACTAAAAGTTTGATTAACCCAAAACACAAAGTTGGTTGAGACAAACTTTTTTCCAAATGAACTCATACCCTTATATTTCCAAAATGCCTAATGACACAATTATATGCATTTTCCCAAACGGGTATATAAGATCAAGTACTCAAAAATGACAATTACGTCAAATAAACTCCATTTATATAAAATTGTCAATGACACATGTCAACATGATTTATTTATCAAAATGCCCAAGAATGTATGTTATATAAGTTTATAAAGTTAAACACTTTCAAATAACCAAAGCTTATCAGCAGTTAACAAATTTCATGTAAAACACAAAACACTTTAAAATAAACATTTTGGCATGTACACCGTTTTCACAAATCGACTTCAACTCACCTTGCTATGTTATGTTAAACCTAATCTTTATCCAACTTGCACAAACTTTTCGCTACCTATATAAACCATGAATAATCACCAAATCAATAAAAATGACTCTAAACAAAATATATAAACAACCCTATGACCTTACCAACTCATCAAAATCACCCCAACGGATTTAAATCCAATTTTATACCAATATTTGAAGATTGATTACTTAATCCCATTATGAAACCGTGCTGTCCTAAAAACTCGATTTTTGGCATACTTACACTCTGAATCAACTCTTCCTTAAAACATACGCTTTGTAAAGGACATCTCAACGGTTCTAGAGACGTATTACACGCCTCAAACCGATCTACGAGCGATTTATTATGATTTTTAAGAGAATTGGACAACACCTAAAATCAATCACGTCAACTTCAAGTTATTTAAAACCATTAATCCACACTACACATAGATTAATCCATCAAAAGCCATCTAAAGCTATAAATTAAACTTTCATATTTGAAACACTTAAACCCGTATGAACTTATCAACATAAGTAAATTCTCCATTTAATTCATTTACAAAATACTAAACAAACCCACCATTTACTATATGAAATATTTATTCCAACAAAGAACTTTAATAAACATCGAAATCATAATACCTTAAGAACCTTAAATCTCTACCCAATAATTAAAGAAGCCTTTGATTAATGGGTTAAAGAATTTATACCTTTCAACTTCTAGAAATCGCAAATCATCAAGATACTTTAATCTTCTTCAATCCTTCATTGAACAACTAGCCTTCCATCTCCATTAAAAAAAAACCTCTACTTGGATCTTAAATCATCTTTATTAACCAACCAAATCACATAAATACATATATATATATACATACATACATATATATATATATGTGTGTGTAAAATATACATATTTTTTTCTCTAAAAAAAGAAAAGGAAAGAAACGCAGCCAAAGCTGTTGTCCCCTTTTAAGTTCCAAAATTGTAGTTTCTCCTTCTCTAATGTCTAGTACTGATCCATGAATCAGTTGGCCTCAATTGGTTTATAGATATATTAAAAAAATTATGCTTCCAACAGGATTTGAACATGGAACCAAACGATGCAGGTATGTACCCTTCCCAAATCTACCACGTCTTCTCTTCTTCTTGTATTTTCTTCTTTATTTCTTTTAATCCGTTTTCTCTCAAATCTAGTTTTTCTCCAAACTTCGGCATCAGTTTTGGATCTTATGCGGCTCGAATTTGTAAAAACTCAAAACACAAAGATTGAAGTTATGAGTGTTAATTTTCTGTAGGAACTTGTATCACTTAAATCGAGGCTAAGGCGAGTGAGATATAATTCTTCTTTTTACCACATATATATATATATATATATAGGGGAGCGATAATGTGAAAACCACTCTTAAAATGCAAACTTTGTACACCAATATCAAACAATCAAAAAATTTCTTTTTATTTTCTATTTTTTAATTTACAAGGGTGTAATAGTCATTTGCTTAAAACGGTTATATATATGGTAGTTATCTTTTTGAGTTATTTTAAGAGATATTTATATTATTATTGTTTAATTATGGTAATTAAAAAAATTAATAAACCAAATATAAAATATTCCTTTGTAAGAAAGATACGGCACTATCATTTTCAAAAGCAAATCACCATTTTCATGGCCATCACCATTTCCAGGCGGCATCACCCATTCTCGTCGGCGTTTAAATCAAGCAAAACCACACCGTAAGTAGTTTATCATTCATACCAGCACACCGTAAGTAGTTTATCATTCTCGCAAGTATCTCATATTTCATCACACCAGATTCATCACGTCGTCGTTCATCGCCGTGTCATCTCGGTTTCATATCCGTTTTCCTCTCCTTTCATCGTCGTTCATCTCCGTTTTCATCTCCGTTCATTTCCGTTCATCGTCTTTCATCTCGGTTTTATATCCATTTTCATCGTCGTTTCATCTCCGTTCATCTTCGTCTTCATTGGTGAAGCGTTAGACTTCTAATCGATAGAACACAGGGAATCGGTGAAATTGTTGAATGTTACCTCCTTGCAACCGAATCATTGTGGATGAAATAATTCAACTTTTTATTTATTTTTTATTGTTCTTTGACTTTTTGGTAACTACGATTAAAAATTTGAAATTGCAGAAAATTTGAAATTGGAGATAATAACTTCCATAAAATTAGCAATTTCATCTTATTTCCATATTTGAAATTAAATGTTAAAAGGACTACCATACCCTTTCCGTCCACTTTTTATTTATTTTTTATATTATATTAATTATTACATTAACATAAATAGCACAAAATGATCTTAACCATTGATTTATCTCATCTACGGCTTAAAGAAGGGTTGCATAGTTTTCATTATAAGGGTGGTTTGCAAATGAAACCACCTCTCTCTCTCTCTCTCTCTCTCTCTATATATATATATATAAATATATATATATATATATATATATTTATATATATACATATCACTCCAAAGTGCTTTGAACCAAAAAATCTGGGTGTTATAACTTTTTTCGGTTCTTTGGTTAATTTCAAGAGACTTTTTCGGTTTTTTGGTTGATGTCATGTATCTATACTATATTATAAAGCACGGATAAAAAACTCTTAAATACAAATTATTAGGCACAAGGTACCATCATTTTATGCAAAATTTTAAAAATATCTTAATTTACAAGTTTCAAAGCACAAGATACATATTACTAATGCAGGCTTCAAACACGCACCAATTTGGTATGTGCAGTACCTTCCTTTTATGCAGAACTTTCTATGTATCATTATTAATTAATATATTATATTACTATAAATTTGTTTTAATTATATTAATAAATATGTAATTGGTTATTTTTTCTAGATGTAATTAAAATATATAAGATAATCATTGAATTTTAACAAAATACTTAATTTTTTTATATAAAAAACATTATATTATTAAGCCTAAATTAAAAAAATTTATAAAAAAACATTATCATTTTCTCAAAACCATCCAAAATCGTAATGTAAATCAACAAAAAAAAAACAAAAAAAAATGAAACATTAAAATTGTGATGTATCTCGCTGCATTACTCGAGTACGCTTCGCTTCTACTATTTTCTAATACCCAAAAAAATTCTACCTAAGAAAATCAGTTAAGCGGGTGCACTGAACCTCGCTAGAGGTTGGGGCCTTCATAGGTCCACCCTAGATGGTTGTTTTGAATTTGTTTTTTTAATTGACTCCTTCTCATATGCTTCACATATGAATTATATGGTGTTACTACTAGTTGATGAAAAGAAATTGATCCAACACGTGTTGGATTTTGTAAAATGAGCATATTATACGAAAATTGACCTACAAGCCAATTGAATCTATCTCCTTCTAAATAACCTTTGATTAGGGGTGTGCATCGGGCGGATCGGATCGGTTCGGATGGGCAAACTAAAAACCTGATCGGATTTTGGGTATGTAAATCAAGACCCAATTTTTAGGTTTCGGATTTCTTCGGGTTTCGGGTTGATGTCGGTCGGGTTCGGATATTATTATAATGCAGAATGTACATATAAATTCAATCGATTTTGAGGATGCATACAATCGATTAAGAGATTAATGAAATCAATAGTAAGTTTAGAAATTAAAAAACATTTAGACCGACTAGAATTTACGATTTTCAAAAAATAATTAGATAAATAAATATATTTATATAATATTTAAAATATATATGTATATTATTTCAGGTTTTCGAACGGGTCGGGTAGCCAAAGATCAAACCCAACCCGAACCCAAATATTCCCCCAAAAGTAGGGTTTCGGGTTTTCGGATTTCAGGGTAATCGGGTTTTGCAAAAACACCTTATTTTTTGTTCAGGTTCAGATTCGGATTTCGGATTATTCGGGTTTTGCACACCCCTACCTTCGATGCAACTTATTGAAGATGCCAAACTATCCCACTAATAAGACACCAAGATGGTGAACGAGAATTGGATCACAAATGAAACTAGGTCATTTGGTTCACAAAATCCAGAGGAATTTGATGCCATTTGAATGACAAAATCCTTCGACCAAATTCCTTGATGATGTTTGGTTCACAGATTGAATTGTTTGGATTCCGCTTAATTCCGCAATTGAGATATTTGATCATTCATTGGCATAAGTGAAGGAGTTGAAGCCCATTCATTGATGAATGTAACAATTTTTTATAATCTGATTTTAAAAGGACAAAACTAACATTTGCATCAAATTTGACCAACACCATCCCCATCCTCACCACCCCTCGCCACACCCGCCTCCGCTGCCCACACCGCCACCACACCAATGTCAATTAATATTATCATTCTACCCCCACCCCACCCTAACCAACCATCACAGCCGCCACCACGTCCTCGTCATAATCGTCATCCACCCACTCTCAACTAACCGTTACAGTCGTCATCATCGTCCTCATCAAAACCGTCCCACCTCAACCCACTCTCATCTCAACCGATAAGTTTTCAGTTTTAGTAACAATTGAAATGCTCTAATTATAATCACAAAATTGAGTGTGAGTAAAAATAAATTCTAAATTTGTATATTAAAAAGACTCTTTATTTTCTATTTTGTTTTTTTCTTAAGAGAATGTCCCTATTTTTGCCTTTCTCTAGCTATTTGAACTTTTTTGTCCAAAAATACCAACCTTAACTATAAATACTTGTATCCACAAGTTTTGGTTCTTCAAAAAGTGTCACCACTCCATAGCAACACCAAATTCAGTACAAAAACCATCGCTAGTACTAATATTTCTAGTCTTGTTTTAGGGTTCACAATCACATGATAACTAATTTCAGCATACCAACATGACTCTCTACTTTCAAATTGGTCCAGTATGCCCAAGGCCATTGTGGTCCCGATCACTAGCGTCCCCGACCACCTTTGGTCATTTCAAAGTTTTGGCTTTTGTAACTGACAATCCCATAAGTGAAGGTTTGGATATGCGCTCAATTGAGGCTCAAGACAACTATGTGACCTCCGTGTTGGATGGTTCTACAACATATGTAATATATGTTATGTATACTAACAAAGAGTATAATGGTAACACCCTTGAGATACAAGGAGGTACCCGTCAATTCGATAAGGTGAGAGAAGTTTCAGTGGTTACGGCACTAGAAGTTTCGCGATGTGAAAGGATATGCGACATTTAAGACTCTGTATCTTGATATGTATAACACTAGTATTCAACATTATTAATTTTGCGCATGTTTAATAATAAAAGTTTTGGTCAATTTAAAATTGACAAATCGGTGTATAAATATATACTATGAAACAATAATAAATCAACAATTAAAAATACTTGAAAGGACACTTAAAAATGTGGCAAGCTAGAAAGAAAACAAATAATAAAAAGTCAAATATCCAAGGAACAAATTAAAATATTATGACATTCCTGGAACCATTGAAGAAAACTCTTTTTCAATTATTTCACCGTCCAAAACACATGCTAGCTAGCTTTTAATATATAGAGAGGTTGATATTCAAACTATAACATCTTTATCTTTTTTATGAAAAATTAAGAACATCTTTATCATATGTGATAATACATGTGTGAGAACTTGGTGTTGTCGATGACTTGGCTCGTGACCTAGGTCGCACCAAAGGTTGTTTGCATCTCTAATTTAGTATCACATATGATTGACTATAATAAGAATATGTTCTTTTGTTTTTGTAAAATGAACGCATTCTCGTTTGAAACCCTTCCCTATATATTATATATGGGAAGGTTTAAATAAAAAAGACAAAAAAGTGGAAAGCATAGAACTAAATGATTCATAAGTGACTCATTGGTAAATTCGGAAAAAAATCCATTAAAAATGCATATGTGAACTCATGTTTCATTTTTTTACCAAGTTCACTTATGAATGATTTATTTCCACTTTTTCAACATTTGTGTCTTTTTTATTTGAACATGTTTGTGTGTCTATATATATATATACATATATATATATATAGGAAGAATCATTCGAGAAGTTAAACATTTTGCGAGAATGTGAGAAGTGTGATATCATATATGATTACACGACCTGTAGGTGTGTTTAATCATATATGATTAAACGTATATGTATTGCCAATGTAACATTTGTTTAATCATACATGATTAAGCTTGTGTATCATATATGATTAAACACTTCTCGCTTTCTCGCAAAATGTTTATCTTCTCGTTTGAACCTGCCCCTATATATATATATATATATATATATATATAGTCTTAGGTTCATTTGAGAAATGATAAATATTTGAGAAATAGAGAAATAATTCTAGCCATTCATACGGTCAAGATCGGATTTGACTAGTCAAATATTGCGGCTTTGGCTGGTCAAGAATTGTGGCTTTGACTGGTAAAAAATTGCGGCTATTCCAAAAATAGAAGGAGAGTTTTATAACTTTTACAAAATACACGGGACGAGTTCATATATGAACATGTATAATTCACAAGTTCATATGTGAACCAGTGTAATTCACATATGAACTCTTTTAACTGATTCATATATGAACTAACTAACTAACTGATTCACATATGAACTAATTAATTGTAGGTTCATATGTGAATCAGTTGAACTAGTTAACAGATTCATATATGAATCTTTGTGATTAACATATGAACTAATTAACTGATTCCCATATGTGAACCAGTGTAATTCACATATGAACTCTTTTAACTGATTCATATATGAACTAACTAACTAACTGATTCACATATGAACTAATTAATTGTAGGTTCATATGTGAATCAGTTGAACTAGTTAACAGATTCATATATGAATCTTTGTGATTAACATATGAACTAATTAACTGATTCATATATGAACTTAAGAAATCATACAGGTTCATATATGAAATTGTCCCGCGTATGTTACGAAACTACCCTTCTATCTTCTATGGACCACACAAGAAATTATTCGGTGTTTCACGGCCGCAAATGTTTACCAGATGAATGGCTAGGATTACTTCTCTATTTCTCATACATTTACCATTTCTCAAATGAACCTCTCCCTATATATATATATATATATATATATATATATATATAAAATAGATGTTAAATTAAAGATAATAAATTGATCGTTTTTCTAGTGTAATTTGTTTCACTTCGATTTTTGTTATATTTTACTGATTTTTGATCTAAAAAATAGGGGGATTTTTTAAGAGGTAGTTATAATAATCTTTTCAACCACATCTGTTGAATCATCTCAATCCAACAGTCTGGATAAGTTCTTTGGTTTTTTTTTCCAGTCCAAATATTATTTATATAGTAAAGGCGTACTCACACAATGCAGCGAGATACATCACGATTTTATTTTTTGTTTTTTATCGATTTACAGTACGATTTTGGATGGTTTTGAGAGAGTGATGATGTTTTTTTTTAATAAATTTGTTTAATTTAGGCTTAATAATATAATGCTTTTTATATATAAAAAAATTAAGTATTTTGTTAGAATTCAATAATTATCTTATATATTTTAAATTCTTTATGTTTAAATTGAGATGTTTATCCTGTTTTGATTATATTTATCAGTTAGTTATGAATTAAACATAATACCTTTAGAAATTTGTACTCATGCATCATGACTTGTAATCTTGAATTTTAAGTAATGTATCAATAAACAGTACTTAATGCATAAAAACTTGTTTTTAAGAGTTTTTCGATAGTTTAGTAATAATGTAATTTATTTTAGGTTTAATAATAAAATGTTTTTTATAAAATAAACATTAAATATTATGTTAGATTATATTTTAGATTTTTTATATTTAAAATTTGATTTGTATCCTGTATTTAGTTGTGCGAGGAGTGATTTTAGGGGATTTGAAGTGGGGAGTGATTTTAGCGGAGTTAAAGTGGTTAGAGATAAGAATTGAAACTTAATAAATGACATTAAACGTAGTACATAAAGCTTTAATGGTTGTTTTTAAGAGATTTTAAGTAATTAACATTAAATAGCGGTACCTTAAGCGTTAGAGGTCAGATGCCAATGACCGGAGACGTGAAGTAGTTAAAGAGCTTGATGTGAGGAGTCTCGATGACACCGAGAATGTGATCCAGATGGGGGATCTTGTTGCTGCTAATATGAGACATAGCGGGAGGACCTGCTCATACAAGAACTTTCTGTGCAGCAAGCCGCCAGAGTTTTCAGGGACTGACAGTCCGGTGGCGTGCATGAATTGGATCCAAGAGATGGAACAAACATTTGATGCTAGCGAATGTGAGGAGGGGCATAAAGTGAAATTCGCCTCCCACATGATGAGGGGTCGAGCTCTTACTTGGTGGAACGTCACCAAGACCACTATGGGGACTGTTATTGCTTCGTCACTAACATGGGATGCATTCAAAAAGAAAGTGTTGGATGAATATTGCAACGAAAGGGAGAAGACATAATAGAAGAGGAGTTCTGAGCCCTCAAGAAGGGAAATATGTCGGTGAGAGAATAGTCCAATCTCTTCATGGAGAAATTGGATCTAGTGGGACATGTCGTTCCGAGTGAGAAGGACACAGTCAAGGCTTATATGAACGGACTGTCAGCCAACATGAGGGCGATGGTCCGAATTTCGAAAGTCTCCACCCTCCGAGGAGTAATAGAAGAATCGGAATTCATGGAAGATGTCTATATTCAGAGTAGTGAAGAAGAAGCGGAGATTAAAGAAAAGAGAAAACGGGAGGACCGGTGGAGTCCATCCCAAGAATGCAATGATCATGGCAATGAAAGGGAAGCTGGCCATTGTAGGAAGTCAAAGTGGTGTCAAGAGTGCCGAGTCAAACATGCGGGCAGGTGCCACCCCAACCCCATAACATGTCTCAAGTGTGGGAGTCACTTCCACCGAGATTGTCCCATCAAGGGAACAATCTGTTTTGTGTGCAAAGAACCGAACCATGTGAAAAGAGATTGTCCAAATGTGAGGATGGATGAGGAGACAAACAACAATCAGAGTCTCTCAAGACGAGGGTGACCCCGATGGAAATTCCAGGTACATCTCCCAGTGTAACAACCCAACCAGAAAATATAAACAACCGGATCGCATCTAAAATAAAATTTCCAATCATCGAATAATATCCATGCCATATCGGTCCCAAACTCACAATAGTTAAATCAAGGTTTGATATACAGATCAACCTACACAACTGAGATAAATAATAATATCTAAATGACGGTCTTCCATCTGCCCCTGCTAGACCTTCTCCTTGCCTTTAGCCGCACAGCCTAACTCACGACGACCTGAAAAGATTTTTAGTTTTGAAAGAGCGAGGGTTAGACCATAGGTCTAGTGAGTTCCCTCTAAGCAAATAAGCAACAAAATATACTTTCCAGAATTTCCAATAACATTTAATAATGGCACATAAATAAAACACATTATGAACCACACGACCGTCAAAGACGATGTGTCTAACTCATGCTGCCTTAATGTTGGAACACACCTCCAACGACATAAACGGGTCACACTCCCCGGCATGAGTAGGCGGGCCACACTCCCCGACTTAGGTTACGTAACCCACGTATAATGTATGCATACAATTACACAATAACCATTTATAACACACTTTAACAGTTTAATAACATTCATGCCATTATAAATAAATCAGCGTTTAAAAATAACTTCACATGCTTTCATCATAAAAAGGTTTAGTATAGAAAAACTCACTTGTCGCCCTTTGCTTGAACTCTTGCTTACGCCTAAAATCCAATCCGAGACCTAAAACAGAAACATTGACCGATGAACGCTCTATCCTCTTAATTTTAACGAAACTTGACCTTAACCCCTTAAACCACCACATAACTTCTTACAATATAAATTACCAAACTTTCCCCTATAGAATAAATTGCCAAATCTAACTAATTACTAAATATTTGATTGGGCCAAGAATATAAGTCCACAACCATAACAGATTGCTACTACCTTGGGCTTCGACCCAACTCTAAAATCATTAAGCGATCGGCCGACATGCTTTGGTCGACCGGGTTCCCTTCTTCCCTTCGACCGAAATTACTCCCCACACACGACCGGTGCTATCCGGTCTACCGATAGGCACCGGTGAGAGCTTGAGGCCGGGGCCTCGACCCTCCTCTTCGACCGGTACCTCTACCGGTACCGAAGCACAACCGAGACTGATGACCGGCTTCTACAAGAGCGACCGGTAATATGCACCAAGGTCTTCGACCGGATTACATTGACAGGTGCCCCTACCGGGGTCATTCGGTCTGGTCGAACTCAAAGGCGAACGACCGGAGTCAAAACCCCAATGCTCGAACCACAGATTTTTCCCAAACCACAAATTACTATAACTTCTATTATTAACAGAGGGAAATCGAATCATTAACCAAATAAAACTTCCCATAACCAGATTCATAGTTCGATTAACAAGAAGAGGAAGATTGGGAATTTCCTACTATTCATTCATCACTTCCAACAATATTCAAGGGTTAAAATCTTAGCATTTCCAAATTCATACATCAAATAGGGATTGAAATCCTACCTTGAAGATGAAAGTTAACCACCGAGAATCCCAATGCCTCTTTCTGATTTCTTCTAACAATTCCCCCCAAAGCTTTCCTTCTTCTCTCAGTACAAAGATGGAGCCGCCAACAAGGAAGAATAGAAGTCTAGGGTTATTATTCTCATTTACAATATTTCACTTATACCCCTCCACTTATTAAATTAACGAAAATTTTCTCCCAACTTCTATCTTTTACAATTTCCAATGCGGTTATTACACCCAGTAACTTCAATCTTAGTTGTCTATTTTGCTGGTTGAGTGTGGGTCATTTTTGGACGTTGATTGTCGTTGTGTCGCTTGGTGGTCTGTGTGCTAGTAAATTCTAGAGCTTGTTTATGGGAACGTGTTAGATCAAGTTTAATCAAGTTGTAATAGTTAGTCCCTTGTTATGTTTTGTTAGTATTTTCGTTTATTAGGTGTCAAGGTAGTTGACCCTATATATAGTCCTTTGTTTTACCTTTTAGGTTAAGCTACAGAATTTCATTCATAGCCTAATCATTGTAGCCGTCATCTTTCCTCTCAATGAATCATATGACACTTTTCTATCATTCATCTTTTCTATGATCTATTCTTGTTTGATACTCTGATAATGATTATGTGTCCTTGATTCTGGAACAACAATTGGTATCAGAGCTACATCAGAAATCAGAATCAATTGATCTTTGCAGAAATCGATCCCAGTTTGTCTTTTTTCGGAAAAGTCACTGTTTCATTGGTGTTTTTGAGATTTAAAGGTTGTTTGAATGCAATCTTTGGCTCAATAGATGCGTATGTTGATTATGAACATGTTTCATATTAATCAGAAACAAGTTTACACACATTTGATTGGTCTATTTAATCATTCTTTGGATTTTTAGACTTAGTTGTATACGACCTGTTCAGATTCGAAAAGTCAGATGTGTTAAGTTTTTTGAAACTTCACGATCGATTGTTAAGCATAGTGTCAAATTTTGGTGTTGATTGAACAACTTTTGCCACGGATCTGGTGAAAAACTGAGGTTAAAGTTCGAAACAAGCAATTTTCGCAAGTCTGTGTGAAGAACTCGCAGAGCTAAGAGTATAACTCGCAAAGTCTTCAAAACTCACAGGATTAGAAATCACAAGGACAAGATTCGCAGAACAGGCATCTGCGAAAGTTGAAGGTTTCGCAGGATACCTACTTACGAATTCTCTAAGGATTCTCAAAGTATAACCTACGAAAGTTACAGAATTCACAGACCTCTACCTTGCGAATTTCACAACTTTCTCAACTCAAGCACTTGAGAAACCTGATCCAAACCTCTTTGATCTGCGAAAGTTGTATCCTCATAGTATCCTTGTCTACTATTTGCGAATTCTTGCTCTATTTCTCACATTTTTGCATACTTGTTGACTTTCTGTGCTTAATATCTAATTTTCTGATTAAAGATCACTTCAAGCACATATTTTAGATACACAGGAAAGATGCCTTATACAGATGATAAAGGAAATACAGTACTCACTCCAAGAGACTGTGCATTGTCATATATGCCAGAGATACCGAAAATGGAAGCTGAACTTGAAACTCTCAGATGTCAAAACAAGAAACTGAGAGAAGACATGGATGCCTTAAATGTCAAATTAACAAAAGCTGAAGTTCAAGTGAAGCGGTATCAAGACAAAGGTCATGAATGGCTTAAGAAAGTGGATGACAGAAAGAACAAAGAAATTGTTGAACTGGAAAAGACCTTCAACCAGAGACTGTCTGAGATGTTCAAGAAATCTGAGTCTGAGAAGAAAAAATTGGAGATTAAAATCTCAAATCTTTTAAAACAAGGGTCTGACTTTGAACAACTCATCATATCTGAAAGGAAGTCCTTTGATGATGAGAGAAAAAATCTTAAAAGCAAAAATATTAATTTGTTCAAAGAAGTTTCAGATAAAAACCAGACTTTGGAAAAAGATTTTGAAGAAGAGAGAATGGTTTTTGAAAAAGAAATCTCTAAGCTTACAAGCAAATTGGCAAACTTGTCTATTGAGATCATGAAGGAGAAAAGGAGTAAATTTGGAATTCAAAGCAACTTTGATAAACTCTGCAATGAGAAATCCAAGTTGTGTGATAAAATTCAACAACTTGAGATTGATAATACTGACTTGTCTCACAAGATGACCACTGCTGCATCTAACTCATCTTCCTTTGATGATGATTCTGCTGAGTCAATGTGTTCTTTTCAAAAAGTATCAAGTATGTTTCAGAAAATGGTTTTTAGAAAACAAGATGTGAAATCCAAAGCTTCTGAATCAAAGCAGATTAAAACTCCAAGATCCTTTTATGTGAAATCAGTTAATAAGAATGCTAATAATTTTCAAAAATCTCCAACTCAGTCTCCAAAGAAAGATCAAATGGTCTGGGTTGTTAAAGGTTCTCCAGAGGCAGCAAAGCTTCATAGAGCTAATCAGAAGAAACTGAACAGAGCTTCAAGAAGTAAGTCTTTTTCACCTGACTTTGTCAAATCAGCAACACATCTAATCAGGATAGCAAAAAGAAAGTTATGTTGTTCTTACTGTTACACTGATGAGTTCATTCACAAAGCACAAGCTTATCACAGATCTTATCATCACAAGGCTTATCACAGGTATGAGAATTACTCTAAGAAATTCACAAACACTGACCAACTTGGACCCAAGTCTATCTGGGTACCAAAACCTAAACCTGTGGTGCAGATAGAAAAAGGAAAAGAGAAAATGGAAGATGTACCAGACATGAAGAAATGAGGATATGAATGACTTCTGATCACTACAGATCAGGACTCTTGCTTAAATGTCAAAACAATGACTTCTAAGTAAAACAACTTAGAACTCATACATAGATGTCAAAAGTTGGTGATCATCTGGAAAACAGGGAGTTTGTCTCACTCTAAATTTTGTCTCATAACAGTTGTTATTTTCAATGTCATATCTTTATGTTGAAGAAATAGAAGGAAATTGAGCTTAAATGCTAAAATATTCATGCATATATGAAGGGGAAGCATATCTGTACAAACCTTGTCAAGAGATCCATCACATATCAAGGTGGAGCATATGATGAGCTAAAGGAAGTACTATACTTCTACATGAAGGGGGAGCAAGGAAGTGTTGTAAGTGGGGTGTGAGTAAATCTTTTTAGAATTAAAATTGATAAAAATGCCATTTTTGGGAGGTTTCTTTAATTAGAAAATTTCCACTTTTGGTGCATTTTGTGAAAAGTTTCCCAAAATAGCAAGTTTCCTTATTTGGAATGTTTTTGAAAGGATGGAAACTTGGCTAAGTATAAGATTCGTAACACACTAGCTTGAGAAAGATTCAAGTTTCGCAGAGTACACTCTTGCGAAATCTGAAGAATTCGTGAGCTAGTTGTCTGCGAAAGTTGAGTATTCGCAGATATAGTGTCTACGAATTCTAGAGGATTCGCAATCCTTTTGCCTGCGAAAGCTATAGAATTCGTAGCTATGTTGCTTGCGAATTCTATATTTCATGCTTTGCGAATTCTTTTGTTCAACCTCTTTGCTTGCGAAATCTGAGACCAAATCTCTCTTGGCCATGTATCCTAACTCTCCTTGAGAATAAATAGGACACTTAGGCATTTTTTTTTTCACATATCTCAGACTAGTCTCGCGAAAACTCTTAAACCTCTAAAACCCTCTTTGCTCTCAAACTCTCTCAAGAACTCTATTTGATTTCTTCTTCTTGTGTTCAACAGGTTGATTGTTAAAATCCTTATATAGTAATTGATTGTTGTTTTATGTGTTTAATGCAAGGTACCTTGACTGGATTTCAACTAGGTTTTGATTGAATTTTGGACTTTTGGACTTCATCGACCTCTGTTGATGATATTCAAAATTTCTTGAACTTAATGCTTAAATATGAATGTTTTAATGGACTCATAACCCTCGTTATACTAGTCTAAAACCCTAGGATTGGTTGATTGATGAAAAACGATGTCTGATTTAACTTATGAGTTTTTGTCGATTAAACTCCTTCCAGAACTCGTGCGAATTGTAAAATTCACGAATTCTTGATTGTGTTGGTTTTCAAAAACCCTAAGGACAGGATCCGCACACCTCTTATCTGCGAATCTTGCTTGCCCTAGTCTACGAACTCTCCTTTTTGCCTGAAATCCTCTAAGTTAAGGATTCGCAGAGAGCTTGCCTGCGAATCCTGAACACCTGAGTGTAAGAACTCGCAAGCCTTTAGCCTGCAAATCCTATACTTAGGAATTCTGATATGTGGTTTTTCTCACTATTTCACTCTCACGTACTCACTCTAAATCTTTGGACTTTGTCCAAACTCTTTTGTTTCCTGTTGCAGATCAAATGGCCGACAGTGATTCACAGAATGTTCAGATGGATGAAAACTCCATTCATGAAGTTGAGCAAGAGCATTCAATCCCTTCACAATGGACAACGGATATTTCACCTCCGAATGTCAATACTGACATGCTGCTCATACAACCTCCAGAATACATGGCTCAAACTCCAAACAATCACAAGTTTGAGTTCCAGCTGAACATAGATCCTTTGGTGAATCATATCCTTCAGAATCACCCTCTGAACAGAGCACTATCAGAAAGTGCAGAAGTGCCGGAAATCTACGTGCAACAAGCTTGGAAGACCATACAACTTTCACAAATTACTGTTGGACAGATCAGGTGTCCAGTTCTTCAAGTCAGGATTGACTTCTTCTCTGCCAACATTGACCTTGAGCTATTCAGACGCTCTCTTCAACTACCTGAAGCAAATTCCAGGGAAGGCATAAATGCTTTTGATGAACTACCTACTGAGGAATTTGCACTTGCTGGTATTAGGGAAATGGGCTATGTTGGTGACCTTAACAGAGTCAACCAATTCAAAAAGAACAACATGCCACCCTTTTACTATGCACTGTTCTCAGTGATCAACCGATGCTTGACAGCAAAATCTTATGGAACTTACAACGCAAGCAGTCATATACTGAAGCTCTTTTATTCTATAGTGCATGACTTGCACATAGACTATGCCATTGTCTTTTGGAGTGAACTACTTGAGAAAATTGCTGCCAAGAAGAACACTGTCAAAATCCTCACCTATCTTCCGTATCAGAGGTTTATGACACTTTTGGTTAGAAGTGTTCTAATAGGAAACAAGAAGATTCCCAGGCGAAGTTCACATGAACTTGCTGAAGTGCATGAAATGAAATTTCTAGTGCGTCAAAAGAAGCAATTCAACCACTCTATGCCAATTCCGGAAGGTCTACTCCGATATGTTGATCCAGAGGATGAGTGCTTAATAGAGTATAGAGAATCTATGGCACAGACAGAACCGGCTGTACCTACCCCAGGTTCAATCCCTAGGCGAGAGGTGTCTGTAAGGGTACCTGCAACTCAGGGAGTTAGGGTACGGGGAGAAAAGAGGAAAAATACAGAGAGGGGAACTGGAAGGGGTCGGAGACCTAGACTGGAGACATCAGGGTCACGGGTTCTTACCCCACCTCGTGTGACATCTGAAGTCCGTGAAGGTCCAGGATCTGAAAATGCCTCGGATCAACCTGAACGTCAAACTATGGAACTGCAACAAGAAGAACAACGTGCTTCAGAAGAAATTCACTCTATTGCTAGCTCACCTGACCAAGTGACAGAAAATGTTGACTTGGGCAGTGAAAGTTCTGATTCTGAAAGAACACACTCTGCAACAAGAGAAGATGATGATAGCAATGATACATCTGATGATGATGATGATGATGATGACGATCAACATCATGGCGGAGCTGAAATTGTTATGGAAGTTGATTTCCATGATGCAGTCATTACAAGTGATATTAGTGTTATAAGGAGACATGAGGGAGATATAGTCGAAGATGTAAGTGAGTCTGTGAGAGAAAAGGCAAGAAAAGAAAATGAAGAGAGAGAGAGACCCACAATCCACTATACCAAAAGATCAACCACATCACACACTTATGTGCATTTGTTGTCAATAGATGTCGACATGAGCCGATCACTCCTGCAACTGCACACCCAAGTTATCTACTCTATTTCCTCTCAACAGGATATAGTTTCAACTTTACACGGGGGTCAAGCACAACTTCTATCAATGTCTCACTCGGAGACATCTGATATTGAAGACAGAGATCAGTTGCCCCAGATCTCAACTTCTTTCAGTGAACATGTCCTAGAGCCTATTGTCAGAACACCTATTTTTGTTGATAGGACACTATTTGCAGGAATTGATCTCGGTCGTCTTCGTGACCCGAGCGGAACATCCAGAGTAGATCCACAATCCGGACTACGAGGACCGGATGGAAATCCTGTCACAGCTAACACCATGCCAGCTGTGAACACAGGTTACACTGTAGATTCATCTGCAGTCGTGCAAATGGGTAATCTATGTGAACCCAGTGTTAGTTCCTCCGACTTTGTGTCAAGGGAATATTTCGACGACACCCTAAAGGCTGTTGAAAACAGGTGGTCGAAGAAGTATGACAAGATCGAAAAAGAACTGGGTGACATCAAACGATTATTAAAGGGGAAGCAAGTTGTTGAATCTGAGCCAGAAAGGAGAGCACCAGTTACACCCACTCCATCAGCCACACATAATAGCTCAGATCTTTCCATTGATGAGCTTAAGTCTTTGTTACTTGCAAAACTTTTGTCTCAGGCTCCAGAAAATCAACAGGATGCTGACTTGTTTACACTATTGCATTCTCATCATCTACACCAACAACAAAAACAACCCCAACAACCTTCAGATGCAGATATATTTCAAGCCTTATCTCTATTGAACCAAGCCTTTCCACTTTCATGCCAAACTCAGGCGGCTGCTAATGTTACAAGGCATGACCATGATTTTGATCATGATCATGAAGGGGAGACCAGGGAAGAACAGTCAGCTGCAGAAAGAGAGTTAGTAGTGGTTGAAAGTGATGTTCCAATAAGTACCGTACCCGGACAGAAAAGTTCCAGCAGTCAAGGTACTGGCACGAGTCAAAGAGCATCACAAAGCTTGGTTGTATACGTTGTGGATGATGAGTCAAGGGTTGAAAAGCCTAAGACTGTGACATATGAAGAAGTTATGGAAGCAATGGGCATATCAGCGCATAATACTATAGATGTTGATGAGTTGGATACATATGAGCAAGCCATAGCAAAGTATGAGCTTTTCTGGAAACTGAAAGAGGAAGGAGAAAGGGTAATAGACTTTGATCTTCAAGATGCTGATAAATCTGAGAATATTGTGAATGTCAAAGAATATGTCAGAAATGTGGCAGACACTGAGGTTCCGGGTAGGGTTCATGGTGAAAGTGTACTTGAAGATATCTTCGGTGATGATTTTGATGAAGATGATCAGGAAGAAGAAGCTGAAAAAGATGAACCCAAACAAGTAAATGTGGCTTCTCAAGTAGATGAGCCATATATACCTACTGCAATTCCATTGGTTTCTCCATACAGACATTGTGTTTTCCCATCTCCTGGTGAAGTTTCAACTCCATCTGTTCAAAACGTTGCATTACCTTTTGAAGAATCAATTGAAAGGGTATTGAAAAGAGATGTCTCAGATCCCACAGCTCCGATAGTTATTGACATGGAAAAGTTAAGGAGAACTATGAGAAGAGAAAGAAAGAAGGTGGAGAAAGAAGAGAAAAGACGAAAGAAGGAAGCTAAGGAGAGAAAAGAGAAAGAGAGAGAAGAAAAGGAAAGAGCTGATCCTGAAGCTCTACCTTACATCAGAAATCCTGATAGCCCAAGAATATTAAGCAGTGCTGAGCGTCCAAAGCCAGTATTCGTAACTCCTATGGAAGCGGAAAATCTTGCAAAGAAACATCAGGACATTCAAGAAGGTCCTTCTGTTATCGTCAGAGTTAGATCTATTCTGTTTACATGATATGATGGACAAGATGCACCTCTCGAACTCATCAAGCTTATCCGAAAATCTCTCAGAGTGCCGTTCCTAGAAGAATCCATCAGAATATTCGTCAAAGAACAAGTAAAGATTAACGCGTGCAAGACTTATGGTACCATTGATCAATCACTGCTCTATCAAAGAAATTATCTGAAGTTCATTGAAAACATTTCAAGAACGAAAGGTTATGTTCAAAGACCAGAAATTCTACAGATCAAGGAAGTCAGAATGAACAAGTACTTTGATGTATGGTATCCTGAATTCGATGTTCAAAGGAGAAATCTAAAGACGTCAACGTTCAGTGAAGCAGACTTTGAGAACTTGAATGTGACAGATCTAGAGTTTATATATCATGACTTCAGGAGCCGAACGATCAGACCTAGAGCCATAGTCTTTGCACTGGATGCTGTAAAGAAATATATGAAGTGTCATATCAACAACACGTATGTTCTTGATTTCCAGTTGGGGGTAGAGACAAATCAGAACAACATCAACCTAACTGCTCCTAACTTTAATCACTATCTGATGGAGGACATACCTCTCTTCAAACCAGTTCTAACTCCTGAGCTCGGTGTTATGTACATGAATACAAATACTCATAAGAAACAATATATGCGAGCCAGTGAGGTTGCTAAGTTTTCTGATGGAACTTTGAA
Organism: Arctium minus; assembly: GCA_954870635.1. Classification (NCBI taxonomy): domain Eukaryota; kingdom Viridiplantae; phylum Streptophyta; class Magnoliopsida; order Asterales; family Asteraceae; genus Arctium; species Arctium minus. The sequence goes on along the minus strand of OX941081.1, from coordinate 165,001,326 downwards.
GATGGTTTTGAAAGAGCTTGAAGATAAACTCAAACACTCAGAGAAGGCGAGACATGAAAAAGGTGAGTTCATACCCACAATGGATTTGTTTGTAATGGAGAAAATTATTAATGCTATCAAGGAAAGAATTGATTTCAGAGAGTGCCTAAGGAGATTTGAAAGCTTCCTTGGGATGAGGAGAACCTGTTTCAACCGGTGGAATCGCTGAAGATTACAACCTTGATTAAAAGGGGGAGATTGTTAGATCAAGTTTAATCAAGTTGTAATAGGTAGTCCCTTGTTATGTTTTGTTAGTATTTTCGTTTATTAGGTGTCAAGGTAGTTGACCCTATATATAGTCCTTTGTTTTACCTTTTAGGTATAGTCATTTGTTTTACCTTTTAGGTTAAGCTATAGAATTTCATTCATAGTCTAATCATTGTAGTCGTCATCTTTCCTCTCAATGAATCATATGACACTTTTCTATCATTCATATTTTCTATGATTCATTCTTGTTTGATACTCTGATAATGATTATGTGTGCTTGATTCTGGAAAAACAGAACGATTTTATCGTTCTGCGGAATCTTAGAAATCCAAGTCAAGGGTATTGGAGAATAAGTCACTTGGATTAAACCAGGAGTTACCATTAATCAAAGTTGAGATTTAAAGAAGCGAACTATGGTGGTTAGTGTCAAATCAAAGTGGTACATCTTGGTATTTGGAGTGCCATGCGGGAAATGTGGAATGAAGAATATTGTCACCTGGGGAAATAAAGGTGTGTTAGTGAATGACCCTAAGGAAGGATTTCCTCAAGTCATATGTCAATTACTGGGCTGGAATAGGAGGAATCAGATAAGGTTTTAACTACCTATGGAAATTTTCGGCTACCATAAAGTGGTGTATCATGTTTGTGTGTCCCTAATTGAACAAGGATCTTTACCAAATAAATCAAATAAACGATTACCAACCTGTTTGATAGATAAAACAACGATTACAAGGTTGATCTTTGATCTTTTAGAAGCTCTCTGTGTTTTACCCCTTTTGTGTGTGTGTGTTGTGTATGATCTAAAAATGATCTGATCTTTTGCTTCTAAGATACTCTATCAACCTATCAACTTGCAAGACAACTTGCAATATGAAACAATATTTAAAACTAACTAAACTAATATCTAAATAGTTAGATATTATATAACTAACTAAACTAAATACTTAGAAACATTAAAATACAATAAAATAAACTTTGACATTTTATTACAAACGACATTAGACTTAATATCGAGAGTCGACTTTCCGGCTTTAGCTTCAGATTGGATCTTCAGATTGAATGATCTTGAATCCAATAGATATGTGATCTAACAATCTCCCCCTTTGGATCAAGATCATTATTTAAAAAGATTTATTCAATAGATCTGTTTAATTCAATCTTCTTCTTTTTCAGCTCAGAAGATGCAATCTCCTTCTTAGTCTTCAGAATGTAACAATCTTCTCCTTTTGATGTAGATAAACTCTCTTTCAGATGATGGGAAGAAATTATCTCTAGTTGTAGCTCAGATTGTTGTAGCAAAGTATCTTTAAAGAAAATTTCTTGCAATTCAGCATGTCTTCAGAATACTTGCTCTAATCTTGTGTCGTTCCACATTTCTTGGTTCGACCCTTCTCCCCCTTTTTTATGAAAAGAGTAAGAAGTTCATCAAAACTTTATGTCAAGAAATGTCTATCTTTCGGAGCCTCTGATTCATCAATTCATAAGATATTCATCTAGATCTTTGCAAATCCAGATAAATTAGTCGTGTAACACCTGTATCAACAAATGAATCAGTTAAAATGCCTGTCAGTAACACTAAGTCACTGTGTGTAACGAATACACATTGGAAAGGAGATTTTTGATGTTTACTCCCCCAGGGCTTCCATTCAATCATCGAAACACCACAAAGATAATTTCTATGAACGTTATGACAAAGAAACAAATTCCTTGTGTGTTCGTGCTTGTGATAGAAAGAATTAAGCACTTGATGATCGCTTATAAGGATCAATATTGTGTAAACCACTAAGACAACAGTAAGTTAAACATAGACTCAATGTGCATGATTGAAGTGCGAAGGTGGGGCAGACTTCCTTCTTTTCAATATCCAGATTTTCCAAATGAAAATCAGATAGAAAATGTGCTGGTTCCCCTTAGAAAATGTGAAACACTTTCTATTTGAGTAGAAAAATGAGTAGATGGTGGGGTTTGATCAAGAGTTGACATGAGCTAGTTGCCTGTTTCAATAATGATCACCAAAGAGTTGTGAAACATTAGAATTGTGGCTGCCCGACTTAGAAAAAGTTGGTGCAGAGTTGTGATATTCTTTTAACTCTGTTCTCACACCCTCTTTCTTTTAAACATTTAGCTCACTGCTAACCGAACTCTCTTTTTCATGATAGCTCATTATCCAATCTTTCTTTCTTTGTTTGACACACTCATTTCTTTTTGACTTCTAACACTCAATCACTATGGATTAACTTCGTGGGTAGAAATCACTGGTTAACGTGATTCCATAGAAGTTGTGTTAAATCTTAGCACAATGAAATTTATGTTTTCCTATGATGCATATGATGCTCAGATATGTTTAACTATTTCAGTTAAAGCACAATGTAGAACTTGAATACATTTAAATTCACACTTCCAATTCATGAATTCTTGTTGAGAATCGGGAAGTGGTTTGAACATTTAATAACAATGTTTTCAAATGATTGAAAGTTATCCTTCTTTCAACCATCTATGAGATTAAGATAAAGGATTGTACCTTTACGTGCGATCTTATATCTCATGAAGCTAAGCTTAAAGTCATAAAGATATGATCTTGTAAGCATCTCTCAAAAATTATGCAAAAGTCTTATGTCTATGTCAAAGCAAAATTTATTCACTTAAATTGAAAAGACAAAAAGCAGTAAAACTGTGAAAGTACGAGTTCTGATCAGAAAGAATCAAAAGTCATCACCTTTTTAATTTACTCCCCCTGAAATTATGCATTAGAAAAATTATAAGTGTAAAAAATATGCATAAAATTTCAGAAAGTTATGTACTCCCCCTTGATGGTTGATTTCCTTATTGGAGTATCGGAGTACACTCTTCATATCAGGACTGGAGTAAGGTCTTTTGATCATTGAAGTGCGGGTCTTGAACTGTTGTATTCAAGAGCCTTTTTGACTTTGATGTCCGGGTCTTGAGCTGATTTACTCAGGAACCATTGTTGACATTGAAGAATGAGTTCTAATCTGTACATAATCAGAAGTCGATATTCTTTCTCCTACTCCTTCTTGACAGTAGGTACCTGCAACACAGAATCATCCTTTTTCTTTGGTATCCATTTCCATTTGGATCTAACTGTGTTAGCAAGAGATTTTGGTACCCATTGAAATTTGGGTCCTCTTTCTTTTTGAGAATCAAATGAAGAGTTAGAATGATAAGAGGGAACATGATATGTGCCAAACCAAACAGCAGGATCTTTACGAGAAGTATGATCGTATCTACCATAATTTGAAAATTTTCTAGTAGATTGAGATAACTGGAATAATTGATGTACAGAATATTTCTTGCGAGAATCGACAAGTTTTGGTTTTATACAAGCAACATTCGAAAAAGATTTAGTATTCTCGTGAAACTCCTGTTTTGGTTGCCACTGAGATTTAACTCCGAGCTTTTTCTTGCTCATTTATGAAACATTTGAAACTCGTGAGTTAGACTTTTGAGCAACAAACGAATGCTTCTTCTTTAGCTTTCCAGTAGTGATCGGTTTTTGTGAATGCTGAGATTTATTCTTACCTTTCGCATTCTTAGTGTTCACAGAGACTGATTTATCAACTTTCGTTGATTTTGCACTTTTTACAAACTTACTGGATAATCCCAATGATTTCACAGTAAAATATGAATGGTTAGGAAGTTTCGCATTAAAATCAAATTGATCAATACATTCATCTAAAACACCGTCAGAGTTTAGAAAATCAAACCCTTCACCAGTTAGACCAAAACTATCATTAGATTTTGAAGCCTTAGAAAGAACAGTATTTTTAAACACAGTTGAAAAAACATTTTGTTCAATATTCATCAAAAGTCTTTCATCTGTTAAAGAATTCTCGAGTTCAGAAATTTTACTTTCCAAAACGAGAGAAGGGACATATAGTTTACCTTGAATAGGCTTCGCCTCCATTTCTTTGACAGAATAACTCTGAAAGAAGTCATTTGAAAGAGTTTTCTTGTGATATATTGGATCATCATTATAACTATTATTCAACTTCCCATAACGAAATGGAAGTTGAACTTTAGTTGTGCTCTTTCGTTTTTCCGTTTCCTTGGCTTCATCGTCTTTTGACAATCCAGTCCAAAAAACTTTAAGCTCAGGGATTCTTCGAGCTAGTTTAAAAAATGTTAAATCATAAAGTGCAAGCACTTCAGATTTACCCTTTTTAAGGTAGTGAGGATTCTCATACCCGAGTCCCCATTTCTCTATTTCCTCTTTGGGTTTGTTCAGATGAATAGTTTGTTCACTTTGACCCATTTTGTATAACTTCTCTTCCAAACTTTTTAATTTAGCAAGTAAAGAAACGTTTTCTTTGGAAGTTGAAGAATGCAATTTCGTAAGCTCAATGAAATTAAACTCACTCTTTTGCAATTTAGTCTTTCTTTCAGTATTCTCTATAAGAATTATGGTCTTTTATTTTGCGCTGGTGTCATTTTTTCTATGTAAAATCTCAATCAATACTTTATTCTCAGCAAGGTCATTGCTAAGTTTCTGTATTGACTGGTCTTTGTCTTTTATGACACCTTTTTCACGCTTGAGTTTTGACTCTAATTCTTGGAGTTTTATCATCATGGCATGCATTTGATTTAAGAAATCTGATTCACTTAAATCACATACCTCTCCATTAGAATCAACTTCGGTTTTTATCTTCATCTGACCCATCAAGCACAAGTGTGTTGTCTCTTTCTCCTCTCTTTCTACTTCCAAGGCAGAAATCTTGCCTTTGTAAAGTACAGGTGTATTCTCATCCATACTGATTGAATTAGCTTCGCTAGAATTCATTCTGTTTTGATTATAATGCAATAAGAACTTGTACTGATCGTTAGTCCAGAAAAAATAAGATAAATACTGAAAATCTTAGACTGAAATTTAGAAAATTTTGATCATGAACAGAACTTTATCCCCCTTCGCAGACTTAGCATGGGGGTCCCCCATTACAGTTTTGAAAAATTCTCAGAAAAATATTCTAAGTATGGAATAGTGATTGGCGCAAAAGGATAGTTTGCGCGAGCTAAGGGTGGCGCAAAAGGGATTTGCACGAGAAGAGGTTGGCGTAAATGTGACTTAGGAACTTTACGTGAAGAGTTGATGGCGTGAACTGAGGTTTACGTGAGTAGTGCATCGCGTGAATTGAGATTTGCATGATACGTTGGTCGTGAGAATTGAGGTTTGCGCTATAAGGGGGTCGCGCAAACTGAAGTTTGCGTGAGCCGTTGGTCGCGCAAGATGAAGTTTGCGTGATACGTTGGTCGCGCAAAGTGAAGTTTGCATGATACGTTGATGGCGCAAAGTGAGATTTTTGCGAGACGTTGGTAGCGCAAATTGAGGTTTGCACGACGAGCTTGTGGCGCAAAGTACGGTTTGCGCGAATAACGTGAAGCGCAAAGATATGCTATGAACTGGCGCGAGTTTGAAGTTTGCGCGAGTTCGTCCCTGTACTTCAAAAAATCGATCTAAAACATGTTTTGACTTCGATTAGCAGTACCAAACTCTAGAAAAATGACCACAAACACTTCTAGAACAGATTGTTACCACCCGATCTCGATAAAAATCACTTTTTGAGAATATGATCGATGGAACAGTGAACTTTTTAGAAGTCGACCTTCAGACACCAAAATCACAAATTAGAACTCGATTTAAGTGTAATAATGAAATTAAACACTCACAACTCGATCTAGCACCCTATACGATCACAACACTATCGATTTCAATCCCAAAAACACACTAAAACTCAAAAATGATTTTGAAAGTGAAGAACACAGAGTCGATAGTTTAAAAACTTGATTTTGATCTGGATCAGCTCTGATACCAATTGTGTGTCTCTGATTTAGAACAAGGATCTTAACCAGATAAATCAAATAAACGATTACCAACCTGTTTGATATATAAAATAACGATTACAAGGTTCGATATGTTTGATCTTGAAGAACTCTCTCTTTTACACCTTTTGTGTGTGTGTGTTTGTATGTGTCGATTATGAGAGATCTGATTTTTTGCTTCTAAGATACTCTATCAACCTATCAACTTGCAAGACAACTTGCAATATAAAACAATATTTAAAACTAACTAAACTAATATCTAAATAGTTAGATATTATATAACTAACTAAACTAAATACTTAGAAACATTAAAATACAATAAAACAAACTTTGACATTTTATTACAAACGACATTAGACTTAATATCGAGAGTCGACTTTCCGGCTTTAGCTTCAGATTGGATCTTCAGATTGGATGATCTTGAATCCAATAGATATGTGATCTAAAAATGTTTCCCATCTGTGCCTGCTGGGAAGGATTCGTGTAGAATTCTGCATCAAGTAAAAGTAAATTGTCGGGCTGTTTGGTTTAGATAACTATCGTTAATGCGAAATATGGTGCTAAACTTGAGGATTAATAAGTGAAGCAGCAAATGATTTCTAGCATGTGTCTTGCAGTAAGATTTGTGCTAAGCCATAGGAAGAGTGAGGATCTCAACCTTGGAATTGATAGCATCCACGTTTAAGATGATTCGAGGTTAACGTAATTTTGTTGTGTCGAATGGGCTTTAGACCCAGAGTTTCTAGGTATCAATATAGTTAATACCTTTAAGTGTTGTGGATCTGGTCCACTTGTACGACAAACCGTTATTGGGTTGTTTAAGGCTATTTAAGTGGATCGTGTAAATGTTCAGAGGACGGAGTGAGACCTTTTCTAGCCTACGAAATGCTCGTTCGCAAAAGAGTTGGGTTGGAATCTTTTAGGCAGAGTACTACCGGAGGCCTTTGATCTAATAGAGTGAAATGCCGAAACATTTGTAATCTTGGAGGAAGTAATGTCCCATGGATTTTAGGTGAGTATGGGACTTTGAACGTCTCTTGCATGACCGTCTGCGGTAAGTGTTTCACCTTTAGCTTAGAGTCGATGGTTTTAAGAAATTGTTGCAGATCTTTGTGTGGCATTGGCCGAAGGAAAGGCTAAGTTGAGATCAACCGCCTCTCTGAGTGAGGGAAATTTAAGATTTGGCAAAGTATCATTAAGCTTTGACCTTACCTAAAGAGTATCAGATAGACGACAATTGATTGGAGTGAAACTCTTCTTTTAGAATTTCCAGATAGTCATTGGACAATAAGCCAATGGCCCCAGATTGGCTATGCGACCTAGCGAGTCGGAGAAGGGCACCATAGGTGTTACTTGGATAAACACCTCATACGGAGCCGTGTGGTCAAGTTAAAGTCGAAAAGTCTTGTGTGGATCGGTGTTTCGTCGGAACTTTCCAAGCGAAGAACTTGGGGAGAGGTATGAATCACCTACATTCAAGGTGAAAGTTCTTCCTTGATACGCTGGGACACATAGGTCAGGCAAGGGCACCTAGAAAATGGAAGAAGATGCAATATTATTAATCGATAATTTACGTGTCTAGTAAGGACCACTTGTGAAAGAAAGTTGATTTTATGCGAGTTGCAATCCAAGTTGTAGCGTGGTCGAATGTTGAAGGTTAGAGATTGTTGGAAATGTGTAAAGGCATGGTTAGACCTATAAGTACGCATGAATTGAGAATGTAAAATCCCAAACAAATCAAGCAATTCTCATCAAAATTTAACAATATGAACTAGAGAAAGAAAGTAGATCTTGAAAATCACACGTATTGATTTTTACAATGAGGCTCTTCTTACAATTCTTTCTACTTACTTACTTCAAGACTTAAAACCTATTTATACCACCTAATCTAACAAAGACTTAACAACTAAGCAAACTAATACAACTTTGACTATTTTGACTTTGACAATGTTGACCTTACAACTTTGACTTTCCTAATTAAATCTAGGATACAATATTTTGACTTAACAATCTCCCCCTTTGTATTCAAGATTTAATAAAAATTTGACACTAGTCTTCAGCACTTGATTCTTCAGCTTTTGTCTCTTGAACTTTAAACGTTGAAGCTTTAACAATCTTCAGTCTTTCAGCCTTTGAAGAATCTTGAAAAATCTTTTTCACTTTGTAGCTTTGAAAGTCAACAAGTCTTGAACAGGAAGCAGAATTCTTGAAACTTTTGAAACTTCAACTTTGAAACAACTTTGAAATCTTTATCTTTGAACTTTGAAACTGCTTTGAGGAATCTCTGATCTTGTATCTTCATCTCTTGTGATCTCTGGACTGTCTTCAGAAAAACAAACTTTCTCGAATCATCTCATCTCCAATATCTTTTAAATTCTTTGATATAACTTTCAGAATTTCTTTCCAAGTCTATCTTCACTTTGACATCTTCTTGATGGCTTTGAAATTGATCTTTCAGAAATTTCTCTTTAATTTTGATATCTCAGCATTGAAATTGAACTTTGTAAACTTCTACCCCTTTTTGATGATTGGGAGCATCATAATCATCAAAACTTCTTCAATTTCAGCACTTTCTTTGATTTCCCCCTTTGTAATGTCTAACAATCTCCCCTTCATAATAATTTGACATTCTCCGCCCGTTGATCTGATCACCCGTCAATTCATGAAATGTATATATTCGAATCTTTTCAAATTCAGACATAATGAACGATGTAACCCTGATTCAACATATGAAACAGTTAATATGCCTGTAAGTAGCACAGAGCCTCTTTGTACAACGGATGTACATTGGAAAGGAGCTTTTGTAATGTTCACTCCCCCAGGGCTTCCATTCAATCATCGAAAAACCACAAAGGAATTTTCTATGAATGTTATGACAAGAAAACTTATTCCTTGTGTGCTCGTGCAAGTGTAGAATGATTAAGGCTACTTAGCTTTATCAGGCTCAAATTGTGTAAACTGTTGAGACAACAACATATATTACACGGACTCAATGTGCATGAAAGAGGTGTGAAGGTGGGGCAACTTTCCTTCTATTTCAATATCTAAATCTTCCGAGTGAAGATCAGATAGCAGATGTGCTGCGTCCCCAATGAAAATGAAACATTTCTTTTTTGGGAAATAAATGAGTGGCTGGTGGGGTTAATGCAAGAGTTGGCATGGGCTCACTGCCTGTTTCAATGATGGTCACCAAAGAATGTGAACAAATCAGAAGATGTGGTTGCCCGTCTCAAAAAGTTGTTGGTGCAGAGTTCTGATATTCTTTTAACTTTGTTCTCACACCCTCTTTCTTTTTAACATTAAAGATCACTTCTAACCAAACTCTCTTTTCCATTTTTTCGCTCAGTACAATGAGAAAAACTCAACCGGATGAGTTATCTCCCCCACTCTTTGATTTATGACCCCTCACCCCTCAATCACTCAAGGATAACTTTCGGGGTAGGAAACACTGGTTACGTGAATCCATGGAAGTTCTGTTTAAGCTCAAACATGAATCCCATGTAAGTCCTAAAAAAATATTTGTTCAACAGTTTAACTTGAACAATGAAGCACAAATATGAAAACATTGTCAAAAATGTATGCTCATGAGATTTGAGCAATTGAACTTTAAAGATTTCTCAAAACAAAGATATTGAATGAATGAAATGAAATCAAGAGAATTGTTTTGAGAATCTGACAATGTATCAATCAGATCAAATAAAATGGTTAGGGTATCAAAGAATTGGATAATTTGTTTATATGAACAAATATAAACAATTTAGCAATGAAAGCACAAATTTAGAAAAGATGATTGATGCTCAACAACTTTGAATTTCAAACGAGGGTATTACCATCGAAAAATTGTTTCGATATAAGACATGATAATAACAAATTCAAATGAAATACTGAACCGGTGTGTATGAATACTTTACAGTATATGGACAAGATAATACGCAAGTATTGATCTTTATAAACACACGGTCAGTTAAACATTAAAGCTCAAAATTGAAAAACATTTAAAATCACACTTCTAAATTCATAAAATCTTTTGAGAATAGGAAGTGGTTTGAACATTTAAGAAACTGTTTTTCATGCTTGAAAGTTGTTCTTCTTTCAAACAATCAGAGATCTAGATTAGAAGATATTTACCTTTAAAGCTCCCCCTCAAATCATGATATAATGATTTAGGTCTTTTAAGCTCCCCTTGGATATTTGCAAAATATCCAAGTTTGAACATTGAAGAACGGGTCCTGATCTATCATGTGATCAGAAGCCATCACCTGTACTCCCCCTTAAATTATGCATCTGGAATATGTCAGTTAAGACACAAGATAGAGATCAATACAACTCCCTTTTGAATTGTAGACCGTCATATCGTAAGTATATTGTCAATGAAAAAGCACAGGATAGAGATCAATACAACTCCTTTGTGAATTGTAGACCGTCATATCTTATCGGATGCAAAGTATTACCAGAGTAAGGTCTTTTAAGCACTGAAGTATGAGTCCTAAACTGTTGTGTTTAGAAGTCAAACTCCGTTGAAGTATGGGTCCTAAGCTGATGTACTTAGAAGCCTTAGTTCTCTTACTCCCCCTTGACTTGAGGTGCCTGCAACATAGAATCAGTTTTCGGCTTTGGTACCCACTGGTATTTGGGTCCATGAATGTTAGTTGCAGTTCTTGTGGGGTTAATCGAGTAAGAACCATACCAGAAATGATCACTGTTCTTGTGAATATGATCATGTGTACAACAATAAGAACAATAATATTTCTGTTGGGAACTGAAGAATTCATCAAGTGTGGTTAATGCTGCTGGTTCAATATTAATACTGCTATAAGACATAAAGGTTAGTACTGCTGAGTGTTACTACTGCTAGTGTTAATTAATACTGCTAGTCAAAGTTAGTACTGCTTGAACAAAGTTAGTACTGCTTAGCTAGTTAGTACTGCTAGTGGTTAGTACTGCTTAGTAGTTAATGCTGCTAGAAGGAAGTTAATGCTGCTGAAGATTAATACTGCTTATATGATGAAGATTCGTATGAAAGGATATACATGGAAGCTTAGAGATATACATAGAAGATATACTGAAGATATTTTATTCATTGTAATTATCTTTGTATTCAGTATATATATATAGTATTATTTAGAATAGGAGATAATTTTTAACTTTCAGTTTTCATTCTTTTAAAAAAAAATCAACCTCAAGGCATAGATCCAAATTCTAGAGAAGTAGAATTCGTATTGGTGAGCTTGTTAATCAATATTGAGGTTGAGTGAGTAATCTTGTAACTTCAAAGCATTAAATACAAGTTTACAGTTTGTTGATTATATTCTGTGTTTATTTTCTGTTTGATAAAATATCAAAGTGTTATTCCGCAAACTTCTTTGATATTGTTTTCTGAGAATTAATTCTTGTTGAGAATTCGATCCTGACAAGTGGTATCAGAGCAAAATTCTCTCAGAAACAGTTATTCATCATGGAAAATCTTACAGAATCAAGCAGTACTTTGGTCTCAAAAGTTCCAATGCTCAGATCCAATGAATTTGACATGTGGAAAATCAGAATCAAGCAATATATTCTCCTCACAGATTACTCTATGTGGGACATCATTGAGAATGGCCCATCTGATGGAGGAAAGATTGGTGAAGATGGCAAAAGAACTCCTCCAAAGACAGATACAGACAGGAAATCAAGACAGACAGAGATGAAAGCCTTGAGCACACTGCTCTTGGCCATTCCAAATGAGTATCAACACCAATTCTGCAATTGTACTGATGCACAGATGCTCTGGAATGCTCTAGAGAAGAGATTCTCAGGTACTAAAAGTACCAAGAGAAATCAAAAGGCAATCTTAAAACAACAGTATGAAAACTTCATCTCAACTAAGAATGAGTCCATGACTCAAACTTTTGACAGGTTTAATAAACTAATTGGTGAACTAGCTACTATGGGAGTACAGATTGATCAAGATGATGTGAACAGAAAGTTCTTAAGGTCCCTTGGAGATGAATGGACCATGTACACTGTGTCATTCAGACAGAATGATCAGTTGGAAGACAAAGAACTTGATGATCTGTACAATGATCTTAGAGTATTTGAAGCTGAGGTGGAGGCAAAGAAGAAGCCTTCTGGATATGTTCATAATGCTGCACTCCTATCAGCATCAATTGATTCTACTGCTAACCCTGAATCAGTTAATGCTGCTAATGGATCAAATCTAGATAAAGGCACTGATTATGTATTTGAAGCTCTTCTTTCTAATCATGGAAATTCCTCTTTGATCAATGATGACTTAGAACAACTTCATCCTGATGATCTGGAAGAGATGGATATTAAATGGCAGATGGCCATGCTCTCCATGAGGGTTAAGAAGTTTATAAAGAGGACTGGAAGAAACAACTTCTCACAAAGAAGAGAAGATGGAGCAGGGTTTGATAAATCAAAGGTAGAATGCTACAAATGCCATCTGAAGGGACATTTTGCTAGAGAATGCAGAAGTGGAATGTCTCACAACAACAACCATCAACAAGCTCAATCTGGAAGCTTCAATAACAACAGAAACTCTGCTCAAGCCCTTGTTTCTCAACAAGGAATGGGGTTTGATTGGAGTGATCAAGCAGAAGAAGCTATTCAGAATCAAGCTCTTATGGCTAAAGTATCTGATCTCCCATCTGAGGTAAGTTCTAATCTCTGCTCTAAAACTTGCATAGACACTGTTAAAAGGTACAGGGATCACAATCAGAAGATGAGTGATGACCTTAAGAGACTAGAAAAGGATATAAAAGACTATGTGAGGATAGTAGAGAGATTTGAAGATCAAATCAAAGGTTTTCAAGCCAATGAACTACAACACTCATATGACACCAATTACTGGCAGTGGGAGAAAAAGGATTTAGAACTTAAACTGACCAAATCTAAAGAGGAGAGTGAAAAACTGAAAGAGGAGTTAACCAAGGTTAAGCTTGATGTAGAAAAGTTTTCCAATGCTTCTAAAGCAATGGACTCCTTACTGCAAAATCAGATTCATGATAAATTGAGAAGAGGAATTGGGTATAATGCCACACCTCCACCATATAACAACAATTACATTCCTCCTACTTCAGACCTGTTAGACACCAAAGATAGGAAGGACTTGCCTGAGGGAGCCACTGAAATAGATCCCTTAGATGAGGTAATTGTTGAGGATAAGACTGAGAAAGAGGTTGGCAAGAGTAAGGAGAACAAGGTGAGTGGTGAGATTTCTATAGAAAACAACATTATCACCAATGAGGATTGTGGAAGGGCTTGGATCAAATCCAAGAACCTAGAGAAGACAGAGGAAAAGTCTGGTAAGGTCCATTATAAACAGACCACAGTTGTGAATCCAGGTCCTTGCAAACAGTGTGCTTGTAAGAAAAATGAGCCCCAAAAACAGGACAAAAAGAGGGGAAATCAAAGAAACTGGAATAATCAATAGGCACATAAACAAGGGGTTGATCTGAGTAAAATCAATAGACCAAAACCTTGTTTTATCTGTGGCAAATTGAATCATCTTGCAAAATTCTGTTATTTCAATCCTATGAACCAAAGAATGAATTTCCAAAGATCCATGCAAAAACCCTTTGGTTATAAGAAAATTGAAAAGAACCATGTGGCTAAGAAAACTGTTAAAACTAAAAGCCACATGAAGAAAAAGTATTCTGTTAAAGAAAGTGTCAATATGTGGATTCCTAAAAGCACTAAAACTGTTAGTACTGCTACCACAAATAGTGCTGCTGACAATGATAGTGCTGCTAGAAGTAATACTACTGCTAACAATGTTAATGCTGCTAACAAGGTTAGTACTGCTAAACCTGTTAGTACTGCTACACCTGTTAGTACTGCTAACTCTGTTAGTACTTCTAAGGTTAGTACTGCTTCTAGTGTTGATTCTGCTAAGCCAATCATATTGACAAAGTACTCTAATAAAGAGTGCTCTGAGTTTAAAAACCTCATTAAAAAGGAATGTAAATACTTTGATGAGAAAGGAAGACCCAAGATCACTTTGGCTTGGGTCCCCAATCATACTAATTGATTTATTTAATGTGCAGGGCAACCAACAGCTCAAGGGAAAGAGCATATGGCATGTTGATAGTGGTTGCTCTAGACACATGACTGGCAACATGTCATGCCTTCAGGATTTCAAGCAAATTAATGGAGGACATGTTGCATTTGGAGACAATCTTACTGGTGGTAAGATAAGTGGAAAAGGTAATGTCACCAAAGGTAAGATGACATTTGAGGATGTCTACTATGTTGATCAATTAAAGTACAACCTGTTAAGTGTATCACAGGTTTGTGACAAACAACATAGTATATTATTTACTAACACTGAGTGTATGATTCTTGCTCCAGGGTTCAAGGTAGTTGATGAAAGCATGATACTACTTAGAACTCCAAGAAAGGACAATGTATACTGTCTTGATTTGGACAATGTTGATAGTGATTCATCTTTAAATTGTCTTGTTTCAAAAGCTTCTATAGATGAATCCTCCCTTTGGCACAGAAGGATGTGTCACATGAATTTCAAGACTATGAACAATCTTGTTAAAAATAACCTTGTAAGAGGTTTACCTTCAAAAGTCTTTTCATGTGATGATCATTGTGTTGCTTGTCTTAAAGGCAAACAACACAAAACTTCACATAAGACCAAAGAGTTAAATTCTGTTTCTTCTTGTCTCCAGTTATTGCATATGGATCTGTTTGGTCCTACAAATGTTATGAGTATAGGCAAGAAATCTTACTGCTTGGTTATTGTTGATGATTACTCCAGATTTACTTGGGTATATTTTCTAAGGACTAAGGATGAAACAAGTGGTCTTATCAAATCCTTTATTCTAAGAATTGAAAACCAAACTAATCAAAGAGTAAAAGTCATTAGATCAGATAATGGAACTGAGTTTAAAAATCATGATCTAAACACCTTTTGTGAAGGAAAAGGTATTGAGAGACAATATAGTGCTCCTAGGACTCCTCAACAGAATGGTGTTGCTGAAAGGAGAAATAGGACACTAATAGAGGCTGCTAGATCTCTGTTGGCTGATTCAAAATTGCCAATTACATTCTGGGCTGAAGCAGTTAATACTGCTTGTTATGTCCAAAACAGAGTTCTAGTGGTCAAGCAAAAGAACAAGACCCCATATGAGCTTTTAAATCAAAGAAAACCTTTTATTGGTTTCTTCAAACCTTTTGGGTGTCCTTGTACAATTCTAAATACCAAATCTCACTTAGGTAAGTTTGATAGCAAAGCAGATGATGGATTTCTTATTGGATATTCATCTCAGAGTAAGGCCTACAGAGTTTTTAACTCTTCTTCTAGAATAATTGAAGAAAGTGACAATGTCAAATGCAATGAGAACACACCAAATCCTGTTGGGTCTGGACCTCAGTGGCTATTTGACATTGATTCACTAACTAACTCTTTTGGTTTCAGTAATGAGTATACAGGAACAGGTGGTGGAGAATCAGAGATCACACAAGTTCAAGAAAGTATATCTAAATCTGTGATTTTTCCCATACCCACAGTAAATTCAGTTGAAGACTGTGAAAAGGAATCATTTTCTGAATCAAGTCAGATTGAAAAAGACACTAGAGATGAGGAGACTCAAGAAAACAATGAAGTAGCACCTGAAAATACTTCAGTTGAGTTGCATGAATCTAATCTTGAGGCTGGATTAAATGAAGAACCTAGTCACAACACCAGAGTTCAGAAGAATCATCCTCCACAGTTGATAATAGGAGATATCTCTTCTCCTATGATGACTAGACATCAAAGCAGACTTCAGGAAATGCAAGATCAACAGCATACGGTGCTTTCTTGTTTTCTATCCCAGCTTGAGCCTAAAAAGGCACATGATGCTATGAAAGAATCTAGCTGGATAGAAGCAATGCAAGAAGAATTGTTACAGTTCAAGCTACAAGATGTGTGGGATCTAGTAGACCTTCCTAAAGGTCACAGAGCAATTGGCACAAAATGGATCTTCAGAAACAAGAGAGATGAAAGAGGTATTGTTATAAGAAACAAAGCAAGGCTGGTAGCTCAAGGCTACACTCAAGAAGAGGGCATAGATTATGAAGAAGTTTTTGCACCTGTAGCTAGGATAGAAGCAATCAGACTATTCCTAGCCTATGCTTCTTATATGAACTTCAAAGTCTACCAAATGGATGTAAAAAGTGCTTTTCTCTATGGGTCAATTGAAGAAGAAGTATATGTCTGTCAACCACCAGGGTTTGAAAACCTAAGCTATCCAGACAGAGTATACAAATTAAAGAAAGCACTTTATGGACTACATCAAGCCCCAAGAGCATGGTATGACACCCTGTCATCCTATCTCTTGGAAAATGACTTTTAAAGAGGAGTCATTGATAAGACTCTATTTATCAAAAGAAAGAAGAAGGATATCTTGCTGGTCCAAATATATGTTGATGACATTATTTTTGGTTCTACAAGAAACAACATGTGCAAGGAGTTTGAGGATTTAATGCATCAAAGGTTCAAAATGAGTTCCATGGGGGAACTTACTTTCTTCCTTGGACTCCAAGTTCAACAGAAGTCAGATGGCATTTTCATATGTCAATCCAAGTATGTGCAGGATATTCTAACCAAGTTTGGTTTCTCAGAATCAAAACCTGCCAGCACACCTATGGAAACACACAAGCAGATCACAGCAGATCTTGAGGGGGAGGATATGGATGTGCATCATTATAGATCCATGATTGGCTCTCTCATGTATCTCACAGCATCAAGGCCAGATATTATGTTTCCAGTCTGTGTATGTGCAAGATTTCAAGTTAGGCCAAAGCAATCTCACTTTCAAGCTGTTAAGAGGATATTCAGATATCTCAAAGGGCAACCCAGATTGGGACTTTGGTATCCTCATAACTCACCTTTTGACCTAATAGCATACTCAGATAGTGATCTAGGTGGGGCAAACTTGGACAGAAAATCTACTTCTGGAGGATGTCAGTTTTTGGGTGCAAGACTAGTCTCATGGCAGTGCAAGAAACAAACCACATTATCCACATCTACAACAGAGGCAGAGTACATAGCAGCTGCAAGTTGCTGTTCTCAAGTCTTATGGATTCAGAATCAAATGTTGGATTATGGGGTAACCTTTCTACACACTCCAATCTTTATTGACAACAGCAGTGCTATCAGCATTGTAAATAATCCAGTCAAGCACTCAAAGACAAAGCACATTGAAATCAGGTATCACTTTATAAGAGATTGTAATGAAAAGAAACTTATTCAAGTTGTCAAAGTTCACACTGATAATCAGTTTGCTGATTTATTCACTAAAGCTTTTGATGTGGGTAGATTCACTTTCTTGGTAACAAGTGTGGGAATGATAAACTCTGAATAATCTTCTTTTCAAAAAGTGGTTTTATACCTGTATTTTGTTATTCTTGGTGTTACTAATCTTCTTTTTCAGGACATGCATAGCAGTTCTCAGTGATTAGCAAGCTTAAAAGGAGTAAGTGTAGTTAGTACTGCTAGTTGGTTAATACTGCTAGCCGTTAATACTGCTCGTGGTTAATACTGCTTTCAGTTAATACTGCTAGTAGTTAATACTGCTTTCAGTTAATACTGCTAGTAGTTAATACTGCTTTCAGTTAATACTGCTAGTAGTTAATACTGCTTTCAGTTAATACTGCTAGTAGTTAATACTGCTAGTTAGTTAATACTGCTCGCAGTTACTACTGCTAGTAGTTAATACTGCTAGTTAGTTACTACTGCTCGCAGTTAATACTGCTAGCAGTTAATACTGCTATAGGTTAATACTGCTTCTATTCCGAATACTATAAATACTCTTTGCCCGCCTAAAAGCTTATAACGACTCTTTGCATACTATTCACTTGCGCTCTAAACCCTTTCTCTCTCAAGTTCGAAGTTTTCAGGCAAGTTTTCACTAAGATAAATGGCATCAATGGCGTTCATTGACGAGCACAATGAAATCGCAATGCTCCAAAAGCCAAAACAAGCAGATGGCTTTCATCAGATAGTCGACTTTCTGAAGACTAGCCACATTGCCCATGCTCTCACTATGTCTCCAACTATCTTTATAGAGCATCAGAGGCAATTCTGGGCACATGCCACCATTGTTACTGAGGATGGTGTGCGAATGATCAAGACGACAGTATGTGGCAATCCATTGACAGTTACTGAAGAGATAGTTCGCATCAGTCTACGTCTAGACGATGCCTCTGGTATAACTTCTATCCCTAATGATGAACTGTTTTCTACTCTGACAAGAATGGGGTATGGAGGCCCATTGGGTATTTTTAAGTTCTCAAAAGCTAAGTTTTCACCCCAATGGCGTTTTCTTGTTCATACCTTGATGCACTGCATTTCTAAAAAGACTACTGGATGGAGTGAGTTCAGCAGTACCATTGCTTATGCTTTGGTCTGTTTGGCCACTTCCAGAAGGTACAATTTTTCACAAATGATTTTCAATGATCTTGTCTCAAACATGGGAAACAAAAAGAGCTTTTATATGTATCCCAGGTTTGTTCAAGCAGTTAATCAACCATGAATTGACGGATATTCCTCATTCTGATGGAATTTATGTACCAAAACCCCCCAAAGGCAAGGTTTTCTCAAATATGAGAAGATCTGCTGGGGACTCTGAAGGAGTTGACACCCCATTGTTCTCTACAATGATGGTGGTGTCCCAACCCAATGAAGGTATGGCAGCAGGGTCAAGGCCCCCATTAGATCAATCCACTGCTAGCCAAGCCCAACCTTCCCACTCTATATCTATCCCACAGTCCCTACTAAATAAGCCCACTTCTCCAATTACCCAAACTTATCAAAGAAAACAGGTAAAGAAGGCTCCTTCCCTTCTTGTACCATCACCCACTAAGCCTTTAAGCCCTCTAAGGGAGAATTCTCCCCTAGAGAATATCCAAAGGGAAACCACAAGGGTGTCTCCCAACCCAAAGGAGGTGCTCTCTGAGGAGGAGGTAGAGCATATGGGTGATGAGGCTGCCACTACTCCTGCTAGCACAGAGGAGGACAGTGGTAACATCAATAAGACCTCCCCCATGGCAACTTTGAATGAGAAATCATTTGAAGGACCCTGGTGCCAAGAAACCACAGGGGTGGATAGTGCTTCTGCTAGGCAGAAGACATCTACTAATAAAAGATCCAATGATCCTTCAATAGGGGGTAACACTCCTGGAGAAGGTGAGGACAGATATAACTATGATGAATTGATGGAGACCATGGGAAACATCAACCAGGATGTCATCAAGCAAGGAAAAGAAATAGAGGAGATGAAGCTGATTATTCTATCTCAACAAGTTCAGATCACCAAACTGAAGAAAATGGTGACAAGATTGTTACAGAAAAGGAGAAGGAAGCAGTTTGTGCTAAAGAGGAGGACAAGTGTTGAAGATGATTTCAACAAGGGGGAGAATTCAGAGGCTGAAACAGAAAAAGAAAGTATTTCTTAGATGGGATTTGATGGTAAGGGGGAGAAAGCTTCAGAAACAGAAGCACAAGAAGTAGAAACAGATAATGTTCAAGCAGCAACAGGGCTATCTGTTGAAGAATTGGAAATAGCTGAAACCTTAGTAAAAGCAAAGAATGACACTCCTAAGGCTACTCAAAAGGCTAAGGGAGTGGTCATCAATGAAGGAGACCTTGAAAAGAAGACACAAGAAAGAAGTGAGGCAGGGTTGAAGGATACAAAGGGTAAAGCTAAGATGATTGAACCTGAACAACCTGCAAAGAAGAAAATTCAGATAGAACTGGATGAAGAAGTGGCAAAGCAGCTTCAGGCAGAATTGGAAAGGGAGGAACAACTTCAATCTGAGAAGGATAGAGAGCTTGCACTGAATATGGCCAGAAAACTAAATGAAGAGTATCAGAAGAGCATGAAAACAGCAGCTCAGGCCAAGCAAGTACAAGTAAAAAGAATGCCATTCAAAAAGCAGAAAAGACAACCCTCCAAGACCTTTTTGGCCAATCAGGAAAGAAGAAAGATGATAAACTTCCTGAAAGGTGCAATTGGTGTTAAGGGGGAGATGTTTACTCATATGGCATACTCTCAGGTTGAAGAGCTATACAGGAAGGAAATGACAAAGCTCCAAGGGGATTCCTCTCAAAGGGAAGAAGCAGAAAGAAGGATGAAAGAGAGACATGATCTCAACATCCAACAACCATTCCCTGAGAAAACCACACCTTCCAAAGAAGAAGCAGAAGAGAAGAAGGAAGAACCTGGAAATGTTGGTAGAGAAGCCAAGTCTGGAAAAAGAGTAAAAACAATTGCTCCAAAAAGGCAGTTGAAAAGGCCTAGGGTGGAAGAAACTGAAAAGGAAGCAGAACCTTCAGTCACATCCCCAACAGAGCCAGTACAGAGTCCAGAGCAGGTCACTAAGCAAACTGATAAAAGTATGGATCCGTACATGACAATAGTGGAACCTTTGAAAGCTGTTCCAATCTCTATGCAAGCTCCAGAGATCATCTTCTGGGATATTCTGAGAGACAATGGAAAGAATTTCTTCAGAATCAAGAGAGCTGATGGTTCATTTGAAGCTTATTCAACATGGGGGAAAGTCATCAGAAGTTGTTCAAGAGCTGATATGGAAGAACTATATAAAGTTGGGATGAAACTTTATGAACCTGTGTTGAAAGGTACTGAAGAGAATCTTCTCAAAGTGACATTGGAATACTTGTGCATGATGTTTGAGCCTTCAAGAGTGCACCATAGGATTAAAGATCATATGCATGAGTTCATATTCAAGAAGATTGACAAATGGATACTGTTTGAAAACTGTGGAGTATACATGATTACTATTGACAATTGTTATCATGAATACTACTTGGTGGACAAAATATATGAGCATAGCAAGGAGAAGTTAGAAGGGATGCTTAAAGCTACACTGGTTTGTACAAAGGATTCAGAAATGGCCAAGATTGTGGTGAGAAGAACTGTAAATCAAAGTTTGGGCCTAGATCCAAATTTGGGAAATTGAATCAGAGGTGTTGAAATCATCTTGAAGGAGATCTGAAGAACTTGACTTCTTTTCCTAAAAGTCAAGTTAGGGGGAGATTGTTGGGAACTGAAGAATTCATCAAGTGTGGCTAATGCTGCTGGTTCAATATTAATACTGCTAGAAGACATAAAGGTTAGTACTGATGAGTGTTACTACTGCTAGTGTTAATTAATACTGCTAGTCAAAGTTAGTACTGCTTGAACAAAGTTAGTACTGCTTAGCTAGTTAGTACTGCTAGTGGTTAGTACTGCTTAGTAGTTAATGCTGCTAGAAGGAAGTTAATGCTGCTGAAGATTAATACTGCTTATATGATGAAGATTCGTATGAAAGGATATACATGGAAGCTTAGAGATATACATAGAAGATATACTGAAGATATTTTATTCATTGTAATTATCTTTGTATTCAGTATATATATATAGTATTGTTTAGAATAGGAGATAATTTTTAACTTTCAGTTTTCATTCTTTTAAAAAAAAATCAACCTCAAGGCATAGATCCTAATTCTAGAGAAGTAGAATTCGTATTGGTGAGCTTGTTCATCAATATTGAGGTTGAGTGAGTAATCTTGTAACTTCAAAGCATTAAATACAAGTTTACAGTTTGTTGATTATATTCTGTGTTTATTTTCTGTTTGATAAAATATCAAAGTGTTATTCCGCAAACTTCTTTGATATTGTTTTCTGAGAATTAATTCTTGTTGAGAATTCGATCCTGACAATTTCTTACATGATAACCTGATTAATTGATCTCTCGTGTAGATAATATCAGGTTTACCTTTACGCGCATTGTTCTTCTTGGCTTTGTGTGTATGTACACATGATTTCTTTCCTTTTAGCTCATCTTTCTTCTCATCTTCAACTGGTTTCTTCTTCCAGACCAGTTCCTCTTCTTTGTATCTCCTTCTTCTTTGATGTGTACTTGAACCATCTGTATTTATATCATAGAAAAGGTTAGTACTACGAATTTGATCAAAAGATTTAACTGACCTCTTGGAAGAAACAGTTTTCTGATTTGAACTTGAAGCTATCTTTTCAAGTTCTTTAATCTTTGAAGCAAAGTTGTCTCTTTCTTTGACAAGAAGGTCAATCTTCGTCTCGCATTTAGACTTCGTTTTCTTCTCTTTCAGCACACTTTCAGATAGTTCAGATAGCTTCTCAGTAAGCTTTTTGATCTCAGTCTCAAAGATACTTCGTTCTACTTCAAATCCTTTCTCAGCATCATTTCTCTTACCGGATATTTCCTTGAAGAATCCCACATTCTTTTGCTCAATAGCCTTCTTCTCCTTGACAAACTTTTCCCTTTCCAGAATGATTACTTTCTCAAAATCATAAATTTGTTGAGAAAGCTTGATACACTTAAGCTCAACAGTCTTCTTTTCTTCAAAACTCTTCTTGGAAAACTCCGAAAACTTCTTAGCAAACTCTTTCTTTTTACCCTCAAAATCATATTTGTCTTTAGCAAGCTTTTGCTCGAAATCATATATTCTCTTTAGAAGCTCAACATTAGAATCTTCCAAACTTCTAATCTTCTCTTCATAACTTTCAACAGATACGTCTTGCTGAATTTTATCTTCCAACTCAGAAATCTTCCCTTTTAGCTCAGACACAACATTTGGCCCTAACATTGTCCATTCAAGATAGTCCCATATCTCCTTTCCTGTTGACTTGTATAAATCTTTTCCTGTCAACTGATAGGTATTTATGTGACCATTAATATCATGACGAATACTATTAAACACAAAAGTTCGGGCTAAAATATCAACTCTCTTTCTTTTCTCATGTTCCTCAGAACAATCTTCTGTTGGAGTTTGAGGTTTCATCTCTCCTTCAGACAATGATAATATGATATAACAACTCAGCTCATGTTTATCTACAAAATTGAAAAAATCAACTTTCCACTGCTCGTATCTTCCTCTGAGTAGTATTGGTGAACTCATCCTGTTTCAAACAGAATTTGAAAAAAATGATTGTTAGTCGGAATGAATGCAAATACAAAATTCAGACAGTCTAACTGAAAGTACAAAATTTCCTCTCTCAGAAAATATTGAATGAGAAATCAGCTTGATAAGAATGATTGTTCCCAAACAACTCAGAAAAATTTGACTGAAAGTCAAAATCAGATCAGCACAAAAATAATCTCAGAAAAATTCAATCTCTAGAACTCTCAAGGCACTGGAGCTTCTCTCAAATTTCTTGAACTTGAACTTGCAGAAAACCTGTAAAAACTCAATCTGTGAGTGGCGCAAAATTTTGAATTCCACTTATGTCTTGAAAGCTAATCAATGCAATATGTTGACGCAAAGTTTTGTTTAGGTTGGCGCAAAACAAAAATTAAACTCCAATTCCAATTACACCAAATCTCCACTAACAAAACAAATTTTAAATCCCAATTATGAATGTATGGTAGAACTAGTCTTGTGATTTCCAATTTACATCACAACATCACCGTACCATTATTAATTTGACATCCAATCAGAATTTGCAAGTCAAATTACCACCACCAACGATTGATTGTTAAAGGCACAAAAGAAATTAATGGCGCAAACTTCAAATTTTACGTTAAACAGCACTGGCGCAAAGTTTATAATGATGATGGTGACTGCTGAAAAATGAATCTGGTTCAATTGATATTCAGGTGGCGCAAAATTAGAGGTTTGCGCCAGTACTTTATGGCGCAAAATCCATGAAGAAGGTGGCGCAAAAAACCTGCAATCTCACAATTGAACAAACCTGCAAATCCACTAATTTATATTCTTCACAAATTCATCCACTAACTCACAAATTCATCCACTAACTCACAATTTTGATGTTGATGGTGTTTGAAATCCACCGTCCCACTAATTCCTAACAACTAATCACAATCAAACCAATTCTCAATTAATCAAACACTAAATTTCAATGGAATCGGCGCAAATCAATTTGATTGATGAAGTCACCACCGCCGGCCATAAACTTCAATTCACCAATCACATTATCACCGCTTTACACACAAATTAAACCACCGCTGCACTAACTCTCCAATTGAATAATGGAAGAACGTGGTTGGCGCAATTCTCAAATCAATTATGTGTATTGTTCAACCTGCAATTACATCAATTGAAATTAGAAACTTGCAGATCAATTTGAATAAAACTTTGCGCCATCTTCAAACAGTTTTGCGTGAACAGACTGTGGCGCAAACTTGAGGTTTGCGTCAATAGTGAATAGCACAAAACAAATCAATTAACACTGAAATTGAACCTGGTGCAAATCAATGGAAATTAATGCTCGCACAAATCGATTGATATAGATACTCGCGATCAATTCAGTGACCAGGGAGTGCGATGTGTGTGTGAGTGAAGTGTGTAAATAGTGTGTGCGACCGGTGTTTAATCAGAGTGTGTGACCGGTGTTATGACCGGTGTATGGACCGGTGTCCTGACCGGGATGTATGATCACTGTGTGCGACCGGAAGTGAAATCACTGTGTGCGACCGGTGAAATCTGATTTCATCAATTTGATCATGAAACAAAACTTGCAAAACTTGCAGATCGAGGATGTAAACAATAGAAATTATAGGCTATGATCTTTAAAACTCTCAAGTAAAATATATGTGTTTCTCCATGAATGCACAATCTGAGTTCCACAATTCGATCCAAACCAAATCAAACCTGCAAAATTGAATCTTGAAATTGTATCAATATGATCAAAATACAAATCTAAAAAACATTTTTCTCAATTCAATCATACTAAAAATGACAAATCACAATTCAGATTTCAAGTTCACAGAGATCGACATTTTTCAATCAAGATCCAAAAAGATTTCAAAATTCGAACAAATTTTGTGATTGATTCAAGAAACTTTATGAACAATAATGATTCTACAACCACAATCGAATCTAATGAACTCAGTTTAACATTCTAAAAACAAAAAATCACAGAAAATTTGTTTTAACAGAGTTGAAACAGAGTTCTTGAATTTTCAAGAAAATTCAGCTTTTTGAACCAAAATTCCAGATTTCAATCCATCTTTATGTGCAAAACTTTTCTGAAAATCGTTTGGTACGAATCTGATACCAATTGAGAATGTAAAATCCCAAACAAATCAAGAAATTCTCATCAAGATTTAACAATATGAACTAGAGTGAGAAAGTAGAGAGAGAAAGTAGAACTTGAAAATCACACGTATTGATTTTTACAATGAGGCTCTTCTTACAATTCTTTCTACTTACTTACTTCAAGACTTAAAACCTATTTATACCACCTAATCTAACAAATACTTAACAACTAAGCAAACTAATACAACTTTGACTATTTTGACTTTGACAATGTTGACCTTACAACTTTGACTTTCCTAATTAAATCTTAGATACAATATTTTGACTTAACAATGGTTAACGTGATCAAATTTAGATTTTGAGGACGAAATCATTTTCAAGGTGGGGAGAATTGTAACACCCGTAATTTTGGAATTTATCCTCGATGGTAATATGGGAGTCGTTTGACTCTTGGAACGTGAAGGTATCGATAAATCAGGTAAGTTTTACAATGGAACCACCGGGAATCGAATCAGGCGCGAAAACGCGAGAAAATGAGACTTTTGGAGTGTCGTAGGTTGGTGTGCAACCCTGGGCCACGTAACTCGCTGGAATCGAGTTGTGGGAAGCGGGCGGATTGCCCTGCGACTTGCAAGTCGTGGGCAAGGCCACGGGAACCGATCTGTTTAAACTTGATTTTTGGGATCTAACTTCATTTTCTCATAACTTTCTCCTCCTAAATCCGACTTGAGTGATTCTTGAACCTAGAGTCTCGTCTTTTAGAGCTTTTCAAGTAGAGAAAAAAAGGAATTGAAGATATTGGGTGTATCCAAGGGTTTATGATCAAGGTAATCTACCCATCTTTCCATTTAAAAAGTTAGGGTTTGGTGTTCTTCATCTTGTTTTTGTATCCTTAGGGTTTGGTATAACTTTTAGAATGTTTGTGGTAAGGGATTTGTAGAAAGCTTAGAGCTAGTGAAAGGATCCAAGATCTCCTCTTCAAAGGAACTCAAGTTTGTGGGTAAAACCTAGATTTAGTCTTAATCTAGCAAGGTGAGTTCTAGTTGCTTTGAAAAACTATATACATGTAAAAATGCACATATTTTGGGTTTTAAAAGTATATCCATGCGTTTACTTCATTTTGATAAGTTTTTGTGAACATTTGTACACTACACATATTTGGGATATAAATCTTTGAAAATAGGGTTACAATATTTTATGAGGTGTTTGAGTCACCAAAAAGGAGATTTTGATCCACCGCACATGTTTTTTGAACATTTGAAGAATTTGGGTATTATGTTGCTTAGGTCCCTAATATGGGAAGATTTGGAGTACAAATGGTTTTAGATGGGATTATAGTGTGAGTTGGGGGTTTTAAGAACGGTTATTGAAATATGGTCATTTGGGGCTTTACTCAACCTACGAGTTTTTATATTTGAAAATTTTTAGTCCTTTGACTTTAAAAGTGTGAGTTGTTGGAACGGACATCCAATAATTTGGGAATATTTGGAAAAGTATGGACCTTACGGTTCGGGCCTTTGGCCAATTATATTTGGAGAAAATGCTAATTTTGGGAAAGTTGTACATCGACTATGTAGCCATATTGGCTCTATTTTAGTGTCAAATATTTTATGATGCCTTATGGCTTGAATTGTACACTAACGAGTTTTGGGACGTTGTCTGGTTTAAATGGCTCATTATGGAGCGTTTTATGGAAATGCAACTATTGTATAAATGTTGGTTATTACATGTTTTGGATGCGTTAGTTCATTCATATGGAGTCATGTAATGCTTAGACTGTAATGCAATGGATCCATAGGCATAGGAGTCGGGTTGTTCATCATGGAACTTTTAAGTCTAGTGAGTGGTCCCCAAGTCATGTTTTTATGTAAGCTTGCGGTGGTGCTCTACAGAGCCATATACAGAGCTAAGTCTTGCGGTGGTGCCCATGGTGAGCCGGATACGGGGACTTGTGACTTTTGTGGTGACACTCATCTAGAGGTCGGGTAGACACTAGGATCATTTGGGTATCTTGCGGTGGTTGCTCAGAGGAGCCGAATACGGGGATCCATGGTCTTATGTGAATCTCGAGAACGTTGATAAGTGGCTTAACTTTGTGTGCCCTCCATATTCGATGGAATCCGGTCTCCCCTGTAACACTCTAAAAATTCAGAGTAAAATAAAACCTGGAAATATGGCAACAAGACATCCGAATTGATATAAACTTCCCATAAAGGGGATAGTCCTTAAGACTATACATAACTCGCTTAGATATAGAATTTATCAACAAAACTAATCTAAACATAATTGTCTAGACTACATCACTTGATGAACCAAAGTTCACTAAAAGATGGGACTTAACAATACCCAACGCTAAAATAATAGACATCTCAAAATATGCCTCGAGTCCACACTCGACTCTCAAAACCCTGTGCAACCCACCGCTAAGGGAAACCTGTTATACACATCATTTGAGAAAAAGTGTTAGGCTTAAAGCCTAGTGAGAACATACAGTTTATAAATTTCAAGAGATATAAACTTTTGTATCAAAGGGAATCTTTTCAAATAATCATTTCCAAGTTAACTGTTGATAAGAATGAAATCCATTAAAAAGAGACCATAAACCTTCTTTCCAGAACCTCACAATTTAATGCACAAGTAGTTCTTTTATAAGCTTCCCGAAATATAAACATCAGTATCATAAGGAAATCTTTTCATAAAGGTTTAATTTATAAAAGATAACATTTCGCCACAACCGGGCCTTTTCGGTCCAAAACTCATCATACGATGACAAAAGAACCGTTTTACCAAGGATTGTGGTGTAATACAAAGTAGACCACCAATCCGAGTTATGAGCTAAACAATTGGAATCCGAGGATACGAACACATAGGTCCGTGCTACAACGTGAGATCTAGCCCCAAGAAAAACCAATGTATACTCCTTCACTAGGATCACTATGAACCATGGCTAGTATCCGGCCTCACATAACCGTACCAAGTTGCCCCCGAGGATCATATGCATCCATAGCTACAAAATGGGGAATGTGACATCCCAACAATAAGTTGTTAACGGCCAGAACCTCACAATTTAATGCACATGTAATTCTTATATGTTAACGGCCAGAGCCTCACAATTTAATGCACATGTAGCTCTATATTTTCTTTACTTGGTAACCACCAAATAATATCAGAAGACTCAAAACCTAGGGATCCGTTAGTAATGGTACAGACTCGTCACAACAACATATGTGACCAACCATAAATAATCATATGGTATAAAAACATTTTCATAAACAAAATGTTATATCCAGTTCAACTTCTGGTAAGAATGAAAATCATTAAAATGAGTTCTTAAACATTCTTTTCACATATCCACATAATGTGCAAGTAAAACATATTTTACTTCAAATAAGATAGAATCCATCATAAAATGATCGGAACCCTAAAATCTCCAAAAACTCAAGTTATATCAAATATGTAGAAAACTTAAATCTGAAATCATGGAGATACACAGGAGTTCAAAATGTAACCATTTTGACATGTATAAAGTTTTAGATAAGTAGTAGGAACTCACCCAATAGGTTTATACGAAAACCCGAAGAACCAGATATCGACCCTCTTGACAAGGCGAAGCTTTCTACACCGAAACCCCGAGCAATGCACTTAATATTGGCGATTAAAGAAAGTTCGAAGATCCAAAGAAAACTTAGAGAGAGAGACAGAGAGAGACTGAAGAGAGAGAGAGAGAATATCTTGAAAATGAGATATTTGATGAAAACCAACTTTAAGTCGGCCAGGCAACCTCGCGGGTTATCCCGCGACCTCAACTCGCGGCATAACTCGCCCGTGTTCTCAAACCCCAAAACCAACAGCGGACTTCGCGACCTATGCCGCGACTCCAAGTCGCGAGCAAGTCGCGAGACTCACTGGAAGTTCACATTTTCACCGAAAAACCATAAACTTGAACTTTATACCAAACGGGGTGCTAACGACAAAAGCATAACACTAGAATACAAGATTACATAACGAAATTCAGGGTGTTACAATCCTCCCAACCTTAGAATGATTTCGTCCTCGAAATCTACTCTTCTCAATGGAACACTGTCCGCAGGGAAGATCGTCTCAAACCTAAATGCCAGAATCATTAACGAGATCCTAATACCGACATCCACATTAGCTACCCTTCTTGGGCACAATTCAATCCTAACCGAGCGAACACTCAACACTTCAAAGTAACCTTTACTCCCAAGGTTACGGTTGCCTCCCAACCTTAGGTGACAATTACAACCTCTAGGAAATTTGTGACCTCAACTTTCCATCTACCATTTTCTTTCAAACTGCACGGTTCCGAACTCAAAGCCAATGGTCGACGCTAATCTTCCCAAAACTCTTAGATTTCACTGATCCATTCCTAATAGCGATAAAGATATTCTTACAAGGCGCACTAATGCGTCTTTCCGGCAATCGGTTAACACAGATTTTGTTATCACTCAACTCCGATCCGACTCCAAATTTGGAAATAGCCCTTATTCAAATTTCTTAATACTTCCATAAATACTTTGTCTACAACCACATTATAAAGATTAACCTCTAAACATACCACCAATCTATACATTCGGACTATAAAGGATGGGTGCTAATAAAACCCACAACAGGAATTTGATGCACATGCTGAAAAATATATAGGATTAGGATTAATGCCTAGAGAGCTCAAGAGTTTTACATAAGTAAAAGTAATTAAATTGATGAACTTTATCTTTAAAACAGAATCTTTCAAATAATGAATTTTAAAACATGGAACAACTCCTTTTTCAAAGTTATGCAATTTCAAAGATGGATCCTTCATTTCAACGATGCTTTATAAATTGATACAACTTGTACTAACTCGAAGTATGAAACATTAGTAACACCATGCATACCGTACGTCCGAAATCATGGACATTAGGTCCAGTACTCACGCGACCAAAACGAAAGAAAACTAAATACCCATACGCAGGAAAACACACTTCATTCAAACCTTAATATACGTGGGGAGAACCCAATATTAAAGCCATCATTTACCGTCGACTCCACATAACCAAAGTTGGTAAAAATATGACATTTAGTGTTTAAAATACCCCGGGTCTACGATGGAGAGACCCGTACACAAAAAGAGTAGAAGGACACACAAGTAGGTCGCCCATACAACTTCCTCGCATGACCTCTAAACGTTTCCATCTTGGGTGGCGAGAACAAACGAATGGGGCCACCCGTGATGTTATTGGATTTCACCAAGTATCCCGATCTTAGTTCCCATGCCATAGCAGACATCACAACTTCAAACCGTTTATTGCCTCTAGACACACTTCATTGAGTTCCACCTCAAGGGCCTACGGACACGGGTGTCTACCCAATCTAGACGAGTTCCAACTCAGTGGCTCGTGCCACCTATTGTCTACTCGCTAGCAAACCCGAGCGGTCACTAAGTGTAACCCAAAACCTCAGGCCTTACTAAACAAACAGACTTACGTGCCAATGAAACCATTACAACACTGTCTAAACATTACATGACTCCAATTGAATGACCAACGCACCCAAAATCATGTAACTCACCAAAAATACGAATAAACTCCATTATACTAAAATCTTTCGTTATGGTTATAAATCCGGACAAATGTCCACACGACTCATTTAGTCAAAACCCGAGCCAAAGGCCCAACACTTCACGTAAATTTCCAACGAAAGCCTCGTAAACCTTAAAACACATTTAACCGACATTTAACGTTTCCCCAAATAATGGAATGTCTTTAAACAATGCTTATGAAAACACACACCACAAGGGCATGATTTCTCAAAACTCAACGCGTATTGAGACCGAAGATTTTCCAAAGGTTTTATGAATGCAAATATACTAAGATGCATATGTTATGAAATAAACTTTGCTTGCACAAAATCATCAAAGATGCATAAATCATAATATAGATTTTACGTGTACAAAATCACCCAGAATACGTAAATCACGCTATTTACTTGTTGAAATATTCAAGCTCGACATGAACAATTTATGATGTTAAAACAATCCAAATTACCGAATACGAAAACTTATCAAAATACTCATACCTTGAGAAATACCAAGTAAAACATACGCAACAATTTACACAATAAACGTGAAAATAGATTCTTGCACTTCAACACGTGCAATAATTGTTTGTATAACTCTAAAGGGAAAAATCACAATTTTATCTTTAAAATTCCTCCTCTATAACCAAGAGACGTTGCTAAAAAAGAATTTTCAACTCACCCCATACGCAACAATTCATTCCCCAAAGGGCGGTAAAATAACGGGGATGAAAATAAAATTTCAAATCGAGTTTAAAACTTCACGTTGTAAAGATAAACACATTTGACCAAAATAGCAATTACAACGACAAAAATATCGCTAACTCGCTAAATACTTTGCGGAAATTTTAACAGTAGAGTTAATGATGGAAATACGATCAGAACGAAAGTCCTGTTCAAAAATAATATAAATCGTTTATGCAATCATTCACACCAACGTTATACTTAAATCCAATGCACATAGTACACGACGGTTGACATTTGTTAACAAAACCCCAAAATTAACGCACGCAATGATGCATATGCACATGTTCCTGAAATTATTTACGCGACACAAAAGTCGTAAGAGGAGACACCATAATCCAACTGGATTTTCATAAAACTCAATAACGCTAAATCAAGTGGTGTCCAAATTTCCATTTTTTTTCAACACAAGGTAAGGCGACCATTTTGACAAGATTTTTGATGAGACACGACTCCCAAAGAAATCATAACTTGCACGCAATGAAATTAAACTTACGCATCTCAAAATATACGCACGCGACAAAAGAATCCGTAAAACAAAATTCCAAGAATTTCAACAAAACTCACACAACTAAAAATTCCCAAGAAACTCCGACTCAAAAGCATGGGAATAACTCTTCCTTTAAAACCATTGACATACGTGGAAGAGATCCAATGTCAAGGTCAAAATTCCACAGCTACTTGCCCACTTAACTCAAAAAGCATTAAAACACAGATATTTCGACATCCAAAAATAGCATTTAAACACAAGACGTGAATAAAGAGAGTTTTGATAACAATTTGAAATCAGGTGCAACAAAACCATTTTAAGCATGCTTATGCTCATAGTTTAAAATATGTTGAGTGCTAAATGTTTTGCCAAAACGTTATAAGGTAATTTACTTTATGGTTGACGATCATGAAAAGCAATTTATGCAACCTTATTTTAGAAATAAATTTAATGCATGAATTCGGTCGGCACTCACATCTTAATTCTACGCTTCCCAACATCCTGACGTACTATAATCAACCGGATGCCTCATGCATCATAGGGCAACCATCCCATTAATTAACTTATAGTATCCTCGAAATAGAATCGATCTAACAAGATATAGTTCTAATTCCACCAACGAATCTGGCTCAAGATGATTAACTTAATGCGTTCTACGCACTTACTATCATCCCAAAGAGACATTGCTATAAACAACAATCATTCCTTAGCTTACTCGCTTAGAAACTTCCGCACTACTCTAACGGTCAACATACCAAGGTAGAGCAGGTAAACACAAGCACGAGAAAGGGTAAGGAAGAGTTTAACTAAAACACGCACGAAAGAAACATACCGCTACGTCTACCAATTGTCATGACATTAGCAAACCAATTACACTCACGTAAAATATCCTCATAATCACATTAGCTAAGTGAGATTATGAACATATAACACATAAGGGTTCTTGTTACCGTCATCACAACGCCTGATGAACATAACTTCTGTCGACTCTAAGATTGTCCCATCTTAGAAATTCTACCCAATCTCACAATCGATTCCTATCAAACTCAGTCTAAGTCTAGACATCTTACATTCATGCCTAGTTCGCTTAAACTAGAGCTCTGATACCAACTTGTAACACTCTAAAAATTCAGAGTAAAATAAAACCTGGAAATATGGCAACAAGACATCCGAATTGATATAAACTTCCCATAAAGGGGATAGTCCTTAAGACTATACATAACTCGCTTAGATATAGAATTTATCAACAAAACTAATCTAAACATAACTGTCTAGACTACATCACTTGACGAACCAAAGTTCACTAAAAGATGGGACTTAACAATACCCAACACTAAAATAATAGACATCTCAAAATATGCCTCGAGTCCACACTCGACTCTCAAAACCCTGTGCAACCCACCGCTAAGGGAAACCTGTTATACACATCATTTGAGAAAAAGTGTTAGGCTTAAAGCCTAGTGAGAACATACAGTTTATAAATTTCAAGAGATATAAACTTTTGTATCAAAGGGAATCTTTTCAAATAATCATTTCCAAGTTAACTGTTGATAAGAATGAAATCCATTAAAAAGAGACCATAAACCTTCTTTCCAGAACCTCACAATTTAATGCGCAAGTAGTTCTTTTATAAGCTTCCCGAAATATAAACATCAGTATCATAAGGAAATCTTTTCATAAAGGTTTAATTTATAAAAGATAACATTTCGCCACAACCGGGCCTTTTCGGTCCAAAACTCATCATACGATGACAAAAGAACCATTTTACCAAGGATTGTGGTGTAACACAAAGTAGACCACCAATCCGAGTTATGAGCTAAACAATTAGAATCCGAGGATACGAACACATAGGTCCGTGCTACAACGTGAGATCTACCCCCAAGCAAAACCAATGTATACTCCTTCACTAGGATCACTATGAACCATGGCTAGTATCCGGCCTCACATAACCGTACCAAGTTGCCCCCGATGATCATATGCATCCATAGCTACAAAATGGGGAATGTGACATCCCAACAATAAGTTGTTAACGGCCAGAACCTCACAATTTAATGCACATGCAGTTCTTATTTGTTAACGGACAGAGCCTCACAATTTAATGCACATGTAGTTCTATATTTTCTTTACTTGGTAACCACCAAATAATATCAGACGACTCAAAACCTAGGGATCCGCTAGTAATGGTACAGACTCGTCACAACAACATATGTGACTAACCATAAATAATCATATGGTATAAAAACATTTTCATAAACAAAATGTTATATCCAGTTCAACTTCTGGTAAGAATGAAAATCATTAAAATGAGTTCTTAAACATTCTTTTCACATATCTACATAATGTGCAAGTAAAACATATTTTACTTCAAATAAGATAGAATCCATCATAAAATGATCGGAACCCTAAAATCTCCCAAAACTCAAGTTATATCAAATATGTAGAAAACTTAAATCTGAAATCATGGAGATACATAGGAGTTCAAAATGTAACCATTTTGACATGTATAAAGTTTTAGATAAGTAGTAGGAACTCACCCAATAGGTTTATACGAAAACCCGAAGAACCAGATATCGACCCTCTTGACAAGGAGAAGCTTTCTACACCGAAACCCCGAGCAATGCACTTAATACTGGCGATTAACGGAAGTTCGAAGATCCAAAGAAAACTTAGAGAGAGAGAGAGACTGAAGAGAGAGAGAGAGAATATCTTGAGAATGAGATATTTGATGAAAATCAACTTTAAGTCGGCCAGGCAACCTCGCGGGTTATGCCGCGACCTCAACTCGCGGCATAACTCGCCCGTGTTCTCAAACCCCAAAACCAACAGCGGACTTCGCGACCTATGTCGCGACTCCAAGTCGCGAGCAAGTCGCGAAACTCACTGGAAGTTCACATTTTCACCGAAAAACCATAAACTTGAACTTTATACCAAACGGGGTGCTAATGACAAAAGCTTAACACTAGAATACAAGATTACATAACGAAATTCAGGGTGTTACATCACCCGTCACCGAAAGGTGTTATTTTTGGGTATTCCCTTACCCATGCCTTCAGTGTTGAAACGTACCACTTTATTTACACAAATAGTATTTTGGTGAAATACCGTGTGGGTGCGTTTTGGGGAAATTTGGAAGTTGAATAATTATTTAAAATGGGTGTTTGGTATTGGGAGTAACATGATTTACAAAGGAATCCCTTTTTATAACTAATGTTCGAGAATGGTCGTATCTAGAGTAAAATGTTCGTTTTAAATGTTTTATGATTTATATGATGAAAACTGCTTCAACTCACTAGGCGTTAAGCCTAACACTTTTTCTTTTCGACATGTATATCAGGCCTTAGATGGATCTGAGTGGCGAGTGGAGCTTGGTAGAAGTTCCGGTAGGATGGCTTTAGTGACGTCATCCGGTTTGGTGAAGATAGCAAGTTTGGTGGTTTTAGTAACACCCGACTAATTTTGTCCCTGTTTATGGGATTAGGTAGTTCTGTTAGAACTCTGATACATGTTTGTAGTGATTCTCCCTTTGTAAACGTTAGATATTTGCTAATTCAATACTATGAACTTGGCTTTTTGGAAGTTTTAAATTGTCTGCTATTTTCGGATTTTAGGGGTGTTACACATCAAACCTGATTTGTCAACTATGTCAGTTCGTCCCCTTCCACAACTAGTTGTGCATATAGCAAATCCCATAACTTCAGGTTTTAATTTCTTGTTTCTCTTCTTGACTATGTACGATTCCTCACACTCTTTCTTCTTGTATGAAATGTTGATGGGCCTTATTGAGCGAAGACAAGGGGTCTTGTGAAAGCATTATGACCATATCTATGCATAATACAGACTGTAGAGCCACATCAAGAATTAATGTAGTCATTTATCTGCACGACGTTTTCAATTAGTGCACCTATATTTCACTTGCAAAGTCCATATTCGCAACCAAGAATAGGTTTATGATTGCTCTAACTGATCCCACAAAAGATTTAATTTCCCATGGTACGTTCAAACATGCATAATAGCAGATTGTTCACTCTTTGATATACTTGATCTGATTTGTTTGATTCTAGGTCCATTAATGACAATAAAACTGTAACCGTTCTTTCAAGTGCTCCCACAACAAATACACATAATCATAACTAGAGAGAGTGGATTTCAACTTGGAGTCAATAGTGTTCATCAACCAAGAGAGATTGAATCTCCACCAATTATCTCCCGTATATGGAGGTGTCGATATTGTGTATGTGCCATCAAAGAACCCAAACTTGAGTCTTAGAGGTCGTTTATTAAATGCTTATCAGGTAAGTGCTTACCAATATGATTTACCTTATTCAATGAGCATGGTAAGAACCAAGAAGCTTACCCGGTAAGAGACAAGGGAATGACCGAGAGTCCTTCCCGGTAAGTGTGTGAAATGACTCTTACTCGGTAAGCGCTCACCGGGTTTAAAATGCTTACTAACAATCCATTTTCATGGTCAAGGATGTTACACGAGAAGGTAAATGAAAGTGAATCTCTTGCCGGTAAGCGCTTACTCGGTAAAAATTTGGTAAACGACCCCTTACTCTTTATTATTATTAATGTTTAAAAAAACTTGTTTTCTTTAAAAAAGAATAAAAAATTGTGGACGCTAATGTTTATGATATTTCTAATGGGTAACATCAGATTCATAAAATTTAGTATAAACAAAAATTCTCCTCTAATAAGTAACATCAAATGTTATACCAAAATATAAGATTCTAGATATATATATTTTTAATTATTGTAAATAAATCATATTAAAGGCAAATTCAATATGTTATTACTTTGTTGATACTAAAATTTAGGGGTGCTCACGGGTTGGGTTGATCGGATTGAAGGCGTTTCAACAACCCAACCCAATGTTGGCGGTTTGAGAATTTTCAACCCAATCCAACCCAAACAAAAGTGCAGCCCTTGTAACACCCTCAAATCTGGAAATAACAACTAATTTAAAAAATTTTAAATACATCGATAACCGAATCAACTACAACAAAAAAATTTAAGGTTCAACTTCAATAAACACAGTTTAATCCCTATACACGATCTATAATAGGTACGAATGTCACTAAAACCCAATAACAGTCGCTATCTCTAACTGCCGAAGACTTCATCAAACTACTTACTCGTGTAAATTTAGAGCTCATCTCCTCAAAACACTGGTAGCACCAAACCCCAACTGGAACTTGATGCAGATGCCGACAAATAAAAAGGTTAGGCTTAATGCCTAGTGAGCTCAAGAGTTTTCATCATATATACATAAAACATTATTTAAAATGTGATTTCCAAAATGAAATACGTTCAATCTAAAAGAAACCAAAATGAAGTACATTAAATATGAGAATAATCTCTTTTCAACATTCACCCTCTTCGTGATTTAAAATTACAAAGCAAAACACCTCTTCGAATATAAATCCTAAACCCAAAACTCACGTAAAACATAACTGACATTTTAATAATCAAATACTGAAAACGTAGATAAATTCCAACTTCCAAAACATCCCAAAAACATGGATAAGATCCAATATTCAAAACCTTAGACATGGATAACCACCTGTACTCAATACGTCACCAAAACATAGATTATAAAACTCAATACCCAAATCAACACCTTTTGGTGACGGGGGAGACCCGATTACATTGTACATGACAGAACACCGAAGTGGGTCACATAGCTATGTAGAAAACCAAAACGTATAGATTATACGCATAAAACCTACCGAGCTCAACTATTCCAAGTCTATTGCTCGAAAACATCAAGTCAATCACTCCAGGTCTATCCTTGAGAGTTCCAAAACAGGGAAACCCAGTTCCAAAACAGGGGAACACAGTTCCAAAACAGGGGAACTTATGCACATACTGGAATTACACCTTACTGCCCATGGGACGTTGTCCGACCGTATAGGTTCACACCTTACTTACCGATGCCTATTCTGTGCCAAAGTGTGAACTTGTCCAAAACAGGACAAAAGAACACCGTTCCTATGAATCCATTGCACTAACTAAAATATTACATGACTCAAAACGAATGAACTAACGTATTCAAAACATGTGACTCTCAAATAAGATGCAATAAATGCAAATCATAACCAAACGCTTTACATTGAGCTATTAAAATCGGTCAAATGTCCTCAAAACCCAACAAAATCCAAACTGAACCATAAGCTCAACAAATACAAAGACTCAACGTTGAAAATCAGAAAATGAAACCAAACGTAAACAATCCGCCTTTATGCAAACCCATACTCCAAATTATATAATTAACTCCAACGTAGTTTAGTTTGGGACAAATCATTTTCCAAATGAGTTTCCATCATTTATTCCTTCAAAAACGTTTCATGACACAAAATCAAACACTTATCTAAGATACACAATAAAATGTACTTATATCCAAACTCTACTTCATGAAATATATCCTTAAAATACCAATGTGTATAATTTAGTTGTCAAAATGCTCAAAACCCCTAACGTGGGTGTTTTACAAAGTTTATAAAATCAAACACTTCAAATAATCAAGATTCGCCAAATAACTCAACAATTAATAATTTAATGTAAAACACATAAATACTTTAAAGTAGACATTTTGGCATGTACACCGTTTTCACAAATCAACTTGAATTCATCTTGCTAGGTTAGGTTAAACCTAGATTTCAAACCCAAATCCTTAGCCTCCACGAATGAAGCTTCCATCATCAACACATTCTCTTCAACAATGAGTTAGGGTTCCAAATAACCCATTTCTTCAAGTCTAGAATAAACCATCAAGAAGAAAACCTTCAGATCTACAAATATCCTTATACTAAAGCTTGGAATATTCAAAGAAACTTACCACTTTAGGATATTTAGGCTCTCCTCCCAAAACCAACCAAAGGAACCCATTAACTATTCGAATCCAAGTTTCCAAATATCAAACCTCCATGTACCTTTAGGATAGATCTACCATGGGTGCTCTAAATCTAATCTTCAAGATCCCAAAATCGCATTAAAGAGAGAAATGAAGAGTGGGAGTGAAATGGGAAGGGGAGGTGGGAATGAGAAAACCTTAAAAATGGGATTTAAATCGTCCAGACCGACCCCGCGGCCTTGGCCGCGACCTCAAGTCGCGGGCCAAGCCTCGTGTGTCTTTCGAATGCAAACCATAGTGACTTACGCGACTTTGGTCGCGGGCCAAACCACACGTGTCGCCGATCGTGCCTCCTCGCATCTTGTGTTAAACCGTTCTCCGACCGTTTCTCTCTGCCGATCATTAACCGCTTCTTTAGGAAATTATGGGTGTTACAATCCAACCCAACCCGTTCGGGTTGGTCGAGTTGATCGGGTTTGTGTTTAAATAAAGTAAAAACAATATTGAAAACATAAAAATAAGGAGTTTTTTCTTTGAAATACTATCCATCATTCAAAAGAATATACAAGTTCGTCAAATATTTAGGCATTAACTATAACTTTCCAATAATGTCCTTTTATGAGCTCCATTTATCGTTATTGCCGAGTTGTTTTTGGTAACTTATACATCTTAAAGAGAAATATAAATAATTTTAGAGAAGTCGCTAAAACGTTTATCGGGTTGGTCGGGTTACTTTAAGCCTAACCCAATATCAATCCAATAACTTTAGGTTATCCTAATTTTGTATTGATTATATGTCGGGTTACCTCGAGTTGATTTTTTCCCGGTTAGTCGGGCTGAGTTGATCGGGTTGGCCGGTTTTTTGAGCACCCCTACTAAAATTGGTGTTATTATTAAAATGATTTAGATTTGGTGCCTTTAAAATGAGAATACAAAAGAAAAAATAAAAAATGAAAAAATAGGTGAAATTAGTTGGAATAAAAATCAAAGAATTGATTTATTAATTTGAAAGTGGGACACAGGAAATAAGAGGTTATCACGCGCTGACAGATAAGAGAGTGCCACGTGTCCACTATCTGGAACGCTGTTCACGGGATTCTCTTTTCTTCCCCACTCCCTCCTCTATCTTCGTTCTTCACACGTCCTTTTTTTTTTTTTTTTCAATTTTCAATTAACTTTTATTTTTGTGCTTCATTAATTTTCCATCAATCATCAATGATAAGGAGCGTATCACACCACTGACCAAACTACTACTTCCTACCAATCAAATCCCCAAATCAATCAAAATCATCTTTGTTTTCCGTTCCTCATGATCGATTCTGATACCCATATTTCACTTGTTGATTCACCCTGAACTTTCTTCCACTATTCTCATCTTCAATTCTCTCTTTACTCCATCCCTCATGGCAATATGTCGTCGTCTACCGCTTTTTCTCCTTGCATTTTTCTGTTTTCTTGGCCTTCTCAGCGCCAGCGATGGCGATGCTCATCCGATTTACATGTAAGATGAACTGATTTCCGTTTTAAAATCGGATCTTTTTTTTTTCATCTAGTACCACTGCATCATCTGATCTATTTATTTACCCTTTCTTTTGGTATCTGACTTACTTTGATTTTTGTAATTCGTATCATTTTTAGTTGAATTGTAGATTTTTCTATCTTTCAAACCCTAACTTATGAACTTCACCTCATCTGATCAGTTTACTGCAGATTTTAAGTTTACTTTAATTTAGGTGAAAGCGCTTAACTTTTATCATTACGATGCCGCAATTGGTATTTTACATGTTGTGATTGTTAGGTATTTCTAGTCAATCAAGGTAAATAAAATATTGTGGTCGGTTGAGCTATGTTAAAGGAAGGGTCAAGAGTGGTCGATTTTATCAAAGATATAACAGGGCCAGATGGAGATGATAAACCCTAGACCATGAGTTATGATATGGGCAGGACAATACCGACACATGGCATGTTAGATTACAGCTGCACGGTGTCTGATTCACTTGGCATAGAAATTCATTGTTTGTTAAGCTTTGGATTTTCAAGTATTAAAAAATTAGAAATCAAATGAACCAGTTCTGAACGAACAGT
This sequence comes from Arctium minus, assembly GCA_954870635.1. Classification (NCBI taxonomy): domain Eukaryota; kingdom Viridiplantae; phylum Streptophyta; class Magnoliopsida; order Asterales; family Asteraceae; genus Arctium; species Arctium minus. The sequence goes on along the minus strand of OX941081.1, from coordinate 164,960,460 downwards.
TAACTGATAGTATATAAAAGTCAAGACCCTTGTAGTCATAGACTCATAGCTATAAATACTTGATGGTGATAAGCTTTAAAAGATTATGACAAAAGTTTATGTTATATGACTTTCTCAACATATCCATATACATCATCATGTTTGTGTGCAATTGCAGTTTTCTAAAAGTTGTAGACTTGTAGGCAAGACTAATGAGATGCTTCATCTGGAGGATTTGTCTTACTCTTTGCGATTGCTTGTGGCTTTTTGATTGCACAGTTCTCCCATTTTTAGATGGACGATGAACTCATCCAAGCTTCAATCTCCAATTATTATATATATAATACGTCTTTAATGCTTTCTAAAGTCAGAATTATAAAAAGTAAGCTATAAAGAGAATGTGAGTCAGATACCTGAGGTGAGGACTTCGATAAACGGGATTTGGATGGTTAAAACTTAAAACGGCCAAAGGAAAAGAATGGACATTGTTTTGGAGCATATGGAACCATCATTGATTCCGGTGAGACACATCTTCACCTAGATGGAAATGTCTATCCCAAATTTTAGCCAAATAGTCTCTTCATTGCTTGACTTTGTTATACATTCCTCAGACTTACCAAAGAAGCTGCGCTCATGATGTGAACACATATTGTAAGGTAACATCACCTGCTTCAGGTTTTTTAAGCACTAATATTCTTTTACATGCAATTTCTTGTTGAATAGAGCTTGTGTGGAGCAATGCGAGAAGACAGGATGTGTGGGGGATATATGCTTTCAACACTGCAATTTGACATCTGAAAGGAAGTCTGTCAATGATCCATGGTATCTACAAGAGCCACTATATATAAAATGGAAAAAATGGGACTGTCTTAGTGGATGCCGATATCAATGTATGCTTGTTAGGGAGGAAGACAGAGAGAAGTCTGGAGATAGGCCTGTCAAGTATCATGGAAAATGGCCACTCCAACGTGCATTTGGGATTGAGGTGCTACAAATTGTTGTACTTTATGTTGACTATTTGATTATATGTTGCTTTCTTGAGGAAATGTTATTCTTGTTTGCAGGAACCTGTGGCTGTGGCACTCTCTGCTCTTAATCTTGCTGTGCAATTTCAGGGATGGGTATCATTTTTCATCCTTGTGAACTACAAGTTGTCTTTAAGGCCAAATAGGCAGACGTACTATGAATACACTGGGTTGTGGCATATCTATGGAACATTATCAATGAATTTCTTATTTTGGAGTGCTGTTTATCACAGTAGGTAAGTAGTGGCCCTCTTCATCTTTTCCTGCTCTACGGTAAACATATATGCATTGTCTTGCACCACTACTGTGCACAAATGTTCATCGGTATGTCAGATGTTATGTAGGAGTATTAGAATTTTGTCTTCAGTGGATAACTGCTGACTTTATGTTATTAGATAGTGTGCTTGGGTGTATGTTTCTGATAAGCAAAATAGTCTTGAAATTTTAATGACTTGTACCTGAAAATTTTCTCATATGTTCGATTTGTTTGGTTATCAGCATCTACTGCCTAGGGTGAAAACAGGCTAAAAGGCGCACCTTAAGATTGGAAAAACATCTAAAGCAGTACTACGATGTCCTTTTAAATATAGACGTTTCTGTTGTCCTTGTCAATTTAGTAGCTATGACCTAGTTAAGGTTTTTTTTCACTTGCTGCTCGTGTAAGAAAGAGATTGGTGCTTCTTATGAATCTTGTCGCTATGACTATAGGAAGTAGCCATCAGCTAGACTATTTGAGGAACCCTTCTATAACCTAGCAGCATATGCTTATTGTGTTTCCTTGTTGGATATTGTGCAACTGAGTAATTTTTCAGGGATGTGGAAGTGACGGAAAAGCTACATTATTCTTCTGGTGCGGCAGTACTTGGATTTTCTCTTATAGTGGCTATACTGCGAACTTTCAATGTGAGAAGTGAGGCAACGCGGGTGATGGTTTCTGCTCCATTGATTGCTTTTGTGACGACCCATATCTTGTATTTGAACTGCTATCAGTTTGACTATGGTGAGCAACCCTCCTCCCCAGATAAAAGAATATAAGAACGAATATAAGAACTTTCGATTGTTGTTTGTTATCTGGAGTTGATCGTGGTGGGAATGTTCCCTACAACCCGATATTAATGAGAGATACTTGGTACATCTGATGGGAACTACCCATAATTTTCGGACATTGTGGATAAAGTTCCATGATGTACTCAGCTAGTTGAGTACAGGATTTTGATTCAATCACTATGAGATGGTAAACATGAATTAGCTGTCAACCTATGTTTTTGAAGTGACAAATTTCGTTCTTCCCTTGCAAGAAAGCGTCCACATTATACCTTTTCTTATTATGGACTATCCATACTCATGTAGCAGTGCATAGTCATGGGTTTATACTTTGTTATACCTGTTACCTTCTTCCTGTAGCCTGCACAAGACTACTTGAAAGTTTAGGGGCATGATCTAGCTAATATCAATTGTATTTCAGGTTTAAATATGAAGGTTTGTGTTACCATGGGAGTAGCACAAGTACTCATTTGGGGAGTCTGGGCTGGTGTTTCTAACCACCCATCTCGCTTGAAGGTTTGGTTGGTGGCACTTGGAGATGGTCTGATCATTTTCTTTCAATATTATGACTTTCCACCATATTGGGGTTTTTTGGACGCTCATGCTGTTTGGCATGCCATCGCCGTTCCTGTATCCTATATCTGGTGGAGTTTCATTCACGATGACAGTGAACATAGAACAGCAGCACTCATCAAAAAAGCGAAGTAGAACAAAATTGTCCAGTGCATTCCTTCATGGATGGTAATTTAACCAAACTTGCAACCTGGTCGTTTCTTGTTAATTCAGGTAGTGCTATTGCCTTTTTGCTCGCATGACAGTGTTTCCATTGGATGCTCTGCATAGCGAGTTTCTGTGTATCGAAACTTGTGTCAATATGGGTTCAGGTGTTTCTCTAGGGATTCTTGGTTAAGATTTTGGTTCTTTTTTTGAAAGCTCCAGGCCGTTGGTTTTTACGGATTTAGAAGTTGGTGTCTGTACCGCTTAGTGCGGAGCTTCCTTTTGGCTTTTGTCTTGTGGAGCTTTTGTGTATGCTTCTTTCAGTTTTAATAAGAATCCATTTCTCATCTCTGAACTTTTGCCATTTAATTCCTTTCTGTCTGCCTATCATTATCCATTGTTTTACTATGTTATTATTACAAGGTTGGGTTCGTGCTTGACGGATACTTGTGAATCAACTTTCTTTTGTTATGTAACATACTAGTTGATAATATTAATAGTCATCATATTTCAGCGAGGATTGTTCTGGTTGTAACATATGGGAGTAAGAAGAAAACAAACCTGTACAAGTTGTGAAGGACAATTCATGTCTACTTTTTTACTTGAATCGGGAAAAACGACATCTTGTTTTTCACTTTTCTTCTTGAGGGGGCTATTAGAGTTTAAGAGTAGGTTGATATTTTCAGTTGTTGGTTAGAGTGTATAAATAGGCATGTTGTAAATTTACACTAATCTGTGTATTCAAAGGGATAAGTCTTGTACTGCTAATGTAACAGCCACTTACTTATACTGTCACTCTAACAGATTGCGACTGACTCCTTTTGTAACATCAAGTAATCTGCTATTAGCCATGTGAGTGCCGCTTCTGACTTGAACTTTCCTACTGTCTTGTTGCCTTAAATAATAGTTTCCAAGTCTTGAAGATTCAGGTTAACACTGGACTTCCTTTTTTCTCCTCAGTTTTTAAGTCTTAACTTTGGTTTTTCTGAAGGAAGTTATCATGGTAATTTGAATTTCCCATTTGGTATTTCTGCAAAAGTGTGTAATTGCATGGGATGTGATTTCACGGTTTCCATAATTTGGCTCCTGTCTTATTACTATTGTCTTGTGCCAAGGCAATGAGGATTGAACATCAATAATCTGCCCAAGGTTTCTTACTACAGTTTTAAACATTTACATCAAAGACAACTGTAACTTGAGGCAGATGGAGGCGTAGTCAACAACAGTCCCACCTTGTGCAAATAAAATTTAAACCACCATAGTTTCTATCTAGAGCAACCTTGGTAAGGAACCTACAACATAGAGTAGAAAGGGAGTTTTTCATTTCAACAGTCGACTTGGGACACTCAGCAAAATGTCTGTTATTATTGTATAAGATCTCTTGGAGACTTGATTGAAAATTGTGCAAGCTATGAGCTGAGCACTAACTAAACCTGCCAGAAAGAAATCCTAACCGTCAAAGAACTCACAGAAGCTGCCAGAAAGAGTGCCTGACCATCAGAGAACCGAAGTAAAGATGAACCACCCTTGTTATTTTGAGATTGGCTTGGGATTCTGTGTGGACCAACCATGTTGCTAAGCAGCAACCGAGGAATAGGAAGATGGTAAGTCGCACCTATTGTCTTTTAAGTTTTCAGGGCATTATTCATTAGGCTCTATCACAGTATGCTCAACAAGAGTGTAAAAATTTTCACTTTAATTTTTTACCCCAACTTTGCAACACGCTTGCCAGGTACCAATTTCCTCCCTTTACTGCAAGGTTTGAATTTGATTCTGTGCAATTTGATAGAAGAAACATATCATTCTTTCCTTTCTGATTCTTAAAGAAGAAACCACTAGCTGAGCTTGACACTTTCAACTGTCGGAGATGTAAGTTACAATGAATAATAACCAAACAAGTGGTAAATTAGTTTTCCATTTGAAAGACATTAATTGGCTGGCAAGGACATGGAAAACGACAAATTTTGAATGCTTTACTATGCTATGTTGGCAACACCAATTTCTTTTCAGATTTACATTGTTAACATTTATAGGCAACACAACTTTCTGAAGTTCAGTTGTTTGCATTGACTATGCTGGCTTCATGAGTTAGGACCGAGTTGTTTGATTTATCATAAAGAAGGATTATATGTTCTTATGCAATACCATGCCATGGTGGTGTGATTGTGTGAATAGATGTAGGTCCTACAGCTTTGTCTGTTTGTTCATTCTTCATCTTTCTTCTAATAAATGTTCCGATACAAATGCTTGTTTCAGACTCCCTGTCACTTGGTTTATGATTGTGCCACTTGCATGAACATATTGTTTTAATTTACTGAGTCAATTGTGGTATTGCTAGAGGGAAAAGAAATTGAAGGCTCAGAAAAATGAAGCAGAAAACTTTTATACTGATTGCTCTGTGCTCGGAAAGCCCAAGGGGCTCACTGATGATTGATAAAATGTGATTAAGACAGCAGGAGGCCCCAAGGATCTGAAAACATGCACCTCACTAACTTTTACTGTAAAAAAGAGATAGATGTTTTAATAATGGGAAAGAAGTGCATCCGTATTTTTATATGGGAAGTTGTTGGCTTCATATATGTTTCTCATTCAGCATTTTTATTCCTTGGGAGTTGGATGCTGAAGAACGACTCAGTGATTGTCATTTGGTGGCGAGGGCTTATTAGGAATGAACGAGACAGGCTCAAGGCATTGTGAATTGATTGAAAATTAACGTGCGCCATGGATGAGTTAGGTTCAGTTATAATAAATTAAAAGAACATGTGTGACATAACTTTCAAAGAGCTAGTTGATATGAACTTGCTATATTTATCTGAAATTAGCCTCCCCATTGGACCAAAAGGTTATTTGAGTAATACTTGCAGGAAGTCTCAGTTTTCCGACCTCAAGGAGCAGTTCTTTGCAACTAAATGACGGCTGACATATATCATATCAGGCGACGGGTTTTATCTTCTGCAAATTTGGAAAATGTAAGTTACACGTAACATTAATTTCCTTTATATATTACTAGTTTATTTATCATTTTCAATGATTGCTCATGCATTACTAGTATATGCAAGTAACTTTAAGCCATATTAATGTATTTAACTATAATTTAATGCCATAAGCAGTACCAAATGTTGCACACTTATTTGTTCAAACTATACAGTGTAAAGCAACATGGAGAAATTGTACTAACACGCCCTTCACTTCTTAGAGGGACTTTTAACGTCACTGATTTTTGACGGAAATTTCCATAGGTGAAAGTCCAGTTTCTTGTAGTGTTGCATGCTTGGCTTTAGTGGGCTATGAATTCAAAGCATACATATTGTCTTTTTGCAAATAATATATCCATCAGTCGGATGATGCTACTACCCTGATGACACAGAGCTGCTTGATTATAGAAGCTATGGAAGATCGAACAAAAGAATTAAATGATATTCTAATTTGGTCTTAAAAAGTAGAAACTTGTTTGATGTTACATCCATTTGATACGAGAGAAATTTACAATTATATATAGAATCAATGTTTGCTTGTATCCTGGTACATTAGTTAATACCACTTGATCTGTTTATGAGTTATTGTCTTCCCTAAGTGTTTAAAAAGTTTAATGATTACACACATTTCAAAAGATATGTGCCTTTTTCATTGCGGACATTTATTTTGGGATGAAGAGAGTATTTTGGAACGATTAAATTCCAACATTCTATTTCTACCAGGAGCTTCAATTGATTTGTGTCCCCTATGTTGAGTCAACTTCACGAAAAAGAAATTTTTTCAAGTCCCTTCAAAATTTCTGTATACAAAGGTTGTGTTGGTTTGGTCCTTTCTGTGCATATATATAATGTAAGGAGGAACTTTACAGCTAGGCAACTGCAACTTTTATGGGCATTTCCACCGACTAGCTAGCGTTGTTGTTTCTGCAACGAACCGACCACATATGATGTAATTCATTTCAGGATCATTTCATGGTAGCAATTGTTAGTACTTGACTAGTTTCACTGACTTTGACCTCAAAGTTCTGTAATTTGTTGGGAAACTAATTTGTATCTCTCGACATCATACTAGTAGTATAAGCTGATTTTCTCATCATTTTCTGATCCATTCTCTTATGATTGTACTTGCTTTTCTATCTCAACTGTGTCTGCTTGTTTTGCGATTGCCAGCTGAGAGGTGCATGTAGATGTTGTATTTAGTCTTCATTCTTCAATAATATATATATATATATATATACTATATATATTATATGGGTTTTTGGAGTTAGAATAAAAATTTCCCTCTTAGTCCCACCAATCAATATGTCATTATTTTAATTAATTAACTTTTTTATTGAACAGATGATGTGGCTTAGTAGACAAAGAAGGGAGAGGGAAAGAAGAAGTTATTTCTTTACATGTGTAGATATCTTGTTTTCATATGAATTGAGAGATCGCGAGAAGTGGGTTTGCTCTTGCAATTGTTAAGTTGACAGCTGTTTAATTTCCAAGTGGTCGATACCTTCATATATAATATATATATAATATATATATATATATATATATATATATATATCTGAATGCACAAGGCATCTGTTTTAATCTTATCTTTTATCCCTCCAACTCGAAATCAGTTGTACTTTGAGGATTGGAAATGTTTTTTTTTTTTTGGTTCGAAATTATATGGAATCTTGGGCTAATTTAGCCTTCTAACTCAACAAGTTAGTGGAAGTTTAATATTAGGGGTGTTAACGAGTCGAGTTGCAAGTTATTTGAGTTCAAGTTGAGAAAATATTATCAACCTTGAACTCAAATAACTTTTACATTGTAGGGCTTGGGCTCAAACTTGAATATTTTTTCAATATGTGAGTGCAAGTTTTGTACTTGTTTACAGGCTTGAACTCGATATCAATTAGCTCGCTTGATTCCAATACGTTTTATACTTTGATTATATGATTTATGAACTTCTTTGACACGAAAAAAGTATATGTTTGAATAGCTCGGTTTGACTCGGATAATTTAATCAAACTTTGGAACGGGCCGAGTTAAACATTGGTATTATGAAACTGGACTTATTAAGTTAAACGAGTTTTAACGACTCGAGCTCGAGTAGCTAGTTAAAAACTCGATCCAGTTTAAGTTCGTCCATTCCCTCTATACTTTTGTTTATTATTTTCTATCATGTGATTCGTATACTAGCAATGACTTCTGATACACCGTTGTGAGAAAACTTTACATTTAAATTTTAAGTTACGTTGAATAGCTGCAATAACATGTGAAAACACAATGACTAAGTTTAACTGTACATCTAAATAAATGCATCAATATTATTTCGAAATTAATTATGACGCTGTTTCATCTCCACTTGGTTGAATTGTTTTCTAAAGGTGTACCAAAACAATGATATTTTCAGAAAACAATTATTATTATTATTATTATTATTATTATTATTATTATTATTATTATTATTATTATTATTATTATTTCATTCTTTCATTAAAAAAATGAAAAGAAGAAAAACAACCCCACCTTATTTTCCTGTGTCGAATCATGTATACCCTTCAGAACGTGATTGGGATCCATTGACGCCGGAATCGAAACAAGCTAGTCACGATCGGTGGCAGCCACAGTCACAAGCTCCGGCTAGCTGCCGTTTCAAAAACCCATTTACTTCTTCCTCGAGACGTTACCGATGACTCTCCACCTCCATCTCCGGTGACCCAAACGATATAAATTGGTCATCATCATCATCTCCATGGAAATGGTTAGATATTAGTATTAGTTAGAGTAGAAGCAGCGGTGACTGACGGTGAAAGTGTATTTATATTACCCTGAAAAGGAAACAAAAGTCATAACAGGATTACAAGACCAAAAACTGTTATCTGATTCAAAAGTTTCCATTTTTAGCATAAACTTGTATTACAATTTACAGATCGATCCCTATTTGGCTGGCTTGTATTCCTTCCAATGGGGGATACAGAAAAGCAATAATATTATCAATCATAATTAAAAAATAAAATAAAAATAAAACTAACTCCATAAACACAAATCTACACAAAACTCCACATCATCCTTAAAATTAACATGTGGTGATACCATGAGTCCCTGAGCCATGCTATCAAGAAATCCAGGCATTTCGAACATCTCCTCTTCATCGCTATAAAACGAAATTTGGGGCCATTCCTCCCTTTCCTCCTCATCAATCTCCATGACCAATAATTCATCGGGTCTCGGTCGGAAGCCCTCCGCCGCCTCTGCTGCCGCCTTCTGTATATCCTTTATGTCCTTAGACTCCGGGACCGGAAGCCGCCACAGCGAGTCAGCGAAATTCAAACACGCGGAACGGCCTCTCATGGCCAAAATCGCCACATCATGTGCCCTGGCTGCCATTTCAGCAGTGGGATGCGTCCCTAGCCACACCCTGAACTTGGTGTTTGGCTCTCTCACCTCACAAACCCACTTTCCGGTATTCCTCCGCCGGACTCCCCGGTACACCGGGTGTCTGGTTTCCTTGAACTTCTTCCTTCCGGCTTTCTTTTTGGGGTTTTCTGCAGCCAGCATCACTTCTCCGATGCCAAGAAAAACATTCTTCATATAGAGTTGGTTGGGTTGGATTGGATTGGGTTGTGTTGGTAGAAAAGTATTTCCAACTTATATATATAAATAAAACTGATCTGTTAAGGTTTGAGTGTGTGTGTGTTTGATACGCAGTGTGGTGGTATATATATATATAGTGATAGTTTTTTGTGTACAGTGGGGGTTAAGAAGTAGGGAAGGTAAACGAGATATTTTGTGTGTAGTAGTGGGGTTATACAAGTAGTGTTTGACATTCAATATGGCCCCGTCAATATGAACAATGAAGCAAATTATTCAATTTACAACATTTGCATTCTTGATGCTAACTTTTTTAACGACTATTCGTTAAATGGTGTCAAATTATGTAAAAATTATAAAGTCGGGTTTATAAGATGTTAAAAAGATTAAGTGTCTGTTATGAACCAAAAAGATTGAACAATTGAAATGGAAACCATAGCACTCTCCCAAATAGAAATTGGCCTAAATAGCTAAAACACACAACCGACTTGGCCTCTCTCCCACATTTACACTCGAATCACCACTGCCGCAAAAAAGGGCGGAGGTGCCTTAAATCGTGTATTTACTGCCGAATTTGAAGGTTGGTGGGGGAGGTGGGTCTTTGTTTGAGATAAAAACCAGATTTTGGGGACTATTGAATCCCACACAAAGTGAAGAAAACCTCTCATCCATAAAAACGAAGGCAAGCCAAGGTTTATCGTTCGAAACGATGTACGTGTTTACATCCGCAACTATCGATGGCTGAAGTATGTAAACGCTCGATCTTTTTACAAGTTTTTTTGAATTTTTTCGCAGCCACAACAGTCACCGGCATAAACTGTCGGCGCTACCACGGCCTCTGTCCACAAGGGCGGACCTACCACCAAAGGGTGAGCAGAACCCGATTACCCCGACCCGACCCGAAATTAAGCCAAAAAACCGATATCCGATTAACCCGAACCCGAGCTAACCGATCCGACCAAAGTTTTCGGGTAAAACAGGATCGGGTTGGGTATCCAAATCCCAAACCCGACCCGCCCGAATATTCGAAATTATTTATTTAAAAAAAAATCAGTTTTATAATATAACCTAAACGCCTAATTCGTATTCCGTAAAGCCCTAAATCAGTTTCGACTTTCAACAATCGACTCCCACTCTCGGTCTCTCCAGCCACCGGTCGACCTCGAGTCCTCGACCAGCCACCGGCCGACTGCCACCGCACAGGCCTGAGACGCTCCAGTCGACAGTCGACCATTGCGACCATCACATCTGTTAGTCTCTCAAATCAATCGACAGTCGACCATCGCCCTGCTCCCAACTCCCACTGGCGACCATCACATCTGTTAGTTTGATACTTTGATTTCTACTTTTCTACACTCTTCTCTCTCAGTCTAGTTTTCTAGTTTAGAATCGATTATTGAAATTTGGAATTTGTTAATTGTTATCTTGAATTCTTGATTGATATTTGGAATTGATTATTGATATTTGGAAATCCGAACTGGTCTGAAATCCGACCCGAACAGCCCAAAATCCGATGGCCCGATATCCGACAAACCCGAAGTCCATTCGGTCGGGTTTCGGGTCTATTCCTCCTTACCCGATATCCGATCGGGTTTGGGGTTTTGGGACCCGACCCGACCCGACCGATGCTCACCCCTACTACCACCGCCGCAATTGCGGTCCTGTAGTTTTATATTTTTGGCCCTTTGAATTTGGAGAATTTGCTATTTTGGTCCCTTTAGATAAGCAATTTACAGTTTTGGACCCTATAATTAGTGTAACTACACACTTGGTCCTTATTTACATGTTTGGTCTCTATTGTTACCACTACAAAACAGAGGCTTATCACCGACGGACGAATCCGTCGGTAATCCGTCGGTAAAAGCGAAATACGTCGGTGATCCGTCGGTAAAAGCGAAATACGTCGGTGATCCGTCGGTAAATGTCCGTCGGTATAAAGGTGGTCGACGTTCAGATCACCGACGGATCACCGACGGCTTACTTTTCCGACGGATCTCCGACGGTCACCGACGGCGTGGGTATTTCCGACGGATCACCGACGGTCTATATTTAGCGACGGATTACCGACGGCTATTCACCGACGGATTTAGCGACGGACTTTTATTAAATAAAAATTAAATTAAAAAATATTTTCCGACGGTAATTTATTTTCTTTTTTAAAAAAATAATTAAAAATTAAAAATTTCCAGTTTTTAACCTGTACAAAACGCAACAATTTTTAAATATTACTAAGTCTTAAACTGTACAAAATATCTATAAATACATAAACGTAGTACAAAAACGTAATCCTACGGAGGGAGAAAGGGGTGTTGATTGTTAAACTTGATCATGAACGCGTCAAACTGAGTCATTCGTTCCTGCATCTGTCTCTTCTCTGCTTCATCTCTATCCATTCGCTCCTGCATCCGGATCCTCTCTGCTTTCTCTCTCTGTAGTGATAAGCCATTTTCTAGTAGTGTACAATAATTACATTTTAGGTCCCTATAATTATTAAATTTATACTTTTGGTCACTATAGTTATTGTTTAGCCCTATTTGGTCGCTATAATTACAGAATTTATAGTTTAGGTCCCTATAATTATTTAATTTGCATTTTAGTTTGCTATATTTATAGAATTTACTTATTTGGTCCTTATAATTGTTTTAATCACGTATATACGTTGTCCTTATTTACATGTTTGGACCCTGTTGTTTAGAGTAATTACAGTTTTGGTCTCTATAATTATTGCAGTTACACTTTAGGTCTCGATAATTATTGTTTAGACATATTTGGTCCCTATAATATAGAATTTACCCTTTTGGTCTATGTAATTATAGAATTTTACATTTTAGGTCACTATAATTATACAATTTACATTTTTGATTCCAATAATTATAGAATTTACATTTTAGGTCCTGATAATTATAGAATTTGCATATTAGTTTCTATAATTATAGATGTTGCTTTTTAGGTCCCTATAATTACATAATTTACCCTTTAGGTCCCGATAATTATAGAATTTACTTATTTGGTCCTTATAATTGGTGTAATTAGACTTTTGGTCCTTATAATTATAGAATTTACCCATTAGGTCCCTATAATTATTGTATTTGCATTTTAGGTCCCTATAATTACAGAATTTACACTTTAGATCACTATAATTATAGAATTTACTTATTTGGTCCTTATAATTGGTGTAATTAGGCCTTTTCTCCTTACAATTATAGAATTTACCCATTAGGTCCCTATAGTTATAGATGTTGCTTTCTAGGTCCCTATAATTACAAAATTTACACTTTAGGTCACTATAATTATAGCATTTACTTATTTGGTCCTTATAATTGGTGTAATTAGACTTTTGGTCCTTATAATTATAGAATTTACCCATTAGGTCCCTCTAATTATAATATTTTCATTTTAGGTCCCTATAATTACAAAATTTACACTTTAGGTCACTATAATTATAGAATTTACTTATTAGTTCCTATAATTATAGATGTTACACTTTAGGTCAATATAACTATAGAATTTACTTATTTGGTCCTTATAATTGGTGTAATTAGACTTTTGGTCCTTATAATTATAGAATTTACCCATTAGGTCCCTATATTTATAGTATTTGCATTTTAGGTCACTATAACTATAGAATTTACTTATTTGGTCCTTATAATTATAGAATTTACCCATTAGGTCCTTGTATTTATAGTATTTGCATTTTAGGTCCCTAGAATTACATAATTTACACTTTAGGTCACTATAATTATAGAAATTACTTATTAGTTCCTATAATTATAGATGTTGCATTTTAGGTCTTATAATTACATAATTTACACTTTAGGTCCTTATAATTGGTTTAATTAAGTATGTTGCCCTTATTTACATGTTTGGTCCCTAGTGTTTAGAGTAATTACAGTTTTGGTCACCATAAATAAGTAGGTTGTTTATATCATTGCTATGTAGGGACGACGATTTTATAAGGTTTCTTTGACACTTAAGTCCCGGATCACAGTCGTGTGGATCAGATTCGCAAGAAGTTGAATCCCGAGAGGTTAACCTTGTTTAGGGAAACATGTTTCGGTCATTGGTTGGATCTTACTGACATATATGCAGACCCGCTGTTGATCCACACATTCTTACAGACTCAGGTCTTCCCGGCCAATGTACGGGATGACGAGATGTGGTTCCAGGTTGGTGACCATTTACTTCGGTATGGCCGTGAGGAGTTCTGTCTTATTACCGCACTTTGTTTCGGACGCGAATAGAAGATGCATAATATAAGGTCCGATGGTTTCAATAGAGAGTTATTTCTGAGAATGAGGTTACAGGTTATTGACATTGAGGAGAAGTTTGATTATATCGGGATGGAGAACGAGGGTTTTGGTGACATGATTTCGGACGATGTTGTCGTTCACATTTGTCTGATGATGATGGTTGAGGTGTTTTTCCTCGGTCACTTGTTTGTTACCGATACTCTACTTAGGGTTATCGATGATATGATGGTTTTTAACCAGTTTCCCTGGGGGATCGTATATTTGGGCGCCGATGTTTAAGTAGATGAACGGAGCGATCCGGAGACGTGTAGACAGGAAAAAGAAGATGGAACTATCTGGTTTTTTTATTTCTCTTTAAGGTTAGTTAATTGAAATTAAATTAATATTTATACAATTTACACGAATTCTCTATTTCAACAAATTACTTACTATCTTGGTATTCTAATTCACAGATATGGATTTTAGAAAACATTTATTGTCTCCAGCTTGTATTTGATACGCTAGGACATGATGCCTCGTGTGGTTCTTTGGGATAGGTCATTAGTGCTTATTGCATCCCATGTACATGATATTTTGGATTTGTCGATGATAAGTTATCATTGTCTACTATGAAAAAATTAGGAGGGGGGGAGGCCCTCATGTGGTTTTCTGATATGATTATTTTTCAATATATTAGGAGGGACGTAGGCCATGCCAAAGGATTGACACTCTGGCGGATGAGGAGGGCGCAAATTGGTATATTTACAGCCATCGCTGTTTTACTAGCTCGGAGGGGCGGCGACCGACGAAGAGGTCGAGAGTTGTGCAGGATTTGGCGGAGGGAGAAAAAGAATGATCTGATGGAGGTTATGAGCCACAGGGAGATGAGCACCCGGGAGATGACTCAGGCCCCTGGTCTCATGGAGACGTAAGTAGGGGACGTGAGGCCCCCCTTACCAGGAGCCACCAGTTCACCATCAGCATAGTCTACATGACGACCCATATGTAGATCGGTGGGCTGAGTTCACGACATTGAAGGAAGATTACTATGGCCATAAGAAATCACATGCCATGGAGCATGAAGACCTAGACAGACGCCTTGTTGAGGTAGAGATGCTTACTAGGCAGTTCAACTCTTTCCAAGTAAGTGTTTAACTTAATTTATTGGACACATTTTTAATTGGTAATTTATGAACCTTTATGTAGTTGTACATATTTGATGATAGATTCCAGCCCAGCATCCAGGTGGCGAGCCCTCCCAGCCCGCCCACATGTCACATGGGTTTGGATCTCCGATAGTGGGAGGTCCATCTTTTGTCACACCAACCCGGTACATGGAGCATGTAAATTATGACAATCGTTTGCTTGCATCATTTTTTGTTTTTGGTAAGACATGCACATAATGACATAGATTAATTTGCAGGGTACATCAGAGTTCGTAGATCAGTTGTTTGGAGGTTCGTCGATGGTTACACCACGCCATTACATGCAGCATGTAAGTTATTACATTTGGTGGTGTCATTTTATTTTTATATTCTAAAAACAAACTTAATCTTAATTTACAGGACACATCGGGGCTTGGAGATCAGTCCATTGGAGGTTCGACGTTCGTTACATAGGGCCAGTACACACAGCCTGTAAGTTATTATAATGTTTGTTACATTTGAATTTTTAATTTTGAAAACAAACTAGTGAGGACCAATCTTAATTTGCAGGGCATATTGGGGTCGTCGTTCCAAATTCCAAGTACAGCAACTGACAGTATGTCAGGCTTTATTGGGGCTTTGTTTAGCGATATACCACAACCATTTAAAGGTATGTCGACCCCATCAGACACATACACTAGGCCGTCGACCAACGAGCTCACCATACGACCATGATATTGTGCTTAGTACACAGTGAGCACTACCCTTCAGATAGCACTGCAGGCGGGTGTTCAGCCAAGACCGACGCACATAAAGATGTCGGGCAAACATTTGGTACTTCATTTCACCCATTTGCCTCCTACTACTAGTACTCCTGCTCGTCGGCCATCAAATGCGCCTACTCATCATACTACAGCTGCTACCTCCACTGCTGCTACATCTACTCTTGCTACCTCTACTTCAAATCCATCGACGTCGATTGTTGCCGCATTTTGGCATCGTGATCAATTGCCCTCGTGTTGGCTTACATGCTTACCCACCCATCTTGTTCATAAGCAATGATGGGGCTTAGTACTCGGGTTGGAGGGTGAAGGGTGGTTCGACATCTCGGTTAGTACTAAAACGTCATTTAAGTATTTTTATTCTAATATCTAATAGAGAAAAAGAAGCGCCAGGTGTACTTGCTGCAACAAGAGATCAGAGAAGAAGAACAAATAGTCAGAAGTATCAAAGAAAGGTATACGAGTCTAGAGGAGATGATCAATGACAAGGCTGTGTGGATCATCAATTGCGAGAATATCTATCCGGAGGGACACTACTAGGTTTCTCCAAGGGTTGGTTGTTTAGTTGAGATGCACTGTATCTGTTCCATGTTCAAGAAAATGTACGTCGTAATAAAATTATGTTAAAATTTAACGTAAAGACTTAACACACACTTGTGTTTATTTAATTTAACCTAAACACTTATGTTTTTTAAATTTAACAAGGAGTAGTTAACATACACGTTTTACTCGTTAAAAATCAACATTGAGGTCAATATTATCATATCTTAGACTTCCATGTGGTTCTGGCTCCGATTAGGTTTACAATCGTCTTTTTTGATTCAACAGGAGTTGGACATTCTGGACGAGTATGTCCTACATCTCCACACCTACCACAGATTCGCCTGAAAAGCCTTACGGATTCACTAGAAAATCCTTCCAGATTCGCTGGAAAAGCTTAAAAATTCTTCTGCAAAAAGTTTAAGAGAATCCCATGTCACTTGTATATATAAGATGGCCTTTGAGATCCATGTATCACAACTAATACTATCATTCACAGATTTAAGGCAAAATTTCTCTTGCTAATTACTAAGCAGAAAGACATGGATGGAAACGATTCCTCTTCAAACCTTCCCTCTTCCCAAGCCATTCCTTCAAGAATTGTAGAAGCAATTCAAAAAGCTGAAGTAGAGGCAAAAGACATATAAGATAAATGGACGAACACTCTTGCAGCAAGGGATGAGGTTCTTGAAACAATAAAAGTAAAACAAAAGCCATAGCGAAGTTGTATAAGGAGATCGAAAAAGATGACGCTCGTGTCAAAGAGATGAGCAAAAAAATTCCAAAATTTATGGTGCAGCTTCAGGAGAAATGGACATTTCTCGAGCAGTTGAAATCACTCTATCCTTAAAGTGAATATTGTTGTTTCGTTGCTTCGTTGAACTTATTCATATTAAACTGTATGTTTCCATTGTACCGGTTGAGTTCTATCCTTTTGGTTCGAAGTTTGTTTCATTGAACTTGCTCAGGTTTAATGTTGTCGTTTTCAAGTTTGTTTAGTTGAACTTGTTCATGTTGTACTGGTTGTTTTCTGTAACACCCCAAAATTTCTTGTCATGTAAGTCCTCGTAGTTATTCAATTAACCCTTTACAAGAAACCTCGTTAATCTCATTTAAGTAGCATCATCCTTACTTCTAGTGTTTCATTATAGCATAATTAGTTGCGGTCACAAGTCAAATGAATTATGAGAAAGTCCATTTGAGTATGAGTTTATGGATGCGTGTCCTCGTTGTAGCATAGATAGAATAAGATTCATACGTACCTTCTTATTGTGAAGAACTTGATTTTCGATTATGGGAATTCGTGAGTCGATGGAAGGGTGGGCGCGATTATGCCCGACGACTGTGCCATGGCATAGTCGCTGGAGGCACAATCGCGAAGTTGGTACCGTAGGTATTAGGACGCGAGCGACTATGCCCGGCGATAGTGCCATGGCATAGTCGCGGATGGCATTGTCGCCATAAATGTACCGTGACCTAGGGGAGGACGGCGACTATGCCCGACGATAATGCCAGGGCATAGTCGCGAGGGCATTATCGCCCGTGTGAGGGTTGGGTCTTCCTGATAAAATGGATCAAACCCAAGAAACCAAACACTTTTGCATTATTCCAACTTCAGTTTTTGCTCTCTTGAAGGTAAACGATTTTCTCACTCTTCTCACTCTTTTCTCTCCTCATTAAATGTCCTAGCTATAAACCCTAAATTCTTGGTTGTTGGTTATTAAATGTAAGTGTAGAGACCCTGTAACACCCGTAAATTCATGTCTGTGAAAGCCAATCC
This sequence comes from Arctium minus, assembly GCA_954870635.1. Taxonomy (NCBI): domain Eukaryota; kingdom Viridiplantae; phylum Streptophyta; class Magnoliopsida; order Asterales; family Asteraceae; genus Arctium; species Arctium minus. The sequence goes on along the minus strand of OX941081.1, from coordinate 164,942,671 downwards.
CTTGAGAAATCCTTGATTCTAATCATAGAATTTCATCCCTTACGCCTTACCTTTTAAGTCTTATCACATCGTGGGTGCTCCGAATGAAAATGGAAGAAATCGGGGCTCGGGACACTCTGGGCGATAGTGCCCTGGGCACAATCGCCGGGCACAATCGCCAACAGAGTGGTGCCCGCGGTACAGTTTGGGCGATAGTGCCCTGGCAAAAGTGCCTTGAGCACAATCGTCGGGCACAATCGCCTGCGGCCTCTGGTTGTTTTAAAATTGATTTTGAGCAGCCCCACCTCATTATTCTCAACCCCTTTCACCCTTTTTATCTCTAGAAACCGAACCCCAAACCCTAAAATCAGTTTTATGCATCAAGGGCACCAAATCTTTATGTTCCAAGTGTTCCTCCTTCCACCCGTCAAAGATTAGAAGTTATTGGTCAAGGAGCTTCATCTTCATCTTCAACCTCAAGTTCATTTCGGGTTTTCTAGGTTTTTCGTCAAAACCTAAGTGGTAAGTACATTCTTTCCATTTCCAAACCTTGTAATAAGTTATGAATGTTCCATTGATGTTTCCCTAGTATTTGGCTTATCAAATCTCGGACTTGATAGTTTTGGGAGAAACTAGGGTTTGGATCTCGTTGGGGATTTTGGTGTATTATGTTTGGGGAATGTTTTTATATGGTTGGATGTGGTTATTTACGGTTGAAGTTGTGTGGATCTAGGTTTTTGGAGGATTTCGGCTTGAGGATTCAAGTGTTTTTCAAAGGAGCTCTAGTTGGGGGTAAGATCTAGATTTAGCCTAAATCTAGCAAGGTGAGTTCAAGTTGATTTGTGAAAACGTTGTACATGCCAAAATGTCTATTTTAAAGTGTTTATGTGTTCTACATGAAATTATCAAATGTTGGGTTATTTGCTAATCTTTGATTTTTGGAAGTATTTAACTTTACAAACTTTGTATAATACCCACATTTGGGAGTTTTGGGCATTTTGATAAATGTGTCACAAATGAATGTGTTTTGAGGTTTCATTGCATAAATAAATCCTTGGTCAAATAAATACACTTTTAAATGGTTGTCGGGTCTTATGCATCATTCATGAAATGGAATGTTTTATAAAGTATTACTTGCACGTTTATGTGAGGTATTTGAAAGAGCGTTTATAGTCTCATTTTATGATTTTCATTCTTATCAGCAGTTAAGTTTGGAAAAAGGCATGTCTTTTGTGTTATGAGGCATTTTGGGAATATAAGGGTATAAGTCATTTGGAAAATTGATTGCCTCAACTAACGTGGAGTTTTGAATTAATTACACTTTTAGTCGTTGTGTTTGCATACCCGTGGGTCGAATGCGTTTTATCGTATTTTTACTTCATTTATAAATGGGTCAATGGGTGCTAAGCCTGCGGCTTGGCATTTTTATTTGAGTTGGAGTCTTTGGACAATTGTCCAGTTTTGGTAGCTCGACTTAGAGCCTTGGTTGCGATATTGGATGAGGAGCTCGACCTAGCAACCCTTCGGGGTTGAACTTGAGTTTCCGTGGGTGTATGTTTAAAGCCACTGAACCTGACATCCCTTGCGCTTGTATTTATTGTTCCGGCGTGGGACGATTAGTTTTCCACGTCGAGGCACGTTTGGCATCGGATTGGGTTATAAGTTCTTCGTGCTCAAGTATTACGATATTGGATGAGGAGCTCGACCTAGCAACCCTTCGGGGTTGAACTTGAGTTTCCGTGGGTGTATGTTTAAAGCCACTGAGCCTGACATCCCTTGCGCTTGTATTTATTGTTCCGGCGTGGGACGACTAGTTTTCCACGTCGAGGCAAGTTTGGCATCGTATTAGGTTATAATTCCTTCGTGCTCAAGTATTACGATATTGGATGAGGAGCTCGACCTAGCAACCCTTCGGGGTTGAACTTGAGTTTCCGTGGGTGTATGTTTAAAGCCACTGAGCCTGACATCCCTTGCGCTTGTATTTATTGTTCCGGTGTGGGACGACTAGTTTTCCACGTCGAGGCAAGTTTGGCATCGGATTGGGTTATAATTCCTTCGTGCTCAAGTATTACGATATTGGATGAGGAGCTCGACCTACCAACCCTTCGGGGTTGAACTTGAGTTTCCGTGGGTGTATGTTTAAAGCCACTGAGCCTGACATCCCTTGCGTGTACTTTTGTTTATATGACTAGTCATAACAACATAAAATGGGCTTACTTTGTGGACCGTCACATTTTATGGAATCGGGAATCCCCCATCACCGAAAGGTGTTGTTTTTGGGTATTGACTTTTATTATCCAAGTTTTCGGTGACGTTTTGTATATTTGGGTTTTACCCTTGATTTATGGGTTAAGTATTATGCCCCACCCGAGTTTTTGGTGTTTTGAAATATAAAGTTTAACCGTACCTTCTTAAATGGAGAGTTTAATTTATATTTGCGCTTTGAGTGAGTTTTGGGTTAAAGCTAATTTATGAAGGGGCGGTTTACATTGGTATCACTCTTTTGTAGTAATTTGATTTGGAAAACGTCCGAATTGGTGTTCTCCGTCTAAAATGCATATTATTGGAAAACGAGTCGTTTGCATATTCAAAGCATACATTTTGAAAGATTATGAATTAAAATGCATTACCTATTTTCGCAGACATCTTTATATATGTTGAAAACTCTTGAGCTCACTAGGCGTTAAGCCTAACCTTTTTATTTGTCGTCATGTGCAACAGGTTCCAGTTGGGAGTTGGGTTCTAGCAGTTTTATGAATCGTAGAGCCTTACTAGACACTAAAGTAAGTAGTTGGTGAAGTCTTCCGCAATGTTAGAGATAGTGACTATCTTTGGGGTTTTAGTAACACCCGTTCTTATCATAGGCTTTTATATAGAATGAATGTTTATATTGAGATTAAATCTTAATTTGTGGTTGTAGATAATTCCTTTATTGATGTATTTAGAAGATTTTAAATAAGTTGCTATTTCCAGATTTGAGGGTGTTACAGACCCCTCTTAAGTTCAAGCTTAAAGATTTCAAGCCTCTCTCAACTTCCCCATTTTCTAGGGTTTGCTCTAAAAACCCTAGTTGGTGAGTTATTCCTCCTTAGACATCCTAATACTCATTTATTACTTGTATTTAACTTACATGACACATATATGTTGATAAATTGAGAATTTGTGACCTAACTTGTATAATGTTCAATTTATGAACCTAAGATGGGTGGGTATGCTTGGTAAATTCTATGGAACCCTCTTTATAATAATTAATGAGTAAGAACCTTTGATTTCGCGATTATAAAATGAGTTCATGATGAGACATTTGTTGTTATAGTTTCGACCTAACTGCTGATAACTTTACGAGAATATGATATGAGTAAAATGAACTTTGTGACCTTATGTTTGAGATTATGTATAACGGGATTCCTTGTAATGTAAGGAGGAACGGATTTTGTATCTACAAAGGAGGTACTAAGATGATTATAAATGCGTACTATATGTTGATCACCTGATAAGAAATGTGAACACTACTCCTTGTGCACAAGGAGGTAGTTGTTTAACCTATGAACTTGTATTAATCATGATAGGTTACTAGCGAGTAGGCAATAAGGGGTCATTGATCCTTGAGGTGTAACTCGTCTAGTTATGGATAGGCACTAATGTCCGTAAGACCTTGAGGTGTAACTCGACGGAGTAGGCAATAAGGGCAGTAAATACGGTTTGAGGTTGTGATGTCGATATGGCATGGAAACTAAGATCGGGGCATGAGGTGTAATCCATTTATATCGTGAGTGACTCCACTCCCGCGTGAAAGTCACCCCGATAGACACGGGTCTCCCCCGTATTTTCAAGGGTGTATCTTGTATGTTGATATCCAGGTTTGAGAATCTGACCGCGGGAATTTAATTACTTATGAGGCAAAGGAGTTCGGTAACGCGATTATTGTTATACAATACTTTCTTGTGATTTTATACTTGTGGAACCTCACTAGGCTTCGTCCTAACACTTGTTGTGGTTGTTGTCTCATTACAGATCCTCCTTGTGGCGGATATTAGGCGGTCGGACTTGAATTTCTATTGCTATGACGACTGGTAATGTGGTGGTACGTTTCCGTTGTGTTTATTCCAACTCTTTCTTATCTCTTTTCCTGTTCTGTGAAGCAGTTTGGGATGGTGAATACGCGTGGTAGACCGCGTACGCGTGTTGATGGTCTGGAAGCGACAGCCTCCACCGCTGGTCAGCCGGAGGGAGCTGAGGTTGTTGTGCGACCACCTGTTCAGCAAGGGCTAGGTGCGGGGCCAGAGGTTATTCCGCGAGTAGACCTGGATTCGTCTCACCCAGTCATCAGGGATGCTATTTCCCCGTCTGAGTTGATGGCCAGCATGATGTTGGCAATGAGGGAAGAGATGGCAAAGCAGCAAGAGTTTCTGCTCAAAGTGATCGAGGACCGCGATGTAAACAATCGAAGGAGTGAGACGGTTGTGGAAAACATTGTAGCGGGTCCTGGAGTTGCTGGTGCAGGGGTCAGAGCTGAGGAGCACGGGATTGTTGGTGCTCCGGGAAATAGGAAAAGTTGTTCCTACAAGTCCTTTCTGGTTTGCGGACCGCCAGAGTTCTCTGGTTCTGACGACCCAATCTTGTGTGTGAAGTGGATTCGAGCGGTCGAACAAGCTTTTGGCTCTTCCGAATGTGGAGATGAACAGAGAGTGCGGTTTGGTACCCAACTGCTGAGGGATACTGCGCTCATTTGGTGGAATGTTATTCAATCCACCCTATCTTCTGCTGTGTTGGCCCAGTTGTCTTGGGCCGAGTTCAAGAAAAAGCTGTTAGAAGAGTTCTGCAATGAAAGAACAATGGACCGAATCGAGAAAGAATTCCGGTCTCTGGTAAAGGGAAGCCTGACGGTGAGGGAGTACACCCGTCAGTTCATGGAGAAGCTTGATCTGGTGGGGCACGCTGCCCCAACAGAGAAGGAAAAGATGAAGGCCTATCTGAATGGTCTACCTGCGGACATGCAATCTATGGTCCACAATTCTAAAGCTTCTAACCTCCGCGAGATGGTTGAAGAAGCTCAGTACATGGAAGAGATGTTCGCAAGGAACAAAGCTGAGAAAGTTGTGGTGGTGACTGATAAGAGAAAGTGGGAGAGCAGTTCTGTACCTCCCAGGAGAACCCGACCTTCTGTCGGAAACCGCAGTTTCGGCGGTTATCAAGAAGCCAGATGGTGCTCGAAGTGTCGAACAAAGCACCACGGTAACTGTAACCCCACTTCTAGATTCTGCTTCAAGTGTGGTAAGAATGATCACACCGCCCACGACTGTTCTGTCGCGGGGATGGTCTGCTTCGAGTGTAAGGCGCCGGGGCATGTGAAGAGAGATTGCTCGAAGCTCAAGACGGGTAGCACGCCAGCAAGGAAGGAGAACCCTCCTAGAGTTCCGGGTCGATCATTTCAGATGACGGCCGATGAGGCCAAGGCATCCGCTGATGTGGTATCGGGTACATTTCTTATAAACTCTGTACCTGCTCGTGTTTTATTCGATACGGGTGCCAGTTTCTCTTTCATATCTGCGTTGTTCCGTCAAAAGTTTGCTATGCCCACTACTAGTCTTGAGGATGCATTAGTAGTAGAGATAGCTGATGGTAGTCAAGTTCTGATCCACGATGTTCTGAAGCAGTGTATTCTTAGTATCGAAGAGAGAGAATTCTCGATCGATCTACTGTCGATGTTAATAGGGGGTTTTGATGTTGTGGTCGGCATGGATTGGTTGTCAAACAATCACGTCGAGATCGTATGTTCCAAGAAGTTGATTCGACTTCCCAACCCCTCTGGCGAAGTCATTGTCATCTATGGTGAAAAGAGAAAAGGTGAAGTGGAAATAATCGCAATGGCAAAGGCACGCAAGTGCTTAGTAAAAGGGTGTTCGTCTTTCCTAGCCTATGTGATCGATGCCAAGTTAGAGAAATCAAAGCTAGAAGATGTGAAGATTGTGCGTGAGTTTCCAGATGTCTTTCCGGACGACTTGCCCGGGTTACCACCTGATCGTCAGATAGAGTTTCGGATTGATCTTGTGCCTGGAGCAGCACCAATTGCTAAAGCTCCTTACCGTTTAGCGCCATCAGAGATGCAAGAAATGACGGCACAACTCCAAGAGCTTTTGGAGAAGGGCTTTATAAGACCGAGTTCGTCACCTTGGGGAGCTCCAGTCTTGTTTGTAAAGAAGAAAGATGGCACGCTGCGAATGTGCATCGACTATCGTGAGTTGAACAAAGCTACAGTGAAGAACAGGTATCCGCTTTCGAGAATAGACGACTTGTTCGATCAACTTCAAGGAGCGGGTTGTTTTTCCAAAATCGACTTACGTTCGGGTTATCACCAAGTGAAGGTGAGTGAAGAATATGTTCCGAAGACAACTTTCAGAACGCGTTACGGCCATTACGAGTTTCTTGTAATGCCTTTTGGTCTAACGAACGCACCGGCGATATTTTTGGACTTGATGAACAGAGTGTGCCGACCATTCCTCGACCATTCGGTCATTATATTCATTGCTGACATACTCGTATACTTCAAGAGCGAGTCAGAACACGAACAACATCTACGAGAAGTGCTTGAAGTGTTGAGAAAGGAAAGATTGTACGCCAAGTTTTCCAAGTGTGACTTTTGGCTTAAAGAAGTACAATTTCTGGGTCACGTTGTCACCCGAGACGGAGTGAAAGTGGATCCCTCCAAGATTGAAGCTATAATGAATTGGGAATCTCCCAAGAGTCCGTCAGAGATCCGAAGTTTCTTGGGTGTGGCAGGGTACTACCGGAGATTTATCCAAGACTTTTCGAAAATCGCTTCTTCCTTGACAATTTTGACTCGGAAGAATGTGAAGTTTGAATGGACCGAAACACAAGAGAAGGCGTTCCGAATACTTCAAAAGAAGTTGTGTGAAGCTCCGATTTTGTCGTTACCTGAAGGGTCAGAAGAATTCGTGGTTTTTAGCGACGCTTCAAAAATGGGTTTAGGTTGTGTGCTGATGCAACGGGGCAAGGTAATCGCTTACGCCTCGAGGCATCTTAAAATACACGAGGAGAACTATCCTACCCACGATTTGGAGTTAGCAGCGGTGGTGTTCGCCCTGAAGCTTTGGCGACACTATCTCTATGGCACGAAGTGTACACTCTACACAGATCACAAGAGTCTAAAGTATGTCTTTGATCAAAAGGAGTTGAATATGAGGCAACGGCAGTGGCTCGAGTTACTCAAGGATTACGATTGCGAGCTGCTTTACCATCCTGGAAAGGCAAACGTGGTAGCCGATGCGTTGAGTCGGAAGGACTATAGTGGTTGTATTCGGGCTACCCATTCGAGAATCGAGTTGGTGTCTAGCCTTGTTGAAAAGATCAAAACATCGCAAGTTGAAACATTGTTAGAAGAGAATCTCAAAGAGGAAGTCATGACAAAGCAACGTTTACTCTTAACGGAAGATAGCCGTGGGGTAAAACTGTTCAACGGTCGCATGTGGGTACCCAAGCTTGGGGGTAACCGTGATCTGTTGCTTGAAGATGCACACAAGTTCAAGTATTCCATTCATCCGGGGAGTACAAAGATGTACAGGGACTTGAAGCTGCACTATTGGTGGCCGGTAATGAAACTTGACGTAGCGCGTTACGTTGAGCGTTGTGTGACGTGTTCGCAAGTTAAGGCCGAACATCAGCGACCGTATGGGAGTCTTCAGTCTCTAGAGATTCCCGAGTGGAAGTGGGAGCATATCACTATGGACTTCGTGACAAAGTTACCTAAAACTCTTCGAGGTCACGATACCATCTGGGTGATAGTCGATAGATTGACAAAGAGCGCTCACTTCTTGGCCATGCGCGAGACATTACCGATGGACAAACTAGCGAAACTGTACATCGATGAGGTGGTCTCGAGGCACGGCATACCATTGTCAATCGTGTCGGATCACGACAGTCGGTTCACTTCAAACTTTTGGGTTGGGTTTCAGAAAGAGCTTGGTACACGAGTTAAGTTAAGTACAACTTACCATCCACAAACCGACGGGCAAAGCGAGAGAACGATCCAGACATTGGAAGACATGTTGAGGTCTTGTGTCATCGATTTCGGGGGTAGCTGGGACTCTCACTTACCTTTGGTGGAGTTCGCCTACAACAATAGCTACCACTCGAGTATTGGAATGGCACCTTTTGAAGCATTGTACGGGCGAAAGTGCCGAACTCCCGTGTGTTGGCTTGAAACGGGAGAAAAGCAGTTCGCCGGACCTGAAATCATGCAAGAGACGGCCGATAAGGTCAAATGTATTCGTGAAAGATTGAAAGCGACTCAGGATCGGCAGAAGAGTTATGCCGATAAGAAGAAGCAGCCGATGGAATTCCATGTGGGCGATCGTGTGTTGCTTAAGGTATCGTCATGGAAAGGTATTATACGGTTCGGAAAGCGTGGGAAGCTGAGTCCCCATTTCCTCGGACCTTTCAAAGTGCTCAAGCGGGTAGGTTTGCAAGCGTACCAATTGGAACTACCACCAGAGTTGAGCAGAATCCACAACACGTTTCATTTTTGTTATCTTCGGAAGTGTTTGGCGGAAGAGTAAAGCGTTATTCCTCTCTCCGAATTGACAGTTGACGAGGGTAACCGTTGTATAGAAGAGCCTAACGCGATCTTAGAAGGGAATTCTAAGAAGTTGCGTCACAAAGAAGTCACATTGGTCAAGGTGCAGTGGAAGCATCACCGAGGAGCAAATGTGACGTGGGAATCCTAAGAGGATATGAAGCGAAGATATCCTCATCTTTTTGTATAGTTTGGATTTCGGGGACGAAATCATTCCCAAGTTGGGGAGGATTGTAACACCCTGGATTTTCATTATACATATCGTTGTAATCTTGTGTTTAACCGTTGTCGTTAACATCGTTTATAGTTTATCGTTCGAATGCGTGGTCTTCGGTGAAAATGTGAACTTCCAGTGATTTCGCGACTTGCTCGCGACTTGGAGTCGCGACATAAGTCGCAATGTCCACTGTTGATTATGGGTTTACGAGCTTCGCGACTTGCATAAGAGGGGTAGTCACGGCATTAGTCGCGAAAGCCTATGTTGGTTTTAGGGTTTTATGGCACGGGCGAGTTATGCCGCGAGTTGAGGTCGCGGCATAACCCACGAATCCCCCTGGACCGACTTAAGGGTTCAGTTTCCCAAAATATCTCATTGATCTCAATCTCTAAACTCTCTCTTCTCTCTCTAAATCGTTTCTCTCTCTAAATCGTTTCTCTCTCTCTCTCTCTAGAGTTTGGTAGTTATAGTTGGTGTTCGATCCGAGGTTTCGGTGTTTTAAGCTTCACCTCTACGTCGTGATCGTTATCTGGTTTTCCCGGTTTTATCCTAAAAACCTACTGGTGAGTTCCTACTACCATTTTACAAACTTTATACATGTCAAAACTCTTATTTGCGAAATCCGAAGTATTTCTACGGTATGATTTCATGTTCTCTACATTTTGTTATAAATGAAGTTTTTGGTGATTTTCGGGGTTCCCGACCAGTTTTGACTAAAATGACTGGTTCCGCCTTATTAAAAGTAAAATGATGTTTTACTTGCCTATGTTTGTGACTTATTGAAAGAATGTATATAAACTGGTTTTATGATTATCTTTCTTACCAGCAGTTGGTCTGGAAAATGGCATTTTGAAATATAAATGTGTTGAAAGCTGTTTATCTAGCTTTGAAATGGTCACATGAAATATTGTGACAAGTCATGACTATACTAGTGGATCCCTAGGTATCGAGTCGGCTTCTGGCTGAGAAGGATATGCCCCTTCTGTTGTAGTTAGATACATTTAATCCTCGGGGGCACTTGGTACGGTTATGTGAGACCTGTTACTAGCCATGGGTCAAATGTAGTCTAACGAAGAGTATGACTGGTTCCTTGGGGGCCTCCCTCACATCGTAGTACGGACCGAAGCGTTCGTGGCCATGGTTCCATGTATTTAGCTCATAACTCGGATTTGTGGCTTACTTTGTGTTCCACTATAATCCTTGGTAAATCGGGTAATCCCCGTCATCGGAAGATGTGTTTTGGACCGGTTGTCCGTATATTATCAAAGAACTGTGTTTTTCATAACTAAACCTTTGAAAATATTTACTTTGATGCATTTGATTATATCTCTTGAGATTTATGAACTGTCGGGTACGTTCTTACTCAACTCCACACCTGCTAAAGTATTGTTTGACTCTGGTGCAAATTTCTCCTTTGTGTCCAATATGTTTTGCAAGTCCTTGAACTTATTGGTGAGTGCTTTAGATGATGCCCTAGTCATAGAAGTAGCGAACGGGGAACGGGTGGTTCTAAGAGATGTTCTAAGAGATTGTCGGCTCGAAATCAGTGGCGAGACGTTCGTGGTGGACTTGCTTCCGATGGCTATCGGAAGTTTTGGCGTAGTACTTGGGATGGACTGGTTGGTGCGACATCAAGCGGAAATCTTGTCCTCCAAGAAAATCATACGGATTCCCGTCCGAGATGGTAATTTCATCATTGTGTATGGGGAAAAACGAAAGGGCGAAGTGGCCATCATCTCATCTATTAAAGCACAGAAGTACCTGGCAAGGAAATGTTCCTCGTACCTCGCTTTTGTGATAGATGCCAGGGTAGAGAAGAAGAAGGTAGAGGATGTGCGAGTTGTCAATGAATTCCCGGATGTGTTTCCAGATGATCTACCGGGTTTACCAGCTGACCGACAAGTGGAGTTCCGAATCGACTTAGTTCTAGGGGCGACACCTATAGCTCGGGCACCGTACCATCTCACACCAACGGAGATGCGAGAAATGATGTCCCAACTTCAAAAGTTGCTAGAGAAGGGGTTTGTGAGGCCGAGTTTGTCTCCGTGGGGAGCTCAGGTGCTCTTCGTGAAGAAGAAAGATGGATCAATGCGTATGTGCATCGATTACCGAGAATTGAACAAGGTGACCATCAAGAACAAATACCCGCTACCCCGAATAGATGACCTCTTCGATCAACTACAAGGGGCCGGATGTTTTTCCAAGATTGATCTTAGATCGGGCTACCATCAGGTGAGAGTTCGAGAAGAAGACGTTCCAAAAAAATCATTTAGAACTCGGTATGGCCACTACGAGTTCTTAGTCATGCCTTTTGGTTTGACGAATGCCCCGACGATATTTATGGATTTAATGAATCGGGTGTGTCGACCGTTCTTGGATCGGTCGGTCATAGTGTTCATCGATGACATTTTTGTGTACTCTAGGGATGAAGAGGAGCACGAGCGATATTTGAGAGAGGTCCTGGAGGTGCTAAGGAAGGAGAAACTTTTTGCCAAGTTCTCCAAGTGTGAATTTTGGTTACGAGAAGTTCAATTTCTCGGCCATGTTGTGAACCGTGAAGGAGTAAATGTGGACCCCGCTAAGATCGAGGCGATGATGAACTGGGAGCCCCCGAAAAGCCCAACCGAGATTCGAAGATTCTTGGGACTCGCCGGTTATTACAGAAGATTCATCCAAGATTTTTACAAGATAGCCTCATCATTGACATCTGTAACTCGAAAGAATGCAAAGTTTGCTTGGACCGAGATTTAAGAGAGGGCTTTCCGTACCCTGCAACAGAAATTGTGTGAGGCCACAATTCTATCCTTACCCGAAGGGACGGAGGACTTTGTTGTTTATAGTGACGCATCCAAGATGGGATTGGGTTGCGTCCTCATGCAAAGGGGTAAGGTGATAGCGTACGCGTCAAGACAGCTGAAGGAACACGAGAAGAATTACCCAACGCACGATCTTGAGTTGGCAGCAGTTGTGTTTGCGTTGAAGTTGTGGCGGCACTATTTATACGGCACCAAATGCACCCTCTATACCGACCACAAGAGCTTGAAGTATGTCTTCGATCAGAAAGAGCTGAACATGCGTCAAAGAATATGGCTTGAGTTATTGAAGGACTATGACTGTGAACTCCAATATCATCCGAGCAAGGCTAATGTAGTGGCGGACGCATTAAGCCGGAAGGAGTATAGTGGAGTGGTAAAGACCTCGTTGGCAAGAATCGAGATCATCTCGAACCTTGAAACTCTTCCAGGGACGAGTTTGGGTACCCAAGTTAGGGGGATGCCGGAAGCTACTTTTGGAAGAGGCGCACAAATCGCGATATTCCATCCACCCCGGAAGCACGAAGATGTATAGGGACTTGAAGCTAAACTTCTGGTGTCCGGTTATGAAGATTGATGTAGCGAATTATGTAGAGAGGTGCCTCACTTGTTCGTTAGTAAAGGCCGAGCACCAACGACCGTATGGAAGCCTCCAATCCTTAGAGATACCGGAGTGGAAGTGGGATCACATCACCATGGATTTCGTGACAAAATTACCGAAGACGTTGAAGGGTCACGACACCATTTGGGTGGTAGTGGACCGACTGACCAAGAGTGCGTACTTTTTGGCCATGAGGGAAACGTTACCGTTGGACAATCTAGAAAGACTTTATATCAACGAGGTGGTCTCGAGGCATGGTGTGCCACTGTCCATTGTGTCCGACCGGGACAGTCGATTCACTTCTCACTTTTGGAGTGCTTTTCAAAAGGAATTGGGGATGCAGGTAAAGTTGAGCACGGCGTACCACCCGCAAACGGATGGACAAAGCGAACGGACGATTCAAACGTTAGAAGACATGTTGAGATCATGTGTCATCGATTTTGGGGGATATTGGGACTCTCATCGACCATTGGTGGAATTCGCTTATAATAATAGCTACCATACGAGTTTAGGTATGGCACCATTCGAGGTATTGTATGGGCGCAAATGTAGGACACCAACTTGTTGGTTGGAAGCAGGCGAGAAGCAATTCGCCGGACTGGAAATAGTACAAGAGACCGCAGACAAAGTTAAGTGTATTCGAGAGCGTTTGAAAGCGGCACAAGATCGTCAAAAGAGTTACGCGGACAAAAAGCGGTGGCCGATGGAATTTCAAGTGGGTGACCGTGTGATGTTAAAAGTGTCACCTTGGAAGGGAATCATAAGATTTGGAAAACGAGGAAAGCTTAGCCCACGTTTCCTCGGGCCTTTTCCTATCGTTGAGCGTGTGGGAAGCCAAGCCTACAAGCTTGATCTACCGCTTGAGATGAGTGGGATTCACCCTACCTTCCACATTTGTTATCTACAGAAGTGCTTGGCGGAGGAGGAAAATATTATACCATTATCCGAAATTCGTGTGGATAATGGTCGTTGCATTGAAGAGCCGGAAGCCATCTTGGAGAGAGAGACGAAGAAGCTCCGCCATAAGGAGGTAGCAATGGTGAAAGTTCAATGGAAACATCATCGAGGTGCGAACGTGACGTGGGAAGCGGAAGGAGATATGAGGAAGCGATATCCTCATCTGTTTGAGTGAAGTGGGATTTCGGGGACGAAATCTATTCCTAGTGGGGGAGGATTATAACACCCCAAAATTTCTTGTCATGTAAGTCCTCGTAGTTATTCAATTAACCCTTTACAAAAAACCTCGTTAATCTCATTTAAGTAACGTCATCCTTACTTCTAGTGTTTCGTTATAGCATAATTAGTTGCGGTCACAAGTCAAATGAATTATGAGAAATTCCATTTGAGTATGAGTTTTTGGATGTGTGTCCTCGTTGTAGCATAGATAGAATAAGATTCATACGTACCTTCTTATTGTGAAGAACTTGATTTTCGATTATGGGAATTCGTGAGTCGATGGAAGGGTGGGTGCGATTATGCCCGGCGACTGTGCCATGGCATAGTCGCTGGAGGAACAATCACGAAGTTGGTACCGTAGGTATTAGGACGCGAGCGACTATGCCCGGCGATAGTGCCATGGCATAGTCGCGGATGGCATTGTCGCCATCAATGTACCGTGACCTAGGGGAGGACGGCGACTATGCCCGACGATAATGCCAGGGCATAGTCGCGAGGGCATTATCGCCCACGTGAGGGTTGGGCCTGCCTGATAAAATCGATCAAACCCAAGAAACCAAACACTTTTGCATTATTCCAACTTCAGTTTTTGCTCTCTTGAAGGTAAACGATTTTCTCACTCTTCTCTCTCTTTTCTCTCTTTTCTCTCCTCATGAAATGTCCTAGCTATAAATCCTAAATTCTTGGTTGTTGGTTATTAAATGCAAGTGTAGAGACCCCTCTTAAGTTCAAGCTTAAAGATTTCAAGCCTCTCTCAACTCCCCCATTTTCTAGGGTTTGCTCTAAAAACCCTAGTTGGTGAGTTATTCCTCCTTAGACATCCTAATACTCATTTATTACTTGTATTTAACTTACATGACACATATATGTTGATAAATTGAGAATTTGTGACCTAACTTGTATAATGTTCAATTTATGAACCTAAGATGGGTGGGTATGCTTGGTAAATTCTATGGAACCCTCTTTATAATAATTAATGAGTAAGAACCTTTGATTTCGCGATTATAAAATGAGTTCATGATGAGACATTTGTTGTTATAGTTTCGACCTAACTGCTGATAACTTTACGAGAATATGATATGAGTAAAATGAACCTTGTGACCTTATGTTTGAGATTATGTATAACGGGATTCCTTTTAATGTAAGGAGGAACGGATTTTGTATCTACAAAGGAGGTACTAAGATGATTATAAATGCGTACTATATGTTGATCACCTGATAAGAAATGTGAACACTACTCCTTGTGCACAAGGAGGTAGTTGTTTAACCTATGAACTTGTATTAATCATGATAGGTTACTAGCGAGTAGGCAATAAGGGGTCATTGATCCTTGAGGTGTAACTCGTCTAGTTATGGATAAACACTAATGTCCGTAAGACCTTGAGGTGTAACTCGACGGAGTAGGCAATAAGGGCAGTAAATACGGTCTGAGGTTGTGATGTCGATATGGCATGGGAACTAAGATCGGGGCATGAGGTGTAATCCATTTATATCATGAGTGACTCCACTCCCGCGTGAAAGTCACCCCGATAGACACGGGTCTCCCCCGTATTTTCAAGGGTTATATCTTGTATGTTGATATCCAGGTTTGAGAATCTGACCGCGGGAATTTAATTACTTATGAGGCAAAGGAGTTCGGTAACGCGATTATTGTTATACAATACTTTGTTGTGATTTTTATACTTGTGGAACCTCAATAGGCTTCGTCCTAACACTTGTTGTGGTTGTTGTCTCATTACAGATCCTCCTTGTGGCGGATATTAGGCGGTCGGACTTGTCAAGTGGGGGCATAGGAATTTCTCGAAGTGCCGGCATTTTTGGGGATTTTTGTGAAGAGAGATTTTAGCGAGACGGAAACACCCATTTTAATCTAGTTTGGAGTTATTCTAGATTAAGTAGGTTGTTGTAAATTTATTGTCCCAATATCTAGCAAACTTTATGTTGCAAACCAACCCATCGTTTGTGGGTTCTTAGTAGTTCATATTTTGGGAAATATTATTGGTGAATTATCTTTGCAGGTTATTTGGACCCTCGTATTTTAGATGTCATATTGCCAATTTTACGAATTTTTATTCGTGGAAATTTTAGGGTGTTACATTTTCGAACTCTATCCTTTTCCAAGTTTGTTTCGTTCAACTTTTCCAAGTTTGATTTTTGCACCATATTTTCTTCTTCGTCATCTTGAATGGTCTTATCATCATAGAACTCAACCATCAACTTGATAACCTTAATTGCCATCCAGTGGCAGCCCACAACATTGATCAACCTTATTAGCATAGTCACTACTTTGTCACCCTAGGTCAATTTCTTGTCCTCTTTAACCTGAGTTGACTGGATCAGGACGTGCACTTGCCTTATCTCCGTATTCCTCTTCTTATCTGTTACCCATCCCATACCATTCTTGTTTACCACCATATCCCCCCAGATACCATACTTTCCTTCTATTCGATGCCAATCTATCTAGAGACCAGATTAATGGTGTTAAAACTGACTTCCTTCTCTCCTACAAAGGACCTGAACTTGGCTCTCACATGCAACAACTTACCTCTCAAAACTGGTAACAAAATTGGTACATGCATTATGGGTAAGAAATGGAACAGTTCCTGTCAATTTCAAATTTAAAACCATCTAACAATATGCTCTTCAATAGATTGTAATACTAGCAAAACAGTATGAATAAATCTCTCAATAAAACTTTTATGTAATCTTATAAAACGAAAATAATTTCGGAATTTTCAAAACATGGACTACACTCTTGCGAGTGCCAAAACATTGTGCAAAATTGGTAACCTAACATGTGCAAAAGTTTTGACAAACATGGAATAGTTCATGCAATTTTTTTCAAGAATAAATATCGTGCATGCATTTGGTCGAGGCCCGAAGTCTTAGAACCATGCTTGCCAGGTTTAACAGTCACACTATCGACATCGGTATACTTGAATATCTTAATGCGATAGTCCACAACTCAATCAATCAACATGACAATTTCTCCACATTACTGGTGGTTCCACGAGTCTAAGCCTCAAGCTTAACCAATTTCCCTGACCCACAATGGTCAATTTAAAATGATTAAAATACTTAATTGTCACATACGATGACAACACTACAAAATATCAATGAGTTAATGCTCCATAATCGAATAAAGCACTCACTACTCCTATCAATCACCACAACAAAGCGATTCAAGCGCACACATATAAATGTAAATTCAGAATAACACTAGCCAGGTGCAACTATGAATGTACCATACATAAGGATCCTTGCTACCATCGTCATGATTCCCAATGCTAGTGTCTCTATCGACCTCAAAATATCATATCTTAAAGTGCCTAATCGTACATTCTCACTTTCATTCACTTAGAAAAACGCTAGTTTGAGTCTAGGCATCATAAATCAATACCTAAATCTCTCAAACTTATGCTCTGATACCAACTTGTAGCACTCTCAAATTTGGAAAGAACGACTAATTTAAATTTTCTATAATACATCAAATAAAGGATAAATCCTTCTTTTGTATAACAATACTTAAATTATCCCGAATAACGAATCTACATTTAACATCAATAATAGACAACCAAGAATTACGTCAAGATCTAGGTCAAGGTCGGGTGTTACTAAAACCCGATAACAGTCGCTATCTCCAAATGTGGAAGACGTCATTGAATAGCTAGATCCTTTTCGTGCCTCTAACTAGCATTCACTTCATCACGATTTCACTAGTACCAAACCCACAAGAACCTGATGCACATTCATGTCAAATAAAAATGTTAGGCTTAACGTCCACTGAGTTCAAATAGTTTTCAACATAATTATAAAACAGTAAAAACTGGAAGACTGCTTATTTAAATTACAATGTCTCAAATGAAATATCTTTATCGTAAAAGCGACATCTTTCCAAAACCCACTATTTTTGTGATGAGCACTCCAAATCAAAACACCCATTTGAATATGAAATCAAAAATCAATACTCACTCAAAATGTTAATACAATTTAATATTCAAATATTGAAAGCATGGATAAAACACTATTATCCAAACACTGAATATGGAGGAGATCCAATATTCAAAACCACAAGTTATGGATAACATTCAATAAGCAAAACGACACTGAAAATGTGACAAACTCTATCTTTAGTAATAACACTTTCAGTGATGGGGGAGACCCGTTTCCATTGAACGTGGCGGGAACACAAAAGTATGCCACATATTGATGTTATCGAACTACACCTCAAGTTCATTGACTTTAGTGCACACTATATATCAAGGTCACCTCAAGTCCCGAATACCTTTAGTGCAAACTCCCTACTGGGCGTTACCTCAAGGTCACGACACCTTTAGTGCACCCGCCCAGTAGGCTTCATCTCAAGGATACCCGATCTTAGTGCCCATTCTCTCTCTAGTAGAGTTCCAACCTCAATGTTCCTATTCGACCTTTAGTATCTACTCACTAGAATTCAAGATAGGAATCTAAACTCCCTACTTGATAACCCAATATGTTTAAACCTCATGCATAAGGGTTAAAGAATCAAAACCACAACACCCACGGTCCCAGATTCGGACCCATAAGGGTTCACCTCTGCAATACCGGGACGACCACAATGCCTACTCGAGTATTGTTCACAAAGTGAGAACATCAAGACTCCTCACTTATCAACTACGACTGGACTCATATGCCTATGGATCAAATGCATTACAGTCTAATATCACATGACCCCAAATGAATGACCAACACACTCAAAACGTGTAATTTCCAGATAAATATGCAATAAATGCAATACACGTCCAAAACTCAACATTAAGCAATTTAAACCGGACAAATGTCTCCAAAACTCATTTGAGACAAAATCAAGCCAATAGAGACCACACTTATGTGACTACTCAAAAAAGTCAACATAAGTCAAAATATACATTTACTCAAAGTTTATGCAAACTCATGCTCAAAAATATGATTTGGTCAAAATCCACCATTCTTGGGATAATTCGTCTCCACATAAGAACCAAACAATTTATACTTCCAAAGTGCATCACAAATGTATTAACGTCAAATAATCCTCATAAACATAATAAATCATCAAAATAACACCCTTTATGATTTCTTTATTAAAATGGCCAAAGATCTTAAATATATGCATTTCTCAATACTTTATATAATTAAATGTGCAAAAAATAAATATCCTCAAGAAATCATTCACATATGATAAATCTTAAAGAAAACACTTTAAGACTCCAAAATAAACAGTTTTGGTATGTACAAAGTTTTTACAAAGAAACTTCAACTCACCTTAGGTTAAGTTAAACCTAGATTCCAAACTCAAATCTTTTGCTTCCAAAATGAAGACTTGAGATGTACAAGCAAAACCTCTAGATCTATGATGTATAGCTTCTCAAGAACACTTCCTTTACTCCAAAGACATACATAAACAAACCCAAGAAAAGAAATGCGACTTGAGGTAAAAAGGACCAAATCCTAGGTTAAGAGATGGTTCGATATAGACTTACCTTTCGACTTATAGGAACCCTAACTCTTCGAGAAAACTTCAATCCACTTTGCTTCCATATTGAAAAGCTTCAAAATACAGATCCATAACAACAAGAATCACCCAAAACGGATAATTATTGAGCAAGATATGACCAAATGAAGAAGATCCTAATATTAAGCACTACAGGTCTTGCGCGACCCTGCCATGCGATAGTACCCTATGGCACTATCGCAGGGAATTATCGTCGGGAGTGTACCAAGGGCTCCTCCCTCTTGGTGATCCTGCCTTGCTATAGTGCCCTATGACACTATCTCCAGGCACTATAGTCAGGCACGTTCCAAGAGTTTTTTGACCGTTCCTTGACCGTTTTCCCGGCCATTCTTCGACCGTTTTTTCCGAATGTCCTCGACCGTTTTCTCGACCGTCCTCCCTAACAATTATATGGTTGTTCACCGACTATTTGTAGAAAATTTAGACGTTACTAGATGTATGAAGATATGGTTCTGAGATGATGAACACTTGTAAATGTTGTGGTTCACAATTCATAGTTATACATAAGAGGAGTCAAAGTTCTTGAAAGATTGTTACTTCAAAGTGTCTTGGTTCTAGGGTTAAGAATGTTTGATTGCTCTGTGTTTAAAATATTCAAGAAAGATTTTAAGAAGGACTTTGCTTATAATGTTGATTACATGAGTTTTGATTATGAAATAGAATTGTTGTATTCTTATCTGCCCCAACTATGATCAGATCAAGATGCTTTCGTTCCTGATTATGATTTGAGAAATATAACATTTGTTCCAAATTTTATGATAAAGGAGTTGGAAGAACCTATAGTAGATGAAATCATCAAGAAGAAAAAAAGACTGTTTGATGTAGACAATGTTGATATTTCTTATGATGATACTTATCCTGAAGAAACTTATCAGTTATTACTTCTGGATGATGATGAAGAGTCACAATTGCTAGAACATGAGATTAATGGTGATGATGTGTGGAGAAATGATGAATTAGAACTTTTTTGGAGATAATTAGTTGAACTTAGATAGTCACATTGTAAGAGTAGAAGAGTTTGAGAAGAAAGATTTTGCTGTTATGAACTACATGTAGTTGAAAGTTAAAAGAAATGATAATTCAGTGTGTGTTTTCTCAAGTATTGATTTCTACAGACTCAAGCTAAAGCATCAAGTGTTTCTGCTTAATTTCTTTGAAAAGCCTGATGATTCTTAGATAGAATGGGAACTCAGAAGGGTCATTGGAATTTACATAAGGAATATTGCTTTATATGATTTGCAGTTGGCTATTAAACCAAGATTGAAAGTTACTAACATGAGGTATCCTTATCTTGATATTCTAGAGCAATTTTTTTCTAGAAACAAGTTTAAGGACTGTCCATAACTTGGTTTTGTATATGATCATAAAGATCATATATGTGTGAAATTGTTAATTTCAAAGTTTTCTGATGCAACTTTGAAGGTGTTGATGAAAAAGATAAAGAAAGCAGATGTTGAGGATCATTTGATAATTGTAAAAGAAAAGTTTATTGAAGCAATTTCTGAAAGATTGGAGCTTAGAAGTCTTGTGAAGGAATGCTAACTTTTGTGTCTATAAGATAAAAATTCCAAGAAAGTTTATGAAGTTGATGTTGATTTACCCAAGGAATTTATTATTTTTGTTGATTTCAATACTAGAAGTGATGAAATTTAGGCAGACACAGAAATGGTGGAAGGTCAGAGAGAAACCTTTTAAAAGCTTGATGCCAATGGTTTCTGTAGTTTAGATTTAATAAATTGTTTAGAAATGTTGAGAACTTCAAGATTATTACTTACATCAATATGTTTTATGACATGACTAATCAAGTCAAGTTGAATTATGTTGATTTTGTTAACAAGCTTGGAAAGTTGAAGAGGGCAGTCTACTCTGATTCAGTTATAACAAGGATCAGAGAAGTAATTAAAAGAAGAAAGAGAAATGTAGATTACATGGCATTAGATGTTATCATAGAATATGGTCTTGTCTATGCTTTCATAGAGGCAGATTTCAGAAATCTTCTCTTATCTGATTTTTTGGAACTACATGGTATTCTTGCTTTTTTGGAAGATGGACAAATGAAATATAGAAAGGCTATAACGGCTGTAAGGCTAGGCATGCTAAGAGCTACAAGGTGGGTTTCAATGATTGACTTCCAAATTGCTTTGAAGTTAAAAAAAGATAGCGTGAACTTAACTGCTCCAGACGTAATTGAAGTGCCTGAGCCAAGATTTGTATACAGAAGAGAGAAGGGAGCAGAAAAGATGTTTTTCAGTCTCAGAGGTAGCAAACTACTCCTCTGGTACATTGAGACAAACTTAAAGTGCGTTGGAAAAGTAGAGAAAACCAAAGAATTCAAGTCTAGTGGACAAAATGGACAGACTGATTGTAAGCCAATTAAATTTGAGAAATATGGTCATTCTTAAGGTTGTAAATATTTTGAAGGACAATGGCTATCAGTTGCACAAGAACTTTTGAACCCAAGGGGGAGAATGTTAGGACATAATCAAGTTGGTTCAAAGTATTATACAAGTGCTTATCTTTGGGGAGTCAAGTCAAGAGATTTGGAGATGAAGATCAAGAGTTATATTTTGTCTAAGTACCAACTCTGGAAGGGCATGCCCAAAGATCTTTAATAGGAAAACCAGAGTTCAACTGAAGTCAATTTGATGCTAAGTATTGGAAGTCTAGATAGGAATGTGCATAGTTCAACATAACAGAGTTCGACCAGATTACCTAAGTAGTGTAGACTTCAGAGATTTGGTATAAAAGCTTTAGAGTTTGACTACAAAGTCTGAATGCTCTGATTCAGACTTCGACACTTAGAACATTTATTCTCTGAAGCCAACTAACTTTCTTATCTTGAAGACAGAATACCCGAGCATATTAGAACACGTCATTGTGTTATTTGTCTCTTACTTTTACGTCATATAACTTTAGTTTTTCTGTCTTTGTATAAATACGTTTGTTAGAGAATCTTTTGAACATTTTGTTAGTTAATTCAATTGTAATATCTCTCTCTCTAGATTCTCTCTGTATCTAAAGATGTTCAATCAATGAATGACATGCCAACATTTGTGATCCAATATGTTCTTATTGTTTGAATTGTGATCATATTCCTATGTTTTATCCGTGATCTAATCAGTATTTGGGATTCACATGTTTGCACGAGGACACACACACACATACAACTTATGTTTTCTTTTTGTACAGGGACAACTTTTGTTTGAGTGATTAAGGTTAGATGTTGGTTGATTTAGGTTAATCTTGGTGGTTATGGTTTGAATTTGGGTTTATTTGCACTGACGGTGATTGAGGGTTCCAAATTGGGTTGATTTGGTGTGGGTGGGTGTGTTTCTGATAGTGGCCAAAGATGGGTAATGGTCGGAGAGGATGGCAAGAATGAGGTTGTGGATGACGATAGGGAGTTGAGCCGTAGCTTGGTTGGTTTTTTTTTTTAGTTTTTTTCTTTCTTAAATACTTCAAGAGTTGTACACATTTAGCATCAATAAAGTACTAAATAAAAGAGTATAATGATTAAAAAAAATACCCCTGACTTCATGAAGTTTTTTGACGAAAGAGTAAATTATAGATAAGGATACTAGTTGTAATCCGTAATTTACTCTAACGAAAATGAAACCATGAGGACCTTAGTTATGAATTTTAGGGTTGAGGGACTTTTTTTTGTAACTAAGATAAAACTACGGGTATTTGTAGTCTGATTTAGGTGGTTTAACCCTCAAACCACAAACCAAATTGCACTGGCGGTTTAGTAAATTTACAAAATCGAGCGGTTTGGCAGCAACTAACCAACCCGGTTAAAACATACCTCAAAAAGACAGTCTGGTCTGACCGGTTTAGGCGGTTTAAGCCTATTATGGACTAGATTAAGAAAATATAACATCTATCTCTAAAAAGAAGTTTCTACCAATAGAACATTATTTATAAAAACAATATACCAAATGATAAAAAAAATCTATTTCAAAATTAAATAAACATTGAGCAAGTTGAAAAAAAAAAAGTTAAACAAGACTACCAACCATCACTACAACAAAATTGGGTTTAGAAGACGCTTAAAATGTTTAAGCGTCCTAATAGTATACTTTATAGGACCAAACTATAAAGTCTTATTTAAAAGTTCTACAATAGGTTTAGAAGACGCTTTTAGGCGTTTTAACAAGTTTTTTATGATGCTTTTAAAATAAAATGTTGTATTAGTTATTTTATAAGACACTATTCTAAAAAATGTCCTATAAAAACAAGTGGTCTATAAAAAGACGGGTTTATAGGACACTTCTAATCCCAATTTTGTTCTAGTGAAAAGTTGGAATTTTGGAAACATTGAGCAAGTCGAAGCACGATTTTGAATTTTGGATTTTGAATTTTGACGGATTTCAAAATTTTGCCTATTTAAGGAACGCGAACAATTGGAAGTGAAAGCTAAAAATTTAATGCCTTGGTTGGACTTTTTAATCGAGCCATAAAAGTTGAGTCTATACATGAAAACTAAATATAATTAATACATGTGCATTTTGGCAGGCGGTTCGTTTCAAACCGCACATCAAATTGGACAAAGAAAGAATGTTGACTATTTTTCAGACAAGACCAGACCACCAGACTGCTCAAACAACAAAAAACGGTTGGTTAGACTTAGTTCGATCAGTTTAAGCAATCCAATGGTTTTCTGAACACCCCTAGAAAAAACCATAGGGACGGAATTTGTAATTTACTATAATATAACACTTTTCTTAAAAATTCTAAAGAAAAATATTGGAAGACTATAAAATGCTCCCAATCTAACCAACTTTTTTGGCGACCTTTAACAAAATGGACCAAATTCGTTGAAAAAAATTAAAGTATAAGGACTTGTTTTATTTAAAGTTCTTTATAAGAACCTCAACTGTAAATTTCAGCAAATTGACGAAGTTATAAATATAAACAATTTATACCAATTATAGCGTAAATCTTGATATACAAACATTCAAATAATTGGTGAAGACAAAAACAGAAAGAAGCTAGAGACAAATAACAGGAGCTTTTTGAGCTATGCGTTTAGATATTTTCTTTTTAATATGGGTCAGCTAAATACATCTCTATATATTGTTAAATATAATTATACCTATTAATTTCTTTCTCACAAACATCGATAATAAAACTTATTTTTATATTTTTAATAAATAATTTGACCTGATTATAACATAAAAGGGTGTATATAGCATCACCTTGTAATAATGAAAAGTTGGCATGTATATATATATATAGGGGTGGTTTCAATTGAAAACCAAATTTCATTGGAAACTTTGGAAACCAAATTTTAACCATTGATCTTTTTAATCAATGGTTAAGATTCATTTGAATTATATATAGTAATAAATTAATTAATTTATTAATAAAAGATAATAATAATATGTCAAAATGGTAAATGTGTCATTTTCTTTTATGTTTCAAATTTGACAACAAAGATGAAATATGGTAATAAATTAATTAATTTATTAATAAAAGATAATAAATATATATGGTAATAAATTAATTAATTTATTAATAAAAGATAATAACAATATATCAAGATTACCTTTTTATTACCTGTTCATCAATATGCAGTATGTAAAAACCCAATTATGTTTCATTACCATTATTGTTTCATTACATTTTCATTATGTTTCACTATATCAAATCTGTTTCATCAGGTTTCACTATATTAATATTTTGTTTCACTATATTAATATTTTGTTTCATTACCTTTCCATTATGTTTTACTATATCAAATTTGTTTCATCATGTTTCACTATATTAACATTTTATGTTTCATTAGATTCCACTATATTAATATTTTGTTTCATTATATCAAATCCATTATGTTTCACTATATTAATATTTTGTTTCATTATATCAAATCCATTATGTTTCACTATATTAATATTTTGTGTCTTGAGGTAATTTCATATGAATATTTGAAAAATTAAATATTTATTTTTTATATTAATATTTTAATCAATCAATGATTCATCAGAATAAAAAATAGAGGATCGTATGATTAAAATTTGTTTTCCTAAATTAAATATCTCATTTTTACATTAATAAATGACTAACATTACCATATATAAAATAAATTAAAAATAAATAATTATTAATATAATAATAATAACAATTACCATATATATTATGAAATTATGTAAAATAGTAAAATAACCTTATCAATTAAAAAAAAATTCAATGATTGGTTGATTTCGGTTTCCAAGGTTTCCAATTGATCCCTCCCCTATATATATATATAGGCGAAAGATCGTGTAAAAAGTTGAGGTACTGATGAAAAGCTTGACAAGTGGATCTGAACCGTTGATCTCTTTTAATCTCAAGCTCTCCCATGAATTGCGGCTTAGAAGGAATTGATCTGGTGCATCTTATTCTAATGTGCGTTTATTTCTCATCCAACGGATGATAACCACTTCTCATGCTTTTCACCATTAACTCAACTTCTCAACGAAATATATATATATATATATATATATATAGGGTGTGTTTCTTTTGCAAACCCAAACAATTTGTACAAACTATGCAAACCAATCTTAGCCGTTCATCAAGTCTAATGAATATATGATTTTATTATGTTTCCTAATTTAAAATCATGATTATAATGAATAAACTTAACATTTCTTAATTTAAAATCATGATTATAAAGAATAAACTTAACATTTTCCATATATATCACAATCATTATTAATGAATCATAATTATTATCCATAAATATATCTATTGTTTCCTAATATAGTGGTTTGCATAGTTTGTACAAATTGCTTGGGTTGCAAAAGAAACGCACCCTATATATATATATATGTGTGTGTGTGTGTGTGTGTGTGTTCCGATGAGAAGTTGAGTTAACAGTGAGAAACGTGAGAAGTGGTTATCAATCGTTGGATGAGAAATGGATGCACATTATGATGAGCTCGAGATTAAAAGAGATCTTCTCTTATCTGATTAAAAGTCGCAATTCATGGGAGGGCTCGAGATTAAAAGAGATCATATATATATATATATATATATATATATATATATATATATATATATAGTGTTTGGTTCATTTGAGAAATGGTAAATATATGAGAAATAGAGAAGTAATCTTAGCCATTCATATGGTCAAGATCGGATTTGACTAGTCAAATATTGCGGCTTTGACCGGTCAAAAGTTGCGGCTTTGACTGGTTAAAAGTTGCGGCTATCCCAAAAATAGAAGGACAATTTCGTAAATTTTACAAAACACACGGGTTGTGTTCATATATGAACATGTATATTTCACATATGAACTATATGTTCATATATGAACCAGTGCAATTCACAACTGAACTATTTTAACTGATTCATATATGAACCTTTGTGATTCATATATGAATCAGTTGAACTAACTAACAGATTCATATATGAACCTTTGTGAATCACAAAGATTCATATATGAATCTGTATGAATCACAAAGATTCATATATGAATCAGTTGAACTAATTAACAGATTAATATATGAATCTTTGTGATTCATACAGATTCATATATGAACACATCTCGTGTATTTTACGAAATTACCCCTCTATCTTCTATAGACCACACAATGAATTATCCAGTGCTTCGCGGTCAAAGTCGCAAATGTTGACCAGATGAATGACTAAGATTACTTCTCTATTTCTCATATATTTACCATTTCTCAAATGAACCTCTCCCTATATATATATATATAGGCGAAGGATCGTGTGAGAAGTTGAGGTTAACGTGAGAAGCGTGAGAAGTGGATCTGAATCGTTGATCACTTTTAATCAAATGTCCTTCCATGAATTGCGACTTTGAAGGGAATTGATATGGTACATCTCGGTGCATCTTATCACGGTGCATCTCATCCTAATGTGCATTCATTTCTCATTCAACGGTTGATAACCACTTCTCATGCTTCTCACTTTAACCTCAACTTCTCAAACGATCTTTCACGTTAATATATAGAAACGTGTGAAGAAACAAAATTTGTAAAAAACTATAATAATATGTTGACATATGCTAGCATGGAAATGATAACATAAGTTAAAAAAAGATACATTAATATAAATTAACATGAATTAGCGTACATTAACATATTAACAATTATGAACTTTCGATAACAAAGTGTTTCCTACACTTTTTACCAAATTCTGATTTTCACCGGGACTAGAGGGAGGGTCAAATAGGAACCACAATTTTTTTTTAAAACCTAGGAACCAATCTCAATCATTAATCCATTCAATAACTTTTGTTAAATAGCATTTTTTAAATTAAAAATATAATATTAAACCCAATGCCAACTTCAAACCTCCCAAATCAAAACCTTATACGTTTCTCTTTCATCAAAACTCATAGCCCACAATCTTATGTTATTTTAGTGTGCTTTTGTGCGTGTAAAACCAATAACACACGACCTTTATCTTTATAGTGTACATGTTTATAAAACTTATAACCCGCTACATTTGTCTTCTGGTGTATAACGTGTTTGTATGTGTAAAACACATAACACGCCATATTTGTGTTTTGGTGTGTGAAACATCATAACTTACCATGTTTGTCTTTTAGTGTATGTTTGCGTGTGTAAACTCATCTTTCTCATCGGAAATTTGATGGCTACGACGGTCGTCTTATCAAGTCTAAAAGCTAACAAACACATGATACCAAAATAACATTGGAGTCATCTTCTATTGAGAACAATCGAGAACCCATCTAGATCGTTATTGGAGTTATCTTTCATCAAGACCCATCGAGACCATCATTGGGGTTATATTCCATCGAGACCCATTGAGAACCTAGTACGAATAAACTACTCAATCTAAAAAAGAAAATTAGAGTGGGTAGGGTTGAAACTAGAGTATATTCATGTTTAATACTAGAAAATGATTTTTACCGACTAAATATTACCAACGGAAATTTCCGTCTTTACTTACGGATGGATACGAAAATTACCAATTAAAGTAATTGAAAAATTAAAAAAAATTATCTATCAGAAATCAGTCGGTAATTACCTACGGGCCGACAGATTGAGAATTATCAATTAAAAATTTTAAAGTTAAAATATCGGTCAGAAATCCGTCGGTAATTATATACGGGCTTGTATAGACTATCTCTTTCTTTTATCATAAATGCTTTTAGTACAATCACCCGATCTAAAGTCTAGATCCCCTCGATCACACCCTCCCTTGAACCAGAAAAATAACCACTCCCTCGAGGGGAAAAATTTTCATTTTAGTAGCAGCAGAGTTGTTAGGTAGGCCCAGGGATCACCGATTAGGACTTTTTGGAATGGGAATGGGTTCACTTTAGGTAAGTAATTAGTAGTCCCATATGAAATGAATACAAAAGTAACATATGTCACATGAACACAGAGTGAGACTCTCCCGCCCCTTCGACAACAATTCTTGCACTTGACATCGGGTCTCCACAACAAGTTGGGTTGGGGTATAGAGTCGTAAGCGCGGTTGGGGAGTAAGGGGGACCTTCGCTTCATTAGAAATTGGACCGGACCTTCTTTTCTTCTCCTGGGGGATTGAGAAATTATCATTTAAAAAATTAAAATATCCATAGGAAATCCATTGTTAATTACTGACGGATTTCTGATGGATATTTTAATTTTCTTTTTAATTTTTTAATTTGAGAGTTTTTAAAAAATAAAAAATTAAAATTAAAATATCCGTTGGTAGTTCCTGATGGATTCCTGACGGAACTTTTTTTCTTTGTGGAAGTTATTTTGATGTATACATGTATGTAACATTTATATAACTTAATGTTTTTCAATTATTGTATATGAAAGTGTGTATATTTGTATAGTGTATTAATGCATTGTAACTTAGTGTACGGATCTATATTAGTAAGAATGTATATTATTTAGTGTATGAATGTATGTATCATGTGTGTGTATATATATATAAGTACGAATGAATCATATATAGTTTAGTGTATGATTGTATATATATTAGGTATATCTACTGTTTGAATAAATTGTATATATCCTAGTGTATGAATGTATGTATATATTATTGTATAGATGTATGTATCATGTGTACGTAGTATATAATGTATGAATTTATCATGTATTCATACTTACTACATACATATGTCCACTACATACATATATACTATTCCTCGGCTACATGCATAAATATATCCACTACATACATACATACCACTATTAGAAACTGGTAATTAACCTACCCATCAAAGCCAATTAAGGTTCATTAAGAGCCACTGAAACCCATGAAAGCCCAATACATTTCATTAATTTCCACTTAATCCCATGAAGGCCCAACAGTTCATTAAGAGCTCCTGTAACCCATCAAAGCTCATTACATTTCATTAAGAGTCACTTAAATCCATGAAGGCCAATATAGTTCATTAACAACCACGGAGTCTAATGCAATCCAACAAAGCCGAATATAGTTCATTAAGAGTCACGAAAACCCATGAATGTCCGGTGAGGTTCATAACAGTCAATGAGTCATATACAACCCATCAAGGCTCATTAGAGTTCAAAAAGAGCCGTTAAATTCCATCAAGATCCAATCAAGTTCATTAAGAGCCACTGTAACCCATTAAAGCTCAATACATTTTATTAAGAGTCACTTAAACCCATGAAAACCAATATAGTTAATTAACAACCACCAAGTCTAATACGACCCATCAAAGCCCAATATAGCTCATTAAGAGTCACCGAAACCCATGAATGTTGGTGAGATTCATTAACGGTCATTGAGTCATATACAACCCATCAAGGCCCATTAGAGTTCATAAAAAATTGCTAAAGTTCATCAAGGCCCAATCAAGTTTATTAAGAACAATTAAAACCTATGAATGTCCAATATATACATACATATTAAAGTCCCCCCTATATATATATATATATATATATACAAAAAAATTATAATATTTAATCTGACACAAATATATATAGAGGGAGGATCTTTTGTTAACCAAACAAATGGTGTTAACTATACAAACCCATTTGTACCAATAAGAAACCAATGTTAATCCTTGTTAATTAACATGTTGGAGTCAATTATTAAGGGTACAAATGTAATTTCATTTTTTAGTTATTTTTTAATTAATAAATTTAATGGGATGTTACAAAAAAGAGTTGTATGATTTTAGGTATGATAGTTATATAATCTCTATCAAGTTTCTCAACGAAAAAGTTTAAAGAGGGAGAGAGACAGAAATTCAACTTAAACAAGTTCAAAAGTGAAACCAGTGAAAAAGTTTCACTTATCATCATGGTACACCTATGATAAGTGTAACACCCGTAATTTCTCAAAGAACGGTTAATGATCGGCCAAGGAAACGGTCAGCGGTCGGCCGAGAGAAACGGTTGGGGAACGGTTTAACACAAGACGCGAGAAAGCACAACAGGCGACACGCGCGGCTTGGCCCGCCGCCTCAAGCCGCGGCTAGGCCCACGCAAGTCGTTGTAATCCGCGACTCAGGGACACGCGCGGTTTGGCCCGCGACTTGAGGTCGCGGCCAAGGGCACGAGGACGGTCTGGACGACTTAAACCCAACTTTTAGGGTTTCTCTCATTTCCACTTTTCTTCTCCATTTCCTCTCTTCTTGGGGCGATTTTGGGAGCTCCAATACCAGTTTTGGAGTTTCTTGGAGTGGATCTATCCTAAAGAGTTCAAAGATTTTGTGTTTGAAAGCTTGAGCTTGGAAGGTAGGAAGACCCCATGGAAGAGAGTTGGTTGAGAGGTTGAAGACTTGGATGTGGTAAGTTTCTTGTATATTTCAAGCTCTTGTGTGAGGATCTTTGTAGATCTAAAGAGTTATATTTGTTGGTGGTTCATTTATTTTAGATTTGGAGAAATGGGTTATTTGGAAACCCTAGCTGTAACACTCTAAAATTCAGAGTAAATTAAAACCTGGAAATATGGCAACAAGACATCCGTAATGAAATAAACTTCCCATAAAGAGGATCAGTCCTTAAGACTATACAACATCTGAGCGGATATAGAATTCATCAACAAACTAATCTAAACTTAACTATATAGATTACATCAGCTGACGATCCAAAATTCATTCGAGAATGGGACTTAACAATGCCCAACTCCAAATACTAGTCGTCTCAACAATGCCTCGAGTCCACACTCGACACTCAAACCCTCGGTGACCCGCCGCTAAAGGAAACCTGTTATACATATCATTTGAGAAAAAGTGTTAGGCTTAAAGCCTAGTGAGAACATACAGTTTATACAAAATCAGGGATATAAACATCAGTATCATAAGAAAATCTTTTCATAAAGGTTTAATTTATAAAAGATAACATTTCGCCACAACCGGGCCTTTTCGGTCCAAAACTCATCATACGATGACAAAAGAACCATTTTACCAAGGATTGTGGTGTAACACAAAGTAGACCACCAATCCGAGTTATGAGCTAAATACATGGAACCATGGCCATGAACGCTACGGTCCGTACTACGATGTGAGGGAGGGCCCCCGAGGAACCATGTCATACTCGTTCGTTAGGCTACAATTTGACCCATAGCTAGTAACCAGTCTCACATAATCGTACCAAGTTGCCCCCGAGGATCAAATGTATCTAATTACAATAGAAGGGGCATATCCTTCCCAACCATAAGTCAACTCGATACCTAGGGATCCACTAGTATAGTCAGGACTTGTCACAATATTTCATGTGACCATCAAAGCTAGATAAATAGCTATCAACACATTTATATTTCAAAATGTCGTTTTCCAGACCAATTGCTGGTAAGAAAGATAATCATAAAACCAGTTTATAAACATTCTTTCAATAAGCCACAACATGGGCAAGCAAAACATCATTTTACTTATAATAAGGCGGAACCCGTCATTTTAGTCAAAACTGATCGGGAACCCCGAAAATCACCAAAAACTCCATTTATATCAAAATGTATAGAACATGAAATCATACCGTAGAAATACTTCGGATTTCGCAAATAAGAGTTTTGACATGTATAAAGTTTGTAAAATGGTAGTAGGAACTCACCCAATAGGTTTATACGAAAACCCGAAGAACCAGATATCGACCCCCTTGCGAAGACGAAGCTTTCTACACTGAAACCCCGAGCAATTCACTCAATACTAGCGATTAACGGAAGCTCGAAGATCCAAAGAATACCAACCAAACTTAGAGAGAGAGAGATAAATATTTAGAGAGAGAGGAGAGAGTTTAGAGATTGAGAGATGAGATCTAAATGAGATATTTGTGAAACTGAAACCCTTAAGTCGGCCAGCTGATTTCGCGGGTTATGCCGTGACCTCAACTCGCGGCATAACTCGCCCGCTTACACAAAACCAAGCCCATCCAGAGGGTTTCGCGGGTTGTGCCGCGACCTCAAGTCGCGGTGCAACTCGCGTAGTTCACTGTGGTTTGTCCAACCCACCAAAAGCCAAACTCAAACTTGGAACCAAACGCGGTGCTAACGACAAAAGCTTAACACTAGAATACCAGTATTACATAACGAAATTCGGGGTGTTACAATTCTCCCAACCTTAGAATGATTTCGTCCTCGAAATCTACTCTTCTCAATGGAATATTGTCCGCAGAGAAGATCGTCACAAACCCAAATACCAGAATCATTAACGAGATCCTAATACCGATATCCATATGAGCTACCCTTCTTGGGCACAATTCAATCATAACTGAGCGAACACTCAACGCTTCAAAGTAACCTTTACTCCCAAGGTTACAGTTGTCTCCCAACCTTAGGTGACAATTTCTACCTCCAGAAAATTAGCGACCTCAACATTCCATCTACCAATTTCTTTCAAACTGCACGGTTCCGAACTCACAGACAACGGTCGACGCTAATCTTCCCAAAACTCTCAGATTTCACTGATCCATTCCTAATAGTGATAAAGATATTCTTACAAGGCGTACTAATGCGTCTTTCCGGCAATCGGTTAACACAGATTCTGATATCACTCAACTCTGATCCGACTCCAAGTCTGGAAGTAGCCCTCATTCAAATTTCTTAATACTTCCATAAATACTTCGTCTACAACCACATTATAAAGATTAACCTCTAAACATACCACCAATCTATACATTCGGACTATAAAGGACGGGTGCTAATAAATCCCACAACAGGAATTTGATGCACATGCTGAAAAATATATAGGATTAGGCTTAATGCCTAGAGAGCTCAAGAGTTTTACATAAGTAAAAGCAATTAAATTGATGAACTTCTCTTTAAAACAAAATCTTTCAAATAATGAATTTTAAAACATGGAACAACTCCTTTTCAAAGTTATGCAATTTCAAAGATGGATCCTTCATTTCGACGATGCTTTATAAATTGATACAACTTGTGCTAACTCGAAGTATGAAACATTAGTAACACCATGCATACTGTACGTCCGAAATCATGGACATTAGGTCCAGTACTCACACGACCAAAACGAAATAAAACTAAATACCCATATGCAGGAAAACACACTTCATTCAAACCTTAATATACGTGGGGAGAACCCAATATTAAAGCCATCAATTACCGTCGACTCCACATAACCAAAGCTGGTAAAAAATATAACATTAGTGTTTAAAATACCCCGGGTCTACGACGGAGAGACCCGTACACAAAGAGAATAGAAGGACACGCAAGTAGGCCGCCCATACAACTTCCTCGCATGACCTCTAAACGTTTCCATCTTGGGTGGCGAGAACAAATGAATGGGGCCACCCGTGATGTTATTGGATTTCACCACGTATCCCGATCTTAGTTCCCATGCCATACCAGACATCACAACTTCAAACCGTTTATTGCCTCTAGCCATACTTCGTCGAGTTCTACCTCAAGGGCTTACGGACACGGGTGCCTATCCAATCCAGACGAGTTCCAACTCAGTGGCTCGTGCCACCTATTGTCTACTCGCTAGCAAACCCGAGCAGTCACTAAGTGTAACCCAAAACCTCAGGCTTTACAAAACAGACAGACTGTCTAACATTACATGACTCCAACTGAAAAACCAAAGTTCCCAAAACATGTAACTCCCAATGGCATGAAATAATCGCCATCATACTCCAAAAATTCCACAACTGTTTTTAACCCGTACAAATGTTCTAAAGACTCCATTTAGTCAAAACTGAGCCAACGACCCAACAGTTTACGTAAATACCCAAATGAAAGCCGATATAAATATTGAAACACGTTTGACCAACTATTATGCAAACACGACCAAAAGTATAATTAACTCAAATCTCATCGTTGGTTGAAACAAACCATTTTCCAAATGAACTCATACCCTTATGTTTTCAAAATGCCTCATAACACAATAATATGCATTTTCTGAAAAGGTTTATAAGATCAATTACACCAAATGACACTTACGTCAATTGAACTCCAAATATATATGTAAAATCATCAAAGAAACACTTCAACATGATTTATTTACCAAAATAACCAAAGATCCCAAAATGGGTGTCTCAACATGTTCATAAAACTAAACATTTTAAAATAACCAAAACTTATCAGCAGTTAACAATTTAATGTAAAAAAAACAAACACTTTA
Source organism: Arctium minus (assembly GCA_954870635.1). Classification (NCBI taxonomy): domain Eukaryota; kingdom Viridiplantae; phylum Streptophyta; class Magnoliopsida; order Asterales; family Asteraceae; genus Arctium; species Arctium minus. The sequence goes on along the minus strand of OX941081.1, from coordinate 164,908,245 downwards.
AAATGAACATTTTGGCATGTACACCGTTTTCACAAATCAACTTTAACTCACCAAAAACGTAAATAAGCTCCATCATACTAAAACCTTTCATTGTGTTTATAAATCCGGACAAATGTCCACACGACTCGTTCGGTCAGAGGCCCAACACTTCACGTAAATTTCCAACGAAAGCTTCGTAAACCTTAAAACACATTTAACCGACACTTAACGGTTTCCCCAAATAATGAAATGTCTTTAAACAATGCTTATGAAAACCCATACCACAAAGACATGCTTTCTCAAAACTCAACACGTATTGGGACCACAGATTTTCCAAAGGTTTTATGAATGCAAATATACTAAGATGCATATGTCATGAAATAGACTTTGTTTGCACAAAATCATCAAAGATGCATAAATCATAATGTAGATTTTACGTGTACAAAATCACCCAGAATATGTAAATCACGCTATTTACTTGCTGAAATATTCAAGCTCGACATGAGCAATTTATGATGTTAAAACAATCCAAGTTACCGAATACGAAAACTTAACAAAATACTCGCACCCTGAGAAATACCGAGTAAAACATACGCAATAATTTTCGCTATAAACGTGAGAATAGGTTCTTGCACTTCAACTTGTGCAACAATTGTTTGTACAACTCCAAAGGGAAAAATCATAATTTTATCTTTAAAATTCTTCCTCTATAACCAAGAGGCGTTGCAACAAAAGAATTTTCAACTCACCACATATGCAACAATTCATTCCCCAAAGGGCGGTAAAATAACGGGGATGCAAATAAAATTTCAAATCGAGATTAAAGCTTCACGTTGTAAAGATAAACACATTTGACAAAATAGAAACTACAACGACAAAAATACCGCTAACTCGCTAAATGCTTTGCGGAAATTTTAACAGTAAGAGTTAATGATGGAAATACGATCAAAACGAAAGTCCTATTTTTAAAAATAACATAAATCGTTTATGCAATCATTCATACCAACGTTATACTTAAATCCAATGCACATAGTACACGACGGTTGGCATTTGTTAACAAAACCCTGAAATTAACGCACACAATGATGCATATGCACATGTTCCTGAAATTATTTACGCGACACAAAAGTCGTAAGATGAGACACCATAATCCAACTGGATTTTCATAAAACTCATTAACGCTAAAATCAAGTGGTGTCCAAATTTCCATTTTGCAACACAGGTAAGGCGACCATTTTGACGAGATTTTTGATGAGACACGACGCCCAAAAACTCATAACTTGCACGCAATGAAATTAAACTCACGCATCTCAAAATATACGCATGCGACAAAAGAATCCATAAAACAAGACTCCAAGAATTCAACAAAACTCACACAACTAAAAATTCCCAAGAAACTCCTACTCAAAACATGGGAATAACTCTTCCTTTAAAACCATTGACATACGTGGAAGAGATCCAATGTCAAGGTCAAAATTCCATAGCTACTTGCCCATTAACTCAAAAAGCGTTAAAACACAGATATTTCGACATAAAAAAAATAGCATTTAAACACAAAACGTGAATAAAGAGAGTTTTGATAACAATTTGAAATCAGGTGCAACAAAGCCATTTTAAGCATGCTCATAGTTTAAAATATGCTGATTGCTAAATGTTTTGCCAAAACGTTATAAGGTAATTTACTTTATGGTTGGCGATCAAGAAAAGCAATTTATGCAACCTTACTTTAGAAATAAATTTAATGCATGAATTCGGTCGGCACTCACATCTTAATATTATGCTTCCCAACATCCCGGCGTACTAAAATCAACCGGATGCCTCAGGCATCATAGGGAAACCATCCCATTAATTAACTTACAAATCTCTTCGAAATAGAATCGATCTAACAAGATATAGTTCTAATTCCACCAACGAATCTGGCTCAAGATGATTAACTTAATGCGTTCTACGCACTTACTATCATCCCAAAGAGACATTGCTATAAACAACAATCATTCCTTAGCTTACTCGCTTAGAAACTTCCGCACTACTCTAACGGTCAACATACCAAGGTAGAGCAGGTAAACACAAGCACGAGAAAGGGTAAGGAAGAGTTTAACTGAAACACATACGAAAGAAACGTACCGCTACGTCTACCAATTGTCATGACATTATCAAACCAATTACACTCACGTAAAATATCCTCATAATCACATTAGCTAAGTGAGATTATGAACATATAACACATAAGGGTTCTTGTTACCATCATCACAACGCTTGATTAACATAACCTCCGTCGACTCTAAGACCAACCCATCTTAGAAGTTCTACCCAATCTCACAATCAATACCTATCAAACCCAGTCTAAGTCTAGACATCTTACATTCATGCCTAGTTCGCTTAAACTAGGGCTCTGATACCAACTTGTAACACTCTAAAATTCAGAGTAAATTAAAACCTGGAAATATGGCAACAAGACATCCGTAATGAAATAAACTTACCATAAAGAGGATCAGTCCTTAAGACTATACAACATCTGAGCGGATATAGAATTAATCAACAAACTAATCTAAACTTAACTATATAGATTACATCAGCTGACGATCCAAAATTCATTCGAGAATGGGACTTAACAATGCCCAACTCCAAATACTAGTCGTCTCAACAATGCCTCGAGTCCACACTCGACACTCAAACCCTCGGCGACCCGCCGCTAAAGGAAACCTGTTATACATATCATTTGAGAAAAAGTGTTAGGCTTAAAGCCTAGTGAGAACATACAGTTTATACAAAATCAGGGATATAAACATCAGTATCATAAGAAAATCTTTTCATAAAGGTTTAATTTATAAAAGATAACATTTCGCTACAACCGGGCCTTTTCGGTCCAAAACTCATCATACGATGACAAAAGAACCATTTTACCAAGGATTGTGGTGTAACACAAAGTAGACCACCAATCCGAGTTATGAGCTAAATACATGGAACCATGGCCACGAACGCTACGGTCCGTACTACGATGTGAGGGAGGGCCCCCGAGGAACCATGTCATACTCGTTCGTTAGGCTACAATTTGACCCATGGCTAGTAACCGGTCTCACATGACCGTACCAAGTTGCCCCCGAGGATCAAATGTATCTAATTACAATAGAAGGGGCATATCCTTCCCAGCCATAAGTCGACTCGATACCTAGGGATCCACTAGTATAGTCAGGACTTGTCACAATATTTCATGTGACCATCAAAGCTAGATAAATAGCTATCAACACATGTATATTTCAAAATGTCGTTTTCCAGACCAACTGCTGGTAAGAAAGATAATCATAAAACCAGTTTATAAACATTCTTTCAATAAGCCACAACATGGGCAAGCAAAACATCATTTTACTTATAATAAGGCGGAACCTGTCATTTTAGTCAAAACTGATCGGGAACCCCGAAAATCACCAAAAACTCCATTTATATCAAAATGTATAGAACATGAAATCATACCGTAGAAATACTTCGGATTTCGCAAATAAGAGTTTTAACATGTATAAAGTTTGTAAAATGGTAGTAGGAACTCACCCAATAGGTTTATACGAAAACCCGAAGAACCAGATATCGACCCCCTTGCGAAGACGAAGCTTTCTACACTGAAACCCCGAGCAATGCACTTAATACTAGCGATTAACGGAAGCTCGAAGATCCAAAGAATACCAACCAAACTTAGAGAGAGAGAGAGATAAATATTTAGAGAGAGAGGAGAGACTTTAGAGATTGAGAGATGAGATCTAAATGAGATATTTGTGAAACTGAAACCCTTAAGTCGGCCAGCTGATTTCGCGGGTTATGCCGCGACCTCAACTCGCGGCATAACTCGCCCGCTTACACAAAACCAAGCCCATCCAGAGGGTTTCGCGGGTTGTGCCGCGACCTCAAGTCGCGGTGCAACTCGCGTAGTTCACTGTGGTTTGTCCAACCCACCAAAAGGCTAACTCAAACTTGGAACCAAACGCGGTGCTAACGACAAAAGCTTAACACTAGAATACAAGGATTACATAATGAAATTCGGGGTGTTACACTAGCTCATTGTTGAAGATGATTTGTTGATGGTGAAAGATTCATTCTTGGAGGCTAAGGATTTAGGTTTGAAATCTAGGTTTAACTTAACCTAGCAAAGCGAATTCAAGTTGATTTGTGATAACGGTGTACATGTCAAATGTCAATCTTTACATGTTTATATGTTTTACATGAAATTATTAACTAATGAGTTATTTGATGAGTTTTGATTATTGGAAGTGTCTTAACTTTATAAACTTGTAAAACACCCACATTTGGGATTTTGGATATTTTGATAAATAAATTATAAATATGGGTATTTTAATGATTTGTTTTATGGAAGTAGTTTTTGAGTATCAATGTATTTTATTGTGTGTTTTGGAGAAATGCTTGATTTTGCGTTATGGAACGTTTTTGAAAGAATAAATGGTATAAACTCACTTGGAAAATAATTTGTCCCAATCTAATTTATGTCGGAGTTACTTATATATTTTAGAGTGGGTTTGCATAAATGCGGGTTGTTTACGTTTGATTTCATTTTATGATTTTCAGCAATTGGTCTTTTGATTAGTTGAGCCTATGGCTCGGTTTGGACTATATTGGGTCTTGGGGACAATTGTCCGGTTTTAATAGCTCGACGTGGAGCATTTGGTTATGATTTGCATTTACTGCATCTTGTTTGAGAATTACATGTTTTGAATAGACTAGTTCATTCGTTTGGAGTCATGTAATGTTTTTAGACTGTAATGCAATAGATCTATAGGCACTTGAGTCTTTACGGTCAATGTTTGGACAATTAGTTTCCGTCATTATAGCACAGATAGGCATCGGGATTCATGGTAAGTAAGATGTGGACCCGAGGGGTCGGACATTGTCCCATGAGCAGTAAGGTGTAATCCAAATGTGCTTGTATGTTTGGTATGGATTTGGTTATCTCAAAGTATAGGCCTTGAGGGGTTGAATTTGAGTCTCCACGGGCGAAAGATCTAGAGGGGTTGAGCTCAATATGTCTTATGAGTATAATCCATACGTTTTGGTTTTCCTACATAGTTATGTGACCTACTTTTGTGTTTCGTCACGTGCAATGTAATCGGGTCTCCCCCGTCACCGAAAGGTGTTGTTTTGGGTATGGAGTTTTATAATCCATGTTTTCGGTAGCGTTCTGAGTATGGGTTGTTATCCATGTTCTGTGATTTTGGGTATTGAACCTTATCTATGTTTTTGGATATTTTGGATGTTAGAGTTTATCCACGTTTTCAGTAATTGAATATTTAAGTATCACTTATGTTTTGCGTGAGTCTTGGGTTTTAGATTTATATTCGAAGGTACGTTTTGTACAATGGTTTTAATCACAAAGATGGCGAATGTTGAAAAATATATTGTTCTCAGACTTAATGTATTTCATTTTGGTTGCTTTCAGACATAATGTATTTAATTTTAGAAATCACGATTTAAGTAACATTCTTAATGTTTATTGTTTTATATGTTTATAATGAAAACTCTTAAGCTCACTAGGCGTTAAGCCTAACCCTTTTTTATTTGTCGGCATGTGTATCAGGTTTTGGTTGGGAATAGTCCTAGTAACACTATGAAGAGAGGAGTGTTTGTAATGTGCTCGAGAAGTGAGTAGCATTGGCGAAATCTTCCGCTTAGGTTTTGTGAAAAGCAACTTGTATTGGGGTAAAGTAGCACCCGACTTCGGTTTAGTCCTTGCTTAAAGCTGGAGATTGTAATTGTTGAGGTTAATTATAGAATTTTATATTAGAGGTATGATGAATTTTGATTTGTAGGAGGAAGTATTGTCCTCCATTTGATATTATATCGAGATTTTTAATTAGTTGCTCTTACCAAATTTGAGGGTGTTACAAGTTGGTAGTAGAGCTTAAGTTTGAGAGAATTAGGTGTTGATTTTGGATGCCTAGACTCAAACTAGAGTTGTTTTAAGTGATCGAGAGGGAGAATTTCACTAATAGGCACTTTAAAAAAAGATGTTTCGAGGCTGATGGAGTCACTAGGAACGGGAATCACGTCGAGGGTAGCAAGGATGGTCATGTATAGTATGTTCATAATTTCACCTGGCTAGTGTTATGGTGAACCTACGAGTTACATGTGTATACTTGGACTAATGTGATGTGACGACTGCTGGGGTAATGAAGAAGTTCCTAAGTGGGTAGCCGTTAGAAGAAGTTAATGATTTTAGCATGCGTCACTTGGAGTGACAGTAGGCACGATAATTGCGTTAAGTGGACCGCTTAGGGTCGAGATTATTGATTGGATTAGAACAATAGATTTATGGAATCAACATTACTCAGGGAGAAATTTTAAGGTGAACCCATGAAGTCATTGGTTTTTGTCTTAAGATGTTTGAGCATCCGGATGACGATAGTGTGACTGGGAATTTGAGGAACGTGGTTTCGAGGCGATGAGTGCCAACCAAATTCGTGCACAAAATTTACTCTTAAAATAAATTGCATCAAATATTTCTCATGTTTCCTAATCATCTTGTGGATTGTATTACGATATCTTAAAAAATGTTTAGCACACACAGGGTTTTAAATCATGATTTTAAACATGCATAAAATTATTTGACTGCATGAGGTTACAAACTTTGTTGAGACTTTCTTTATTCTTATTGTTGTCCAATGTCGTTTTCAGATATTGCGATGTTTGTATTTTGATGTTTAGGGTCTTGGACAAGTAACCACAACTTATGGCCTTAACATTGAATCTCCTCCACATATGATAAGGCCTTAGACGAAGAGTTGCCTTCCACTATTTTAGTGTTTGAGTTTTCTTGAGAATTTTATTCCGTATGAGTTTTGTTAAGTTTTTTGGAGTATTATTTTGCGACGTTTTGCGACGCATGAGTGAACCTTGAAATGCGTAAACTAAGTTCTTTGCATGTGTTGGTTTATGGTTTAATGAGAAATTTATTTCATGAGAGTTATGTTGAAAGTGTCACTTTATATCGCAATGCGATAAAAGGGAAATTTTTGGAATTATGACATTTTAATCATGACTTTGTCTTGTGCCATTTGATTATTGGAAACGAAAATTTTGGCACCATTCGACTTTTGGGTGTCATTGAGCTTTATGGAAATTTTGTTGGGTTTTATGTAGTTATATTTTACGACATTGTGCGTCTCATAGGTGAACCTTGATACACGTATACTTGAATTATTGTGTGCATTAACTTATGAGCTTTTGTTTAATATTCTTGTCTCGTGCGAGTTTTGCACATGTCTTTTCGCAATGGTAAGACGTCTTAAGAGTTTTGTTGGTGGATGTTATTTCCTATGTTATTTTGGAAAGTTTCAGTATCATGTGATTTCTCTTTTGGGTTTTATACAAGTATTTCGTTGTAAGCTACCTAGTATTTGAATCAATTTATACTTTTAGTATGAGTAAGCATACAAAGAACCTATGATGGTTCGTGTTGAACTGTTGCTTTGAGCATTCTTCGATTGTTAATTTTATCGTTATTGTTTCACACAATGCATGATATTGATTCGCTGGTATGCATGATTTTGTAGCCTCTAATTTTTGGACAAGAACATTTTTATTCCCGCGCCTAAAGTTTGAAGTCAATCTAAGTTATTTTGCGTTTGACCAAATCGTAAGCACTTATCGTTTTACCAAGTTTGGAAAAATAAATAAATAAACTGATGTATGTGGGTCTTGTTGGAAAATTTTACCCCATGTCCTTATTTGGTTAAATGATAAATTTTTGGAACTTGATTACGTGAATTTTCCCTTCTGGAGTTTTGTATGACGCCTTGTCATGTATTGCTTTGATACGTAAAATTTTCTTCATACGTGGCGTAAATTGATGCATTTTAGGACCATAGTGGCCTATTTGAAAAGTTGTTGTGCATCTTTGTTTATTGTCATTATTAGCTTGTGTAATGACCAAACAGTTTTCGAAATGGTTTTATGTGTGTGGCGTTTGAGACCACTTCGTACACCTACCGAGTAAACGGTAATGGATTTTTACTCATGCGATTAATTGTTAACAAGGTTTTGCATTTGAATGTTTTATGATATGTCAAATTGGCTTATTAGCTTGAAAAATCCTTGATCTCATTAGAGCTATAAGTTTAAACCCCATCGTGAAAGGAGTTGTAATCAGGGACTAGAAGAGTCCTTGGAAATTGAGGCGTCAGATGAACTGACTCGGGGCCAATTTTTAAGTATTGGAGTTCAACCGTATAAGTGGGTTCACGCATGGGTAATTGATCCGTTAGATTTATGCTTTCTCCTAGTTAATTAAGTGATGATCTTTCCTCTTCGGTGAATTTTCGGGTTAAAACCTTGTGCGTTTTTTACGTTTGGTTGGATTTGAATTTGTGGGTTAATTGTACGACAACATATTATGTGTCTGTGGTGTACCATCTTAATGGGTATTCACAAATAATGATGATGTTATGGTTGGTTCGTAAAGCGGTATGATTTTGGGTTTGTTATTTCCATGAGTACGTGTCAACTTTAATTCGACATTCCAAATCTGGAATGAAATATTTGGTGGTATATCCACATTGCAGATAATTGTTTTGAGGATAGGCGTAGACCTTCGATTTTGAGGACAATGTTCGTTTGGGGGCTTCAGTGCACTTTCGTTGAATTTGGTGTGTCTGCAAGTTAATTGGTAACCTTAAGGATATTAGATGCTGGCAATTAGGGATCGATCATTGGCAATCCTGTAATCAACGAGGTTTTTGCTGATTTGACAATCGATGCTTGAATGCAATACGGGAGATGTGTAACCTTGGGGTTTGGGGTAATCCGCTATCTGCAGATGTTGTGCTTGTGTCAACTGGAGGAACAGATTTATTGTAGATTGGATCGGACCAAACTAGTGTTAGAAATTTTGTCAAGAAGGGGACGATAAATCTTTTATGGTATGGATTATTGGGAAATTAGTGAGAATGTCGAGGTAGACCTTAAGTAGAAATCGATTATTGAGAAGACCTTGATTTGTCGAAATTAGAAATATCATTTTTATAACAACAGCGGGTGACCATCTCAACAATTTTATACGGATTCCATCACCACTCAGTAAGGTCAGCATGTTGCAAATACTCAGAGTTGAAAGGAGTATGGACAAGCGATGGTTGGATCCGTTCTGCAAAGGTGGTTGTGTTCTTGAAGGCAAGAAAAGAGTGTGACGTAATTCAATGAAGGACGATTAGAAGTATTTAAGGAAAAAGTTCGCTTTAGGGTATCTTTGGTGGAAGTGGTTAGTTAAGGTCGTAAACTACTCTTAAGGTGATATGTACAATCTGAGGTTGGGAGGCCGACTAATCACTTAACGACATGAAAATGATTTGACAAGGACTCGATGCTCATTTCGTCATCCATAAGGTACATCGAACCTTGAAATCGAGTCTGTGACGACTCGTTATGAGAAATACAATGACAACCTTAACTGCGATGTAATCAGTTTCGTATATGAGGCAAGGTATCGTGGAGGCATCCCTCTTAGATTGAGAACCAATTGGTCTAGCTAAATATGACATTTAGGTGTTTGGTCGGTGCCAATTTTTGAGGACGAAATCTCTTTTAAGGTTGGGAGGATTGTAACACCCGTAATTTCCCAAAGAACGGTTAATGATCGGCCAAGGAAACGGTCAGCGGTCGGTCGAGAGAAACGGTCGGGGAACGGTTTAACATAATACGCGAGAAGGCACAACAGGCGACACCCGCGGCTTGGCACGTGGCCTCAAGTCGCGGCTAGGCCTACACAAGTCGTTGTGATCCACGATTGAGGGACACGCGCGGCTTGGCCCGCGACTTGAAGTCGCGGCCAAGGCCACGGGGACGGTCTGGATGACTTAAACCCAACTTTTAGGGTTTCTTTCATTTCAATTTCTCTTCTCCATTTCCTCTCTTCTTTGAGCGATTTTGGGAGCTCCAATACCAGTTTTGGAGTTTCTTGGAGTGGATCTATCCTAAAGAGTTCAAAGATTTTGTGTTTGGAAGCTTGAGCTTGGAAGGTAGGAAGACCCCATGGAAGAGAGTTGGTTAAGAGGTTGAAGACTTGGATGTGGTAAGTTTCTTGTATATTTCAAGCTCTTGTGTGAGGATCGTTGTAGATCTAAAAAAGTTATACTTGTTGGTGGTTCATTTATTTTAGATTTGGAGAAATGGGTTATTTGGAAACCCTAGCTCATTGTTGAAGATGATTTGTTGATGGTGAAATCTTCATTCTTGAAGGCTAAGGATTTGGGTTTGAAATCTAGGTTTAACTTAACTTAGCAAGGTGAGTTCAAGTTGATTTTTAAAAACGGTGTACATGCCAAATGTCAATCTTTCATGTTTATATGTTTTACATGAAATTAATAACTATTTAGTTATTTGATGAGTTTTGATTATTTGAAGTGTCTTAACTTTATAAACTTGTAAAACATCCACAATTGGGATTTTGGACATTTTGATAAATAAATTATACATATGGGTATTTTAATGATTTGTTTTATGGAAGTAGATTTTTGAGTATCAATGTATTTTATTGTGTGCTTTGGAGAAGTGTTCGATTTTGCGTTATGGAACGTTTTTGAAAGAATAAATGGCATAAACTCACTTGGAAAATGATTTATCCCAATCTAATCTATGTTGGAGTTACTTATATATTTTAGAGTATGGGTTTACATATATGCGGGTTGTTTATGTTTGATTTCATTTTATGATTTTTTGTAATTGGTCTTTTGATTAGTTGAGCCTATGGATTGGTTTGGACTCTATTGGGTCTTGGGGACAATTGTCCGGTTTTAATAGCTCAACGTGGAGCATTTGGTTATGATTTGCATTTACTGCATCTTATTTGAGAATTACATGTTTTGAATGCACTAGTTCATTCATTTGGAGTCATGTAATGTTTTAGACTGTAATGCAATGGATCCATAGGCACTTGAGTCTTTATGTTCAATGTTGGGACGATTAGTTTCCCTCATTGTAGCACAGATAGGTATCGGAATTCATGGTAAGTAAGATGTGGACCCGAGGGGTCGGGTATTATCTAATGAGTAGTAAGGTGTAATCCAAATGTGCTTTTATGTTTGGTATGGATTTGGTTATCTCAAAGTATAGACCTAGAGAGGTTGAATTTAAGTCTCCACAGGCGAAAGATCTAGAGGGGTTGAGCTCGATATGTCTTATGAGTATAGTCCATACATTTTGGTTTTCCTACATAATTATGTGATCAACTTTTGTATTCTGTCACGTGCAATGTAATCGGGTCTCCCCCGTCACCGAAAGGTGTTGTTTTGGGTTTGCAGTTTTATAATCCATGTTTTCGGTGGCGTTTGGAGTATAGGTTGTTATTCATGTTTTGTGATTTTAGGTATTGAACCTTATCCATGTTTTCGGATATTTTGGATGTTAAGGTTTATCCACGTTTTCAGTAATTGGATATTAATGTATCACTTATGTTTCGTGTGTCTTGAGTTTTGGATTTATATTCGAAGGTACGTTTTGTACCGCGGTTTTAATCACGAAGATGGTGAATGTTGAAAAAGAGATTGTTCTCAGACTTAATGCATTTCATTTTGGTTGCTTTCAGACGTAATGTATTTCATTTTAGATATCACGATTTAAATAACATTCTTAAACTTTATTGTTCTATATTTTTATAATGAAAACTCTTGAGGCGTTAAGCCTAACCCCTTTTTATTTGTCGGCATGTGTATCATGTTTTGGTTGGGAATAGTCCTAGTAACACTATGAAGAAAGGAGTGTTTGTAATGTGCTCAAGAAGCGAGTAGCATTGGCGAAATCTTCCGCTTGGGTTTTGTGAAGAGCAACTTGTATTGGGGTAAAGTAGCATCCGACTTCGGTTTAGTCCTTGTTTAATGCTGGAGTTTGTAATTGTTGAAGTTTATTATAGAATTTTATATTTGAGGTATGATGAATTTTGATTTGTAGGAGGAAGTATTGTCCTCCATTTGATATTATATTAAGATTTTTAATTAGTTGCTCTTACCAAATTTGAGGGTGTTACAATAAGTGTTCACCTATGAAAAATGGCACTGATTAGTATAATGCACGTTGTTTTATAGTGTAAATATGTTCATGATCAGTTGCGAACACATGCACACTAATTTCTTATATCTTAGCTTACTTATGAACAAGGTTCACTCACTAACACAATTCACTTGTGAACAAGTTTCAGTAATGAACACATTCACTGTTTCATTAACGAACATAGTTTCACTTATAAATTACGAGTGAATTTGTAATATAATTTTGAATATATCTAATTACCGGTTGGTCTAATGTCTAATGTACATATATTAATCAATAATAAACAATTATATTAAATTCAAAGTATCGAAAGACATCGGGTTCATCGAGTTTGGTTGAGTTCAAATTATCCTAACCCAATTTCAATCCAATAGATGCGGTTTGACCTAATTTGTATCAACTATGTTTCGGCTTACCTTGGGTTGAGTTTTTTTTTTGGGGTTTCTTCGGGTTTGGTTGGCCGGGTTGGTCGGTTTTTTTAGCACCCCTAGCTCAGCCCTACAAACATTTGAAAAACTATGCTCCACATTGAGTTTGGTGACTTTTGCTCCGACTTAAGTCGCCTAAAAAGTCGTGGAAGCCCATTTTCACCATTTTCAACCCTTTTCACTCCTATTAGCCAATAAACATGAAAGAGGACTCAGGTAGCTCATAAGATGCATAAAATCAATATAAAAGACAGTAGTTTGATTACAACTATTGGTTAAAAACGTGGTTATCAAATATCACATCCTTAGATCATTGTCTGTTGGTAGTGCTTTTTACACACCTATAGACATGTGATGCTTAGACCCCAAGGCAAGTATACAATGTGGTCTAATATCGTCTATCAAGTAATAAAATGATAAGAACCAAGTATCGTCTATAGGGATTGGAGTAAAAGTAAATCAAAATTTTGAGAAAGAAATGACTTCAGATGGCGATTTTGAAGACTTTGTTTGGCTTGGAGTATCACTTGATTAAGATAATAGATAGTAAAGAGAGCATGGGTGCAAGACTTTTGGTGAACAATAAACACAAGTTTCTGTGGAACAATGTTGTAGGAATGCTACAGCATTGTGTCTCTCAACAACTAGTTCCACCATCTACTTTGAGAGTGATCCTTCCAAATTATCACCGTGACACTTGTATTTAGCTTCTACCAACACATTCCTGTGTAGTATCAGGACCAGTGATAGTGTCAAACGGTGAGTATATGGATAAACAAATGCCTTTGTTAAAAATCACTCTTCCGAGCCGATTCCCATATCATTCAAGTTGATGTGTTCCAAGTAACTCATTCCTAAGTCCACGACACTTTAACACTTTAACTAGTGACCAACTCGTCGAGAATATCAATTAGAAAAACATAGATAACAAATTCCTTTGTTAGCAACTTTTCCAAGTCTACTTCCCGTATCATTCGAATTGACGTGCTTAAAAATAGCTCATTCCTGAGTCCATTGCACTTTAACACTTTCAAAGTGATCAGTTCGTCAAGAAGTGTCTTAGATTTATAAAACTTAAAATGAAATAGTGGAACATCGTTATTGAGAAATGATGTCCACTTTCCTTTGGTTTAAAAACTCACCCTTTGTCTCACACCCAAGCTAAGAAAATTAGCTACTCATAACGGAAAATAAAATGTGATAAATGCAACAAATGTAAATAAAGTAAGAACAAGAAAGTGGTAAAGAACAAGTATTTAAATGTAACCACAAAATTATATTAAAACACTCCTAGAGAGAGAATTTTTTTAACGCTTGGTTGTTAGCCAAATGGATCTACCAAAAACTAAAACTCAACAAGCCAATTTATACTAATACTAGAGTGACAAACATGTAAATAAAAGAAACTTGTTCCCTAAGATTAACATTACCCAAAAGATAACAATAAAGTACCAATGGATAATAGCTTTTTGTCTTATCAAAGTACATCAAGTACATAATAACTTTATCTTCTAAAATCTGATTAAATCTCATTCCTAAGCTTCCAAAAGGTCTGAATATCTGAAAATGTGGCTGAATGTAATAAGTCATCCAAAAAGTCGTCTTTGAGATCCTTCAACTCCATGCTCTGGGAATGTTGTCAATTCTGTCAGATTTGCACAAAAAGAAACAAATTAACCTACTATTTAGAAAAACAAAGGTAACTTAATAACATTTAACTTCATGACAAAAAGATGGAAAATAAGATAGAAAAAGAATCAAAGTAGGTATATAAAAGTAAAATAACTATTCTAAAATAGAGAAAAAAGAGTGCTAATGCATTAATTTTTCAATGCATATCATCCGTCCTCGATAATTACTTAAATTAGCATGCAATAGTTACAATAAAATCCAATGAGCATGTCAACAAACATGGCATTTCATGAACTCAAGATTTGCAATATAGTTTCGAATAGCAAGGATACACATGTCAAATTGACTCAAGCTAATATCAAGAATTCTCACGATGGACAAACAAATTAAACACTTGTTTCATCCTTGGGCTCAAAGTATATCGCTCAAAGACGACAATTCTCTAATCATAGACTTACCATAGGCTTGCAACAGGTCTCACTTTCCATTACTTAGATTAGATGCATGCTTATGAATCAAAAGGACTTTTGAGGGTTGTAACATATAATATGCCTTAGGGTAAGGTAGAGATGTAATGTGAAAGTGGCTAATGACCATTAAACCAAAATAGTGAACTCGTTAAACAACTTTAAATTTCATATAACAATTGGAATCTTTGGATTTAAACTCTTTGACACACATACCCGTTATATGACATGGGAGAGGGATCATATATTGGATATTTCGACGTCATCTTTTTTCCATCTCTATTTTCTTTTCTTCTTTTTTGTAGTTTTTTTTCTTTTTGTATCTTTTTCTCTTTTTTTTTCTTTTCCCCGACATATATTTCTTTTTATAGCATAGGAATAAGTCTCCATTGGTTACCGGTTAGGTAGGAAAGTGTTTGGATTGCCTTATAGTGTGGGTAGCAAATGAAATAGACTAAAGATCAAGTTGATAGCAAGTTGAAATATCACAAAGAAAAGGTACGCTTAAGGCTAACATGGTTAACATAACAAGAAAGACAACATTTATCACTTTCATTAGCATGCATAAATCAATGTAGACTTAAGGAGAGATAGTTCAAGTTCTAGAAATGCATAATTAGAGAAGACGTAATTACAGAAGAAGTGAAATTGAGATTGATTCCTAATATTCTGTCAAAAGGCTAAAAAAATCTCACATTATATAAATGGTTCAAGAGATTAACAAGAGTCAAAAATGCCAGGTACACATAAACTAATTTACTCCATGTGCTATCATTAAATTCAATTATGCTATATATGTATCAAAACGTATTATAATATGAAATCAAGTTTGCTCAAATACATGCTAACATATTGAAAGACAAACAATAGTTCATAGTTAAGCACAAATTTCAAAAGATTACCCCCAAAATGCCAAGAATCATGCATAAGACCCCAATAAAATTTTGACGTCTGTCGAGCCTAACTAATAATTTCTTATTTCCTCGTATTACAACTTAAATTGCAGTAGTGGCAAGTAGGGTCGATTCCACAGTTCATAAATTTTTTTCTCTAGGTTTGTTAAAAACTGTAAGAATTCTTTCAGCTGAACAACCTGCATATTTACAAAGTCTCCTTAAATCAAAATAGTTTTTTGTGTTCAAATTAAATAAGCTTGATTTGTTCCAATGTCAAGATTGAGAGAAAGTGTTAAAAGTCTTAATATATTACACAATCATAACACTTCCTAATGTAATTTGGTTCATTGGTTTATTTGTAGGCTTATTTTGTTCAAGGGTTGTGGCTTTAATGGAGAGTTGTGCTCCAAGATCGAGGGTTTATGAAGGGTAGTAGAGCAGTTACGTTGTTTCTAAATAGACTGCTTATGTAAATCTGATATACATAAATCAGACCTACATCTGTCGTTTACATTCATTCTCCATTTTTTTATTGTACACACTCTTTGAGAGAAAACCACAGAGTTCAGTTAGATTCTAGAGTTTTGTTTAGATCTTCAAATCTCATGAAGATTGAGTTAAGAAATAATATTTTGAGTTCTATTATTTTTTTAAGAAAAATATCATGTGATAATATTTGAAAAGTTATTACTTTTGTTACTGTATGATATGAATTTGCCACAAAATAAATCTTTGAAGTCTTAAACCCTTTATGACTTATTAGGTTGTATTTATTAATGAATAAATGATAAAATTGTGAGCTTCACATGTAACACCACGAAATCTTTGGCCGAAGAGAAAACCAAAATTGTCAGCAGTGCTCTGTGCGACTCTCCGTACGGCTCGAACCGCGCCATGATCCGCATGGGGCTCTGTCCAGAGAGCAGTACGACTCTCCACGCAGGCCAGGTCGCGCCACCACTCGTGCGCGCACACTGTGCGCTGATAAAAAGGGGAATTCGGCCTCTAAACCCCATTTCTCTCAAAAACCTCAGATCTCCTCCACTTTTCTCTCCCAAACCGATCCCCAATTTACAGAATCTGTGTACAAGCTTTTTCTCTCTAAAACTCAGTCTCTGTGTACAATCAACTAGGGGTGAGCATAACCCGACCGACCCGGAAAACCCGACCGACCCGACCACCCGAACTACCCGAAAACTCGTTACCCGATCACCCGATCACCCAACCACCCGAACCCGAAAAATAGTACGGGTATAACGGATCGGGTTGGGTATCCATAGCCCCCACCCGACCCGTCCGAAATATCCGAATTTTTTATAAAATTAAAAAAAAATCATTTTTATTTTATATTTATATAATTCTAATTCTAATTTGTAATTTGTATTTGTAGTTTTTAATTTGTAGTTTAACGTTTTAGTTTGTAGTTTAAACTTTAAAGTTTTTATTTGTAGTTGTAGACTTTTAGTTTAAACTTTAAAGTTATATATTGACAATTTATAATTTGTAGTTTGAGAAATTAGGTCCAAAAAAAAAAACCATTGAGGCCCACTACCCAAATATCCGACCCGAACTACCCGAACCCGAACTCCCCCGAACCCGAACAACCCGAACTTTAATCGGCCGGATGTCGGGTCTTCCCCCACCACCCGAATATCCGATCGGGTTTGGGTTTTGGATATCCGACCCGACCCGACCTGACCAGACCAATGCACACCCCTACAATCAACTTCTAATTGTTCTCACTCCTAACAGCTAAGCTAAGCTAATCATATATCTATTAAAGGAAAAAACAAAATAACACACGCTTACAAACACAAGTACAAAGACTTTGACTTTTTTATTACAAGGGACTTTGACTTTGA
Source organism: Arctium minus (assembly GCA_954870635.1). Classification (NCBI taxonomy): domain Eukaryota; kingdom Viridiplantae; phylum Streptophyta; class Magnoliopsida; order Asterales; family Asteraceae; genus Arctium; species Arctium minus. Next base: position 164,890,942 of record OX941081.1, on the reverse strand, counting down.
CTTTGAGAGTTGACTTTGAGCATTTGACTTGGTTGACTTTCAGCTTCAGTAATCATGATCTTGTATCCAACAAATATGTGCACTAACAATGTGCAACGTGCTTCGTTTGGGAATAGTTCTAGTGACACTATGAAAAAAGAAGTGCTAATTGTGTGCTCTAGAAGTGAGTGACGTGGTGAAGTCTTCCGCATTGGCTTTGTGAAGAGCAACTTGTATTGGGGTTAAGTAGCACCCGACTTCGGTTTAGTCTTTGTATAATATTAGAGTTGATAATTGTTGAGGTTAATTATATGATTTTAATTGGAGGTATAGCAAGTTTTGATTTGTAGGACGAAGTTTTATCCTTTACTTGATGTCATATTGAAATTTTAAATTAGTTGTTCTTACTAAATTTAAGGGTGTTACATCACATGTGGACTTTTATACGAAACCTGATTAAAGACACGAATGATCCAAACTGAAACCAATCAAATCATAAAAATAAAGCAAGGATTTTATTAAAAATAAATCATAATAAATACAATATCTTATTTAAATTTTAAGATGGATATTATTCTATACCAAGTTCAACCATAGAGCATGGACGGATCTAATGTATGAAATACGGTGGCACATTATTTCTCCGACGAAAGGTAAAAAAATTTAGGTTCGTGAAAGGTGCAACTGTATCGTTTTGGAAGGTGCTACCGTATTATTTTGGAAACTTCAAGAAGATGCAACCGTACCTCATAATCAACCAAAAAACCAAAAGAAACTATCGAAATCAAGCAAAAAACCGAAAAAATCTCTTGAAATCAATAAAAAAAAACTTAAAAATTCCTCGAAATCAAGCAAACAACTTTAAAAATCCCTCGAAATTGTGGAATTAGGCTAAAACACATCGGGTAATATTGAACGTCGATGAAAAGATGAAAAACACGTCGATAAAAACCATGTTTTTGTAATTATTTTTTGTCTATATTATATGATGTCACCGTATAAAAAAATTTGTTGATCCATCCTGACATAGAGCTATGGCTGACTATTAATGGAGAAAACCACATCGAAGAATGTGGTACCAAAATGGGCAACAAATTATTTTATTATAATTTAATATAATATAATAATATTTCTAACTTCACATAAAATATCTAAAATATGAGATATTTTAGAAAGAAGATAAAAAAAGGAAGGAGTGGCTGGTACATACGGACTAAAAATAGAAAAATTATTGGTGGTTTGAAAAAGATGATGGTGGCCCCACATATGGGCTAAAATTATTATATAGGAAAGTAATGGTTACTAGGTACCAGGAATTTCCTACCACAAAAACCCTTCTCAAACAAAATATCTCTCTCTATATAAATATATATATATATATATATATATTATATACTAGATTCGGCCCCGTATATTACACAGGGTAATTTAAAAAAATTAAATTATGCCAAAAAACATATCTTACAGATATGAATGATAATCGAAAGTACGATGTTGTTTTTTCAAGCTTTTTTCCCTTCAGAGTTGTTTTCTTTTTTCAGTTGTTTACAAAATGTCATTGTTTTAGGCAGTTTTCACAAATGATGTTTTGCAAAAAATTAATAAAAAATATGAAAAAATATTAAGAATTTATAAAACAAAATTTATAATATAACGTAAATAAAATTATAGAAAAACACATAGTTAAAATATTAATAAAATAAGAATCACGTATCATAAATTATGATATTTAATCTTATAATTAAATCAAAAAATATTCCATATTAGACTTATTTCGAAGGTATTGACGAAACGATTACAATGATATAATTTGTAAAATATAAAAATGTTTTTTTCAATACAATTTAGTTCATATACATTATTTATATTTATATGATAAGAGTCTAAAATGAAAAATAAAAAAATAAGGGATTAAAAGTAAACTATCTATCTAATTATAAGAGCATCTCCAACAGCATCCCCAAAATTTCTCTAAAATAGAGAATTAAAAGTCAAAATCTACATAAAAAATTACATCTATCTCCAACAGATTCTCCATTTTGGAGATGACATCATTACTTATAATATTAAAATATTATAAAAATCTAATAAAGTATTATTTCTCTCTCCTATTAATTTCATTTCAAGAAATATTATTGGTAGAATATAATGAAAAAACAATTTCTTTCTCATGATAATCATTTTTTGAGATTTTGGAGAGTTCTCCATATTTGGAGAAAATTACACTCTCTCTCCTACTTTTTCCATTTTGGAGAAAGATTTGGAGAATCTGTTGGAGCACAAAAATGCCTAAAATCTCCATTTTCTCTATTTTGGAGAAGTTATTGGAGATGCTCTAAGGGTAGTAAATGTAAGGTATAAATTAAAAAAATAATTAAGGAAAGATTAAATAAGGAATGAATGTGAATTTGCTAAATGAACTTATAGTGTAAAATGCGTCCAGGTTCATGTTTAGGCAGGAAAATGAAAAAAAATGGACTCACCAGAAGGCAATATGTGTCCCTCCAGTTACTTATTTATTATATGTATAGATCTATACTTAACGTCGAAGATGACCACGTTAACATCAAGTCAAGAATAAAGATATTTAGCAAATCCGTCGGCGCCTTCTACCCTACCTTCCTTTCGTCTCTTCTGCCACGTGGCCCCATGTATCAAATTAATCCAATTGCTTGCATTTCAAAACTCAATCCTACGTGGCCTTTTTTTTCTTTTTTGTTGCTATTAATTCATCACGAAAGCTTATTAATATCAATCGACTTCTGGAACATGAATCACCTGAGATGCTATATATATATATACATATAGCTTTCAAAGCCATAGCTGTTGCTGTCGATGGAAACAGTGTGAAGTTGGGATTTTTGTTGGAAGCGTGCATGCTTCATTATACACATTAAGGTGTCCTTTATTTTTTAAGAGGTCTAAAGTCTGAAGTCTTATTTTAGTTATGATTAATAAGAGGTGGTATGTAAAAAAGTCTGAATGATTTGGACTTTAGAGCCATTAAGAGGTTTTTGAAAAAAACAAACAACCCCTATGAATCGTTTTTTTTTTCAAGGATTAGGAAACGGTTATCGCCAGAAACGATATATACACCTCGTTTCTAATATCACCGTTAATTCTGCTGCAACTTGAGCAGGGACGTTCCAATTTTTTTGGAGTCTCTCATTAGAGGTGTACGTGGGTTGGGTTGGGCGGTTTGGGACATTTTTACAACTCAACCCAATTATGGCGGTTTGAAAAAACTTAACCCAACCCAACCCATTCAAAAGTATAACCCAACCCAACCCAATTCTTGCGGGTTATGGCGGGTTGAGCGGTTTAGTAGTTTACATAAAATTGTAGAATAAAATACGATAAATACTAATAAGAATATACAAATGTTTAGCGAAACGTTCGGGGAGAATTTCATTTATATTCATTTATTTAAGAATTGATCGAACATGAATACATTTTTTTGTTCGTTTAGTTAAATGAACGAACATGAACAATGAGCTCGTTCGTTCATTTACGTTCGTTAATATCTATTTATTTATGTTTGTTTATATATATATATATATAAATTATGATATTAATATGTAAAATCATTAATTATATTAAAATTTTAGAATTCCTTTTTTATCATTCCTAAATTTACCCGGTTTTTTTATTTTGTTATGTTATTTTGGAGCGAATGATGATTAATGATGTTGTTTTTTGTTCTTTGTGTTCATTCATTTATGTTCGCTTGTTTTTGTTCATTTAGATTTTAGCATCTTAACGAAAAAACGTAAATGAACACGAACAAAAACATTTTCTTAACGAACGAACATGAACACAAAAAATTCCATTCTTTTACCGTTCATGTTCATTCATTTGTTTGGTTAAGTTTAATGAACGAACACGGACAAGCCTCAATTAGTTTGTTTGGTTAAGTAAAATGTATTATATATATATATGTATAATATTTTAGCGGTGGGTTGGGCGGGTTGAAAAAAGCGTAACTCAATTTCAACCCTCTTAATTTGCGGGTTGGCGGTTTGGCGGGTGGACGGTTTGGCGGTTGGGCGGGTTGGGTTTAATTGGGTTGTTAGCGGTTTGGGTTGGGCGGGTTTTGCGGGTTGACGGTTTTTTGTACACCCCTAGCTCTCACTACTAGAAAATTGCTTATCACCGACCAACAATTTCCGACGGACCTTATCCGTCGGTAATTACCGACGGAAAAATAATGTTTGCGACGGATAGACCATCCGTCGGTAAATATATATATTTCCGACGGATCACCGACGGATATAAAATTATTTTATTTTATTTTATTTTAATATTTAAATCCGTCAGTAATTTTAATAATTTAATAAATAATAATTTTTTTCTGATGTCCGTCGGTGATCCGTCGGAAATTACCGACGAATTACTGACGGCATTTAGAATTCCGTCGGTAATAACATTTGTGTATGTATGTATGTATGTATGTATGTATGTATGTATGTATGTATGTATGTATGTATGTATGTATGTATGTATGTATGTATGTGATCATGTATGTATGTATGTATGTATGTACATCATGTATGTATATGTATGTATATATGTATGTACATGTACGTATGTGATCATGTATGTATGTATGTATGTATGTATGTACATCATGTATAATATGTATGTATGTACATATGTGATCATGTATGTATGTATGTACATCATGTATAGTTTGTATGTATGTATGTACGTATGTGATCATGTATGTATGTATATGATATGTAGTATGTATGTTTATAGATCATGTCTATGTCAAGTGTGTATGTATGTATATATGTCTATGTATGTGTCTATATATGTATGTCTATAGATGTATTGTATACATATGTATTGCTTGTATGTATATGTAGTGTATATTGTCTGTAGATGTATTGTATACATATGTATTGCTTGTATGTATATAACACATATACGTCTATATCATGCATGTCTATGTATGTGTGTATGTATGTCTATAGATGTATTGTATACATATGTATTGCTTGTATGTATATAACACATATACGTCTATATCATGCATGTCTATGTATGTGTGTATGTATGTCTATAGATGTATTGTATACATATGTATTGCTTGTATGTATATGTGTATGTATGTCTGTAGATGTATTATATACATATGTATTGCTTGTATATATATAGCACATATATGTCTATATCATGCATGTCTATGAATGTATGTACGTATATGTGTATGTACGTCTATAGATGTATTGTATACATATGTATTGCTTGTATGTATATTGCACATAGGTCTATATCATGTCTATATATGTATGTGTGTGTATATATGTATGTATATATATATATGTGTATAGTATGTATAAATATGTCATATATGTATGTATGAATGTATGTATGTGTATAGATGTATGTATGTGTGTATAACATGTTTGGTCCCTAATCTAACTAGAATTAACGAGAAAAGATAACGACCGTTAACTGTTTCCGTTAAGTCTAGTTACTTTAAGTGCATATATATATGTATGTATATATGTATGTATGTGTGTGTATAACACATTTGGTCCCTGATCTAACTGGAATTAACGGGAAAAGATAACGGTCGTTAATTGTTTCAGTTAAGTCCAGTTACTTTAGGGTATTTTAGTCAATTTAAATATAATTTGATAAATTAATTAATAATTTATTTAATAAATTTAATATTAAATAATATATGAGAATTTATTTAATAATTTATTAATTTGAAAGTAATTTATTTAATAAAAAAAGTATTTACCGACGGATTATATCCGTCGGTGATTACCGACGGAATTTCCGTCGGAAATCCGTCGGTGAATTTCCGAAATTTCTAAAAAGAATAAGTGAGCTTAAAGCCCTAACTCAGTCTCGATCTCAGTCTCTTCCTCTCAATCTCTCTATCTCTTAGTACTCTCTCCCTCTCAATCTCTTGATCTCTCCACCTCTCTCCCTCTCAATCTCTCGATCTCTCCATCTCTCGACTCTCTCCCTCTCAATCTCTCTCCCTCTCCATCTCTCGACCTCACCTCCATCGGCGATGAACTCACCTCCACAGCCGCCGGCGAACTCTCGATTTCCCTCTCGACTCCCTCGATTTCCCTCTGTCTCACTCGATTTCTCTCTCGTCTCTCTCGATTTCCCTCTGTCTCTCTCGATTTCTCTCTGTCTCTCTCGATTTCCTCTGTCTCTCTCGATTTCCCTCTCGTCTCTCTCGATTTCCCTCTGTCTCAGTCTTCCTCTCATCTCCCTCTGTCTCGTCTCACTCTCCCTCTTGGCGACGGTATCCCTCTCGGCAATGACCTCCATCTCGGCGACGACCTCCCTCTCGGATTAAGGTAAACCTGTTTTCTTTCTATCTTATGCGCTATTCAGTGAGTACATAGGGTTGTAGAAATATTACGGCAAATTTTATTAAACCTTGTAGAAATGTATATTTACCCTCATTGTTATAATTACAATTTATTGTTTTATTGATCTTCTTTTAACATACTACATAGATTTTGTAAGCAACAAGTTTGGTACTTATAATCACTTATATATTCAATTCAAGCCAAGTCGAATCGAGCAATTATAGATTGTTCGAGAACGGTTTAAGAAAACAATACTAGATATGATCTTAACTCGAACTTAGAAATATATCAATGTCCGAGCATGCCTTTGATATGATGCTCATTTAACAATGTAGAGTTGTTCATTATAATATAAAATTCTAACTTTATATATAAGCTCGTTTAAAGGCTCAAACTTAACAATTATAACTCATTCATTGACTCGAGCTCGCTAGCATATATATATTTTTCATTGTATGATTTATAAATATATAAACATGCATGCATGTCTTGAAAATACTCGTATGGCTCATTAGTTTGACTTGAAAAGCTTAATCGAAATCGAGAATATCCTAAACTCATTAGTTTGAGATAGTGATTTTTGTACAAGGCATTTGTATTGTTGTGTGTGTGTATATGTATGTATATATTGTAGATTGAAATTGATATGAGCATATTGTATATTCAAATTGATATGAGTTCTTTTAGCTTATGAAAACGCCATTTTTGGTTTGATAAACTTGTGATAATGTTTTTGTATGAGTTTAGCTTATGATTTGGTTTTTGTGAAAATGTTTTGGTATGATTTGGTTTGATAAACTTGTGATATTAATTAGTTGGGTTGTCAATTATTGAACAAACATTAGGTTGATAAATGGAAACATTTTGTATGATTTAGGATTTGATTATACTTGATTTTATTTATTTATTTTAGTTGGGTTGCCAATTGTTGGCAAACATTAGATTGATATACGAAAATATTCATTTTATAGCCGTTATGTCGCCGAAATTTTAAAAAACCTACGGTTTTGACTTTCCAATAGTCAAACCATTACACTTAGAGTATTAGAGTCATCCAAAACTCCTCTACACCTATGGTTTGACTTTCAAGAAGGCAAACCATTACATGTAGTGTTCAATAGACTTCTAACTTCGTTGACACCTACGGTTTGACTTTTAAATAGTCAAACCATTACACGTAGGGTTTTAAACTTTCCAAAACACCTTTCTTTGATTGTAACCTACGGTTTTGACTTTCCAATAGTCAAACCATTACACTTAGAGTTTTAGAGTCATCCAAAACTCCTCTACACCTATGGTTTGACTTTCAAGAAGGCAAACCATTACATATAGTGTTCAATAGACTTCTAACTTCGTTGACACCTACAGTTTGACTTTTAAATAGTCAAACCATTACACGTAGGGTTTTAAACTTTCCAAAACACCTTTATTTGATTGTAACCTACGGTTTTGACTTTCCAATAGTCAAACCATTACACTTAGAGTTTTAGAGTCATCCAAAACTCCTCTACACCTATGGTTTGACTTTCAAGAAGGCAAACCATTACATGTAGTGTTCAATAGACTTCTAACTTCGTTGACACCTACAGTTTGACTTTTAAATAGTCAAACCATTACACGTAGGGTTTTAAACTTTTCAAAACTCCTCTACACCTATGGTTTGACTTTCAAGAAGGCAAACCATTACATATAGTCAAACCATTACACGTAGGGTTTTAAATTAATCCAAAGCTCATCTAAACCTACGGTGTGACTTTTCAATAGTCAAACCATTACACCACCTCTATCTTGATTATGTCGATTAACTACTTCTTTCTTTGTTGTAGTGGTTGAATATGTCGACAGATAGAGGATGGATGTATAGAAAGAACGACAGTCAGGGGTTTCTTAGCGTCGACTATATTGTTGCAATGGACAGTTTTTTGGACTATGCCTATGCCGATGAAGGGACTGTTGAAAGGAAACCTACACGTGATGGGATAGTGCTTCGTATTAGATGCCCTTGTAAGAAGTGTCAAAACTTACGTTATAAAGAAAGGACTGACGTGAGGCTGCATTTGATGAAGCACAGTTTCATGCCTGATTATACCACATAGTGGACACATGGTGAAACTTATTACCATAATGAAGGGCATCAAGACGTGGGTCAATATTCTACTCCGGTAGTAGATCATAATGAAGGGTATGTTGAAATGGTGAACGATCACATGATACATGATGGCATGACATGGGAAGAAGAAACCCCTAATCCTTCTGCCCAAGGATTTTATGACATGTTACAAGCTGCTGACGAGCCATTATGGGACGGGTGTCCAAATTACTCGAAATTAGGAGTTGCGACGAGATTGTTGAATTGGAAGGCAGAATGTAATGTACCTGAGACGACTTATAACCGTAATGTTTCTATAATTAAATAGATGTTAACCGAGGGTGATAACCTACCCGGTAACTTCTATGAGACGAAGAAGAGTTTGAAAAATCTTGCTCTGCCAAAACAAAAGATCGACGCTTGCAAAAACTATTGCATGTTATTTTATAAGGATGATTCTGAGTTGACCCACTGTCGAGTGTGCAATGAATATCGTTTCAAGACAAGTGGTCGAAGCAAGGTCCCTAACTTGGTGATGACGTACTTGTCGATTGTTCCTAGACTTCAAAGATTGTATATGTCAAAGAAGACGTCTAAAGAGATGACTTGGCACAAGGATCATCAGACAGAACCGGGTGTGATGGTACATCCAAGTGATGGTGCGGCTTGGAAGCATTTCGACATGGTACATCCTGACTTCGCTTCTGAGGTACGAAATGTGCGTTTTGGCTTATGCACCGACGGTTTCAACCCGAATAATTCAAATTCGAATCTGTATTCACTTTGGCCAGTGTTTCTTACCATATACAATTTACCTCCTTGGTTGAGTTTGAAAGATTCATATGTGAAACTTGCATTGGTCATTCCAGGTAGAAAGAGCCCCGGTCAGAATTTGGATGTCTTTCTTAGGCCGCTAATAGATGATCTCAAGATGTTGTATACAGTGGGCGCTCTTACGTATGATGCTTATCGTAAGAATAATTTTGAGATGAGGGCTATACTTCTATGGACCGTCAGCGACTTCCCTGCGTACACAATGTTGTCGGGTTGGAGCACTCACGGCAAGCTAGTCTGCTCGTACTACATGGGTACAATCGATTCGTTCAGTTAAGAAATGGAGGTAAATCTTGTTGGTTTGACTGTCATCGGAGATGGTTACCTAGTGCACACCCCTTCCAATATGATCAAACAGGGTTTCTGGATGGATCTAGGGTGTTAGCTGGTCCACCACCCGAGTTAACCGGTGAAGAAATATGGGAACAGGTCCGTCATCTTCCAACTGTTTACGATGGCTCCTCGTTTCGATCGACCAATAGAAAAATTACCGGTTTCGGAATCACTCATAATTGGGTGAAGAGAAGCATCTTTTGAAAGTTGCCATATTGGAAGACGTTGTTAATCCGACACAACCTGGATGTCATGCACATTGAGAAGAATGTCTTTGAGAATCTCTTTAACACTGTCATGGACACATAAAAAACGAAAGAAAATATAAAAGCAAGGAGGGACGTAGAGATTTATTGCAACCGATCGCAGTTGCACATTGCCACGTCAGGCAATAAAGTAGTGAAGTCGAAGTCGTCGTACAATTTGACGAAACAACAAGTAAAACAAGTATGTGAATGGTTGAAGAGACTGAAGTTTCCGGACGGGTATGCTTCGAATATTGGGGGCTGTGTAAACATGGCAGATTACAGCTTTTATAGCTTCAAGAGTCATGATTGTCATGTGTTTATGCAACGATTGCTTCCTATTGTGTTACGAGGGATGATACCGACTCCCATATGGGATGCGATAACAGAGTTATGCACATTCTTTCGTGTAATCTGCTCAAGGGTGTTACACTTAGAAGACTTGATTCCATTGCTAACAAGTATCGTTCAAACAATTTGTAAGTTGGAAAAAGTCTTCCCGCCCGGATTCTTTGATTCTATGAAATACTTAGTGATACATTTGACACGATAAGCCATAAATGGTGGGTCGGTCCAATATAGGTGGATGTATCTTTATGAGAGGTAAATGAACTTTGTCATTAAACTACTTACCCATTTATTTTCTATCACGTATTTCAATCGTTGTTTAGGAAACTTGGGTCGTTGAAGAGGACTGTTAGAAACAAAGCAAGGGTGGAGGGGTCTATCGTTGAGTCTTATCTAGTAAATGAACTCTCCGCCTATTGCTCCCTGTATTTTGATCCACAGATAGAAACTCGACATAATCACGAGTCAAGAAACTTTGCCCCAGATATTCCTAGTTCTTCAGGAATAGACGATCGCTTGAGCATATTCAAGGTTCCATCTCGTAGATTATTCGAGAAGGGGGGGAAAGACCATATTGACTCAAGCCGAGATTCACAAGATCCACACATATGTTTTGTTGAATTGTGAAGAAGTTCGACCTTTTCAATGGAGAACCATTCTTTCAAATCAACGAACGGGTAACTCATAATACAAACAATTGGGTAAATGAGGACCTCGATTCCGTCCCTCTTGTCACTGGGGAGCTCAACGTAGTCGCCACAAATGACGAAGCTAGCGAGGAAGATGCATCAGATCATGAAGCTAGCGACGAGGAAGAAGAATTTGAAGACGTGGACGATGATGAAGATAACAAAGACGAACTTATGTTATCTAATCACTCGTCTAAGAACTAATGTGCCTTTCTTATGTAGACATTTTGTGTTAACCATTCTCTATTTTGTGTTAACCATTCTCTATGATTTATGTACACTTATATCATTTATGTAGACATTTTTGTGTTAACCATTCTCTATTTTGCCTTTCTTATGTAGACATTTTTGGGTCTTATGATTTATGTACACTTATATCATTTTGTGTTAACCATTCTCTATTTTTAGATGTCGGGACGCCCTTCTAGGGGTAGTAGGGGTAGTAGGGATAGTAGGGGTAATAGGGGTAGGGGCAGTAGCAGCTCCACCGGGTGTGGTGACCCCCACGCCGATGATTTCACCGAGGACGGACTAGATCAGATCCATTCTGATGACGGACTAGCAGCGGCCTCGAGGGTTAGAGGCCCGAATGTTGCATCACAGATGCCCCATCCGAGTCAGCGACCACCACTTTTGTTGTCTGAAGCGGGCGGGTAAGTAGATGTGATATATTATTTATTCTAGTACATAATAAACCAATCCTAATGTTTTTTATGTTGTATATTTTGCAATTGTGAAGGTTTAGGGACAAGTCGGCAGTCCGGAGGGCCGTTGCCGTCTTTAAGTCCATGTTCGATGGTCTGTGGGCTCATTTTAGGGATGTCCCTGATGAGCACTATCCACGAATGTTGGATCGATTACGAGTAGGTATTTTACTCTATTTAACTAATTGAGTGGATTTATTTTTACTTAATCCAAACAATGTGTTTGCAGTTATATTATAGTTGGCCTCCTGAGATGGACGCTTACGTAGTAGCTGCATTCCGACGTATCTTAAATAATAGGTACGCGGACATGATGAGAGATGCCCGTCTATTCGCCCAGGGCAGGGCTTTAGCCATTGATGGTGTCCAGTTCGACGGGCGTAACTACACGATTCTTGCTGCACACCCTCCAGAGTGGATCCGAAGTGAGTTTTGGGTCCAGATGATTGAGCAGGTTTGTTTTGTTTTGAATACTTGTATCTGGTTGTACTAGGATTTATATTGATTTATGTCTTCTTTTTAACAGGTATGGAACACCAATGCGTTCTGGCGTGTATTTGTGGCCAATACGGCCAATCGGGCCACCGAGTATGAGGGAATGACATCCAGACACTGTACCGGATCTATTAGTACCGCTATGCATCGGGACCGCATGGTAATTTATCATACACTAGACTAAATGTATATAATTGATGAATATATATATATATACATGATTTTATTACCTACTAACAATTTAAGTTGTCTATTGTAGAGAGATGCATGGGGTCGTGAGCCTACTAGCGACGAGGTTTGGGAGGCTACACACTGCACCAACAGGAAGCTTGTTCTAGGTGCGACTGGTCCGTCCACGGATCCTCCGATCTACGTTTACCCAAAGGCGGATCATATGGCGGTAAGTTCAATTATGCATGGCTAGATTTTTGTTTGTTTTATAAGATAAATAGAAATTATAGCAAACTTAGTTTGGGCTGTCATTGTTGGGCAGACGATATGATTGTTTTGATAAAAGCAGCTCATGGATATATATGTTCAAATTACAGTTGAAATGCTGCCGAAATTTCTATAGGTTAGTTGACTTGACAATGTCTAATTTAGTAAACTGTAGGATAACTACCATCGGATTAGGAGGGATGAGTACCTGGACTTACCTGCCGACACTGTACCTCCCAATGACGTCGAGTTGTGGGAGCGTAGTGTCGGAGGACGGCGTAAGGGCCGTATTTTTAGATGGAGGACCAGTCAGGATCCCTATTATTCTATGACCGGTGATTCAGGTGTCTAACATTGTTCTATATATGTTTGTCAAATGTTGAATTTCAGTTGAATGAGCTGAGACAGAGGGTAGAGAGAGAGGAAGCAGAGAGGATCCAGATGCAGGAGCGATTACAGAGAGATGAAGCAGAGAGGATCCGGATGCAGGAGCGAATAAAGAGGGATGAAGCAGAGAGGAGGCAGATGCAGGAGCTAATAGATCAGTTTGACGCGTTCATGAGGAAGTTTCAAGATCACCCCTTTCCCCCTCCGTAGGATTACGTTTTTGTACTACGTTTTTGTATTTATAGATATTAAATTAAGGTTTTGTACAGTTTAAAACTTAGTATTAATTAAAAATTGGCAGGTTTTGTACAAGTTAAAAACTGAATTTTTTATTTTTTAATTATTTAAAAAAAAATTAAATTACCGACGGATAATCCGTCGGTAAATGTTTTTTTAATTTAATTTTTATTTATTAAATATCCGTAGGAAATCCGTCGCTAAATCCATCGGAAATGATCCATCGGTGAAAATCCGTCGGTAATCCGTCGCAAAATAGAGACCGTCGGTGATCCGTCAGAAATTAACAAGTCGTCGGTGATCCGTCGGAAAAATAAGCCGTCGGTGATCCGTCGGTAAAATCCCCTGTAATTTGAACGCCGACCACTGCTATACTGACGACCATTTACCAACGGATCACCGACGGATTTTACTTTTACCGACGGATCATCGACGGATTTGTCCGTCAGTGATAAGCATCTGTTTTGTAGTGTCTGTTACACTTAAGCCTTTAGATTACAATGCAAAGTGAGATAACAAATATACATATATACTAATTACCGAGACGATGATACGACATATTATTTTTGTTTTATGATATAAATTAGTAGGCACTAAGGTGGGATGTAGTTTTACATTTATTAATTAGACTTTGGATAACGTAAAATTGGGCCCTGTTCAATATCACATATTTAACAGGGTAAAGAACGGCCCTGAACTTGAGCATCGCTATTAATATTCAGTAACAAAAAAAGTATATATATTAGAGGTTGTTCTATTTAATTGGTTTAGCCTAAATTGGTTAAAAGAAAATAAATAAACAACATATATAGAATAAATTACACTCTTGGTCCCTGTGATTGTCACTCATTATCAACTCTAATCCTTATTTTGAATTAATTACACTTTTAGCTATTTCGGATTTGTGGTTACCATTTTATTTCGCATTTGGTCCCTTTGATTAACTTATGTTAACAGAATCCGTTAAACTCAAGGTTATTTTAGTATTTTGGTCCTTTTATCATTTCTTTAATTTTCTACTAAAAATAAAATAAAAAATAATATTACTATCATTAAAAATAAAACAAATAACTACAAATAAGAAATTCAGTCAAAATCCAAATAAAAAACTAAAACAAACTCTATCCAAATCCAACAACCATGAAGACTCCATTAATTAACCCTATCTTCCCTTTCCTCAAGACATGGAATGATTATGCATTTAGGTGTGTGCAAGTGTAGCATCTATATATAAAATTTGTTCCTGGATGAAAGGCCACAATCTGGGTTTTGAGTTTTTTTGAATCTGGGATCGCATCTTGAAGAACGACGGTGCACCGTGGTGATGGCCGCTGATAGAGTTTGCTAGCTAGTTTGGGGAGAACGGTTGCAAGGAAGGGGTGACATATATTTTATATAGAGGAATGGTATCTGCTCTGCTTGATCGAGGGGAATATATATATATAAACTGAGGAACATCATGATAGCCTTTCATATGGACGATATGCACTTATGAATACACTTGTATGCACAAGTGCATACCGTCCAGATCAAGTTACCAATGTGTTAATTAGTTTTCTATTTTTTGAGATTTTTCCTTGAACCTCTCTCTCTCTATATATATATAGAGAGAGAGAGACGTTCAAATGCAACCCATTTACATGGTGTAACCCTCTACACACCACATATTTTATGTAATTAAAAAAAAGGGAAATAGGTAAAAGTAAAATGTGTGGTGGATAAAGGCGTTGAAAGGGTTGCATCATGTAAAAGGTTGCATAATAACCCACCCCTATATATATATATATATATATATATATATATATATATATATATATATATATATATATATATATATATTTGTGCATACAGGTAATTATGTTGTTTTTTGGTTTTTATGCACATGTACATATTATAAATTACTTGTATGAACAAGTGCATACAGTCTAGATGAAGGGCTACTAGGGTGTTCCTCAATTTTTCCTTTATATATATATATATATATATATATATATATATATGGAGGGACCAATTGAAAACCAATATTACATTGGAAACTTTGAAAACTGAAATTAACCAATCATTGAATTTCCTTTTTTTATTTTTATTTTTAATTGATAAGGTTGTTTTAGTCTTTTACATAATTTCATAATATATATAGTAAGTGTTATTATTATTATAATATTAATTATTTAATTTTTTTAATGTATTTTATATATGGTAATATTGATCCTTTATTAATTTAAACATGAAACATTTAATTTAGGTAAACATAAATTGATTCATATATATTTATAAATATTAATTATATATATATTTATATCGAGATGAGAGAGAGAGAGGAGAGAGAAAGCGAGGGGTGAGCGAGTGTTCGTGAGGAAGAGTGTGGTCAGGGCAGGGGGCACGAAACAGCAGAAAGTACTCAGGGATTATCCTAAGAATCGTGAGATCTATAGTGATCCGTGGCGGAGAAATGCGGTATCATTCTTGTTCTTTAATTTCCCAGAAAATTGGGAAGTTCCACAACTATGGAGATTGTTTAAAATGTATGGAGAGGTGGTGGACGTTTACATGGCAAGACGAAGAATGAGAAATGGGAGGAAATTTGGCTTCGTTCGGTTTAGGAAAGGTATCAATGTAGGGATTATGGAAAGAAAACTCAACGGGATTTGGATCGGGACGTTCAAGTTAAGAGCCTTTGCAGCTGATGGGAAGAAAAATTTAGCCGTTACTGGTAATTACGTTGGGGGCGAGAAGGGGGGAAATTTGGAAGGAAACTCTAAGGTTCAAAGAAGGTCATACAAAGAAGTGGTGATGGGAGAAGGTGAAGGTAAGGATCAAACAAAAACGCAGAATGCGATAGGAACTTGGGAGAAAGATGAGAAGATCATAACCAACCTGGTAACAAGCGTCATAGGTCATGTAGAATCTGTGGACAATTTCGAAGCTTTATTTTCTCTATGTAAGTCGGAGATAATGGAGGTAAAGGAAGTAAAATATTTGGGTGGGAAGAATGTCTTAATAAAATGTGAATCAGTGGAGATGATGAATAAGACACTCAACAATAAAATTCATGGCATCCATCATTGGGTTAAAGATCTTAGAAGATGGAGTGAAGGATTTCGTCCATCGGAGAGATTGGTGTGGTTACGAATCTTCGGTGTTCCGTTGCATGCCTGGAAGAGAGAGGTGTTTTCCACGATCGCTAGTAAATGGGGTAACGTCATGAAATTAGTCAACTGTGATTGGGAGGAATCGAATTATATGGATCATGGAAAGATCCTAATTGGAACATTTTTAGGATCAAGGATAAACGATATGGTATGGATCAAAGTTGGAGATCTTTTTTATAGAATCAACGTCCTGGAGGAAGATGCAATCCCATGGATAGGGCTGGAGGAAGTGGATGCGTATAGCGAAGAGGAGGAGGAGGAATCTCTAGCACCATCGGAGTGGTCGGAAGGAGATGAGAACGAAGAGGATTGGTATGTAGAAGAAAGCATTTTTGAAAATGGCCAGAATGGAACTGATAACAATGATCGAAAAGCTGGAAGTGGAGACATGGTGGAAACACCAGCGGGGTTGAAGTCAGGCAAAAACGGGAAACAGACGGCAACGTCGCCGGTGACGGAACGGGAAGATCAACAGTCACAGGGAGGAGGGAAGGCAAAGGAGAATATCGAAGAGACAAGTGATAGTTCCAAGGTCCACACAAATCTCAATGCTGCTAAAAGTAGGGAAGCCGCATGTGAGGAGGGTCTAGAAGGAGAACAGATAACAAAAAGTGATCAGGTCAAAGAAGGTGGGCCAATTTTGGAGAGTGGGCTGAAGGATAAGAATGGGCCGAAAGTTATAGTGAGAAATACAGAGTCCAAGAGGCAGCAATCTACTAGTGGTGGGAAGGAAGAAGGAGCAGGCCCAAAAGAAAACGGTGGATTTCAAGTTTTGGGCAAAGAGATAAAAAATATGAATCAGCAGGGGTCGAATAACTTAGAAAGGGAGGTTGAATTGAACGAATCAAGGGAGTCTAAAACGGAAAATGAGTTATCAATAAGAGTCGAGAGGAAAAAAACGATAATGACAAAAGAGAAGGAAAGGGATTGTGTATCGAGATCAGCTCCAATCATTGAAAGAACTAAACCAAAGAAAATGGAAGGGATGGGATTGGGAAGAGGGAAGGTAAGTTTCCACTTACTGAAACAAAAAGCTAGATCGAATTGCAAAAAAACGGACAGAAAAAAACAAGTTTAAATATGGAAGGAAACAAAGAAGAAAGAGTCAAAAGAAGAAAGGAAGATTATAGTAATTCAGGTATCCCGCCAGCGTTGTCAAATGAGATTCGAAGCTCGAATTCAACAGAAAGTCTCGAAGCATTTGGGAGAGAAATCGGGTTCTTGTGGGATGGCAACGAAGGTAGTAAGGGGAGAGAAAGTAGCTGATCGCGTAATCGTAAAGGTCGTTTGTCAAACGTCAATGAAGATAATTTCGATTAATATTAGAGGACTGGGTGCCGGGGAAAAAAGAAGCTGGTTATGGGAGATGTGCATAAAGATCAAACCTAGCATGATTGGAATACAGGAAACAAAATTGAAGAAACTAAGTGAAGGACAAGTTGCAAACATTTGGGGATCAGATGACGGAGACTTTGTCCAAGTAGAAGCGGTGGGAAAATCGAGAGGGCTATTGATTATTTGGGATAGGAAAGAATTTAACTGTGAAAATTATATTGAGGAAAAGAATTTTGCGGTCGTAATAGGGAAATGGAAGGGGGTATCTGGAAAAGTAGGGTGTCTAAATGTCTATGGTTCGAGAGAGCAAAGAGATAAATTGGAAGTTTGGAAAAAACTGGAGCAGTTAAGTGAAAAGGAGGCCGTCAGATGGTGTTTTTTTGGGGACTTCAACGAAGTAAGAAGCGAGCTCGAGAGAATGAATTGCTCTATAAATAAAAAAGGGACAGAGGATTTTAATAATTTTATCAGAAAGAGCCAATTGTGGGAAATTCCAATGGGAGGACAAAAGTTTACAAGGATGAGCGATGATGGAAATAAGTTAAGCAAGTTGGATCGTTTCCTCGTTTCGAACAACTTCTGGTCGGCGTGGAAAGGTCTCGGAGTCAGAGCCCTTGAAAGAAAGTGGTCAGATCACTTTCCTTTACTTCTTTCAGATAGCCGGATAGATTTCGGACCAAAACCTTTCAAACTTTTCGACACGTGGTTATATGAAGAAGGGACGGAAGAGGTGGTTAGGGAAGTATGGAATAAGGAGGTTCGGTCAACAAGCTTTGATGGTGTGTTTCGAGATAAACTTAAGAACGTGAAGGAAGCTTTGAAAGCAAGAAACAAAGAACGGATCGGGGCATTGGAAAAGAGTTTATACGAAAGTAAGGAAGAGGCGACGAAGCTGGAAAAAATAGCCAAATCAAGAAGCTTAGATGAAAATGAAAAAAGAAGATGGTTAGAAGTTAGAAAAGATTGGTTGGATGCAGAAAAAAGAAAAGAAGATATGGCTAGACAAAAAGCTAAATTAAAATAGTACGAAGAAGAGGATGAGAACTCGAAACTCTATCACATGTCAATCAAAAAGAGAGAACGAAAAAACAACTTGAGGGGTATAAAAATAAATTCGGTATGGTCGGAGGATCCAGTTGAAATAAAGAATTTTGTGTTCGAGTTTTTTAGAAAAAAATTCTCGGATACAAATAAAATAGGTCCGAGGTTAAAGAGTAACTTGATCAAAAAAATTGGAAAAGGAAGAGGCGGATAGACTAGAGAGACCTTTTTCGGAAGAAGAAGTGTGGGAAGCGGTCAAAAATTGTGGAAGTAATAAGTCTCCGGGACCGGACGGGTTCACGTTCACCTTTGTGAAAAAATTTTGGTCCATCATCAGAGGAGATTTAATGAAAGCGTTGGGGTCATTTTGGGAGATAAAAAAGATTAGTGGAGGATGTAATGCGTCGTTTTTGACGCTAATTCCAAAGAATAGTAATCCGGTGGGACTCAATGAGTTTCGACCCATAAGTCTAATTGGCGTTTTTTACAAAAAAATTTCCAAAGTATTGGCGGAAAGAGTGAAGACGGTGGTGAACAAGCTTGTGAGCGAGACTCAAACGACGTTTGTAAAAGGGCGGTACATCTTAGATGGGGTTCTAATTGCGAATGAAATTGTGGAATTCGTGAAGAGAAAGAAAAAGAAAGGGCTTATCTTCAAGGTGGACTTTGAGAAAGCGTATGATAGTGTGAATTGGAATTTTCTTCTTTCAATAATGGAAGAAATGGGTTTTGGAGAAAGGTGGCGAACATGGATATGGGCATGTCTTTCATCGTCTACGATTTCGGTGTTGGTAAATGGGTCGCCTACAAAGGAGTTCCGTATGGGAAAGGGTCTTAGACAAGGGGATCCGTTAGCCCCGTTCCTATTTTTGTTAGTGGCGGAAGGGCTCCATGTCTTAATGGAGGAAGCAAAAGTCAAAGGACTGTTTGAAGGAATAAAGGTTGGAAATGAAGGTATCGAAATATCACACCTACAATATGCGGACGACGTCATCTTTTTCGGTAAGTGGTGTATGTCGAATCTCAAAAACCTTATGAAAATATTAAGATGTTTTTATATGTTATCGGGTCTTACGGTCAACTTGGCCAAAAGTAAGTTACTGGGAGTTGGAGTTAAAGAAGAGGAGGTCGGAAATTGGGCGGGAGGAGTGGGATGTGCAAGTGGATCTATACTGTTCTATTATCTAGGACTTCCGGTTGGAGCCCCGATGAGGAAAAAAGAGTGGTGGCAACTTATAATTGAAAAAATGGAAAATAAGTTAGCAAGTTGGAAAGAAAAGCTAATGTCCTTTGGAGGAAAACTCACTTTGGTCAAAGCGGTTTTAGGGAGTTTATCCCTGTTTTATTTTTCGTTGTTTCGTGCCCCGAGAGGAGTGGTAAGAGAGTTGGAGAGAGTGAGATGTCGATTTTTCTGGGGTGGGGGGTCGGGCTCAAACGAGAATAAAAGGATGGCATGGGTTAGATGGGAGAAATTGATTAGAGATTTCAAATATGGCTGTTTAAACGTTGGTAGTCTTCAAGCTAGTAATTGGGGTATACTAGGTAAATGGTGGTGGAGGTTTGAGTTAGAGAGAAATGCGTTTTGGGTAAGAATTGTGAAAAGTATTTTCGGGGAAGATGGGGGGTTGAAGAGTAACGGGAGAGGGGTGGAAGGTACCAAGTCGGTGTGGTCAAGCATAATAGGTATAGGCCGGGAGCTAGGAAAATTGGGGATAAATTTTGCGGAGTCGTTTGGGAAAGAAGTAGGTGATGGAAAAGAAATAAAGTTTTGGACGGACAAGTGGGTAGAAAACGCAAAACTTGAGGAGAGATTTCCAAGGTTGTTCCAATTGGAGAGCAATAAAGAAGGCTAGTTGAGAGGGGGGGTGGAGGGAAGATCAATGGAGTTGGAAGTGGGAGTGGAGGAGGGATCCAAGAGGGAGGGAAGTGGGTGAGCTAGAAGAATTACAAAACATTTTACAAACATTAGCCCCAAAACAAGGTATTTCGGATAAAGCTAAATGGTGGTTAGATGAAAAAGGAGTGTTTTCGGTATACGGTCTGAAAAAGCTAGTGGACGATAAGGAAGCGACAAATGTGGATGCGGGAGTAGAAACAATCTGGTCGTCACTGGTTCCAAACAAGGTGAATGTGTTCGTGTGTAGGGGGAGGATTGGAAGACTTCCGAGTAGAGACATATTTGATAAGATGGGGTTGGATCTTGATTCGTTACTTTGTCCTAGATGTGAAGAAGAGGTGGAGACAGTGAACCATGCTTTGATTAGCTGTAGGGAAGTTAAGGCGGCTTGGAAAGAGGTCTTCAAATGGTGGATAGTACCGAATTTTGAGCCTGATACAGTAGCATAACTAACAACAACAGAAGCATTGCCGGTTGGGTCTTCGCGTAGAAGGGGGTTTTGGACAGCAGCGTTTTGGACGATTATGTATATGATTTGGTTAAATCGTAATCAAATGGTGTTTAAGAATGAGAAGTGTAAGCTAGTCGACATGATATTTGAGATGCAACGAAGATGCTTTGAATGGATCGAAGGAAAATGCATGGAAGGAAGTTGAGTTGGTTGACGTCGATTGCGAACCCAACTGAATTAGAAGCTGTGTAGTCATAGTTTTATGACAGGTTCCTCCGTGATGGGTCACGAGCGTCTGTCGGGTTGTTTGGGTATCTGTGTTACGGTCTACCAATGGGTCGGAACAACCCCGATACGGTCTGTGTTTGGAGTTGTCGAGGGTTCAGGTCCGGAATGGTTCGGGAATGGTGATCGATGTCCATAGGCGGGGGGATAGGGTTCGAACAAAGGAGTCACGCTGAGATGATCGAGGGGACTGAGAGACTGTCCGAATCAGTTAACAGGCTGCGAACGAGTGGACTGAGTAGATTTGCAGTGATTGCGAAGGTGCGGTGAGGTTGGCTGCTGTTTTGTCTGGGTGGTTGGAGGTCAAGCGAGTTAAAAAGTCCTGTTTATGTTACGTCGTCGTGGGTCGACTTCGTAGATGTCCATTTGAGTGGTTCGGTGCTTTCAACCTGGTTGAAATGTCCCGATCGGGCTGGGCCAGGGTGATGCGGGATAGGTCGAGACATCGTTCCATCGTCATGTTTTCTTTTGGTTTCTTGACGTTTAATTGTGCCTGCAGTCAACTGTTTTGTGTTAGGTCGTGAGGTTGGTCTGTTTGTGGTTTGGTATGGTTTGCTCCTTGCAAACCTGTGTGATGTATCTGTTGTTTTTGTTCCTGCCCTTGTTGGGTTGGTGAGCTTTATAAAATCTGGCTTTTCAAAAAAAAAACAAATTGATTCATACGCAAGCTATAAATCAAATTATTTTTTTTATTCTTATGAATCAGTGATTGATTCATCCAATGAATGAAAGTTGATATTCATATGAAATCTTCAATATTATCTCCAGGCACAAAATATTAATATAGTGAAACATAATGGATTTGATATAGTGAAACAAAATATTAATATAGTGAAACCTGATGAAACATAAAATGTTAATATAATGAAACATGATGAAACAAATGTAACATCCCATACTTAATTACAACAAGATAGCAACTTAAACTTAAATAATATAGCCAAACGGTTCAAATCTACATCTAAAATTCAAAGTTTGCGGAAAGACAACCTAGTACACAACTGAGATCAATAATAATAACTAGACAATGGTCTTCTAGCCACCCCGCTAAGCCTTCTCCTTGCCCTTAGCAATCCTGTCTAAATCACGATGACCTGAAAAGATTTTTAATTTTGAAAGAGCGAGGGTTAGACCATAGGTCTAGTGAGATCCCTCTAAGCAGTTAAGCAATAAAATATACTTTCCAGAATTTTCCAACAACATTTAATAATGGCACATAAATAAAAACCGTTACGAACCACACGATCATCAAAGACGATGTGTCTAACTCGCGCTGCCTTAATGTTGGAACACACCCCCAACGACATGAACGGGCCACACTCCCCGACACGAGTAGGCGGGACACACTCCCCGACTTAGGTTACGTAACCCACGTATAATGTATGCATACAATTACACAATAACAATTCATAACACACTTTAACAATTTAATAAAATTTATGCCATTATAAATAAATCAACGTTTAAAATAACTTCACATGCTTTCATCATATAAAGGTTTAGTATAGAAAAACTCACATGGCGTCCTTAGCTCAAACCCGCGTTTACCCTTTCGATTCGAACAGGAAGCATTTCTCGGTAAACTCTCTATTCCCTCTAAAATAAACCAGAATTAACATAACTCTCCAATCTCGAACGATTAATCGAATGGAGGTCACTAGATTGGACTAGAAGATTAACTCCCCTCAAGACGAAATGCAAGAATCCACTACTTAGAAAGATCGTTGGGTCGATCCACCTATTTTAAAACTGCTATAAAAAAAATAACCCAACTAACATTTGATAGGAAATTGGGCTTCGGCCCTGCATTGAACTTGGGCTTCGGTCCTGCTACTGACTTCGGGGACCAGTACTCCAGGTAGCGACCGGTGCCGTCTTGACCGGACCTCACACATACCGGTCACTCACTCCTCGACCGGACTAACACATCGACCGGGACTTTTGGTCGACCGATGCTCACATCGACCGGGACTTGAGGTCGACCGATACTCATATCGACCGGGGGCGATTCTGGGTTCTCGAACCCACCCCCTTTCATCGATTTGAATCCCACCGAAATACAATCACCGCTTCCAATCCCAACATAATAGTCGTTTCCTTAACTCGATTACAACCACAACTATAGAAATGAAAGAAGAGGAGAAGATTTAAGGACACTACAGGTTCATAAACATCTTATTCCCAAACTCACATACAGACCCGAACCACACTTAGAATCAAAAGATAAAACCAAGAAAGGAGAATCAGATTTGAACATTACCTTTGAAAATGGAAATCAAACGCACACCCTCGAGTTCCTCTATCCTCTTCTTTTCTCCATCGACTCAATTCTTTTCCTTCTTCTCTGTTCCTTTCAGCCGCCAACACCAACAAAGGCCCAAAACCCTATGCTAAAATCTCAAATACAAGACTTTTTACACTTAACCCCTTCAAGAATTAAAATTTTCTCTATTTCCACCTAACTTAAAGTTTATTAACTTTGGACCGGTTATCAACTGAGATCAATAATAATAACTAGACAATGGTCTTCTAGCCACCCCGCTAAGCCTTCTCCTTGCCCTTAGCAATCCTGTCTAAATCACGATGACCTGAAAAGATTTTTAATTTTGAAAGAGCGAGGGTTAGACCATAGGTCTAGTGAGATCCCTCTAAGCAGTTAAGCAATAAAATATACTTTCCAGAATTTTCCAACAACATTTAATAATGGCACATAAATAAAAACCGTTACGAACCACACGATCATCAAAGACGATGTGTCTAACTCGCGCTGCCTTAATGTTGGAACACACCCCCAACGACATGAACGGGCCACACTCCCCGGCACGAGTAGGCGGGACACACTCCCCGACTTAGGTTACGTAACCCACGTATAATGTATGCATACAATTACACAATAACAATTCATAACACACTTTAACAATTTAATAAAATTTATGCCATTATAAATAAATCAACGTTTAAAATAACTTCACATGCTTTCATCATATAAAGGTTTAGTATAGAAAAACTCACATGGCGTCCTTAGCTCAAACCCGCGTTTACCCTTTCGATTCGAACAGGAAGCATTTCTCGGTAAACTCTCTATTCCCTCTAAAATAAACCAGAATTAACATAACTCTCCAATCTCGAACGATTAATCGAATGGAGGTCACTAGATTGGACTAGAAGATTAACTCCCCTCAAGACGAAATGCAAGAATCCACTACTTAGAAAGATCGTTGGGTCGATCCACCTATTTTAAAACTGCTATAAAAAAAATAACCCAACTAACATTTGATAGGAAATTGGGCTTCGGCCCTGCATTGAACTTGGGCTTCGGTCCTGCTACTGACTTCGGGGACCAGTACTCCAGGTAGCGACCGGTGCCGTCTTGACCGGACCTCACACATACCGGTCACTCACTCCTCGACCGGACTAACACATCGACCGGGACTTTTGGTCGACCGATGCTCACATCGACCGGGACTTGAGGTCGACCGATACTCATATCGACCGGGGGCGATTCTGGGTTCTCGAACCCACCCCCTTTCATCGATTTGAATCCCACCGAAATACAATCACCGCTTCCAATCCCAACATAATAGTCGTTTCCTTAACTCGATTACAACCACAACTATAGAAATGAAAGAAGAGGAGAAGATTTAAGGACACTACAGGTTCATAAACATCTTATTCCCAAACTCACATACAGACCCGAACCACACTTAGAATCAAAAGATAAAACCAAGAAAGGAGAATCAGATTTGAACATTACCTTTGAAAATGGAAATCAAACGCACACCCTCGAGTTCCTCTATCCTCTTCTTTTCTCCATCGACTCAATTCTTTTCCTTCTTCTCTGTTCCTTTCAGCCGCCAACACCAACAAAGGCCCAAAACCCTATGCTAAAATCTCAAATACAAGACTTTTTACACTTAACCCCTTCAAGAATTAAAATTTTCTCTATTTCCACCTAACTTAAAGTTTATTAACTTTGGACCGGTTATCAACTGAGATCAATAATAATAACTAGACAATGGTCTTCTAGCCACCCCGCTAAGCCTTCTCCTTGCCCTTAGCAATCCTGTCTAAATCACGATGACCTGAAAAGATTTTTAATTTTGAAAGAGCGAGGGTTAGACCATAGGTCTAGTGAGATCCCTCTAAGCAGTTAAGCAATAAAATATACTTTCCAGAATTTGCCAACAACATTTAATAATGGCACATAAATAAAAACACGTTACGAACCACACGATCATCAAAGACGATGTATCTAACTCGCGCTGCCTTAATGTTGGAACACCCCCCCAACGACATGAACGGGCCACATTCCCCGGCACGAGTAGGCGGGACACACTCCCCGACTTAGGTTACGTAACCCACGTATAATGTATGCATACAATTACACAATAACAATTCTTAACACACTTTAACAGTTTAATAAAATTTATGCCATTATAAATAAATCAACGTTTAAAATAACTTCACATGCTTTCATCATATAAAGGTTTAGTATAGAAAAACTCACATGGCGTCCTTAGCTCAAACCCGCGTTTACCCTTTCGATTCGAACAGGAAGCATTTCTCGGTAAACTCTCTATTCCCTCTAAAATAAACCAGAATTAACATAACTCTCCAATCTCGAACGATTAATCGAATGGAGGTCACTAGATTGGACTAGAAGATTAACTCCCCTCAAGACAAAATGCAAGAATCCACTACTTAGAAAGATCGTTGGGTCGATCCACCTATTTTAAAACTGCTATAAAAAAAATAACCCAACTAACATTTGATAGGAAATTGGGCTTCGGCCCTGCATTGAACTTGGGCTTCGGTCCTGCTACTGACTTCGGGGACCGGTACTCCAGGAAACGACCGGTGCCGTCTCGACCGGACCTCACACATACCGGTCACTCACTCCTCGACTGGACTAACACATACCGGTCACTCACTCCTCGACCGGACTAACACATCGACCGGGACTTTTGGTCGACCGATACTCACATCGACCGGGACTTGAGGTAGACCGATACTCACATCGACCGGGACTTGAGGTCGACCGAAACTCACATCGACCGGGGGCGATTCTGGGTTCTCGAACCCACCCCCTTTCATCGATTTGAATCCCACCGAAATACAATCACCGCTTCCAATCCCAACATAATAGTCGTTTCCTTAACTCGATTACAACCACAACTATAGAAATGAAAGAAGAGGAGAAGATTTAAGGACACTACAGGTTCATAAACATCTTATTCCCAAACTCACATACAGACCCGAACCACACTTAGAATCAAAAGATAAAACCAAGAAAGGAGAATCAGATTTGAACATTACCTTTGAAAATGGAAATCAAACACACACCCTCGAGTTCCTCTATCCTCTTCTGTTCTCCATCGACTCAATTCTTTTCCTTGTTCTCTGTTCCTTTCAGCCGCCAACACCAACAAAGGCCCAAAACCCTATGCTAAAATCTCAAATACAAGACTTTTTACACTTAACCCCTTCAAGAATTAAAATTTTCTCTATTTCCACCCAACTTAAAGTTTATTAACTTTGGACCGGTTATTACAACAAATTTGATATTGTGAAACATAATGGAAAGGTAATGAAACAAAATATTAATATAGTGAAGTCTGATATAGTGAAACAAAATATTAATATAGTGAAACCTGATGAAACATATTTGATATAGTGAAACATAATGGAAAGGTAATGAAACAATAATGGTAATGAAACTTAATTAAACTTATTTGGGTTTTTACATACGACATATTGATTAACAAGTAATAAAAAGGTAGTCTTGATATGTTTCTCTTTTTTTTTAGAAATATACGCTTTTCTATATTTAAGCATAATTCATCTTTGTTGCCAAATTTGAAACACAAAAGAAAAAGACACATTTACCCTTTTGACATATTATTATTATCTTTTATTAATAAATTAATTAATTTATTACCATATATAATTCAAATGAATCTTGATCATTGATTAAAAAGATCAATGGTTGAAATTTGGTTTCCAAAATTTTCAATGAAATTTGGTTTCCAATTAAAACCACCCATATACTCAATTTTTACCACAATGGTTTGATTGATTATCTAGAGTTCAGTTTGAATTCCAAAATAGAGGACCTTCTCAACAAGTTCGGGGAAAAGTTACTAGATGATTCTGGCAAAGTTTTTAAATGCCAGAGATTATCTAATAAGCACTGTTGTTTTTCTGTTAAAATTATTCCCTTCATGGGTCGAAATTTTTTATGAATATCAGAACATTTTTGTAATTGATGTTGTCCAAATGCAATGATATTGTCTGTAGGAATCTGTGACTTCTGTGATGTTTTTGATGAACCAACTTGGTTATGCCGAGCTATAAACCCTTGTAAAAACTGTTGAATTCAGGGGGGTAAGGCGGATTTTTAAGGGTTATCCGTTAAACCACTTGAAAATCAAAATAATGACATCAAAATAAAGAAAATAACAACATAAGAATAAAAAAGAAGGAAAAAGAACAACATAAACAACATAAACAAACAATATAAACAAACTAAAAACATAAAAAAACTTACAGAGAAGGGAGCGGAAACACCAGATTTTATGTACGACGGTGGCCAGATTATATGAATAGTACACTCTATTATAATGAATAGTACTATTATTTTTTTTTTATTTTTTTTTAAGGTAAGGGATATAATATGAAGAACTTAAAAAGGATTGAAGGATTGAAGGATCAAACTAAGAAGATGAGAGGAGAGGTTTTTAGCAACTCATACTTGTATTATGGATGCTAAGGTGTTGGCTAAGGTGTTGGCCAAGGTGTGTCTTACAATGAACTAAATGAAGGTTTATATAGGCCTTCATTAGTTGGCTACATAATTACTAATTTGAAAAAGAAATGAAAGGTGGCAACTCTAAGTGCCACATACCTAGTCTAGGTCTATCCTATCTAAAAAAAAATTATTTTGTACAATACACGTATTAAAAAAGACAAAAGTACAAAATACAAAAGTAAAAAGTTATACAGTAAATTGTCGGGATAAAATGTCATCCCTTACGTCACTTTGTCTTCTAGAAATCTCTGTGTGTACTGTCAATTGATGGTGGTGAGTCTTGATCTTCGTCTGAATCTGTTTCTGATAAGTCGTTATTGATAATATCAATAGGACTTAGTAACTCATTTTCTCCTATGAAGGGGAGAAGCATGTTCCAGTTTTTATGAGTCCATATATGGATGTAATGTCCTTCTGCAATTAATTTATAATTTGTCCATTTAAAAAGATATGGAAGCCCTGGTGTTTCTTTTCCTTGTGTAATCCATTGTTCAATGATATCTGTGCGGCTGTGATCAAAATATAGAGTTGTTGAACAAGCCAAGTTCTTGAGATATGCTTGTTCCGCCTTTCTGTGACTGAGAAAAACTCTTTTTCTTGCAGGTCTATATGTATATCTATCTGCTTCTGGAAAGGATGCAAAGATTTTACATCCTATTGTGGATGCATCAGAGAAGGATGCCAT
Source organism: Arctium minus (assembly GCA_954870635.1). NCBI lineage: Eukaryota > Viridiplantae > Streptophyta > Magnoliopsida > Asterales > Asteraceae > Arctium > Arctium minus. Next base: position 164,862,163 of record OX941081.1, on the reverse strand, counting down.
GTTTCCTGCTGTTAAAAGGAACTTTTCCCCGAACTTGTTGAGAAGGTCCTTTGTTTTGGAATTCAAACTGAACTCTAGATAATCAATCAAACCATTGTGGTAAAAATTGAGAATCTGATCTGTTGTAAGATCTGTGGTTTGTAAATCAATCTGGAGTAGAAATGTGTTCCGGCAAGGAAGATCATCATATGATCTTTGTATTACCTTTACACCTTTATGGTTTTCCTCATGGAAAGCTATATCTATGATTTGCTGTTGTAAACCATACAAATGTATAGGAAATTATGTACAAATTTTTTCAGAAATGATATTTTCCAATTCAGGAATTTTATCCAAAATTGGTTGCATTGTGTTTTTCCAAGGAAGATCTAAAAGTCTTGCCTTGAAGCTGTTATAATCTCTGTAAAAAGCTGTAGATGTGTTCGAATCTGTTTTCTCGAGTTGTTGCTGTAATTGTAAAAAATTTTCCTCGAGAATTGCATTCTTCTGTTTGAGAATCGAATTATCAATTTGAATTTGTGTGTCTTGTTGACTTTTTCCAGCTTGAAGGAGATGTTTCTGTAAATTAGCAATAACATTTTCTTGAGCTTTAACCAACTGCTCAGGATTTGTTTTTGCTATTTCTGAAAACGTTTTTACTTCTTCGGGTTCGATGTAAAATTGGTTAACCCCGAAGGCTTCTCTTGCTGCTCTTAAAGCTTCAGAGAAGGTGTAAAATCCTTCATATCTAGGTTCGTAACACTTTGTGTAATTGTCTACACTTTCCCATTTGTTAAAAACTCCTGTTTTTGATCCTCTGAAAATTACATAGTAAGAAAATTTCTTACTTTGTTTCTCAGGGGTTTTTTGACTCTGTTCTTGAAAATATGTACTCAGAGCATTGAGAATGTAAACTTTGTTACTAGATGATTCTGGCAAAGTTTTTAAATGCCAGATATTATCTAATAAGCACTGTTGTTTTTCTGTTAAAATTATTCCCTTCATGGGTCGAAATTTTTTATGAATATCAGAACATTTTTGTAATTGATGTTGTCCAAATGCAATGATATTGTCTGTAGGAATCTGTGACTTCTGTGATGTTTTTGATGAACCAACTTGGTTATGCCGAGCTATAAACCCTTGTAAAAACTGTTGAAGTGTAGGATCATCAAGACCTTGTAAATAGTTATGAAAACGGTCAATCTGAGCTATCTTTGACTTAGTAATTTTTTGTGGTTTGATGGTAGATTGCATCAGTTTTTCTGTAGAAACTGTAGGAATCTCTGTGGAGACTGTAATAGCTGTTCTGTCTTCATTTGAAGAAATACTCATTGACGATGAGCTTTTCTTCATCTGTGAAGGTTGTATGAGCTTTCTTTTTCCTTTGTCCTTACTAGCCATTTGCAGAGAATAATTTGTTAAGATTTCTAGATAGCATATATGCTATTCCATTATTTTTTCCTTTAATATGTTCAAAATTTATTTTATAGCCACATCCTTGTATAACATTTTGTAAATTAATCCATCTTGTTCTGTTAACTTTTTTACTCTGGTCATTTTTTATGAAACGTACAATAGCTTCACAGTCTGTTCTAACTGTAAATTCATTATGTAAAAATAATTTAAACTTTTCTAAAGCATTTATTAATGCCTGTATTTCAAAATCTAAACTTGTCCAATTCATGCCAATTTTGTTAAAATTTCCACTAGCATATGAACAAATTTTTTCTGTATCCTTAGGACTGTATTTATTAGGTTTGCAGAGAAGTACTGCTCCCCATCCTTCTTTACATCCATCAACTTCAATTATTATATAATCTGTAATCAATGGTAGTTCTAATGGTTTTATATTTTTTACTGTTTCTTTTATTGTTTGAACTAATTTTATATCTTCTTTATTAAAATATCTTTGACCACTTTTAGTTGTTTTACTGTATAATGGCCCCACTAATTTTGAAAGATTTGGGATAAATTTTCTAGCATAATTTACTAGTCCCAAAAAGGCTTGAATTTGTTTAAGGGTTTCAAATTTTTCTGGAAAATCTAAAATTTTTGTAGAAATATGTGATTGTAATTCTATCTTTCCATTTCCTATTTCTAGGCCAAGAAAATATATTTTTCTCTTAAATAATTCCATTTCCTATTTCTAGGCCAAGAAAATATATTTTTCTCTTAAATAATTCCATTTTTCTTTTTGAAACTACTATACCATTCTTTTTAATCTCTTCGAAGATCTTCTGTAAGTGTTTCTCATGTTCCTGCAATGTTTCACTTGCAACTAAAATATCATCAATGTAAACTAAACAAAAATCATATTTAAGAAAAATACTATCCATAAATCTTTGAAATATTGATGGTGCGTTTTTGAGTCCAAAACTCAAAACGTTCCATTCATACTGTCCTTCTGAACATGTAAAGGTTGTCCATGGTTTAAACTGTTCTTCTAATTGTAATTGATTATATCCTGATTTTAAATCAAATTTAGAAAATACCTTTTTTCTTTGTATAAGATTTAATAGGCTATCTTTGTTAGGTATATTGTAGCCATCATCTTCTGTATTATCATTTAATCTTTTGTAATTATAAACTATTCTTGTTTTTCCTCTTTTAATTTCACTGTGATTTCTAACTATAAAAGCTGCTGATCTGTGAAGTCTTTCAGATTTTCTAATTAAACCTTGTTCTAACATTTCTGGTATTTGTTTTTTAAATTCTTCTTTATCTAAGGGACTATATTCTTTGTTTGCGGTTCTAATTGTAATATCTGGGTTTTTAAGCTTAAATTTACATATGTATTTTACTTTTGCTTTTTTAATGTCTTCACCAATGAATCCTATTTTTTCTAAGTGTAGAATTATAGGATAATTTATACTTGTTGTAACATCTTTTCCTTTTTCTAATTCATGTATCAAAAAATTTGTGAGTAATTTAAACGTTTCGTTTTCAATAAACGCTTTATTTTGATGTTGTTTTAAAAAATCTAGATTTCCTTGTCCACCACGCTTTCGAGCAAACTCTGATGTATTTTTGTATCTTAATGAGGATATGAAAATTATGAAGGTAACAATATTGTAATAAGTATTGGAGTGTATATATATATATATATATATATATATATATTAAAATGAAAGATGGCAGTGGATGTGTACACTTGAAGATGGAAACCGATAGAAAGAAATGGAATGGGATGAAAGGGTGGTTGTTCATCGGTGTCGACATTTGGACCTGGAGTATGGAAAAGTGGGTGGCTTCGAGCAAAAGAAATTATAATAATAACTTATTTGTTTAATTTTAATAGAAAATAAAAGAAATTATAAAAAGACCTAAATACCCTTTGAGTTAACATAATTTATAGAGTAAATTACAGTTTTGGTTCTTATGATTTTTATTCACTATCAATTTTGGTTACTCTTATAAACTAATTACATTATTAGTCACTATGGTTTGCGTTTTGTTTCAATTTTGGTTCTTTTGACTAACTCTAGTTAAAAGAGTGGTTAACTTTTTTTTGTCTTTTGTCTTTTTTTTGTCTTATGTCTTTTTTTGTCTTATTAGATCATAGAGTAAATTACAATTGTAGTCCCTTTGGTTTGTCTATTTTCATTTTTGTCTTTCCTACAATTTTATTTTTTATTTTATACCCCTTATTATATTAATTAATTAATGATATTTTTAATTAAAAATTTTATTTTATTTTGTAAGTTATATCTCTAAAAAAACTTTTGTCGATATCTGTAAAATAAGTTCAATATTGAATATTTTAAATTTTTATGCATATATATATGTAAGCAAATTCATCTACACTAATGCAAGAAATATTTTCTACTTTAACTTAGGTTCAAAAAATGGGTCGTTTTTTTCTTAATAATGTAATTAGGGGTGTTCGCGGTGCGGTTTGGGGCAAAAACGCAAACCGCACCGCATGTGCGGTTTGAGCATTTTCCCAAACCGCATCGCATATACCTTAAACCGCACCAAACCGTACCGCGAAATGTGGTGCGGTGCGGTTTATGCGGTTTGTCCCTATCGCACTTTATGCGTACAATCCAAAAAATTATAAGTTTAAAATATATTAGAAAATCAACGATTAATTGACCGTAGTCCAAAAAATAAAGAGTTTGAATACATCCAACTCCAAAATGCATAACTAAAAATAGTCTAAAGAAATAAATTGTTTCAATACGATAAACGGATTAAGTGACGTCTCCAGTCGTGAACGTCTTAACCTAGGGCATTTTTTCATTTGATGAGACATAAACTTTTAAGAGGCTTATAATTAAAAATTTTATTTAGGAAAGTCCAAAACTTAAACTCTTAAAGTCCATAATTAAAAACCTAATTATATAAATATTAAATTAAACTATTATATATATATATGTTTAAAATTAAAAATTAAAAAATAATATAAAGATGCGGTGCGGTGCGGTTTGAACCGCGGTTTGAAAACTCAAAACCGCAAACCGCACCGCATAGTGCGGTTTGGTAAAAGTACAAACCGCATCGCACCGTGAAAATTCTAAACCGCGTTTTGCGGTGCGGTGCGGCGTGGACGGTTTGTGCGGTTTGACGGTTTGGATGAACACCCCTAAATGTAATATGAAGATAGAAATCTATCTATATCTATTAATTAAAAAAATGCATCGTTTCAGATATTTCATTTTTTATTACATAAATTTAAGTTGATAATTTTTTTTAAAAATTTTAATAATTATACTATAAAGTTTTGTTCGATACACATTTAGAGAAACATTTAATTAAATTAGAATCTGAAAACGATACATTTTTTTATTAATATTTAATAGACATATAAATTTTGTTTTCAAAAAATGATGGCCGGAAACAATTTTTAAGTTGGGTTCAAAAGATGTATATTTTTTTATGTAATATATGTATGTATGCAGATCCATCTACATTAAACCAAAGAACATTTTCTAATTGAAGTTGGGTTGTATCATTTTTTTCTTAATAATGTAATATGGAAAATCGAAATTTATTTATGTCTATTAATAAAAAATGCATCGTTTCATTTATTACATAAATAAGAAAAAAAATGTACATCTTTTGAACCCAACTTAAAAATCGTTTTCGGCCATCATTTTTTGAAAACAAAATTTATCTGTCTATTAATAAAGAAATGTATCGTTTTTAGATTCTAATTTAATTAAATGTTTCTCTAAATGTCTATCAAACAAAAACTTTATAGTATAATTATTAAAATTTTAAAAAAATTATCAACTTAAATTTATGTAATAAAAAATGAAATATCTGAAACGATGCATTTTTTTAATTAATATACATAGATAAATTTCTATCTTCATATTACATTATTAAGAAAAAAATGACCCATTTTTTGAACCCAAGTTAAAGTAGAAAATATTTATTGCATTAGTGTAGATGGATTTGATTACATATATATGTCTAAAAATTTAAAATATTCAATATTGAATTTATTTTACCGATATCGACTAAATTTTTTTAGAGATATAACTTACAAAATAAAATACATATTTTTAATTAAAAATATTATTAATTAATTAATATGATAAGGGGTATAAAATAAAAAATAAAATTGTAGGAAAGATAAAAATGAAAAAAAAAAAACCAAAGAGACTCTATAATCTAAGACTATCTCCAACCCATAACACCAAAAACACTAAAATTGGTGGGATCCTTAACACTAAAAAAAAAATTCAACTCCAACCATACTTAAAAAAAGACACCAAATCTTCTAAAACCATGTAAAAAACAATTTTCATTATTATTAAATATTTTTCATTATTATTAATAATATTATAACAAATAATATAATGATATTATAAAAAAAATTAAAAAAATGGATTAGTGGTGGGCCATCCCCTTTTTGAAGGGTGAATAGTATGACACCAAATTTGGTGTTTTTTTCTTGAAAAAAAATTGAAACTGCAAATTTTTTTGGTGTTTAGAGTATGGTTGGATTTCACCATACTGCAAATCACCATATTTGCAGTATGGTTGGAGATGCTCTAATAAGACAAAAAAGAGAAAAGACAAAAAAAACCACTCTTTTAACTAGAGTTAGTTAAAAGAACCAAAATTGAAACAAAACGCAAACCATAGTAACTTATAATGCAATTAGTTTATAAGAGGAACCAAAATTGATAGTGAATGAAAACCATAAAGACCAAAACTGTAATTTACTCTAATTTATTTATAAGAGTTAGATGAACTAAACCTAAAACAAAGTGACAATTATAGTGACCAAGAGTGTAAATATTTTGATTTAGGGACCAACTTGATACTAGGTTGTAATATATATATATATATATATATATATATATATATATATATATATATATATATGTATAGAGAGGTTCAAGGAAAAACCTCAAAAAAACAGAAAACAGAAGAACACTCTGGTAGCCCTTCATTTGGACGGTATGCACTTGTGCATATAGGTAAATCATGTTGTTTTTTTGATTTTAGGGCAAATTACATGAAAAAATAATCTACTTTGATATGATTCCTATTTTGGGTAACGTAGTTTCAAAACCCTTATTTTGGTACCTGAAACAAGAAATCTCAAACATTTAAGTACCTATATCTATAAATTGAGGGGTATTTTTGTCTTTTTATTATTTTTTTAAATTTTCATTAAAAAATATTATATTATATTTATATTAAACTTTTCTTGTACAAACGTCCAAAGCACTAGTACAAGTATTAAAGCATCAAAATATAAACGGTAGCTTTTGCTTTCTCACATCAACCACCGGTCCTTCACTTACCTCCGCCGTTCCTCCCCTCCACATTCAACTTATCCCTGAACCCAAGGGTTTCCTCTTCTTTCCCAAATGCTCCGCCCTTCTTCCCCTCCTCTTTCCCATTTTGAAATATTTAAAATATAAGGTTGGCTTGTTCTTTCATTTACAAGCACAACCAAGATACAGAACTCCATTCCTTTCTTCAAGATATAGAGATATATCTCTCATTGTATTTCTTTATTAGCATCTTTATTGTTCTTTTACACCAACAAACTCAAAGGTAAACCACTCCATCACAAACCGTAGCTTCCATTTTCTTAGAAGCACATGCTTTCTCATTTCCCTAGAACTAAGCTCATGCTTTCCAATTTTCCAAGCCCATACAAAATTAGTTTTAGAAGTTTTGAGATCTGGTGATGAAGATGATTAGGCATTGGGGAAAAGAGAGGAAACTTGGAGTTGGGTATGGGAAATGTCAAATGCAGAGGGGTGGACTCCGTCCACCGTCGGTGGAGGAAAGGTGGGAGGAAAAAGAAAGCACACTTGATATTTTGATGCCTAGTGCTTTAAACATTTGTAACAAGAAAAGTTTAATATAAATGTAATAATAATTTTTTTAATGAAAATTTAAAAAAATAATAAAAAGACAAAAATACCCCTCAATTTATAGATATAGGTACTTAAATGTTTGAGATTTCTTGTCTCGGGTACCAAAATAAGGGTTTTGAAAATACGTTACCTAAAATAGGAATTATATCAAAGTAGATTACTTTTTCATGCAATTTGCCCTTGATTTTATGCACAAGTGCATTATGCACTTGTGCATATGCACATGTGCATTTTACAAATTACTTGTATGCACAAGTGCATACCGTCTGGATGAAGGGTTACCAGGGTGTTCTTTAGTTTTCCCTTTTTTTTAAGGTTTTCTCCTGAACCTGACCCTATATATATATATATATATATATATATATATATATATATAGGGTGTGGTTCAAATGCAACCCATGCAACCCCTCTATCCACCACATATTTTATGTAATTAAAAAAAAGAAAAAAGGTAAAAGAAAAATGTGTGGTGGATAAAGAGGTTGAATGAGTTGGATCATGTAGAGGAGTTGCATAATAACCTACCTCTCTCTCTATATATAATATTCTAGAAAGGAAAAAGAATAATAATAGCATATATGAGATATTTGTGTGTGTATGTGTCTTGTGGGGTTAAGATGGTAGGGGGAAGGCAAAGGGAGCAGCTGAGGGGATTTCTAGAAATGGGGTCCATCTGACTTTATTTTACGGGATTCATAAGATTGGGGTCCATTTTGTCTGTCATGCGTCTAATAATATAGATCATAGAGTGAATTGTGGATTTGGTCCTGTTTTTCGATAATTTTTTTGACTATGGTCCCTATATTATGTTTATTGTGGATTTGGTCCTTGTGGTATTTAATTTATTTTGGTCATGGTCCCTCTCACTAACACCTCCGTTAACTCTGTTAACTCAAGGACCATTTTAACCATTTTGCTTAACTTTTATCATTTTTCCTATAAAAAAGTAAAAACAATAATTTATACACACACACATACATATATATATATATATATATATATATATATATATATATATATATATATATATAACGATAACAAAATAAATAAAATAAGACATTATTGTATGATTTGATTTGTTTAAATTAAAAATTAATTATATGAAATTCGATTTAATTTTATGGTTGTAGTATTTTTGCCTATTTTGGTATGAAAACCTAGCTGAAATTTATATAGGAATTTGTTCAATTTTAAGTTACAAAGATAATTATATATATGAACTTGCCATTTGGTTATAATTTAAATAGTTGATTTTAAGTTTTTGAATGAAAACAATATGAAAAATGGAACCCCTAATTTTTGGATGATAAAATTGGAGTTCATTTTCTTAATAGTTTTCAATGATTTTTGTGTTAAAATATCGACAATAAGTTTATTTATTGCAATGATAGAAAAAGAAGAATACAATTAAATCATTCTTAACATAATAATTTTTTTAATTTAAACAAATTAAATCATAAAACCATGCCTTATTTTATTTGCTCTAAATTAAAAAAAAATATAGTTTTATAATTTAATTTGGTTAAATTAAAATTTTAATAACATTTAAGCAATAAAACTCTATCTTTTTCCACAACTACAATAAAACAATAAAATTAAATCGTATTTAATATAATTAATTGTTTAAAAATTTTAAACAAATCAAATCATACAATAATATCTTATTTTATTTATTTTGAAATCGATATATATATATATATATATATATGTATGTATGTATGTATGTATGTATGTATGTATGTATGTATGTGTGTGTGTGTAAAATATTGTTTTTACATTTTTATAGAAAAAAGACAAAAGTTATGCAAAATAGCTAAAATGGTCCTTGATTTAACAGAGTTAACGGAAGTGTTAGTCAGGGGGACCATGGTCAAAACAAATTGAATACCACAAGGACCAAATCCACAATAAACATAGTATAGGGACCTTAGTCAAAAAAATTATCAAAACACAGGGACCAAATCCACAATTCACTCTAGATCATATTTTGGGAATAGTTAAAAAATTCTAACAAACTGTTTTTTACTTTCAAAGATTAAGTATCTAAATTATTTTTTTAATAAAAAAACTTATTAATCGTTTTTTTTGAATGATGTCGTAGACTAATTCCTTGACAAATTATGACGGTAAAAAATCAGTCTTGATTAAACCTCATTGGCCACAATTGTTATGTATGCCTGGATTCGAACCCTGTGCAGATGGGATATTCCACATCTCCTAGGGCCTTAACCAGTACGCCACAACCGTTGTGGTTAAAACTTATTAATCGTTCTCATTTTGAGTAAATTAAACTTTTTTTAATAAGTAATCTAACAAATTTTTAGAATTTGGTTACTTACATCCTTCTAACAAAAAAAAAACTATCTAAAAAATGGCCTCACCACCCCTTGTCGCCTCATCACCATCCGCTCATTCGCATCGTCATTGGTCATTGGAGAAGTGGCGAGGAGGAGTGATGTTTTTGTGTGTGGGGTTTGATTGGCCAAATCTTTGAGAATTTAATGGTTTATTTATTTGATAAAAAAATAAATGAGAAAGTTTAATAATTTTTTAATTCAAAAAAATAGTTTAAATTTTAACCATTTAAAATAAAAAATTTCGTTAGGTTGTTGTAATTTTAACTTTTCCTATCATATTTAACATAAGCCTTTCCAACATTTTATGAAATGGTATTTAATATAATATTCATTAAATATTTAAATGTATATATTTACATTTTTCTTAAAACGAGTATCCATTTTTATAGGTATGTGTTTATTTTTTTTAGTTTTATTTATAATTGTAAGAGAGAAATTCATTTTCCAGAGTATTATTATTATTTGATTATTTAAAAATATAATAATTATATATTTTATAAATTATATGTCATTTTTATTCTTATATTTTTATTTTAATTGAAGCATCCTTTCCAAATAATAATATATTTTTTTCATAAAAAAATATATTACCTTCTTATTTACAAATTTTAAATATTTAAATTATAACAATAAATTGAATTGAACAAAGAATATCGAAAAAAGGAATTGTATTCAACACTTATAATCTAATGTATATTACTCATGATACATATAAGTATAAATATATTCAGGTGCAGAAATTTAACAATATGATTAAAGAAATTTAAGAAATATGTATATAAAGAGAATAAAAGGTTACTTTTGGATTTATAAAATTAACTATATTTAAAATAATTAGATATGAAAAAAAGATTGTAATCTTTTTTATCTATAATAAAAAATAATATAATTGGGATTTCGGTTAAGGTAAATCACAATGAAATAAAAAGCTGAAAAAACTTTAATAACCATTTATTTATCCGATATATATATGGATTAAATCATATGAGAACCACAAATATGTTACAAACATGTGAGAACCGATAAAAAATATTTTTTTACAGGATACATTTTCACCAAATGCTTGAATTTAAGATATTGCTTTATATATATTTGTTTCATAATATGATAGATTCATATGTATTTGTTTCACCACATGAATATTTTTTACCTGTATTTTTCATTTCACTAGGTGAATCAAAATAAAAATTCACGTGTAATCTTTTCACATGGTGAACAAAAATATATGTGAAACAATATCTTAAATCACAGATTTTGATGAAAAAAAATCTTGTAAATAAATACTTTTATATCGATTCTCAAGGATTTGTAACATATTTGTGGTTTACATTTAATTATTGACCTATATATATCTACATGTGCATTAAAATAACTTTTATAAATAATGAAAATATCACTTCCAAAATCTACAAAATGTTCTCACTTATTCTCTATTTTTTTTAAATGTCTCATGAACATATCCCCGACCCCTTACACACACATTTGTATGGGTGGTAGATAAGTTCAAGAGATAATTAATATTATTTCATAAAATAAAGTAGAAGGGTAAATTAATAATTTGATACTCCCATTTTCTATTTAATTAAATTATTTAACAACTCTTTCTCTCTCTCTCTCTCTCTCTCTCTCTCTATATATATATATATATATAATAATATTACAATCCCGTGCAACCCTCATCTAAAACAATCATTTAACACATTAATTATGGATTGCATCAATGATTACTAGTTTCATGCAATAATATTACGTGCACAATATTTCATTAAATGCATATACTAACATGGAATGCATATTGTTTACTAAAAATACCATCTTCATTTGATACATTGCCAACATCTGTTACAGAAATTCGACGAAATCTAGTAAATTCATTTAGAGAACTAAAGAGAATCCAAATGTAATGGGATAAATGAATGGTTTAGATGAGGTTTGCACAGAGTTGTAACTTTTTACTGTGTTGGAAAATAAACGTAACCTATATATATATATATATATATATATATATAGGGAGAAGTTCATTTGAGAAATGGTAAATATATGAGAAATAGAGAAGTAATCTTAGCCATTCATCTGATCAACATTTGCGGCTTTGACCGCGAAGCACCGGATAATTCCTTGTGTGGTCTATAGAAGGTAGAGGGGTAATTTCGTAAAATACACGAGATGAGTTCATATATGAATCTGTATGAATCATAAAGATTCATATATGAATCTGTTAATTAGTTCAACTGATTCATATATGAATCTTTGTGATTCATACAGATTCATATATGAATCTTTGTGATTCACAAAGGTTCATATATGAATCTTTGTGATTCATACAGATTCATATATGAATCTTTGTGATTCATACAGATTCATATATGAATCTGTTAGTTAGTTCAACTGATTCATATATGAATCACAAAGGTTCATATATGAATCAGTTAAAAGAGTTCAGTTGTGAATTGCACTGGTTCATATATGAACATATAGTTCATATGTGAATTATACATGTTCATATATGAACACAACCCGTGTTTTGTAAAATTTACGAAATTGTCCTTCTATTTTTGGGATAGCCGCAACTTTTGACCAGTCAAAGCCGCAACTTTTGACCGGTCAAAGCCGCAATATTTGACTAGTCAAATCCGATCTTGACCATATGAATGGCTAGGATTACTTCTCTATTTCTCATATATTTACCATTTCTCAAATGAACCAAACACTATATATATATATATATATATATATATATATATATATATTTAGCAACTAGCGCTCTCTCTTACTCTCTTTTTCTCTTTCGATATTCCTATTTTGTATTACGAAAATTAATATATATATATACATATATATATATATATATATATATATATATATATATATATATATCGAACGCATATGGTAAACATTCTCTATATACACAGTTTTCACTTTCCAAAATTTCTATAATTCTAACTACTTTAAATGATGAAATCGTTCATGTAATAACCATGTAAATGTATTAAGAGTTGGGTGTTTTGTGCCCAAAACTTGTTTATGGAGGGGCTAAATGTAAAAAAGGGGAAATATGGTAAAGTCCTTTCACCCTAGCCGTCTTTTACCATTGTGGGGAAGAATACCAAGGTATCAGGAGAGTGTTTGTGTGTGTGTGTTCTTGGTGTGGAGAAGAGTTTAAAGGAGGAATGGATTCTCTCATCATCATTGTGAAGGTATGTCTCTAATATTCCTCCTAATGTTATTTGGATTAGTAGGATCTAGCTAGTTATTTGAAGTTATTGTCGTTGTTGAGAAATCCTTGAAATCCCCAACTGGAAGTATTAGGTTATGGGGTTATGACTTGAATCGTTGTTGTGGGAAACTCCATTAATCCAACTATCTGCTAATCGATTAAGGGGAAGGAGGGAGGATTAAAGTTCTATTTGTTTGTTGGGATTTAATTCCCCATTTGTTTTGGGTTTTCGGTTTCGAGACTCGCGAATCGCTGAGGCTTCTTGGCTTAGGTGCTGTTGAGACGCAAATACCGGGGAACCCCGACTTGTTCCAGCCGGGCGACCCCGGGGAAGGGTGAACCGGGAGACCGGGGAGAGGAAACCTCGGGCGACCCCGGGAAAGGGAAGTCCCGGTTGACTCCCCGGGCACTGAGGTGCTGGGCAACCCCGGGCGAACCCAGGCAGAGGGAATCCGGGGTGATCTCGGTCGTGCACGACCCGGGTGACCCCGGTCATTCTCTGAGTAGATTTTTGGGTTAGGGATCGAGGGTTTCCGAATTTAATCCGACTTTTCTTCTAGTAGCTTTGGTTTATAAATTTCCCTTGTTTTGGGATTAACCGTGAAATTTACCAAATGACCCTTTGTGCCTTAGGAATCTGTGATCTGGGCAATCTCAAGTCTGAAACTTTGATCAGGACGTCAGGTGAGTTTTTCTGAATTAAAGTCTCTTATGACAAAGAAGTACCTTTTATGTATGTGAGTTTATCTACAAGCTTTGAAACGAGGTTGTTTTAATATTTACATGCGAGATTTATTTAAATGCTAAAGATATTTCTGTTATTGTTGCCTTAGTGGAAATGTATGCATACATGATCATAAGTGTGTTATGCTCAAAGTCGGGGAGTGTGTCCCACCTGTGCTCATACAGGTGGGTGTGTTCCGTTTATGTCATTGGGGGTGTGTCCCAATAAGGCAGTGTGAGCCATAGACACGCTGTCACCTTAGGGTGGCGGTAGTGTGAGCTAAGAAGTTTATTGAAAGTTTAATTGTCTCCTTTAAAGCTGAAAATGTTTTATTTTACTATAAATCCTTTGAATGTTTGTTGAGTTAAATCTGTTGTTAGAGGGGACTCACTAGACCGTTGGTCTAACCCTCACTCTTTCAAATTAAAAACCCTTTTCAGGCAGATGTGAGATAGGAGGAGCAGATAAGGGCAAAGAGAAGGTGTAAGTTGGAGTTGGATAGAAGACTGTCATTTTAGTTTATTCCTTCGAAATATCAGTTGTGTAATAGGTTGCCTTTCCGCAAACCTTAAGACTTATTGTTATCTTGGGGCCGTTTTTGGCACAAGACTTTCATTGTTGTTGCTATGCTTGTTTGGAAATGTTTGGGTTGTTACAGTTCATGCTTTTTTTGGCTTCCATTGTTTCCGCATTATGTACCGATTGTCTGTATATCACAATCTGTATTTTTCGAAGTGTATCAGGTAGCGTTGCTTTACAAGGTGTATCACATTATGTATTTTCATTACTTTCTTTGTTTTATGAAGGGTATCACAATGTGCATTTTCGTTATTTTTGTTGTTTTACAAAAGATATCACAGTGTGCATTGTATATGTATCTTGGATATCACAATGAGTACTATTTGTTTGTATCTTTTTTTAACAATATCGATTTTTTTGGTATCAAATTATGTATTTTCTGTTTATATGGCGTCTGTCAAAATAAGGTTTGTCAAAGAGAAGAGAGATAAAATTTCTAAAACACACACACACACATACACACACACACACACATATATATACATATATATATGTGTGTGTGTGTGTGTGTGTGTAACACCGGAAAATCGAATTAGATAACGTAGGGAATTCAACTCTCAAATCCTTAAATTTTAATTCTATATGAAGCTTCTTTGTTGGGATAAGTGAGTCTCGAGCCTTGTTACATCGAGTCGAGAACAGCGGAAAATTTTTGGGTTTGGGCGCTGGGGCGATAGTGCCAGCGACTATGACCATGCTCATAGTCACGTGTCAATGTCGCGGGCCGGGGGATGGTCTCGGTACATCCCCGATGATAATGCCAGTTAGAGTGACAAAGGCATTGTCGCCCTGTCACAATCGCCATCCTTGTACTGAGAGGTGGGGCCGAGAGCGACTATGACCGCGAGAATTCCACAGGGCATTCTCGCCGAGCGGGTCTGTGGGTATAAAAATCCGACCCTTGACCTTTTTGACCTCATTTTTCACCCTACTCGTTTTAGAACCAGTTTGGAGAGCTTTTGGGCGATTCTCAACCTTCTCAAACCCTCTCCTCATTTATTTAAACCCTAGTGTTGGTTGGAAGCATTTATTGTTTATCAAGAGTCTTGGAAGAGCATTAAGTGGAGTACTTCAAGCATAAATCAAGCCTCCATCTTCTTAGCATATCATCCAAGTTTTCTAGGGGTTTTCCAAGTTTTCTAGGGTTTTTATAAAAACATAGATTGTGAGTTTTCTAACTATTTTAAAATGAGATACACTTCTTTATGTGCTTTCTACCATCATTTCATGCTTATTTTAATAATATAGATCATTTGACAATTGTAGAGATAAACTTGTTATATTAGGAAATATTGAAGGCTTGGTTGCTAACCTTTTAAGAGATTATGATGATATTATTTTGTTGGTAAATATTTGGTTATATTCATGAGAAATACATGGTTGAGGAATGTTTTATGGGCTCTTACATGATTTAGGGTTTTGACCTAAATTAAGGATTGGAATTATATGGAACTTCTATATGTATTTGGCTTGGAGTAAAATGTTTATAATGTGGAATGGAATATTGGATGAATCGCAAGTAGGCACTAGGATGATGTAGTCTTGGGCGCCACCTTGATGGTATATGCATAGACCTTCGCCCTTTGGAGTAATGCCTTGGAGGTAGTCTTCAATTGTGTCGGGCCTTTGGGATGTTGCTCGTGAGAGTGAACATCAAGGTACATCGACTCTTGAGGTGAAACTCGTTGGTGTTTTGGGTCTCCCCCATTGATTTCTCTATGGCCCTTATGTGTATTCATTTTCTCTTACGTGATCATATTATGCTATTGTTCAACTCACTAGGCTCTTTTGGCCTAACACTTGATTGGTTTGATGTGTATCCCAGGTTCTAGCGGTGTGACCGCTAAGAAGGTTTAGCAAGTCCTTAGAAGAGAACTTGGGGAGCATTTTGGGACGCCATTAGAAGATGATTATTTTGGAAAAACATTTAGATGATAACTTATTGTAATCTCATTTCTTGAATAGGAATTAGATTAAGAGGATGTTATCTCTTATTGCTTTATTATTACAAACTTGTAATTACAACGGGCGTATATTGTTCCCTTTTTGGGAAAACTCGTGCTTTGGCATTATTTTATATACCACATTTCCATTTCCGGAAATTTTTGTTTGTCCCACTTTTTGGGGTGTTACAAGTTGGTATCAGAGTTTTAGTTTAATTGAACTAGGTATTAACTCTAGTATACCTAGACTTAAGCTGTATATGAATATAGAATCACTGTCCATTTGGGTAGAATGTTCCTAGGTGGGGAGAGTATTAGGACTGCGGAAGTACCTTGATTGGAAATTTTGATGATGATGACAAGAATTCTTGTGTAAAATACGTTCACAATCTCACTTGGCCAGTGTTGTTCTGAATTTATTATTACGTGAGCATACTTGAAATTGTTATTATGGTGATTAATCATTATAGTAGTACGTGTTGAACCGCTAATCTTTTAAGAATTAACCGGTGTGATTTTTATCATGGGTGATAGTTCACAATGGTAAACACGAGGAGTCGGGTCGTGACTCCCGAAGTAGGTAATGAAGCAAGCGTAACCGCCCCAGAAATGACAAGGCAAGCTTCCCCGTCGGATAATCAAACCGCCCCTCCAATTCCTATTATGCTAAGGGACGTCATTGATGTGGTTCCACGAGTGAACATAGAGAGCGAGAATCCGATTATTCAAGAGGTGGACCCTCAATCGGTTATGATAGCCAGCACCATGTAAATGATGAACTCTGCGATGGATAAACGCGATAAGAGATTCATGAAGATACTAGAGGATCAGGATGCAAGCAACCCAAGACATGAGGTGGTGGAAGACAATGCAGTTATTGGGTCAGGTGGTACCAATAATGCTATTGGGACTGAGGAGCAAGCGATAAGCGCTGAGAGGAGGAAAGAAGGGGGTTGTTCGTACAAGACCTTTTTGTGTAGTAATCCCCCAGAATTTTTCGGAACCACAAATCCGGTATAGTGCATGAACTAGATAAGAGAATTAGAGATGGCGTTCGAGTTAAGTGAGTGCGATGACTCCCATAGAGTCAAATTTGCATCCTAATTGTTCTGAGGCGAAACCTTGAGTTGGTGGAACCTCACCCGAACAGCTCTGACTCTGGAGGTTTTGGCCAAACTCACTTGGCCAACCTTCAAAAGAAAGGTAATGGACAAATATTGCAATGAGAGGGCTCTTGACAAGATCGAAGAAGAGTTCAGGAATCCGAAGAAAGGAAATCTGACTATTGCTGAGTACTCAAGGCAATTTGTGGAGAAGCTTAGTCTAGTTGAGCATTTGGCCGCTGATGAGAAGTCCAAGATTAAAGCCTATATGAGGGGTTTGCCTGCGAACATGAAGACCGGTGTAAGAAACGCCCGGGTGTCTACGTTGTAAGAGGTCATAGAGGAGTCCCAACTAGTAGAGGATGATCTCGTTCAAGGTAAAGAGGATGGAAGCCAACTAAACGAGAAGCGAAAATGGGAAGGGCCAACCGGGCCCTCACGATCTTCCAAACCCTTCACCGGGGGGAGGAACATGGAGCCCCGACGTGAGGCTAGGTGGTGCCTCAATTGTAGGAGTAAGCATTTCGGGCCTTGTAATCCGAGACCTTTCTCCCACACTATCCAGTGCTTCAAGTGCGGATGAAAGGATCATGTGAGCCGATATTTCCCCTACCGGGGTCCGGTTTGTTTCAAGTGCCGGGAGTTGGGGCATATAAAGAGGGAGTGTCTTAAACTAATAGGAGGCCACCGAGGAGTTTCGAGCGGGGTCGTGCTCAAGAAGGAGATTCTACTGAAGGCTCCAAGTCGGGCCTTCCAAATGACGGCGGAAGAGGCAAGGGAGGCGGCAGACGTAGTGTTGGGTACGTTCCTAGTTAACTTCCTACCTGCTCGTGTTTTGTTTGATTCCGGTGCAAACCGATCGTTTGTATCTACCACTTTTTACAAGAACTTCACTACTCTTATTAGCTTGTTGGCCGATGTACTAGTTGTAGAAGTAGCCAAAGGGAATCATATGTTAGTCCGAGAGCGTTTCGATGGGTGTACTTTGTCGTGGACTTGCTACCGGCGGACATTAGGGGATTCGATGTCATCA
The DNA here is from genome assembly GCA_954870635.1 of Arctium minus. Classification (NCBI taxonomy): domain Eukaryota; kingdom Viridiplantae; phylum Streptophyta; class Magnoliopsida; order Asterales; family Asteraceae; genus Arctium; species Arctium minus. Next base: position 164,843,879 of record OX941081.1, on the reverse strand, counting down.
TAGGAATGGATTGGCTAGCTAAGAATGACGCCGGTATATTTTGCTCCAAGAAGATGGTTAGAGTACCCTTGTCAAAGAGGGGGGTGGGGGGGTGGGGAGTGATAGTCTACGTGGAAAAGAATCAAAAGGCCAACACGATCATCTCGTCACTCAAGGCATGCAAGAGCTTATCCAAGGAGTGTACCTCATACCTGACTTACGTTATCGATGCAAAACTCGAAAAGAATAAGATTGAAGATGTGGTGCGCGAATACCGGGACATATTTCCAGAAGACTTACCGGGACTACCGCGGGAGCGCCAAGTGGAGTTCCACATTGACCTCACTCCGGGTGTTGTCCCGATCGCCCGTGCTCCTTATCGTCTAGCCCCGACGGAGATGCAAGAAATGATGACCCAACTTCAAGAACTTTTCGAGAAAGGATTCATACGACCGAGCTCGTCACCGTGGGGAGATACAGTTTTATTTGTGAAGACAAAAGACGGATCCATGCAGATGTGCATTGACTACCGTGAGCTTAACAAGGTTACCGTGAAGAACAAGTATCCACTTGCTCGAATCGATGACCTATTCGATCAATTACAAGGAACGAGATATTTCTCTAAAATATACTTGCGGTCTGGATACCATCTGTAACACCCGAGTTTTGGTAAGTGTTCTAGAACGTATACTAATACATTAGTATAGATGTGTAAGCATTTATATATACGTGCGTATAAGAACTATATTTCGTATAGTAGCATGTCCACCTACGTTCAGATAAATTTAGCCCGAAACACTCAATTTGTACTCGCAACAAAGCTCTTGGAACCATTTATGATAGAACAAAATTGAAAGGGTATACTCGAGAATCAAACCAGTGAAATTCAGTGCCCTGGACCATCGGTGCGACAATGCCCGACGATTGTGACACAGGTCACTATCGCCAGGGGCAAAGTCGTTGGCCCTTAACACCCTACGGAACACCGTGGGTGACAGTGCCCGACGATTATGCCCGAGTCACTGTCGTAGGTCATTCTCGCGGAGCACGTACCGTGGTAGAGGGAAAGCGGGCTATAGTGCCCTGCGATTGTGCCTTGGGCACTGTCGCGGTGTCAAGGTCGCCGAGACCCTCTAGCCCTTAAATACGTGATCTGACCCATATTGACCTATTTTCTCATTGGAAGCTTAATTTTTGGCGATTTCTGCTGTCTCTTAGGTAAGACTTCAAACCCTAATTTCTCTCCTCATTTATTACGCATTGGGGGTTTTCTAGAGACATTTATGGCCTTGCTTCTTAGGTTGTTGGGCAATAAGTGCAAGGGGAATCACATACTTGATCTGCTACAAAAAGCACTACTACTTCTAGGGTTTCACTCCATTTAGGTTTGTGTAAGAACCTAACAAGGAGAGTCTCTCTTCCTACACAATCTATATATGTTAAAATGCTCTTTTATGAACCTATGAACTTGTTTATATAACTTCTCTTGAGGATCTTGCTAACAATTTATAAAGCTAGGGTTTCCCCATTTAGGGGGGGGGGGTCATGCGGAAGGAAGCTTGATAGGTGTTGTAATATACTTGGATATTCTTACTATTTGATTTGCATATTATTGGAACTCCATAAAGGGGGTAAGATGTCTATATTTGCCATATTGATAAATTAAAGGGTTGTCTTATAAAGTCTTCACTTCATAAAGTCTATTCTTGATCACGAATGTATTATGTGCGTATGGTAGGTAAGTAAGTTTGAGAATCGGTCTTGCGGTATAGCCTAATTCCCGAAGACACCAAGAAATAGGCATGGGGTTATTAAGGATAATAGTTGTGGACATCAAATCGGGCAACGACCAATGACCATTAATTGTAATTTCTTGCGTGAGAGTGAAATCTAGAATTGTGGTTTTTACCATTAATTCGGAGTGGGGCTCATAAACATGGTGGGTTGCTTACTTCGTGTTCCGTCACTCACATGGAAAGTTGGATTGTCGTCTCGGTAAAAGTGAATGTGTACATGATAACATGGATTAATCAAATGGAGAATATTTGGAAAAAGGATTGAGTTCATGCTTTTTTTGAAAGTTACTTTTGTTATATTAATTGTCGTATTTGATTGATCTTACTAGGCGTTAGCCTAACATTTCTATTTGTTGTGATGTATAGCAGGTCCTAATGGTAGCGGGTCGGCAAGCTCGTGAGTAAAGTGCTAGCTGCCGTTAGAGGGCAATGTTTGGGAGCACTTGCGTGTAAAGAGACAATGGGAGATTTGTGATTAGAATCCCTTTCGGTGATCTTAACGACACCCGTCCATAATCTAGATTCTTGTTGGTCTAGATTAGTAGGTTGTTGTTTAAGTGTCCGATATATTGATTGTAACTCTCGACCAACACCATTTCCCATGTTTAGGTAGTTTTTGTGTCTTGAATAGAGTCTCTTGTATTAATCCAGGTTTCTCCTATTTATAGACGGTACATTGCCGGATTTTCGAATTTTCTGTTCACTCTAAATTTTAGGATGTTACAAGTTGGTATCAGAGATCTAGTTTAAGTGAACTAGGTACGATAGTAAGATGCCTAGACTTAAACTGAGACGTTAAGTTTTGATTGGTGAGGCTTGGGTAGACACAATGGGTTAAAGTGGTCCTAGAGTCAACGAAATTACACTAATTGAGAATTGTGATAATGGTGACGAGAATCCTTGTGTAAACTATGTTCATAATTTCACGTAGCTAATGCAATTATGAATATATCCTTACGTGAGCATACTTACTCTACTATTGTTATAATGATTAATGAATGTAGTAGTACATTATTTGTATGCAACTGTTAGCCTAATCTCACCCTATTCTCGTGTGGCTGACAGTTCGAAATGGTTAGTACTCAGAGTAGAGTGCCTAATCGCGAAGATCCTCCATAAATCGGTGTGATGGCTTCTGGCCCATCGGGACAGGGGGCGACCTCGAGCCCCCGATTCCGCAAATGTTGGTAGGAAGGGTGGAAACGGTGCCCCAACTAATTTTAGCTACCGACGACCCCGTCATCCAAGAAATTGATCCTCAAACTGCAATAATGGCCAACTTTTTGCAAATGATGAACATGGCCATGGACAAAAGAGACGAAAGACTGATGAAGTTGTTGGAGGATAGAGACGCCGGGAATCGAAGGCCGGAGGCGGTTGCAGAAAACGCAGAAATGGGTTCTGGAGGTACCGGAAACAATATCAGGACTGAAGAACACGTCATAGTAGGGCCAAGAAGGACGGAAAATGGGTGTTCTTTAAAGTCATTCCTTTGTTGCAAATCGTCTGAATTCTCGGGGGCATCGAGTCCGGTTGCTTGTGTGAAGTTGTTCCGAGAGATCGAGCTAGCCTTTGAATCGAGCGAATGCGGGGAGACTCAGAGGGTTAGGTTCGCTTCACAGTTGTTCCGAGGGGAGGCCCTTGAATTGTGGAATATGATCCGATCAACTCTAGAACCGACGGTTTTGGCTCAACTCTCATGGGGTGCCTTCAAGAGGAAGGTAATGGATAAATATTGTAACGAGAGGGCGCTATACCGGATCAAAGATGAATTTCTGAATCTAAAGAAGGATGATAGGTCGATAGAAGAGTACTCCAAATTATTCGTGGAGAAGTTGGGTTTCGTGGGACATCTAGTCCCCGATGACAAGGCCTATTTGAAAGGCCTACCCGCAGAGATGAAGACCGCAGTGAGAAACGCTAAGGTAGCCACCCTTCAAGAAGCAATTGAAGAATCTTATTTAGTGGAAGACGATCTTGTTCAAGGTCGGGAAGAAAAAGCTATAGTGGGTGAGAAGCGGAAGTGGGAGAGCCGTTCGGGCCCTCCTCAAAGACCGAAACCGATTGTTAGAAATCTTCGTGTCGAGCCTCATAAAGAACCCAATTGGTGCCCAAAGTGTAGGAGTAAACAGTTTGGCCCGTGCCGAGTCTCCTCGAGTGAATGTTTCAAGTGTGGAAATCCCGACCATACCATCAAAGACTGTCCCATTCGGGGACCGACATGTTTTGAGTGCAAGAGGATCAACCACTACCGAAAGGATTGTCCCAAATTGAAATATGGGGGAAGTGAAGGGAGGAAGGACAACCCACCGAAAGCAACTGGGAGGGCTTTTCGTATGTCGATTGAGGAAGCTAAGGCGTCGACGGACGTGGTTTCAGGTACGTTTCCTGTGAACTCCGTACCTGCGCGTACCCTATTTGATTCGGGTGCCAATTTATCTTTTGTATCGCAATCTTTCTCCCATAAATTGCTTACACCCACCTCAACCTTAAGCGATTCCTTAGTAGTTGAACTAGTAAACGGATGTCACATTGTTCGGGATGTTCTTAGAGGTTGTGTGATTTCTTTAGGAGGGAAAGAGTTTTCGATTGACCTCTTGCCTATGGAAATAGAAGGATTCGACATAGTCATTGGCATGGATTGGTTGGTTTTCAACCAAGCCAAAATCCTATGCGCCATGAAGCTGATACGAATTCCTGTAGTCGGAGAAGACACCGTGATCGTGTATGGAGAAAGGAGGAAGGGGGACGTCGCAATCATAACCATGACAAAGGCGCGTAAATGCCTAGTGAAGGGGTGCTTATCATACTTAGCCTATGTGTTGGACGCCAAGGCGGAGAAGAAGAAATTAGAAGAAGTAAGAGTAGTACGTGACTACCCCGATGTCTTTCCAGACGATCTTCCGGGCTTACCACCCGATCGGTAAGTGGAGTTCCGAATCGACCTCGTCCCCGGGGCAGCTCCGATAGCTCGGGTACCCTATTGTCTGGTCCCCACTGAAATGCAAGAGATGATGTCACAACTTCAGGACCTACTCGATAAAGGGTTCGTAAGGCCTAGCTCGTCACCGTGGGGAACACTGGTCCTGTTCGTCAAGAAGAAGGAAGAAACTATGAGGATGTGCATTGACTATCGGGATCTGAATAAGGCAACCATCAAAAACAAATATCCACTTCCTAGGATTGACAATCTATTTGACCAACTACAAGGCGCCAGATGTTTCTCCAAAGTTGACTTGCGCTCCGGCTACCATCAAGTGAAGGTGAAGAATGAGGATGTTCCAAAGACAGCGTTCTGAGCACGTTATGGCCACTACGATTTCCTAGTGATGCCATTTGGTTTGACGAATGCGCCGACCGTGTTTATGGACTTGATGAACCGAGTGTGCCAACCTTTCTTTGACAAATCGGTAATTGTATTTATCGACAACATACTCATCTACTCTATGGACGAAGAAGAGCATGAGTGACACCTCCGGGAAGTGTTGGAAGTTTTGAGAAAAGAAAGACTGTACGTGAAGTTCTCGAAATGCGATTTTTGGCTTAAGGAGGTGCAATTTCTGAGTCACATAGTTACTCTGGACGGTGTGAAGGTGGACCCGACAAAGATTGAAGCCATGACAAATTGGGACCGCCCAAGAGCCCATCCGAAATCCGTAGCTTCTTGTGTCTAGCGGGGTATTACAAAAGATTTATTCAAGATTTCTCGAAGATCGCATCTCCTCTAACGGCGTTGACCAGAAAGAATGTGAAATTCGTGTGGACTGACACCCAAGAGAAGGCTTTTAGGACACTTCAGAAAAAGCTATGTGAAGCATTGATTCTCTCTCTACTCAACGGACGATTTTGTGGTCTACAATGATGCCTCCAAAATGGGTTTGGGTTGTGTGTTAATGCAATGGGGGAAAGTGATTGCCTATGCGTCAAGCCAACTCAAGGAGCACGAAAAGAATTACCCACCCACGACTTGGAATTAGCCGCGGTGGTCTTCGCCTTGAAGTTATGGCGGCATTACCTTTACGGAAGCAAGTGCACCCTATTCACCGACTACAAGAGCTTGAAATACATTTTCGACCAGAAGTAACTGAACATGCGTCAACGTCGATGGTTAGAATTACTCAAAGACTATGACTGCAAACTAATCTACCACCCGGGAAAGGCCAATGTCGTGGACGATGCTTTGAGTAGGAAGGAATACAGTGGAAGCGTCAAGACTTCTATCGCAAGAATAGATGTGGTGCCGGGACTAATCGAGAAGATCAAGATCGCCTAAAACGAAGTCTTAGTGGGGGATAATCTCAAGGAAGAGCTAATGGTAAAGCAACATACTCTCTTGACGGAGGATGGTCGAGGAGTGAAACTATTTCAAGGTCGGGTATGGGTACCCAAGGTTGGAAGATGTCGAGAACTACTTATGAAGGACGCTCGCAAATCTAAATACTCTATACAGTCGGGGAGCACGAAGATGTATAGAGACCTGAAATTGAAATTTTGGTGGTCCATGATGAAGTTGGATGTAGCCAATTACGTGGAGAGATGCGTGACATGCTTGCAAGTGAAGGTCGAACATCAACGACCGTATGGAGGTTTGCAGTCCTTGGAAATTCCCGAATGGAAATGAGAGCATATTACCATGGACTTCGTGACCAAGCTGTCGAAGACTTTGAGGGGCCACGATACAATTTGGGCAGTGGTGGACTGCCTGACTAAGAGTGCTCATTTCTTGGCTATGCACGAAACCTTGCCTATGGATAAACTGGCCAAGCTTTACATCGACGAGGTGGTATCCAGGCACGAGGTGCCTTTGTCTATAGTCTCAGATCGAGACAGCCTGTTCACTTCGAACTTCTAGGATGACCTTCAGAAAGAATTAGGGACAAGGGTGAAACTGAGTACGGCTCCGCAGGCTGACGAACAGAGCGAACGGACGATATAGACTCTAGAAGATATGCTTCGATCATGTGTTATCGACTTTGGCAGAAATTGGGATTCTCACCTGCCTCTAGTGAAATTTGCCTACAACAAAAATTATCATTCTAGTATTGGGATGGCCCCGTTTGAAGCTTTGTATGGACGTAAATGTAGTACCCCCCGTGTGTTGTCTCAAGGCAAGATAAAAGCAATTTGTCGGCCTCGAAATTGTTCAAGAGACGACCGACAAGGTTAAGTGCATCCGAGAAAGACTGAAAGCGGCTCAAGACCGTCAGAAAAGTTATGCCGACAAGAAGAGGTGACCCATGGAATTTCAAGTTGGGGACTGGATCATGCTAAAGGTGTCACCGTGGAAAGGATTGATTCGGTTCAGGAAACTCATGAGGCTAAGCCTTCGCTTCCTTAGACCATTCACAATGTTGAAGAGGGTGGGACTCCAAGCTTACCAGTTGGAGCTACCAACGGAGATGGATGGAACCCATAAATACATTCCATGTTTGTTGCTTACGTAAGTTCCTGGCAAAAGAAGAAAGTGTGATACCTTTTTCGGAGATTCGAGTTGATGAAGGTAATCGTTGCATTGAGGAACCGGACGCGATCTTGGAAAGGAAGACGAAGCAGCTTCGCCATAAGAGCGTCATGGTGGTCAAGGTGCAATGGAAGCACCATCGTGGGGCCAACGTGACATGGGAGGCCAAGGAGGACATGAAGCGTAGGTATCCTCACTTGTTCGTGAGACTTGGATTTCGAGGACGAAATCATTTCCAAGTTGGGGACGATTGTAACACCCGAGTTTTGGTAAGTGTTCTAGAATGTATACTAATACACTAGTATAGATGTGTAAGCATTTATATATATATATATATATATATATATATATATGCGTATAAGAACTATATTTCGTATAGTAGCATGTCCACCTATGTTAAGATGAATTTAGCCCGAAACACTCAATTTGTACTCGCAACAAAGCTCTTGGAACCATTTATGATCGAACCAAATCGAAAGGGTATACTCGGGAATCAAATCAGTGAAATTCAGTGCCCTGGACCACTAGTGCGACAATGCTCGACGATTGTGACACATGTCACTATCTCTAGGAGCAAAGTTGTTGGACCTCAACACCTTACGGGACACCATAGGCGACAGTGCCCGACGATTATACCTGGGTCACTATTGCATGTCATTCTTGTGGAGCACGTACCGCGACAGAAGGAAAGCGGGCGATAGTGCCCTGCGATTGTGCCTTGGGCACTGTCGCGCTGTCAAGGTCACCAAGACCCTCCATCCCTTAAATACGTGATCTAACCCATTTTGACCTATTTTCTCACTGGAAGCTTAATTTTTGGCGATTTTCTGTTGTCTCTTAGGTAAGACTTCAAACCCTAATTTCACTCCTCATTTATTACGCATTGGGGGTTTTCTAGAGACATTTATGGCCTTGCTTCTTAGGTTGTTGGGCAATAAGTGCAAGGGAATCACCTTCTTGATCTTTTACAAGAACCACTACTACTTCTAGGGTTTCACTCCATTTAGGTTTGTGTAAGAACCTAACAAGGTGAGTCTCTCTTCCAACACATTCTGTATATGTTAAAATGCTTTTTTATGAACCTATGAATTTGTTTATATAATTTCTCTTAAGGAGCTTGCTAACAATTTATAAATCTAGGGTTTCCCTATTTAAGAGGGGGGGGGGGGTTTCATGTGGAAGGAAGGTTGAAAGATGTTGTAATATACTTGGATATTCTTACTATTTGATTTGCATATTATTGGAACTCCATAAAGGGGGTAAGATGTCTATATTTCCCATATTGATGAATTAAAGAGTTGTCTTATAAAGTCATCACTTCATAAAGTCTATTCTTGATCATGAATGTATTATGTGCGTATGGTACGTAAGTAAGTTTGAGAATTGATCTTGAGGGATAGCCTAATTCTCGAAGACACCAAGAAATAGGCATGGGGTTATAAAGGATAATAGTTGTGGACATCAAGTCGGGCAACGGCCAATGACCATTAATTGTAATTTCTTGCGTGAGAGTGAAATCTAGAATTGGTGGTTTTTACCATTAATTCATAGTGGGGCTCATAAACATGGTGGTTGGCTTACTTCATGTTCCGTCACACACATTGAAAGTTGGATTGTCGTCTCGGTAAAAGTGAATGTGTACATGATAACATGGATTAATCAAATGGAGAATATTTGAAAAAGGATTGACTTCATGCTTTTTTGAAAGTTACTTTTGTTATATTAATTGTCGTATTTGATTGATCTCACTAGGCGTTAGCCTAACACTTCTCTTTGTTGTGATGTATAGCAGGTCCTAAGGGTAGAGGGTCGGCAAGCTCATGAGTAAAGTTCTAGTTGTCGTTTGATGGCAATTTTTAGGAGCACTTGCGTGTAAAGAGACAATAGGAGATTTGTGATTAGAATCCCTTTCGGTGATCTTAACGACACCCGTCCATAATCTAGATTTTTGTTGGTTTAGATTAGTAGGTTGTTGTTTAAGTGTCCGATATATTGATTGTAACTCTTGACCAATACCATTCCCATGTTTGGGTAATTTTTGTGTCTTGAATAGAGTCTCTTGTATTAATCCAGGTTTCTTGTATTTATAGATGGTATATTGCCGGATTTTCGAATATTCTGTTCACTCTAAATTTTAGGATTACACCATCAGGTGAGGGTGAAGGAGAGCGACATTTCGAAGACGGCATTTCGGACAAGATACGACCACTATAAATTTCTGGTTATGCTATTCGGGTTAACTAACTCTCCGATCGTATTTATGGATTTGATGAACCGAGTGTGTCGACCCTTCTTGGACAAGTCGGTGATAGTTTTCATCGACGATATCTTGATCTATTCAAGAGACAAAGCCGAGCATAGTCAACATTTGAGGGAGGTGTTAGAGATTCTCCAGAGAAATTATTCGCAAAGTTCTCCAAGTGCGAATTTTGGTTGTAAAAAGTTCAATTCTTGGTCCATGTAGTGTCCAAGGACGGGGTGAAGGTAGATCCGGCGAAGATTGAAGCCATGATGATTTGGAAGCCACCGACGAGTCAAACGGAGATAAGAAGCTTTTTGGGGTTGGTCGACTACTACCGACGGTTTATTCAAGACTTTTCGAAGATCGTCTCTCTACTCACATCGTTGACAAGGAAGAATTTCAAGTTCTTATGGACGGAGACAAAAGGGCAGGCCTTCCGAACTCTTCAAAAGAAGCTATGTGAGGCGCTAATTCTATCCTTACTCGAAGGATCATACGACTTTATGGTTTATAGCGATGCCTCTAAATTGGGTCTTGGGTGTGTCCTAAAGCAAAGGGGGAAGGTGATAACGTATGCGTTGTGACAACTCAAGGATCATGAGATGAACTACCCCACCCACGACTTGGAACTAGCGGCGGTGGTATTTGCATTAAAGTTGTGGCGGCACTACCTCTACCGGACGAAATGTACACTCTTCATTGATCACAAGACTGTGAAGTACATATTTTATCAAAAGGACCTCAACATGTGGCAAAGAAGGTGGTTGGAGCTACTGAAGGACTACAATTGCAAGTTGCTTTACCACCTTGGTAAAGCCAACGTGGTGGCGGATGCTTTGAGCCAAAAGAGTTATGGGAGTGAAGTCAAGTTAGCCCTTTCTAGAATCGACGTAATATATAGCCTAGTGGAGGACATCAAAGCAATTCAAGTCGAAGCAATTTGTGAAGAAAATCTCAAATCCGAAATCATGGTGAAGCAATGAGAGCTACTAATGGAAGTTAGCCGCGACCTCAAGCTATTTCAAGGAAGAATTCGGATACCGAAAATTGGAGGGATCCGTGAGTTGCTCTTAACGAAAGTCGGAAGCTCAGAAATCCAAGTACTTTATACTCCCCGGTAGCACCAAGATATATAGAGATTTGAAGATGCATTACTGGTGGCCGGTAATAAAGATCGATGTGGCTAACTATGTGGAAAGGTGCGTTACGTTCCTTCAAGTCAAAGCGGAGCATCAAAGACCCTATGAGGGTTTGCAACCATTGGCCACTCCGGAATGGAAGAGGGAGTATACCACGATGGATTTCGTCACCAAGTTACCAAGGACCTTTGTTGGTCCCGAAGGTGCTTAACAAGTTTGTAGAAGGGGGGTTGAATACAAACACATAATTTTAAAGTTTAATAAATTGTTTATTGATAAATCAAATCACAATTTACAAGTTTGTTGCGGAATAAGATTAAATAAAACCTAATCTAAACAAACTTAAGAATCACTAAGAAGGTTGCACTAGAAATAGAGAATAGGGTCAAAGGTTTCTATATATTTTAGAAAGATGAAGGCTACACTCATATGGAGTGTTGATCTTTCTATTTATACCCCATGCATTAAATGCATGGCAGAGTACTTTACACGTGTCCTTCATTGATTGGTTGCATGGGTCTGACATTAGGAGACATGCTTTTGGCCTATGATGAATAGTGTAATTGACAGAGTTGTTGTACGAATTGCTGCAGAGGTATGTCTTTTCTGACAATCGTACTGTGTGTGCAAGGACAAGACAAAAGAGACTTGAGGCATAAGCTAAGTGATCATCAATCGCTGAATATCTTTTCCTTCAGAGATATAAAGAAGTTCAACTATCGCTGAAGCTTTTCCTCAGGTTTCTTCACGTGTGTAGACTTGTCTTGGCTTCAATGATATCCGTATCAGGTCATGAGTAGACTTGTCTTTGTTCAACAGCTTTGTCTTCGATTCAGTAGTGAACATCTTTTGTCGCGAAACTTGTCTTCAGGGATTACGTCTAACTGTTTACCTTCAAAATCATCAGCAATACTGAACATACTCAGTATTAGATTGCTGATGGTGAAACACTAATACATATGAATGTTTACAAGAGAGATCATCAGCGATAGCTGAACAGACTCAGTATGATCGCTGATGATGAAACACTAATACATAATGTTAAACGTAATTTTCACTAAGTATAGAAAAGGATCATTATCAAATCACTGAGAGAGTTTGGATCAACAATCTCCCCCTATTTGATGATGACAAAGTAACTATGAAGAAAATTACTTTTAAGTCAAAATAAAAGATATCAAGACTCATAACATACATGTCCCTATTACTATTTTGAGGGATCTTTTACAGTACTGATAGAGTTAAGTACATCACTGAAATTTTCATTAATTCAAATAAAGAATTACAAGAGAGATGAAAATTGTAAGTACTAGTGAAGATCTAATTACTGTAAGTCTAACTAACAGATTACAAGAAAGAAGAATCTATTAGCTATCTAGATAGGATTTCAGGACCTTGATCATATAATCTGGTACTTCTTCTCCTTTTTGTTTTCGATCAGCTGATTCTTGTTGGATGAGAGTCTTGATCGGTTCAGCTGAAGGAGAGTAAGTACACCATAAGCACAGAAGGTCCTTGAGATAACTTAGAGGGCAGAGAGGGATTTCAGAGACTCTTTGAAATCTGAGCTGACCTTCATCATCTCTGAAGAAGATTCTAAAAGGGTTCTTCAAAACTTACCCTTGAATGAATGGACCACCAGGAGGCAGGGAAAGATCAAGAACTGAGAGATTGGGAGGAGGCCCGAACAGTGCTTCTTTTGAGAACTTGATGGAGGTGTCGTTTTTTTATCACTGCGACATTATCAGAGGAGGAGGGGAAAGCTTTCTCTTTACTTGTTTTAGCTTTGGAGGAAGAGCTGAAGGCACTTTCAGAATAGCAGCGATTCTGTTGATGAGGGTTCCAACGATTCCTTCAACATAGCCTTTGTACGTTGATTTAGACTTCTTCAGTGCTTTCTTGAACTATAGCCATTCAAAGTAACCAAAATGTTCCAGTCTTGATACGAACATAGCTTTGACGCTTCCATCCTCTTTGGTTATCTCGATAGTCACTGAAAGTCGGTCCTTCTTCTTTTTCCCAGAGATAGTGACAGGGACGATCTTCATTGGGTCAGAGCGATAGTCTATCTTTAGTTTACACCAATCTAGAGTTTTATCTCTGACCTCTTGTTCTTTTGATCGCTCCTCTTCAATCTCTTTGAGCAAAGCAGCTTGAACCTTCACTAGATTCTTCTTCATCTTGTCATCTTTGAATAGAGTTGAATGAACCTCAAGAGCTAGATTAGCGTATTTTTGGCATTCAGCAATCAACTTTTCTACTCTGACAGATTCTTCGATTTTAGCTTTGGTTAGGAAGTCAAGCTCTTTAGTTGAGGATTGAGGAGGGATCGTTAGTCGCTGACTCTCTAGGTAAGATATCGTCTATGTTCTTCTTTTGAGTTCATCCTCTGACCATTGAGCTGGTCGAGAGGGCCTTCCTGGATGGAGCAGGGTTTCATCATCATCTTCTTTTTCTTCATCAACCTTATTGAAGGAGGTTGGGATTATTTGATCATCAGCTGTGAGAGCTGGGATTATTTGCAGTGAAGTTCCCTTAAGTAGGGGAGAGAACTGACTGAGCAAAAATTGAAAAACGGGGTTAGTATTTATTATAGAAGAAGAAAGATAAAGGCTAGAATGAGAGAGAAGTTTGGCAGGAAAAGAAGGAGAGAGGGACAATGGATAGGCATACCTGAGAAGGAAGCTCCCCCTCAGATGGTGATATAAGTTTCAGGTTTCCCTCGACATCTATTCCCTTCTGCTTGCCTTGGGATGGAGTACCTGAAGCTTTATCCTTCTGTCTCCCCTCTGCTTCAGTGACAACAACGCCTTTCAACGCTGGCATTGATGAGACATTTGTAGCTGAGAACCAGAGAGACTGATCCTCTTCATTATCATCATCATCATCATCATCATCATCAGGGACATTGTTATTTTCTTGATCAGGGAGATCAAGTTCTTCTTCTTCCTTATCCTCTTCTTCTTCATCAAATAAAGCAAGGGAAGAAGAGGGAGGGGCTTGATCTTCTGTTGCTGAAACTTCAGCGATCTTGTCCCCCTCAACTTGATAGGGAGTTTCTTCCGTCTCCTGAACCTCAGCTGCAGTGTTATTTTCTTCATTTGATCTCTCCCCCTCTTTGTCATTATCAACTTGGGGGAGTTCAGCAGTGGTATCTTCAACAGCAGGCTTTGGATGGGCATTAGCCTCCAACTTATCCAGACGGCCTTCAATAATGGGGATCTTTGAAGTGGCCTAATGAACGAATTCAACAGCGACATTCAACAAGGTACGATCGTTGATGGTGAAGGAAGGCGTCGGAGTAGGAGCTGGTTCATTTAGCTTGGCCAGCAGCTGAGAGAGCAACTGATTAGAAGAGTCCATCTTGGTGTTGAGACCTCGGACTTCACCAGTCAAGTGTTCAACATGGCCAGTTAGGAATTGGAGTTAACTTGTGTTGCGGGCCATGTTGTCCTTGAGCTGATGGACTTCTTTCTGAAGAGCGTGGACTTGAGATTGTTAGTGTATAAAATTGTATCCAAGATTTAATAGGAAAAGTCAAAGTTTAAGTATGTAAAGTCAATAGAGTAAATCTTAGTTGTTTGAGAGTTTCTTTACTTTGAGTGTTTTAGTGTCTTGAGAGTTTTAGTTCATAGGTTTAAATAGTTTTGTTGCTTTGTAAGAGTTTGTAGTACTACACATTGTAATATTTAGTTAGTGAAATATATGACTTGTACTTTCTCTCACTACTCTCTCTCTCTAGATCATAATGTCAAATTTTGAATGTTAGAATTGCTTGATTGATTGGGAAATTTCATTTTCAGAGATGCTTCAGCCTTGGAGGTAGAAGCAACAGTGAGTCTTTTTAACTCCTCACAAGCTTGGTTGACAACGCTGGTGGTGGTGTTAAGTGAGGTGGAGAGTGAGTCCACTTTGTCAGAAAGTTTGTTGACACTGGTGTCAATAGTTCCCAAAGTAGGACTTAAAACAAAAGTTAGTGCTTGACCAAAACGATGCTCAGGATTATATAGAGAGGTGGGAGAAGTGTATATAGGGTTAGGAATACCTGATAGATCAAACATATTGAAGAACTGCATATCTCCTTCAAAATTTAGAGGTGTTTGAGTACCAGGTCCTATGGATGTAGTGGTAAGAGGTTGTTGCGATATGTTGGGAGGGTTAATGACCAAAGAAATAGTAGAAGGAGGAGTAATGTGGATAGAAGTAGAGTGAACATGGGTGATAGTGGAAATTACCTCAGTTGGTTGTTGTTGAGGAACTGAGAAAAGTGGGGTTGTCACCGGTGTGGTGTCAGCGATTGATGTCACTAACACGGTTGTTGTTGTGGTAGCTAATGTGGAAGAGTGACCCAAAAATCCATCCAAAGTAGTTTGTTGAGAAACTACCTCAGGTAAGTTACCAGAAGGGGTTGACTCCTTGGTCTTTTTGGCCTTTTTAGCAGGGCCAGAAAGAGCTGTAGATTGTTGCTTGGAAGGGTTGTAGCGGCAGGGATAGCAGAAGAAGGAACCTCCTGCGTGGCTGCTGAAGTCGAGGAATAGAGAGAGAGATGAGATCGTAGAGTATAAAGACTTACCTCATTTTCAGTCGGTTTGATGTCCAACGCACGTTGACCAACCCGTGAGAAGCTACCATCATTTGTTGTAGGGTACTTCTTGTCGAGGAGAAAATGAAGATAAGCACAAATGAAACGAACATAGGGAATCTTGGGATCCCTTTCAGGCTTTTCTATCTTTGACAAGAGATCGTCAAAGATTGCACCAACATAGTCATAGTGCTTTCCAGAAAGCACTGAATATCCCATTTGTAGTTGCCTTTTGTTGGCCTGGTCCAGCGATCCTATCTTGCCACTCATACTCTGAATAATATGAGTGAAGATGTAGTTGATCTCTGAAGGCATGTTTGCCTTCAGGATTTTAGTTAGCTTCTTGTTGGGAATCTGGGAGCGAGGTTTGTTGTCCCAAGTGTATTCCATGTCATCCAGAAAGCGGATGAGTTCAACATCAGTGGGAAGAGAGTCGAAACCGTTGGCAGTCTTGGCAGGGAATCGAAGAGCCTTGCGGATACCAAAGGCAGTGAGATTTCTGGGGCTTTGTTCAGTCTGGAAAGAGATAGTAGGGACCACTTCACCCTTTTTGTTGGTCACTGAGCTCTTATCACCAGTAAACCAGAATTGTTGAAGTAGTGTTTTGGATGGCTTGGGGTCAACAGTAAGAGAATATGCTATGCATGATTGTTTCAGAAAGGCAGCAACTTCCACCAGATATGGGTATTTTTCAGCTTCAAAGTCCAAACAAACCAGGTGGTTGTTCTTAGGGATTTCAAAGTCAGTTAGTGCGAACTTGACATTCTTCGATGCAAGAAGTGTAGATTGGGTCATTTCTGGAATAGAGAAGTAGAGTAGAATAAAAGGTTTAGAGTAAAACAGTGTTTTTTACGAAAAGAAAGAACAATCTTAAAAACCAAATGTTTTTGAGCAAGTTAAAATCAAAAGAAATGATTTTAATGTAAGAAACACTTTTAAATCCAAAATAAGAGGATATTTATGATTCAAGAGTGTTTTTAAGAGGAAAGAATGTGAAGAAACAAAAACCTGGTGATCTTGAAGATTTGAAGATTGAGGTGTGTGTTTTTGTTTGCTTGAGTGTAGAGAATGCTTTTTCTTGCCTTAGAAGTTTTTGAGAGCGTAAAAGGCAAAAATGTAAATGGTAGAGAGAGAAGGAATTTGGAACGGGAAAAAGGAGGTCATCATGACACGGACATGTTCTACGAAATTGATTGGACATGAAGTGCAACGGACGAACGTGTCAGAAAAAGGTGTGCCATGGATTATCGTTTAGAATGACATCATAGGAGAGAGAAAACGTTTTGTTTTGAGAAAGTATCACTGATAGAAATTCAGAGATAATTTTTCTTTTTAAAGGATTACTGACGAGAAATATCATTAATAAGATTTGTTTATCAAAAAGCTTGTAACCACTTGAAGAAATTCAGTGATTGAAGATTTGATTTTTGAAAAACGTCTTACTGGATGAGATATTCAGTGAGAGAGAATGAGAAAACATACCTGAGAGTAAGAATATTTAGTCATAGATTACATGATGAAGTGTAACATATTATCACTGACATAATGCATGAATGCTGAAGATTTAATCTTCAAGATTCAACATTCCAAGCTCACTGATGAGAAAGTTAAAACTTGTCTCATCAAGAGGTTTGGTAAAAAGATCAGCGAGCTGATAGTCAGTAGGGATAAAATGAAGTTCAATATCACCATTCACCACATGATCTCTGATAAAATGATATATGATCTCTATGTGTTTCGTCTTTGAATGTAGTACTGGATTGTTTGCTATAGCGATGGCACTAGTGCTGTCACAATAGATTGGAATCTTTGAAAGCCGAAGGTCATAGTCTAATAGTTGATTTCTTATCCATAAGACTTGAGCACAACAACTTCCAGTGGCTACGTATTTAGCTTCAGCTGTGGAAGTAGACACAGAGTTTTGCTTTTTACTTGTCCAACTTACCAACTTTCCTCCTAGAAGTTGACATCCACCAGTGGTGCTTTTTCTATCAAGTTTGCAACCTGCAAAATCACTATCTGAATATCCAGTTAGATCGAATCCTGAGTCTTTGGGATACCAAAGACCGAGGATAGGAGTTCCTTTCAGATATCTGAAGATTCGCTTTACAGTGATCAGATGGGATTCCTTGGGTTCAGATTGACAGCGTGCACAAAGACATGTAGAGTACATGATGTCAGGTTGGCTCGCTGTAAGATACAGCAGGGAGCCTATCATTCCTCTATAGGCAGTGACATTAACAGGTTTTCCTATTGGATCCTTGTTTAATGTCAGAGGAGGTGCCATAGGAGTTTTCATCGCTGAAGTTTGAGTAAGATCAAACTTCTTCAACATATCTTTAACATACTTACCTTGGTTGATAAAAGTACCTTTTTCAGTTTGCTTGATCTGAAGTCCAAGGAAGTAAGTTAGTTCACCCATCATACTCATTTTATATTCTTTCTTCATTCTTTCAGCGAAACGAGTACACAGAGATGGGTTAGTAGAACCAAATATAATGTCATCAACATATATTTGTACAAGAATAATGTGACCTTTTATCTTTCTGAAAAACAAGGTATTATCAATTTTACCGCGTTCAAATTTTTCAGAGATAATAAAAGAGGAGAGAGTGTCATACCAAGCACGAGGGGCTTGTTTTAGACCATAGAGATCCTTATCCAATTTATATACATAATTTGGATACTTAGAGTCGGAGAACCCTAGGGGTTGTTCAACATAGACTTCCTCATTCAGCTTTCCATTTAGGAATGCTGATTTTACATCCATTTGATATACTTTGAAGTCTTTGTAAACTTCATAAGCTAAGAAGAGTCGAATTGCTTCGAGCCTAGCCACAGGGGCAAAGGTTTCATCATAATCTATGCCTTCCTCTTGCCTGTATCCCTGAGCAACAAGTCTAGCCTTGTTGCGGGTTACAATCCCATGTTCATCTAATTTGTTTTTAAACACCTATTTAATGCCTATAACAGTCTTATCAGATGGTCTGGGAACGAGATTCCAAACTTTGTTTCGAACACTCAGTCAGCTCTTCTTGCATAGCACTGACTCAGTTTGGATCTCTGAGGGCAACATCAGTCTTCTTTGGCTCTAAAAAAGAAAGAAAGTTAACAAAGAGACAGATATTACATGAACTTCATCGAGTCTGAATACCTGCATCGGGATCACCAAGGATTTGATCTATGGGGTGATCTTTGGTCCATCACTGAGAAGGAGCATGATCACTCACTTTAGGAGTTGGATCAACAATAGGGATGTTCACTGATGAAGAAGCTTGAGGTTCATCAGCTATTAATTGTTGAGTGTCAGACAGACCATTGTTCACCGACAGGGTTTCAGACGAGGGAAGATCTGATGAAGGGAGTGTGTTTAGAGGCTCAGCTGAAACCCATGAGGTGGATTCAGCATTAGGTGGTATGATGTTTGGATCATCATCAGCGACTGAATGATTTGTGTATTGATAGTTTATGAAGAAGGGTTCTGTTTCTCTATAATGAAAGAACATCCAAACATTTAGTTCTTCATTGTTAGCGATAGGTTTAGAATTCGTTGAACGGGATTCGTCAAAGGTGACATGAATTGTTTCTTCTACAGTTTGTCTTCTCTTATTGAAGACTCTGTAGGCCTTAGAGATAGAGGAATATCCAAGAAATATTCCATCATCAGCTTTTGGGTCGAACTTTCCAAGAGCATCTTTGTTGTTTAAAATTTAACATTGACAACCAAAGATATGAAGAAAACTGATAGAGGTTTCCTTCCATGAAATAGTTCATAAGTTGTCTTTCCAAATTGCTTTACTGTTAGAGATCTGTTTTGAGTAAAGCATGCAGTGTTTACAGCTTCAGCCCAGAACTGAGTAGGGAGATGAGAATCGTTGAATATTGATCTGGCAGCTTCAATGATCGTTCTATTTCTTCTTTTAGCGACACCGTTCTGCTGAGGAGTTCTTACGGAGGAGAAATTGTGAGAAATTCCCTTACTCTCAAAGAAATTGTTCAGGGAACTATTTTTGAATTCAGTTCCATGATCACTTCTTATTGAGCGAATAGTAAGATTATTCAACATTTCCATCTTTCTAACAAAAGATATCAGTTCTTCTGGAGTGTCACTTTTGCAGCGAAGAAAGATAACCCAGGTGTAGCGAGAGTATTCATCTACAATGACAAGTGTATATTTCTTTCCAGTTATCGATTGGATATTGACAGGGCCAACAAAATCCATATGCAAGAGTTGAAGAGGACTTGTCACTGAGGAAACTTGTTTAGATTTGAATGTATCTTTAGTCTGTTTTTCTTTCTCACATGTTGAACATAGAGATTCCTTGTCATATGAGTGCCGAGGAAGACCAGAGACTAGTTACTTAGTAGAGAGAGAATTCAGAGTTTTGAAATTGAGATGAGAAAGCCTTTTATGCCATATCCAGTTGACATCAGCGGCGGCTTTAGACAGAAAACAAACATTTTCAGTTGTAGTAGAGTCCATGTCTATTACATAGACATTTTCCATACGGTAACCACTGAGAGCAAGTTTTCCATTTTCACTCATCACTGAACATGCTTTCTTATTGAAATGAACTTCGTAGTCTTTGTCACATATCTTACTGATGCTTAGAAGATTGTGCTTCAGTCCATCGGCGTAAGCGACTCTTCTGAAGGTAGTTGTCCCATTGCTGAGGACACCAAACCCTCGGGTATATCCTTTTCCATTTCCACCAAAGGTCACTGAGGGACCTTTCTCTTCCTTGTATTCAGTAAGCAGGTCTTTTTGTCCAGTCATGTGTCAAGAGCATCCTCTATCTAGATAATAGATACCCTTCGATCCCTTTAAACATAAGGAAGATTAATTTTTGATTGGTACCCACTTTTCAATGGGTCCAGCAGTGTTAGTGGAGATGGAAGGTTCAACAATCTTCATGGCAGATGAAGATTCAGCTTCATTGGTAACCTTCACTTTGGTTAATTGTTTAACCTTAGTGGTATTCTTCACCTTGGTTGATTTCTCAGCTTTGGTGACCTTCTCAGCCTTGAGGCCATTCATCTTCACTTTAGCTATTTTATCAGCTATTGTGGTAGTAGGACATTTACTGGCAACATGGTCAGTGAGTCCACAATGATAGCATTTTCTATATTTAAAGGTGGATTTAGGACCATGAGCAGTAAGATTAGAAAACTTGAGATAAGCAGGGCTAGCTCCAAGAATACCTTTAGCATAAGATATGGGAGGAACTTTCAGTTTTTCAGATTTCTTAGGCTTAAGATCAATTTTCAGCTTTGGAGTTGATCTCTGAGAAATATCAGTGATTTTAGTTCCAGAGCTGGAAGATTGACTTACTGAAGGTTTAGAAGGAACTTTTAGTTTAGATTTCTTGGTAGCCTTATGAGGATAGAGAATGGATTTCCCTTTATCAGCGAGCTTAGAGCCTTTTGATAAGTCCTCAGGAATAGGATTAGAGGAAGAAGAGCACTGAGTAGAAGAGGTGTCAGGGATAGAAGAGACAAACATTCCAAACTTAAGCATGGAACTGTCTTCTTTAGGTTCATCTTGTTCTTTCCAAAAACCAAGATCGGTTTTATCACTGGCAGGGATTTGAACCCTGATGATTTCAATGATTTTGGTAGAAGAGTTACAACATCCCTTAACAGTTGCCTTTTCGGCTTTTAAAGCAGCGATGGCTTGTTCGCGTCCAATGCTGATAATTTCATTGACAATGACTTGATCTTTTAAACTTTCCTCTAAAAGAGTCAGTTCTCTGATCCTTTCATGACATTTTTTTAGTTGTTTGGTTAAATCAATATTTTTGTTTTCAGCTAGAGTTTTGCCATTCAGTGCATTGTACAGATCAATTGTTAACACATCTACAACGCGACTTCTCTCAGCTTTAGAAAGAGAGGGGTTAGTAGAGATAGATACCTGAGAAGAGATGTGACTCATGGAAGTTCATGTTGATTCTTCCACTTCTTCTTTAATCTCAGCCATAAGACAAAGATTAGCAACTTCTTCTTCATCAAAACTAGATTCTTCTGATTCAGCCCCGTCCTGCTCTTCAGCGATAAAACCTTTACCTTTTCTTTTAAAACTTTTCAGTTTTTGGTATTTTTCTTTAAGCTTGAGGAATTTGTTATCGCTGGACTTTCTGGAAGTAGAGGGGTTGAACACTTTCTTTGATCTACAATCACTAGCAAAGTGTCTAATCTTTTCACAGTTATAGCATGTAGCAGTAGCCTTATCAACAGGGGTTGATTTTGGCTTGTCAGATATAGAGAGAGGCTTATTTCTTCTGAAATTGATCTTTCTTGTTAACCTTTTGAAAGAGTTTGCCAAGAGTTCTAAGGATTCATCGAACTCTGAAAGATTAGTGTCTGATAATTCCTCAGACTCAGAATCTAATTCAGTGATAGTAAGAGTAGATCACTGAGATGGAATGATCTCTGAAGAGACTAAAGTAACAGGAGTGTTTTTAGAGTCTTTAGAATCTTTTATAAGATTCTTCTTCATGAGATTTGATTGCTCATAGTTGAGCAATATTCCATATAAGGTGTTAAGAGAGAGAGAATTTAAGTCTTTTATCAGCTTAAGACACATTGAGTAACTGTCCCAACTTTCATGAAGACATTCCAAGAATTTAGTTAAGATCTTAGAGTTAGAATAGGTCCTACCAACAGTTCTAAGATCGATGATTAGACAGTTAAATCTCTGGTGAACATCAGATAAGGATTCATTCTTACCAGCGATAAAACTTTCATATTATCTTACCAAATTAATCTTTCGTGTATCTTGGACTTCAGTGTTACCTTCATATTGAACACATATAGTGTCCCACATTTCTTTGGCAGTTTTAAGATGCATGATGGAATGGAAGGCTTCATCAGGCAGAGCCATAGAGATAATGATTTTTTCCTTAGCATCTAAACCGACTTTCTTTTTATCTTCATCACTCAATTGTCTTATTTCTTTTATAACATATCTTTCAGGGACAGTAGGAGTGGTGGTGGTAGCTGGAACTGCAACTATAATAGGGAAGGGTTCATAAGGTCCATTTGCTACATATTCAGGTATAGTGTGATCTACACCTTCTAGAAATAGCATCATTCGATTTTTCTAGAGAGCAAGGTTATCTCTGCTAAACCGAGGAGGTTTTGAGAGTGAACCATTATCATAGTAGTTTGTGTTTGTATTGAGTGCCATATTAAGAACAACAAGGAATAGAATAAAGCAAGATCTTGTTTATGAAATTAAACAATCTGCTCTGATACCACTTGTTGGTCCCAAAGGTGCTTAACAAGTTTGTATAAGGGGGGGGGGTGAATACAAACATAGAATTTTAAAGTTTAATAAATTTTTTATTGATAAATCAAATCACAATTTACAAGTTTGTTGCGGAATAAGATTTAGTAAAACCTAATCTAAACAAACTTAAGAATCACTAAGAAGGTTGCACTAGAAATAGAGAATAGCGGATTAGGAGAATATAGAAAACAAGGGTTGCTATATATTTTAGAAAGATGAAGGCTACACTCAGATGGAGTGTTGATCATTCTATTTATACCCCCATGCATTAAATGCATGACAGAGTACTTTACACGTGTCCTTCATTGATTGGTTACATGGGTTTGACTTTAGGAGACATGCTTTTGGCCGTATGATGAACAATGTAGTTGACAGAGTTGTTGTACGAATTGCTGCAGAGGTTTGTCTTTTCTGACAATCGTACTGTGTGTGCAAGGACAAGACAAAAGACACTGAGGCATAAGCTAAGTGATCATCAATCGCTGAATATCTCTTCCTTCAGAGATATAAAGAAGTTCAGCTATCGTTGAAGCTTTTCCTCAGGTTTCTTCGTGTGTGTAGACTTGTCTTGGCTTCACTGATATCCGCATCAGGTCATGAGTAGACTTGTCTTTGTTCAGCAACTTTGTCTTCGATTCAGCAGTAAACATCTTTTGTCGCGAAACTTGTCTTCAGGGATTACGTCTAACTGTTTACATTCGAAATCATCAGCAATACTGAACATACTCAGTATTAGATCGCTGATGGTGAAACACTAATACGTATGAATGTTTACAAGAGAAATCATCAGCGATAGCTGAACAGACTCAGTATGATCACTGATGATGAAACACTAATACATAATGTTAAACGTAATTTTCACTAAGTATAGAAAAGGATCATTATCAAATCACTGAGAGAGTTTGGATCAACAACCTTGAGGGGTCATGATACTATTTGGGTGGTGGTGGATCGACTCACGAAGAGCACACACTTCTTGGCGATGCGATAGACGTTGCCAAAGGACAAATTATCCAAGCTCTATATTGATGAAGTGGTATCGCGTCATGGAATTCCGCTATCTATAGTTTCAGATCAGGATAGCCGGTTCACTTCCAAGTTTTGGGATGGTCTACAGAAGGAGTTGGGCACGAGAGTCAAATTGAGCATGGAGTATCATCTCCAAACGGACGGCTAAAGTGATAGGACGATCCAAACTCTCGAAGACATGCTCCAGTCGTGTGTTATAGACTTCAGGGGGAATTGGGATTAGCACCTACCCCTAGTGGAATTCGCCTATAATAATAGCTACCATTCGAGCATTGGGATGACACCGTTCGAAGCACTATATGGGCGGAAATGTAGGACTCTAGTGTGTTGGCTCGAAATGGGAGAAAAGTAATTCGCGGGACCGGAGATCGTGCAAGAGACGACAAACAAAGTAAAAAGTATCCGGGAACGTTTAAAGGCAGCCCAAGACCGACAGAAGAGCTATGCGGATAAAAAGAGAAGACCGGTTGAATTCCAAATAGGGGAGCGGGTCATGCTAAAGGTGTCACCGTAGAAGGGGATTATTCTCTTCGAGAAGCGCGAGAAGCTTAGTCCCCGTTTTGTAATACCCTAAAAATAGGGGTAAATTTAAACTTGGATAAGGCTACAAATAACATCTTAAATAGAAATTAATCAACCAGAAGGGGAAATTGTAATAGCGTATACAAATGTTATGAATGGACAATAGGTTAACAACAAACTAATCTAAATCATTAAATCTAGATTATGTGGTTGTCGACCCAATTCTCTCAAAATCTCTATCATTTTTTTATATGCCAATGCCCAAAAGGTATGTCTCCAAAAGATGCTATAATGTCCAACACTCGTCCCTCAAATTTTGGACGCCCCACCGCTAAGGGAACGTGTTATACACGTCATTTGAGAAAAAGTGTTAGGCTTAACGCCTAGTGAGAACAAACAGATTATAATAATTATTTGGAAATGATTTGAATATAAATAAATAACCTTTCAATGAGTTAAGTGAATAAAATGTAACAACATCCACATAAGAATCTTTCGGTCCCATAATATCTTATGTTGACGGGGAGACCCGATTTCCAAGGATCGTGACAGAACATAAAAGTAAGCCACTTTCCGAGTTGTGAGCTCAATACTTGGACCCATGGCCACGAACAATGTCGGCTTGTACTCAGATGTGTGGGAGGGCACCCGATGATCCAAGTCATACTCATTCACTAGGATTACATTTATGGCCCATGGCTAGTATCTGGTTCCACATAATCGTACCAAATTGCCTCCAAAGACCCAATGTCTTAACTGGTTACAAACGGGAAAGTATCCCAAAATTAAGCCGACTTTATACCTATGGATCCACTAGTAATAGTCTAAAGCTTGTCACCATTTCATTGGTGACCCAAACCATGAATACACACATGGTCTACATCAATATTTCCCCAAAATTATTTGCTAAGAATTTCTCATCATATTATGAAACCATAAACATAGGTATAATGCATCTATTCCCATTTTAACCACAAATGTACAAGGCCAAGTTCATTTTATAGCTCAAAACATATAATACTTCATTATATCCCAAGATGGTACAAAACCCCAAAAATCTCCAAAATGCTAAGTTAGGTCAAATAAATTTTAAACATGAATAGTTGAACAATGAGATGATTAGGAGTCTAAAATCATAGTTTTGACATATATAAGGTTTTAAAAGGTTGAGAATGTACTCACAATGTGGGTTGGTTGAAAACCCTAGAAATCCTCCAAGAAAATCCCTCAAGATGAAGATAACTCACAATGTGGAACCCTAGGTGAGCAAACCCTTGATTTGATGATGAAGAGGCACATTAGTCCCACTATTTATGACTTAGAAGAGGGCTAGATCTTTGAAATAAATGTAGAAAATCGATTGGGAGGATGAGGAGAGAGTTGGGAGCATTTAAGAATGAGATAAATGAGAATAAATGAGGTTGGGGTCGGTTTCTCTTTTAAATGCGCACAGAGGTCGCGCGTGGATGCTCGCGCAGATGGACTTGCGCGGAGAGCCGCACGGAGCACTGGAGTCGCGCAATAGCAGAGCCCCGTGCGGATGGTGGCCTGCCCGGTCGTGTGGGGAGCCGCACGAAGCACTGTTGACACTTTGTCGACTTTTTCGGCTACCTCGCTCAACCTCCAACTAAGACAAAATTCTAGTCAAAACCAAGAACTAAGACTATACTACGAGCGATATAGATTTAAGGGAACAAAATGCTTACTCAAAATTCAGGGTGTTACAATCCTCCCCAACTCGGACATGATTTCGTCCTCGAAATCTGAGCTACACGAATAGGTGAGGATATCTCCGCTTCATGTCCTCTTCGGCTTCCCACGTCATGTTGGCCTCACGATGATGTTTCCATTGCACCTTGACCATGGTGACCTCCTTGTGGCGAAGTTTCTTGGACTCCCTCTCTAGGATTGCGTCTGGTTCTTCCACACAACGATTTCCTTCATCCACTCTTATCTCTGAGAGGGGAATAACGCTTTCCTCTTCCGCCAAGCACTTTCGGAGATAGCAAACGTGGAAGGTGTTGTGGATTCCGTTCATTTCCGGCGGTAACTCCATTTGATACGCTTGAAGTCCCACTTGTTTGAGTACCGTGAATGGTCCAAGGAAACGGGGACTCAACTTCCTACACTTTCCAAACCGAATTATTCCCTTCCAAGGGGACACCTTAAGCATTACACGGTCTCCCACCTGGAATTCCATCGGCCGCCACTTTTTGTCGGCGTAGCTCTTCTGCTGATCTTGAGCCACCTTCAACCGTTCCCGAATAACCTTCACCTTGTCGACCGTCTCTTGCACAATTTCGGGTCCGGCGAATTGCTTCTCGCCCGCTTCAAGCCAGCACACAGGAGTTCTGCACTTCCGTCCATACAAGGCTTCAAACAGTGCCATTCAAATACTAGAGTAGTAACTATTATTGTAAGAGAACTCTACCAAAGGTAGATGAGAGTCCCAACTACCGTCGAAATCGATAACGCAAGATCTTAGCATGTCTTCAAGCGTTTGGATCATTCTCTCGCTTTGACCGTCGGTTTGAGGATGGTACGCCACCTTGATGGTATGTGCCTAGACCTCCGCCCTTGGGAGTAATGCCTTGGAGGTAGTCTTCAATTGTGTTAGGCCATCGGGATGTTGCTCGTGAGAGTGAACATCAAGGTACATCGAATCTTGAGGTGAAGCTCGTTGGTGTTTTGGGTCTCCCCCATTGATTTCTCTATGTCCGCTTATATGTATTCATTTTCTCTTAAGTGATCATATTATGCTATTATTCAACTAACTATGCTCTTTTGGCCTAACACTTGATTGGTTTGATGTGTATCTCAGGTTCTAGCGGTGTGACCGCCAAGAAGGTTTAGCAAGTCCTTAGAAGAGAGCTTGGGGAGCATTGTGGGACGCCATTAGAAGATGATTATTTTGAAAAAACATATAGATGACAACTTATTGTAATCTCTCTTCTTGAATAGGAATTAGATTAAGAGGTTGTTATCTCTTATTGCTATATTATTACAAACTTGTAATTATAACAGACATATATTGTTCACTTTTTGGGAAAGCGTGTGCTTTGACATTATTTTTTATACCACATTTCCATTTCCGGAAATTTTTGTTTGTCCCACTTTTTTGGGTGCGTTACAATATATATATATATATATATATATATATATATATATATATATATAGGATTAGGTTCATTTGAGAAATTCTAAAAATATGAGAAATAAAGAAATGATCATAGTCGTTTATCTGGTCAACATTTGCAGCTTTGACCGTGAAGCAGCAGATAATTCCTTATGTTGTCTGTAGAAGCTAGAGGGGTAGTTTCGTAAAATACATGGGACGAGTTCATATATGAACCTGTATGATTCACATATGAATTATATGTTTATATATAAACCAGTGTAATTCATATATGAACTCTTTTAACTGATTCATATATGCACCTTTGTGATTCATATATGAACTATACATTCATATATGAACGAGTTAATTAGTTCATATGTGAATCTGTTAATTAGTTCATCTGAATCACATATACAGTTGATTAGTTCATATGTAAATAAGTTAATTGGTTCATATATGAATCACAAAGGTTCATATATGAATCAGTTAAAAGAGTTCAGATGTGAATTACACTTATAGTTCATATGTGAATCATACAATTTAATATACGAACTCGTCCCGTGTATTTGTAAAAATTACGAAGTTTTCCTTCTATTTTTGGAATAGCCGTAGCTTTTGACTAGTCAAAAACGTAATTGTTGACCAGTCAAAGACGCAATATTTGACCGATCAAAGCCGATCTTGACCGAATGAAAGACTAAGATTACTTCTCTATTTCTCATATATTTAACATTTCTCAAATGATCCTCTCCCTATATATATATAGGGAGAGGTTCATTTGAGAAATGGTAAATGTATGAGAAATAGAGAAATAATTTTAGTGATTAATTGTAACACCCTCAAATCTGGAAATAGCAACTTATTTAAAATTTTCTAAATACATCAATAAAGGAATTATCTACAACCACAAATTAAGATTTAATCTCAATACAAACATTCATTCTATACAAAAACCTATGATAAGAACGGGTGCTACTAAAACCCCATAATAGTCACTATCTCCAAAATTGCGGAAGACTTCACCAACTACTTACTTTTGCACAAGGCAAAGACTCAACTCTTCGTGGCTGCTAGAACCAAAATCCAACTGGAACCTGATGCACATGCCGACAAATAAAAAGGTTAGGCTTAACGCCTAGTGAGCTCAAGAGTTTTCAACATAAATAAAGATGTCTGCGAAAATAGATAATGCAGTTTAAATCATAATCTTTCAAAAGGTATGCTTTGAATATGCAAACGACTTGTTTTCCATTAATATGCATTTTAGACGGAGAACACCAATTTGGACATTTTCCAAATCAAACTACTACAAAATGATGATACCAATGTAAACTGCCCTTTCATAAATTAGCTTTAACCCAAAACTCACTCAAAGCGCAAATATAAATTGAACTCTCCATTTAAGAAGGTACGGTTAAACCTTATATTTCAAAACACCCAAAACACGGGTGGGGCATAATACTCAACCCACAAATCAAGGGTAAAACCCAAATATACAAAACGTCACCGAAAACTTGGATAATAAAACTCAATACCCAAAAACAACACCTTTCGGTGACGGGGGATTCCCGATTCCATAAAATGTGATGGTCCACAAAGTAAGCCCATTTTATGTTGTTATGACTAGTCATATAAACAAAAGTACACGCAAGAGATGTCAGGCTCAGTAGCTTTAAACGTACACCCACGGAAACTCGAGTTCAACCCCGTCGGGTTCCTATGTCGAGCCCCTCATCTAATATCGTAATACTTGAGCACGAAGGACTTATACCCACATCCGGTGCCTAACGTGCCTCGACGTGGAAAACTAATCGTCCCACGCCGGACAATAATTCCAAGCGCAAGGGATGTCAGGCTCAGTGGCTTTAAACGTACACCCACGGGATTTCGAGTTCAACCGTGAACGGTCCTTATGTCGAGTCCCTCATCCAATATCGCAACCAAGGCTCTAAGTCGAGCTACCAAAACTGGACAATTGTCCAAAGACTCTAAATCAAATAAAAATACCAAGCCGCAGGCTTAGCACCCATTGACCCATTGATAATTGAAGTAAAAATACGATAAAACGCACTCAACTAACGGTTATGCAAATACAACGACTAAAAGTAAGATTAGTTCAAAACTCACATTAGTTGAGGTACCCATTTTCCAAGTGAACTTATACTCCCATATTTTCTAAATGCCTCATAACACATAATATGCATTTTCCAAATTTAACTACCGATGAGAGTGAAAATCATGAAATGAAACTATACACGCTCTTTCAAATGCCTCACCTAAAAGTGCAAGTAATACTTTATAAAACACTCCATTTCATGAATGATGCATGAGACTCGACAAACATTTAAAAGTGTATTTCTGTGACCAAAGATCTATTTATGAAATAAGACTTCAAAACACATTCATTTGTAACACCTTTATCAAAATGCCTAAACATCCCAAATGTGGGTATTATACAAAGTTATAAAGTTAAATCCTTCCAATAATCAAAGATTAGCAAATAACCCAACATTTGATAATTTCATGTAGAACACGTAAACAATTTTAAAATAAACATTTTGGCATGTACAACGTTTTCACAAATCAACTTGAACTCACCTTGCTAGATTTAGGCTAAATCTAGATTTCACCCCACGAGCTCATTTGAAGGCCGCTTGAATCCTCAAGCCGAACTCTTCTAAAACCTAGATCCGAATATTTCATCCCATAAATACCCATAATCAATCATAAGGAAACGTTCTCCAAACATAAAAATACCAAGATCTCAAACAAGATCAAAACCCTAATTTCTCCAAAACCATCAAATCCGAGATTTGAGATATCGAACCTTAAGAAACCACCAATGGAGCATTTATAACCTTATTACAAGAAAACTTACCCTTGAAGACAAAGAGACTTCCGAGAACACCCAATCCAACACTTCAACCCGAGCTCCCAACCGAATGAACTAGATGAGGAAGATGAAGATGGAGGTTTTGTGGTTCAAGGTTCCAACTAGTTAGATGATGAAGAATCATGTGGTTCAAGGGGGAAAACCATCAAAATGGGTTACGGTTCGATGTTAGGGTTTGGGAGAGAAAAGGGAAGAAGATAGAAATGAGAAAATGAGAAGAAATGGTGAAAATCGCAACATTTAACCCACTGGTACCCGTAGGCTATTGTGCCAGGCGATAGTGCCATGGCACAATCGCTGGCACAATCGCCAGGAATGTACCGTGGGTGCTCAAGCTTTGGCGATTGTGCCAGGCTATTGTGCCCTCTGGCACAATCGCTGGCATAGTCGCCCGGGTGCCCCCGAACTCCAAAATTCCGACTTTTTCAACGCTAATACTCCCGATACTCCGAGAGACTTTAAACAATGCATTCCCCAACAAAACCCCACTGCTTACAAGTCATAGAAATGTCCGGGTGACATTTACTTACCGAAATTTACGGGTGTTACATTAATCTAGTCAATATTTGCGGCTTTGATCGCGAAACACCAGATAATTCCTTACATGGTCTATAGAAGGTAGAGGGTAGTTTCGTAAAATAAGTGGGATGAGTTCATATATGAACCTATATGATTCACATATGAACTATACGTTCATATGTGAATCAGTTAATTAGTTCATATGAGAATCAGTTAATTAATTCATATATGAATCTGTTAATTAGTTCAACCGATACATATATGAACTTACAGTTAATTAGTTCATATGTGAATCATTTAATTAGTTCATATATGAATCATAAAAGTTCATATATGAATCAGTTAAAAGAGTTCAGATGTGAATTACACTGATTCACATATGAATATATTGTTCATATGTAAATTATACAGGTTCATATATAAACACAACCCGTGTATTTTGTAAAAATTACGAAAGTGTCCTTCAATTTTTGGAATAGCCCCAACTTTTGACCAATCAAAGTCATAACTTTTGACCAGTCAAAGCCGAAATATTTGACCAGTCAAATCCGATATTCACCGTATGAATGGGCTAGGATTATTTCTATATTTCTCAAATGAATCTAAGACTATATATATATAGTGTTGAGTTTAGAGAAAAATTATAAAAATATAATTTAAAAAACTAAGGCGAACATCTTAGCAACCATCTATTACTTTTAATCCAATGGATAATATAAATGATATAATTTTTAAATCAAAAGTGTATTTTGGTACATTATACCAATCGGATAATGAATACAATCCCCTAATAAAGGGAAGTTACCAAAAATCATGGAAATATTCTATTATCTTTGAAAAAAATCTACACCTAAACAAAATTCCACGATCTACAAAAAGAATCTACTGAAATAAATTCCACAAGCAATCATTGTTTGCTTTCATTTTAATTTTGGATTGTATGTACATGTGAATGAGCCATCGAATTCATTGTTCTTTAACTTTCTGGGTTGCATGCACATGCGAATAAGTTATCATATTCATCGTTTCTTTTTGGAATGCATGCTCATGTGAATTAGTAATGGTATTCACCCTCTTTCTTTTGATAGGGCTGCACATGTGAATAAATCACTGTATTTATGTCTTCATTTTATGGGTTGCATGCACATGTGAATAATCACCATATTTCACTGTTATTTTTTAGTTAAGTTGCATGTACATGTGAATAAGTTATCGTATCATCATCTTCAGTTTTTTGAGCTACATGCACATGTGAATGTGTCACCATTTCAACGTTCTTCATTTTCTAGGATGCATGCACATGTGCATAAAAACAAGAAAAACTACGTTCTTCATTTTCTGAGATGCATATACATGTGAATGATCACTATATAGTAGTTACTTCACAGAAGAAAGAACAAAAACTCAAAACTATTACCACATTTCTTGTTTATTGCAGAAGCTTGAAAATCCAAATGGATCTTTCATGTATTTACAGTGCTTGAAGAATGTGAGAAGTCTTCGATAATGATATCATTAAAGGTTGAAGAAGATGAACCCTAAAAAGAATAGAGCACGTTGATTACCTTAGAAAAGTTCCAAGAAAACCGACAATGGATACAAGGACTGAAAAACACAAATGCAATCCCATTGAAAGGTGAATGAAAATTCATGAAAGATAACGTTTTGGTGAATAGATTTAGCGACTTACCCAAGTTATTATTTAAATATGATTCTAGTGGTTGTGAGATCGGTATAGAGAAGCAAAGAGTGATAGATCAAATGAAGACAATATGAATATTTGAATTATGGAGGTTGAAGAATGAAGTTTGGTGTTCATCACATGATTTTGTATTCGAAGTTGATGTACAATTCAATTAAAAATGAAAACACGGTGTTGGTAAATGTACGATGTGAACACCATAAGACCGGTTAGTAAAAAGACACCACACCGTGTTCCCACCTTGAACTACAATACATTTGGCAAATGCACATTATGTTCGATTGGTTTCATAAAAGGATTTGAATTTAAAATCGTGATTTTCAATTAAGACATGCTCATGAAATAAATATCCACAATTACTAAAATCTAGGAGCATACTTGTAAGGATTAAAAAATATTTAGTTTAGTTGATAATTATTAAATTACAATATTACTCCTGTATAATTATTGTTTTACATATATTTATTGAAATCATAGAATTAATGGATATGGTTGGATCTCATAATTTTCACAAACTGACGAGTTCTCAAATGATTATAAAGAAAAACTTAGGAACTCGTGAGAACCAATCCTAATTTATTGTTTCACATATTTTTTTTTCATCTAAAGCTAAGATTAAATGTATTCTTACACATATATTTGTTTAAAAATGTAAAAGTTTTTATTACTTATATTTTTGTTTTACGATATGAAACAATAACATTGTTTATATATATATATATATATATATATATATATATATATATATATATATGTATGTATGTATATATATAATGTATATGTGTAATGTAAATTACAATCGACATGGTTCGAGGAAGTAAGACAAAAGAAGTGGTTGCAGTTTTTGTTGGTGAATAGGGTTGGCAACAAGATGAATTCTCAGCCACAACATAACTCTAATATAAATGAGTGGTGAGAGAAGAGAGGCTACACTTTATGACTCACCATCCCAAGTGCCCTACTTAACCAAAACTCGTCCTTCTCACCAGACACATATCAGTAGAAAAAAGGGAGAAAATAACAAGCAAAAAGTAGCTTCATTTACCCTCAAATAGTACTTTCATGAGCAAATATTCAACCGCAAAATGAGGTATTAAGGTATACTTATCAACTTTTATTTATTTATTTATCAGTGTTGTAGAATTTCTAAAAAAAAAGGTATGTATTTATTCAAAAAGAGAGGGTATGTATTTTTTTAAATATGTTAAGGAACAAATGACAAAATAATTAAGCATGTATGTACATCATGAGTTTATATAATAAAACCATGTTATGATTGTTATATGATAATCTCGTTATATATGCATACAATGAAAGATAGTTTATAAGGATTTTTATACGAAAATGGTAATAGGGTTTTTATACGAAAATGGTATTGAGGAAAGTAACGAACACGTACAGTAGCAACAACCATAAGCATAAAACATAACATTATGCTACTATTCGAAAAAAAGTTGTAGATCTACACTAGTAGCTCAACATAATCCCATGGTACTGCAAAAAGAAATGTCATTAGAAAAGGTGAAGGACTATGATAAGAGGGGAGCATTGCCAAATGCTAGTTCAAAAAATTTGGCAATGAATTAAGTTTTATGTATGAATCGATTGGTATAATTGTTTTTCAAATTTTAAATCACATATGATTATAAAAATATTTTGAAAAAAATTAATTCACTGTGAATAACATATGATTTTCATGAAAATGTATGAATTACGTCTTGAAATACAAGTGATATGATACATTAATTTTAATTGTGTTCTGTTACACATCACATATAATTTTGTTTTCATTATATTTATTTTTCAATATTTAATTTGAATTATTATTTTTCAATTTTAAATCACATATAACATATGTTGAAAAAAAAATCAATTCATTAAATCACATATAACACATTTTGAAAAAAAAAATCAATTCATTAAATCAAATGTGATTTTTATAAAAATTGTAATTTTTTTAAATATTGCTTTAAATAAAAAAATGAATTCTTTAAATGAAAATTAAATACTCATATATATATATATATATATATATATATATATATATATATATATATATACTATATTATAAAGCATGGATAGAAACTCTTAAATACAAATTATTAGGCACAAAGTACCATCATTTTATATAAGATTTTAAAAATCTCTTAATTTACAAGTATCAAAGCACAAGATACATATTACTACTGCAGACTTCTAACACCCACCAATTTGGTATGTGCAGGACCTTCCTTTTATGCAGACTTTTTCATGTATCACTATTAATTAATATATTATATTACTATAAATTTGTTTTAATTATATTATTAAATATGTAATTAATTTTTTTTTCTAGATGTCATTAAAATATATAAGATAATCATTGAATTATAACAAAATACTTAACTTTTTTATATAAAAAACATTATATTATTAAGCCTAAATTAAACAAATTTATAAAAAAAAAAACATTATTACTTTCTCAAAACCATCCAAAATCGTAATGTAAATCGACAAAAAAACCAAAAATAATATGAAACATTAAAATCGTGATGTATCTTGCTGCATTGCGCGAGTACACTTCTAGTTTTAAATTATTAAATAAAAAAATATTTAATAAAAAATTAATTCATATTAAATTCACAAATATGGTAAAAGTAGAATCTTAAATAAATACCTAAAATAACTTTTATATAACTAAATTACTTTTATACCCTTATTTATTTACTTTTACAATTAATTATTTAAGGTATTATTTAATGAAATGATTGACATAGAATTATTCTCTTATTCTTTTAAATAGTTAGCAATTCTCATTTGATCTTTCCTGTATATATATATTCTGTAGATATACATATGTGTAAATTTAGGTGTGCAAACACTGCAATTTTATAATGTGTCACGTTATTAAAGGTATAAGCTTAATGTAAAATAATCTTAATTAAGTCAAATTGGGCGAAGCCATGTTATACCAAGTTTGGCGTTACAAATGGTATAAAGAGGAAAGAGTTAATCCTAATTTGTGAATATGTTAATGTTTATTACGTCATAATTTAATACAATTAATGGTTATGGTCCCTATTTATGTGTAGTTGAAGAATCATGAGTTACAAGAACTATTTCTATATATGGCCTATGTTCTTTTAATATCCCATCATCAAAAGACATTACACAACTAGGCATG
Organism: Arctium minus; assembly: GCA_954870635.1. Taxonomy (NCBI): domain Eukaryota; kingdom Viridiplantae; phylum Streptophyta; class Magnoliopsida; order Asterales; family Asteraceae; genus Arctium; species Arctium minus. The sequence goes on along the minus strand of OX941081.1, from coordinate 164,808,446 downwards.
GATATGGGGCGGGGATGGGGCGGGCATCCCCGTCCCCAATCCCTCATCTTCATCCCCGTCCCCATCCTCTTCCCCGTCGGGGAATATGATCACATCCCCATCCCCATACCCAACGGGGAACGGGGATCCCCAACGGGGAAACGGGGATTTTCTTTTTCCGTTTATGTAAGCTATTTAAATCAAATATATGAGACACCGCACATATTTAAATATCACATATTTTCAATAAACCTAAAATCGAAAGAAATTTAATTTAGTATAAAAATCACAACATCATATAATAATTAATAACTTAAAACCAAAAGAAATTCAACCGAATTCGGGAAAAAAAACTTAACTTCAAACGTACCAAAAGATATCGAGTAAGATTCAAAACCATATCGAGTAATTGTATTTTGATTGACATCCAAAATACATACTAACATCCAAAAAATAACAATTTTATATTATAAACCTAGTTAGGAAATAGGAAATTATGAATTACCGATTTAATTTAAATAAATAATATATCAAATATTAATTAATATATAAAACGGGGATGGGGCGGGGCGGGGAGTGCGATCCCCGTCCCCGTCCCCATCCCCATCCCCGGTTTGAGACAAACGGGGATCCCCGTCCCCATCCCCATCCCCGGTTTAGCGGGGAATCCCCATCCCCGATCGGGGCGGGTGGACCGGGTTCCCCGACGAGTCGGGGCCAATTTCCATGCCTATACACAACGATTAGAAAGAAGCATAAAACTTGGATATGATTGCAAGAGGATTCATCATCATGGATACAGGTATACTTCCACTATTTTCTGTTTTATTTATAATCGAATATGGAGGACTAAAATTTAGGTTAGATTTTTCAACAAGTGGTATCAAAGCATCTTCTCATATTGATGTCCATAAGTCCATATATATATATTTACATGAAATTAAAATAAAAGATGGACCCAATTTTTTTTTTCCAAGTAGTGACACAATTTAACTATAAAAAAATCTATTTTTTTCACAATGTTAATATAAATATGTTGGTTGGTTCTTTATCCTTACATAGAAAAAATCCATGTTTGAGTCCGGTCTACATATATTTTAAAAAACATAAGAGATATAAAAAAAAACAACAAATTTGACAACTATATGAGACTCAAACCTAGGTCTTTTGTACAAAAGCAAGAGCATTAATTACCATCTTCACAATTAAAGTCTTGTGTTAACATTTCAATTTCAAAAACTATATGGTGGCACCCAACAAAACAATACGATGGTATCATTCATATTCATCTAATCAATGTTTTATTAGTCTATGGGTATTATATGAGCAATATAGTTCTGTATTCATATATAACAAATGTATCATTCTTATAGGAGTATTGTATTTTGTATGAATTTATTTTTTGATTCATTTATAATATTATGATGTTTCTGTGTATTTGAACTTTATACAGATAATCACAGCTACAAAAGCACTCATTACACCCTGCAAAATGTATCTGGAAAATATGAATTTCATATATTAAAACTGATGCTATCTTGGGTTAATAACTAAATGATACCCGACTTATAAAAAACAATTGGTACTAAAACTACCGTCCATTCTTGTAATATAATTCTAACCTCAATATATGAAACCAAATGCTAATGAGGGGGTAATTTGGGGGTTGAGTTATACTTTGTTGATAAACAAAAACTAGGCAAATTATGAATTTTCTTACCGGGTTACAAATCAAAAAACCTTACTTTTTTAGGGGAAAAAGATATGTAATTTGAGCAATAACATTTTACCTAAATATTATTGTATATGAACCATGTAAAATGAAAAGAAACCAAAACATATTGAACAAACACCCTCTAATTATTATACAACATATACCTAAAACACAAAAACTTACGTTAATCATTAAACTCATTTTACATGAATATATAGTCTTAATTATTAGGTACCATTTATTATTCTAACCAAGTTGTATTAACTCGTGAACAAAACTAACAAAGCCAGAATACTATCATGACCTATAGCGAGTAGGAATAAAATTATCTCAATGTGGCACCATGTAATATGCACCCTAAACAAGTTTTAATACGAATATAGATCTCACAGGGTGAATCAGAACTAAAGCAAGATATGAACCTAATTATGAAATGTGAGTTTGTGTACTTTATAGAACATATATGGTTTTGAAATTGTTTCAAGCATACTTTATATCCGACTTTCAATGGTTGTGTTATATAATTAAGCTTTTGTTGCAATCGTCTATGATTTATATATATATATATATATATATATATATATATATATATATATATATATATATATATATATATGTATGTATGTATTGATAAAGACATTGAGATTGCATCATGGCCCAACAATTATGACCATTAGTCTAGCTATGTAAATAAGAAATTATATATAAATCTCATGTGTACATATATGTATACCATTGATTGAGTAGTAGTGGATTCAGTTTTTTATTAATTGCTCTATTATAAGAAATATATATATATATAGGGAGAGGTTCATTTGGGAAATGGTAAATATATGATAAATAGAGAAGTAATATTAGCCATTCATCTGGTCAACATTTGCGGCTTTGACCGCGAAGCACCGGATAATTCCTTGTGTGGTCTATAGAAGGTAGAGGGGTAATTTCGTAAAATACACGGGATGAGTTCATAAATGAATCTATATGAATCACAAAGATTCATATATGAATCTGTTAATTAGTTCAACTGATTCATATATGAATCTTTGTGATTCACAAATGTTCATATATGAATCTTTGTGATTCATACAGATTCATATATGAATCAGTTAAAAGAGTTCAGTTGTGAATTGCACTGGTTCATATATGAACATATAGTTCATAAGTGAATTATACATGTTCATATATGAACACAGCCAGTGTGTTTTGTTAAATTTACGAAATTGTTCTTCTATTTTTGGGATAGCCGCAACTTTTGACCAGTCAAAGCCACAACTTTTGATCGGTCAAAGCCGCAATATTTGACTAGTCAAATCCGATCTTGACCATATGAATGGCTAGGATTACTTCTCTATTTCTCATATATTTACCATTTCTCAAATGAACCAAACACTATATATATATATGGCTTACGTTCATACCCGAAGGATCAACACATGCGCGTCGAGAAAGGATATTCGCACATAATGGAAATGAAACCACAAACACAAATATCGATGACGATGTCAAACTAAGATGAATGTATGATGATCTATGAAATTTAATTAAGGTTTTGCAAAGAGTATAATGAAAGATGGTGAGTTGGATATACAATCCTCTATTTGTATATTTAATATAGTTCTCCCATAATCATTTGAAAAATATCATTATTACCAAATTCGATCAACTACATTTGAAATGCTAAAAGAAATCATAGAACCAATTGAGATCGGATGAACAAATATTTTTAATTTTTAATGGCTTAAAATGATACAAAATTCATCTCTTTTTCATCTTAAAATCTAGTAATATATGTTTGAAAAAACATGATTGAAAATTTTAGATATAGGAGTATCCGAAAACTTGGTTCGGATTAATATTAGTAATACAGAATAACCGATTCAAGACCATAACAAATTGGATTATTAGTTATGTTCGATTTAGTTATTGCTAGGTTTTTTTTTTCCTTTTGAAAATCGCTCTTCCATTGCAGATTTTCTATAATTGCTATAATTTGGTCAAATTCAAAATAAAATCGATACACGGTTCTTGTTTTTCATATTTGAAGCAATGTCATTTTAGATTTGTATTTTTAAATTCAAACAAATCCGTATATATTTGGTTGATGGCTTGACTTTAAATTGAACTCGTTCTAAACTGAACCGATGCCATATTTTATATATACTAGAAATGTATTCGCGCAATTCCTACTACAAAAAAGCCTTTTTACACGGTTGTAAAGGGCTTTTTACACTCTTTTAGAACCGTGTAAATGCTTACCGTGCAAAAAAGTGTTCAATTTTTTTACACGGTTCTATAACCATATAAAAATATTCTCTCTTTTTTTACACGGTTCCAAAACCGTGCAAAAATGTGAGAAAAAACGTATAAAAATACCCAATTTTACACGGTTTTTAAGCAGAACCGTGTAAAAAGATAGGACCTTTTTACATGGTTATTTTTCAAAACCGTATAAAAATGTCGCATCTTTTTACACGGTTGCTAGCCAAAACAGTTTAAATGTCACAATTTTACCAATTTCACATTACAAAACTATATAGTTGGGCATGTCCGTAAAAGTATGTTAGATAGAACTTGGTGGGTAAAGCCATCATTATGGCTCTCTTTATTTTACCGACAGATATCTTGTTTCTTTTTAAAAAAATAATAATTCATTTTAGTTGTTTTTCTATTTGTATATTGCATATTATTTATACTAATTTTATACCCGTACAATACAACGGGATGTAATCAAGTATAATATAAAAGATAAGGAATATAATTAAAAATTAGATTCAATATTGATTTAACTTTATTAAACCAAGTAATTACAATTACACTGAAGTTAGCAACAAAAGTAGAAACCAAAATTCGAATCAGTAGAAGTGGCAAAAATAAAATCCAACCGTCTTTAGATCAAATGAACCAAACTCTAATCTCCACTTGAAAAGTCATCATGAAAGCATCCTTTCCATGTACCCTTTTGCATTCCACAACAACCAATGAACACTCTTTTATCGAGTACTGCTCATTATATCTTGATTTCAATCCATGCTCATTAGGGTAGATTTAAGAACCTACAAAATGGAAAAGGTTAAATCGCCTTTGGGCAATGTCTTGAGAACAACCTATCAATAAAAACAAATCTTCAACGGCGGTGAAAATAGAGGGCCAGTCCCATGTGAAAACCTGCATCACCAACATGTAAAGAGAGGGGAAGAGAGCAAATTCAATAACGAGAGGGAAGAAAATAAATTAGGACTAAGTTATAGCAACCTTAGCCTTTTGAAGAGAAAGATTAGAAAAAAAAAGGAAACCAAAAAATAAAGAAGGAAATTGTTGGGAATGAAATTGTAGAATTTTAGAATTTTAAAATATTACCTTTTTATATAGTTTTAATATTACCATTTTACATGATTTCTCGTAACAACCATGTAAAAAGGTTGATGTACTTTTTACACGGTTTTTAAATTAAAAACGTGTAGAATGTCCGAACCTTTTTACATGGTTTTTACCAAAAACCATGTGAAAATGTCCGAAAACATTTTTCATAATAATCTTAAGCTAAAATCGTGTAAAATGCTTGGACTCTTTTTACACAATTTTTTGCCAAAAACAGTGCAAAGAGATCCGAAAACATTTCCGGACGGTTTTAAGCAAAAAACGTGTAATATGTTTGGATTTTTTACACGATTTTTATTAAAAAAACGTGTAAAAAGGTACGGATACATTTTCAAACGTTTTTTAAGTCAAAACTGTATAAAATGGATTTTTATACGGTTTTTTCTACAACCGTCTAAAAATATCTCCGGGTAGTTTTTTTACACGCCTTTTGCCATAACCGTGTAAAAAGAGGTGTGTAAAAATATTATTTATGTAGTAGTGAATGCAGTGTGATACATCTTGATTTTAATATTTCGTTTTAATTTTTCTCTTTATCGATTTTATAATACGATTTTGTGTCGTTATGAGAAAACGACAATGTTTTTGTTATAGATTTTTTAATTTAATTTAGATTCAATAATGATGTAATCTATTTTAGATTTAATAACATAATGTTTTTCATAAAATAAGAATTAGGTATTCGGTTAGAATTCAGTGATTATCCTAATTATATTTTAGATTTTTTATATTTAAAATGAGATGTTTATTCTATATTTGATTATATTTATCAGTTAATTATAAATTCAAAAATGCAACTTTTAAAAGTTATACATATGCATCATTTACTTGTAATCTTGAGTTTTTAGTAATTTACATCAATAAACAGTATTTTATAATAAAAATGTGTTTTTAAGAGTTTTTCTCAAATGATTTATAATATATTAGAAGCATACTCGCGCAATGCAGCGAGATACATCATGATTTTAATGTTTTATTTTATTTTTTGTCGATTTACGGTACGATTTTGGATGGTTTTGAGAGAGTGATAATGATTTGTTTTTTATAAATTTGTTTAATTTAGACTTTAATAATATAATGTTTTTTATATAAAAAATTAAGTATTTTGTTAGAATTTCAATGATTATCTTATATATTTTAAATTTTTTATATTTAACTTGAAATGTTTATCCTGTTTTGATTATGTTTATTAGTTAGTTATAATTCAAATATAAAGTTTTAGAAAATTGTACTCGTGGATCATTAATTATAATCTTGAATTTTAAGTACATGCATAATGCATAAAAACTTGTTTTAAGAGTTTATTTGATAGTTTAATAATAATGTAATTTATTTTAAATTAAACATTAAATATTCTGTTAGATTTTTCTAATTATATTTTAGATTTTTATATTTAAAATCTGATTTTTATCTTTAATTATGCAAGGGAGTGATTTTAGTGGATTGAAGTGGGGAGTGATTTTAGGGGAGTTAAATTTGTTAGAGATAAGGATTGAAAGTTAATAAATAGTATTAAACGTAGTACATAAACCTTTAATGGTTGTTTTAAAAAAAAAATAGTAATTAGCATTAAATAACGATACATTAAGCCTTAACAATTGTATTTAAGAGTTTTTTATCCGTGTTTTATAATATAGTATATATAGATTATAGAGTATTTTTTTCTTGTATTTATGTTGTGTAGATAGCTCATAATCTCCTATTTTATAGTTGAAATTTCAATTCCCTCTCTTTATTGAGACTCTTGTATCTATATATATATATAACGAAACATATCTAATGCAAAGCTTGATTCATAAATATCAGATCCTCCTTTTTAATCCTCTCCTCGACCTTCTTTTCTTCTGGTTTTGGGTCTTGGCAGGTTACAAACAAAGTTCTTCATGTGTTAACCTCGTACATGTACACCTTGTTTTTGTATTAGGTGAAGATGTCGTCATTAATTAATTAATATTCAATGCAAAACAGATATGGTCGGTGATTTTAGCAATCGCCGGTGAAAGCGGTTTAATTTGCGTGTGTGTGTTATATTTTAGACCTAGGGTAGGGACCCAATTATTTCATGAGTTTTGTTGTATTGTGTCTTACTTTTTCAGCCCATAATATATATGATGATAGATATCAACAAACAAAACAATGTGGATAAAGCCAGCCCTAGCCACTTGGCCGGAGCACCTTACAACCATGACCGAATTGCCGCTTGCTTTTCAGATCTGAATTCAGTAACAAAGAATGTGGGTGGGTATACTTACTACATCTTAAAAATTTTCAAATGCAGTCAAATCGATCCCTCCCTACATGAACAAAAAGGTTAGGTTTATGCCATGAGGTAATTAATCAATTAATAATAATAATAATAATAATAATAATAATAATAATAATAAATCCATCTTAAGAAATTAGTGAAAACTCCATAAAGAACCGTCATCACCACATTCCACATCATCGGTGAAGTTATCCGTCTTAGGTGGCGATACCATGAGTCCCTCCGCCATGCTGGCAAGAAACTCCGGCATTTCGAAAATTTCCTCTTCATCAATGTAAAACGAAGAACTCTCCGGCGATTCCTTCCATTCCTCGATTGCTTCCACATCCATCTGTCTCGGTCGAAACGCCTCCGCCGCCTCCGCCGCCGCCTTCTGTATGTCCTTTATATCGTTAGACTTGGGGACCGGAAGCCGCGATGGCGAGTCAGCAAAATTCAAACACGCGGAACGCCCCCTCATGGCCAAAACCGCCACGTCATGTGCCCTGGCTGCCATTTCAGCAGTGGGATGTGTTCCCAGCCACACCCTGAACTGGGTGTTTGGCTCTCTCACCTCACAAACCCACTTTCCGGAATTCCTCCGCCTGACTCCCCGGTACACCGGGTGTCTGGTCTCCTTAAACTTCTTCCTTCCGGCTCTCTTTTTGGGGTTATTTTCAGCCAACATCACTTCTCCATCACCGCCAACAGCGGTGCTACTTCTGCAATCAGAAGGTGAAGCAATGTCTTCAAATGAATTCATGATTTATATATATATATAGTTTTGGATAGTGGTGTCTGGTCTTCCCAAGTGAGTGAAGTTGTGGTCGTATATATAGTATACATTTGGGGTAAAGGAGCCAACTGGAGGAAGAAAAGAGGTGGGTCCATAGTTGCCACGCGGTTGATATATGACGTGGATCATCGTTTACATTTCCACCCTGTCCAACAAAAGTTATTACATGTTATAATATTATTTAAACTACAAAACTTGTCCCTTCACTTTAATTAATTTCCTATATATATATATATGCACTTTAGTTCATTAATTTTTGTAACACAGATGATGATAGTTACTTAAATATATAAAATTCACGAATATCTATTAAATAATATGTCATATGAAACAAAAAAAATACCACTAAGGCTTTGTTTGGCAAACTAGCTTATAAGCTAGCTTTTTAAAACACTACTTTGAGTAGCGTTTCAATAAGCTAGCTTATGGTCATCCAAACATGTACCAGGAAGAAAAGTTAGCTGATAAGCTAGCTTTTTTTTGCCAAACATAGCCTAACAATATTATGGTCTAGACCATTTAATTCCAACTTATAAATAAGAACAAACACAAAATGGTATGACTGCCTCCACCATAATAAATGTTGAGTGTTGTAATTATAAGGTTTGTTTTGGTTGTATTGCTCAATGTTTTAATTCTTAGTGTACAACTATTAGTGTAATTTGCATTGATATTTGCTCGGATAATTAACCAAACATTACAAATAGAGCATTTTAAAAGAAGAGTGTAAAAGATAAAAGGGAAGGTACTAAATGTACAAATTCATATGATATTGACAAAAATAGACCAAAAAAAAAGCTAGCTAGTTCGCTAGTAGTGTGTGAACACACACATATATATATATATATATATATATATATATTAATTAATATAGATCAGAGATGTAAAAATCAGTGGTCATGAACAAAAAATAATAATTAATTTGTTGAAGCAAAAGTGAGTGAGGTTGGTTTTGTTTTTTAATTTGGAAGAGGACATTCTGAGCCATACAATTTAAGATACTTTAAAGGATGAAAGTTGCAGCCAATCAAAATCCAAGGATTTCTAAATCATCACCTGTCACATAAAACTTTTTTTACCCTATATAGCCAATTTGGAACAACTTCAAATCCCACCAAAAACAAAAAACCAAATCCTTAGCATGATCTTTTAGTATTTGGTTTCTTGTTATTATTATTATTATTATTCCTAAAAACAGGTATTTATGTTATTAATGAGTTATTATTATATAAAAATAATAATATTCCTAAAAATAACAACCATAATATTAATCATAATGTTAGTAATAACAACAAAAATTAAAAAAAAAAGTTAAAATTTTGAAATAACACAGAAATGCGTACACATATGACTCCATCTTATACCGTTGTATTTTTTAGTTGAAAATCATTTCAATATTTGATCCTCAAAACTCACAAACCAGAAAATCGTGTTTTACTATTATTATGTTCCCTCGTGATCTCTAACCAAACACCTACAAAGGAATGTTAGAAGAAAACTATAATAAAAAAATAAGATGCAATAAATTGGTACCGGTGTTTGAAAGTACATAGATTTATATTGATCTCTACCTAGGTCATAGCCCTATTGCGTAACAAATTCAAAAGTGTAGATATATAAAAAGAGTAAGACTATGTTTTGATGGTTGTGAAAATATGTGAAACCCTTGTATTACTCTTCAGAAGTGTCATTGAGCAGCGAAAGGGAGTTCCATATATAAAAGAGAAATGATCCAAGCGTAGCAATGTGAGACTCTAGCACACCTCTCCAATGGAGGCTAGATGGATAAAGGGGCTAGACCAGTACATATTTTCCGTATAGTGCTGAGTCCCTAAAGTGATATACTTTCGCTTTGATACCATGTTAGAATGAGAATATTTAAAACCTCCTAATTATTCTTCAAAGGAGCCCTTGAGAATAGAAGGGAAGCTTCAACATATATTAAGGAGAAATTGTCTAAGTTTAGCTAACAGGAGACTTTAACAAGCCCTCTGCAACGGAGGGTGACGTGTTGGTGATTTTAGTGTCATCGGTCATTTAAGTGTGACTGTAATTAACACGAGTACCAATGGGGTTTTCAAACTGTGATCTAATAAAAGTTAAGCGGTACGGGGTGTACACTTGTATATAAGGCGAATTTGATCCCGGACACAACGAAATGGAGGGGATCAAGGGGATCGCACCCCCTTGTGGGGTATAAGGGGCAGTGCCCCAAAACCTCTACAGAATTTTTGACTTGGAATGTAGTGGAAAAACATGATCAAAATGAAAAGATATGTCAGTTGTGATCAGTTTTGAGCTTCAATCATGTGGTTTGTTTTGAGACTGAAATCTGGACAAACTAAGGGGGTGTTTACTTGTGGCTTAATGGGCTTAATAATATATTGGGCTTATTCGCACAGACATTTTGACATGTTTACTTAGGGCTTAATGAAAAATATTTGGGCTTTTTCGCACAGTCCAAATACATCACTTGTCCACATTCAGACGAAAACTTGACATATATACCCCTGGACCTCTGTTCATGTCACCCTCCCTCAAGACAACCCTAGCCGCTTCCTTCTCTTTACCGCTTCCCTCTCCAGACCGGCGACCTCTCCCCAACGACACCCTTTCTTCCGTTCATCTCTCCCCCAACAAGACCCTGCACCGCGATCTCTCCTGTCGGTTTTATCTCCGACGACCCCTCTTGTCGGTTTCATCTCCGGCTATCGTTGTGAAACGGATCGTCGTCAAGCTCCGATGACATCGTCGGTGGAGTTATGGCGGTGGAAGGTTTTATCTCCGGCGACCCCTCCTGTCGGTTTCATCTGTTGGTTTCATCTCCAACGACCCAGACCTATTTCTCCTGTTGGTTTCTCTCCCGCTTCCTCCTTCCTTCGTTCTCCTTCTCTTTCTTTTTCTACATCAAAGGCGTTTTGTAGATCGATTTCTCCTGTTGGTTTTCTTCAAACTAGATCGATTGTCTTTCCTTTTGGTTTCATCTCCGATGACTTATTGTTTAAGATATCAGTTTCTTATGTGTTAGGGACCTGTTAGGACCCGTTCTATCAATTTTTTATGTGGTTTGGATATCGATTTCTTATGTTCGATGTAGATATGTGTTTGTATATCATTTTTGTTTCTATGTTTTGATGTTCTGTTAAGTAGTTTAATGAATGGTATTCGATGAATGGTAGCTATTTGGTTTGATGAACAATAGTTTTTTTGGTTTGATTTTGATTGAACTGGTTTAAACAAAAATTGGCTCAAACTTGTTAACAAATGGTTAAAAATAGTAAACAATAATATATTTTTGTTTGAGGGTAGATCGGTCATTTATGTCATTCAGACCGTTGATTAAGGTAACAAAGTAAACAACTTATTTTTACCCGAATAGACAAATTTATCCAGACAGACAAATTTATCCATACAGGACTTAATAGAAAATTTGGTAAACAACCCCTAAGTCCAGAGATGGTCCTATCTCTGGTTGGTCGTGGTCATATCTCTGGTTGGTCTTTGTCCTATCTCTAGACGAGCCTATCTCTAGACGAGCCTATCTCTGGACGTGCGTTCTGAGATGTCTAAGTCTCATGTCTGGACATGTATGTCCATAGCTCTAGACCTCCACGTTCATACTAGCCCTTCATCTTATCCATTAGCGGTTATAACCGTCTGTATAACTGCTTGTAACTTCCCAAAAACCGTCATTTATGTTATTCTTATCCATTTTCGAATGGAAGAGGTATATATATATACACTAAATGTACACCAGTTTTGTTACTCACTGAATTTGCTGAACATTTAAATATCCTCTAGTAATTTGGAGTTCATTTTTGTGCCTAAATCGAAAGTGTCCTTGAGGATTATCCTAAATTTAATTTCGTGATACCCAGGCATAGGGTCGAAATATCAATTCGAAAAGTGATTTGCATGATTCTCAAGCAATCTGATTCCAGATTACCATTTACCCTGTTTCTTTAATCCCTCTTTCTAACAAGACAGGCACTGATAACTCTCATTTTTTAAGAGTTATTTGTACTATTTTTTAGCATTTTATTTCACTTAATACCCACTTTTGTCTCATTCTCTTTCATTTGGTCCATAATATTTGCAAGTCGTGATAAAAACACCAAAAATTTAATTTTGTACAAAAAACGTTACTGTTTGGCAGTGAGCACATTCTGCCCACTCATGTGGGCACCCAAGATCCATTAGATAAGCAATGTATTGTACTATTATCTAGTGGTTAAAAGCTGGAATGAGCTGGATTATATCTTCTAAAACTGGTAATCATTGTCCTCTTTTAACCTCTGGATAATAAGGTATTAATGAATGGGTTTTGGATTCTCTCTCCATTATAAATAGAGGGTTTGGAAGGGCTTAATAATCATCCAATCATACAAGAATCCTAAGCTTTATCTCCAGGAGAGTTGAGAGCTTGAGGGTAGTGTAGCATTTAATTTCTGCATTCTTCTTCTTGTATTTCAATTTCTACCCACAACCTCCCACTATGGGCATCGTTTGTAACTTTATTTTTAATGCAAGTAGTTAACAAGTATTTCCTTTCTTACATTATGTATTACATTATTATTATGAGCTAAGAACCTCTTGGGTGTGGGTGTGAGCCGACTTGAGACTAGCAGGCAATACTTGGGTGTGGCCAATGTTAGTAGCTCTTAAGCTTGGTCACTTGAGTCGAGACTTAAACTCAACGCGGATAAGCCGATTACTTTGAAGTGTTAATAGTAGATCTTGACCTCGAGAGGGGCAGATTCAAAATACAACTTAAGTGATGCACAAAGATTTGAGAGAGTCTTAGATAACAACGTAGAGATACATGTTTTGTATGATTTACTAAGGTTCAAACGTTGGTCGAGATTTATATCACAAAGAGATTTGGGTATTGTAGCATCCTATTTCAATGATTATATATATATATATATAGCATCCTATTCGAAGGTATTAATTTAATATGTATATATATATATACATATTAAGTTTTGGGGTAGACATGTCATGTTCTAAAAGATAAACTTAAGGGTGGTTGTGTCAAATTACATCATATATGGGGTAGGATTGTTTTATAAAGGAATTCAAGGGGTTTATTGTACCAATATCTTAATCTAGTAATAATATACATAGGGTTTAAAAAGAAGATAAAAGAGGAAGAAATATAAGAGTAAAGTCGGGAGAAGAAAGGAGAAAACGATGGAAGTCATCTAGGGCTCGATTTTTGCAATCAAATCAACAAATTAAGGTAAGCTCTTTAAGTATAAGTTTGATTTCTTGATATATTCAATGTTTAGGTTAGTATTGGAGTCGATTTTGGGGTTTTTAGGTCTCAAAAATTGGGTTTTAGGTGTTGTCAATGGGAGGACAACTGTGTTTGTATGTGTTTTCTATGATAATTTCGTTTTTATGTTGTATATTAATCCCCTCTTGAATCCCAATGTGATATATCTTGATTTTGATGCATTAGAACCTAAAATCCTTCAAGAAGTGAAACAAAATTGGTGTTATAAGTCTTGTTAGTAGAAGTAATTTGTTGGGTAAGTTTATTTCATGTTTAGTATAGTTTTTAGTTCATCTTATATGCTCATTCATGAGTTGAAGTTGAAAAAATTCTAATCTTTGACAACCTTTTAAAAAAAGTCAAAGAATGGTGATGAACTTTAAGGCTTTGGAATCAACATGAAAATGTTAAGATGTGTGTTATAGTTTGTTTCTTGGTAACATTAAGATGATATTAGATATATTGAAGAATAAAATTTTCACCCAAACATGTTTTTGATGGTAGATTGAAGGTTATGTTAAAAACAGTTGACTTTTTAGAAAAAGTCAAGCTGTTGTGGTTAATCTTAAAATTGAGTCATTTTGTGCAAAATTAAGGATTGAAATTCGGTGGATATAGTTATGAAAGGTATATATAGGTGTTACAATGATCAAATCAGTATATCTTATGGGATTTAATGGATTTAGAAACTTAAAGAATGTTTGAATTCGGTTGGAACTTAAATATATATGAAAATATATGCTTTAGTTAGGATTTAAGTGATAAATCAATGTGTGAACCTTGTAAGAATATTTTAAAATGTATAGAAAGCATGTATTCAAGGTTATTATGTAAGCCAAGAGCCTCGGAAGAAATAAGAGCAAGTCGCCGGATTAAGTTAATTGATGCTGAAAATTGTAAAAATTGTATAAAATCACTTGCAACTCAGATTTAGACGTATAATATTAATCTGAAACCGTCGAAAAGTATTCTATGATCAATATGCTTTAAGTATGAAGTAGTTCGGGCTCTAAATAGGTCTAAAAATGGATTTTGCATAAATAAAAGAATTGTTTCTTTTAAATACATATAAGAAAAAGGGTTTTAGGTCTATTTAGAGTGATTCTTGATGGTATATTAAGATAAGAAAATGTAATCTAAATGGTTTTTTATATTGTTGTATTGATATAAGATCTTTATGTGATTGTTTAGGTATTGAGGCGGGTAATCAAAGCCGAGCAACAACGGAGTACTAACTAAAACGAGCTAAGGTGAGTTCAAGTAGTCTTAAAATTGGGTACACGTCAAAGTATGTATTTTACATAATTGATTCAATGTTGGGAACTGAAGATTCTACTAAGTGTAGTTACTACTGCTAGTACAAGAGTAGTTACTACTGCCAGAACAAGTTGAAGATTAATACTGCTAAGTGTTACTACTGCTAGTAGAATTACTACTGCTAGTTAAAGTTAGTACTGCTTGAACAAAGTTAGTACTGCTTAGCTAGTTAGTACTGCTAGTAGTTAGTACTGCTTGAAGTTAATGCTGCTAGTTGAAGTTAATGCTGCTGAGCATTATTAGTGCTGCTAAAGAGATCCGGATGGAATGTACTACAGCTGGATATACTGAAGATATACTTAGAAGATATACATGGAAGATATACTGAAGATTTGTTTATTCTTTGTAATTATCTTTTTATCAGTATATGTATAGAATGTTTAGAATAGATAATTGATAACTTTAGTTTTCATTCTTTTAGAGAAAAACAACCTCAAGGCATAGATCCTAATTCTAGAGAAGTAGAATTCGTATTGGTGAGCCTGTTCATCAATATTGAGGTTGAGTGTGTAATCTTGTAGTTTTAAGCATTAAATACAAGTTTACTGTTTGATAATTATATACTGTTTTTGATTACTGTTTTATAAAATATCAAAGTGTTTTTCCGCAACTTCTTTGATATTAGTTTCTGAGTATTAATTCTTGTTAAGAATTCGATCCTGACAAGTGGTATCAGAGCCAAATTCTCTCAGAAACAGTTATTCATCATGGAAAATCTTACAGAATCAAGCAGTACTTTGGTCTCAAAAGTTCCAATGCTCAGATCCAATGAATTTGACATGTGGAAAATCAGAATCAAGCAATATATTCTCCTCACAGATTACTCTATGTGGGACATCATTGAGAATGGCCCATCTGATGGAGGAAAGATTGGTGAAGATGGCAAAAGAACTCCTCCAAAGACAGATACAGACAGGAAATCAAGACAGACAGAGATGAAAGCCTTGAGCACACTGCTCTTGGCCATTCCAAATGAGTATCAACACCAATTCTGCAATTGTACTGATGCACAGATGCTCTGGAATGCTCTAGAGAAGAGATTCTCAGGTACTAAAAGTACCAAGAGAAATCAAAAGGCAATCTTAAAACAACAGTATGAAAACTTCATCTCAACTAAGAATGAGTCCATGACTCAAACTTTTGACAGGTTTAATAAACTAATTGGTGAACTAGCTACTATGGGAGTACAGATTGATCAAGATGATGTGAACAGAAAGTTCTTAAGGTCCCTTGGAGATGAATGGACCATGTACACTGTGTCATTCAGACAGAATGATCAGTTGGAAGACAAAGAACTTGATGATCTGTACAATGATCTTAGAGTATTTGAAGCTGAGGTGGAGGCAAAGAAGAAGCCTTCTGGATATGTTCATAATGCTGCACTCCTATCAGCATCAATTGATTCTACTGCTAACCCTGAATCAGTTAATGCTGCTAATGGATCAAATTTAGATAAAGGCACTGATTATGTATTTGAAGCTCTTCTTTCTAATCATGGAAATTCTTCTTTGATCAATGATGACTTAGAACAACTTCATCCTGATGATCTGGAAGAGATGGATATTAAATGGCAGATGGCCATGCTCTCCATGAGGGTTAAAAAGTTTATAAAGAGGACTGGAAGAAACAACTTCTCACAAAGAAGAGAAGATGGAGCAGGGTTTGATAAATCAAAGGTAGAATGCTACAAATGCCATCTTAAAGGACATTTTGCTAGAGAATGCAGAAGTGGAATGTCTCACAACAACAACCATCAACAAGCTCAATCTGGAAGCTTCAATAACAACAGAAACTCTGCTCAAGCCCTTGTTTCTCAACAAGGAATGGGGTTTGATTGGAGTGATCAAGCAGAAGAAGCTATTCAGAATCAAGCTCTTATGGCTAAAGTATCTGATCTCCCATCTGAGGTAAGTTCTAATCTCTGCTCTAAAACTTGCATAGACACTGTTAAAAGGTACAGGGATCACAATCAGAAGATGAGTGATGACCTGAAGAGACTAGAAAAGGATATAAAAGACTATGTGAGGATAGTAGAGAGATTTGAAGATCAAATCAAAGGTTTTCAAGCCAATGAACTACAACACTCATATGACACTAATTACTGGCAGTGGGAGAAAAAGGATTTAGAACTTAAACTGACCAAATCTAAAGAGGAGAGTGAAAAACTGAAAGAGGAGTTAACCAAGGTTAAGCTTGATGTAGAAAAGTTTTCCAATGCTTCTAAAGCAATGGACTCCTTACTGCAAAATCAGATTCATGATAAATTAAGAAGAGGAATTGGGTATAATGCCACACCTCCACCATATAACAACAATTACATTCCTCCTACTTCAGACCTATTAGACACCAAAGATAGGAAGGACTTGCATGAGGGAGCCACCGAAATAGATCCCTTAGATGAGGTAATTGTTGAGGATAAGACTGAGAAAGAGGTTGGCAAGAGTAAGGAGAACAAGGTGAGTGGTGAGATTTCTATAGAAAACAACATTATCACCAATGAGGATTGTGGAAGGGCTTGGATCAAATCCAAGAACATAGAGAAGACAGAGGAAAAGTCTGGTAAGGTCCATTATAAACAGACCACAGTTGTGAATCCAGGTCCTTGCAAACAGTGTGCTTGTAAGAAGAATGAGCCTCAAAAACAGGACAAAAAGAGGGGAAATCAAAGAAACTGGAATAATCATTGGGCACATAAACAAGGGGTTGATCTGAGTAAAATCAATAGACCAAAACCTTGTTTTATTTGTGGCAAATTGAATCATCTTGCAAAATTCTGTTATTTCAATCCTATGAACCAAAGAATGAATTTCCAAAGATCCATGCAAAAACCCTTTGGTTATAAGAAAATTGAAAAGAATCATGTGGCTAAGAAAACTGTTAAAACTAAAAGACACATGAAGAAAAAGTATTCTGTTAAAGAAAGTGTCAATATGTGGATTCCTAAAAGCACTAAAACTGTTAGTACTGCTATCACAAGTAGTGCTGCTGACAATGATAGTGCTGCTAGAAGTAATACTACTGCTAACAATGTTAATGCTGCTAACAAGGTTAGTACTGCTAAACCTGTTAGTACTGCTACACCTGTTAGTACTGCTAACTCTGTTAGTACTTCTAAGGTTAGTACTGCTTCTAGTGTTGATTCTGCTAAGCCAATCATATTGACAAAGTACTCTAATAAAGAGTGCTCTGAGTTTAAAAACCTCATTAAAAAGGAATGTAAATACTTTGATGAGAAAGGAAGACCCAAGATCACTTTGGCTTGGGTCCCCAATCATACTAATTGATTTATTTCATGTGCAGGGCAACCAACAGCTCAAGGGAAAGAGCATATGGCATGTTGATAGTGGTTGCTCTAGGCACATGACTGGCAACATGTCATGCCTTCAGGATTTCAAGCAAATTAATGGAGGACATGTTGCATTTGGAGACAATCTTACTGGTGGTAAGATAAGTGGAAAAGGTAATGTCATCAAAGGTAAGATGACATTTGAGGATGTCTACTATGTTGATCAATTAAAGTACAACCTGTTAAGTGTATCACAGGTTTGTGACAAACAACATAGTATATTATTTACTAACACTGAGTGTATGATTCTTGCTCCAGGGTTCAAGGTAGTTGATGAAAGCATGATACTACTTAGAACTCCAAGAAAAGACAATGTTTACTGTCTTGATTTGGACAATGTCAATAGTGATTCATCTTTAAATTGTCTTGTTTCAAAAGCTTCTATAGATGAATCCTCCCTTTGGCACAGAAGGATGTGTCACATGAATTTCAAGACTATGAACAATCTTGTTAAAAATAACCTTGTAAGAGGTTTACCTTCAAAAGTCTTTTCATGTGATGATCATTGTGTTGCTTGTCTTAAAGGCAAACAACACAAAACTTCTCATAAGGCCAAAGAGTTAAATTCTGTTTCTTCTTGTCTCCAGTTATTGCATATGGATCTGTTTGGTCCTACAAATGTTATGAGTATAGGAAAGAAATCTTACTGCTTGGTTATTGTTGATGATTACTCCAGATTTACTTGGGTATATTTTCTAAGGACTAAGGATGAAACAAGTGGTCTTATCAAATCCTTTATTCCAAGAATTGAAAACCAAACTAATCAAAGAGTAAAAGTCATTAGATCAGATAATGGAACTGAATTTAAAAATCATGATTTAAACACTTTTTGTGAGGGAAAAGGTATTGAGAGACAATATAGTGCTCCTAGGACTCCTCAACAGAATGGTGTTGCTGAAAGGAGAAATAGGACACTAATAGAGGCTGCTAGATCTCTGTTGGCTGATTCAAAATTGCCAATTACATTCTGGGCTGAAGCAGTTAATACTGCTTGTTATGTCCAAAACAGAGTTCTAGTGGTCAAGCAAAAGAACAAGACCCCATATGAGCTTTTAAATCAAAGAAAACCTTTTATTGGTTTCTTCAAACCTTTTGGGTGTCCTTGTACAATTCTAAATACCAAATCTCACTTAGGTAAGTTTGATAGCAAAGCAGATGATGGATTTCTTGTTGGATATTCATCTCAGAGTAGGGCCTACAGAGTTTTTAACTCTTCTTCTAGAATAATTGAAGAAAGTGACAATGTCAAATGCAATGAGAACACACCAAATCCTGTTGGGTCTGGACCTCAATGGCTATTTGACATTGATTCACTAACTAACTCTTTTGGTTTCAGTAATGAGTATACAGGAACAGATGGTGGAGAATCAGAGATCACACAAGTTCAAGAAAGTATATCTAAATCTGTGATTTTTCCCATACCCACAGTAAATGAAGACTGTGAAAAGGAATCATTTACTGAACCAAGTCAGAGTGAAGAAGACACTAGAGATGAGGAGACCCAAGAATCAGAAGTGACATCTGAAGACACTTCAGTTGAGTTGCATGACTCTAATCTAGAGGCTGGACTGAATGAAGAACCTAGTCATACCACCAGAGTTCAAAAGAATCATCCTCCACAGCTGGTAATAGGAGATATCTCTTCTCCTATGATGACTAGACTTCAAAGCAGGCTTCAAGAAATGCAAGATCAACAGCATACAGTCCTTTCTTGTTTTCTATCCCAGCTTGAGCCTAAAAAGGCACATGATGCTATGAAAGAATCTAGCTGGATAGAAGCAATGCAAGAAGAACTGTTACAGTTCAAGCTACAAGATGTATGGGATCTAGTAGACCTTCCTAAAGGTCACAGAGCAATTGGCACAAAGTGGATTTTCAGAAACAAGAGAGATGAAAGAGGTATTGTCATAAGGAACAAAGCAAGGCTGGTGGCTCAAGGCTATACTCAAGAAGAGGGTATAGATTATGAAGAAGTGTTTGCACCTGTGGCCAGGATAGAAGCAATCAGACTATTCCTAGCCTATGCTTCTTACATGAACTTCAAAGTCTATCAAATGGATGTAAAAAGTGCTTTTCTCTATGGGTCAATTGAAGAAGAAGTATATGTCTGCCAACCACCAGGGTTTGAAAACCCAAGCTATCCAGACAGAGTATACAAATTAAAGAAAGCACTTTATGGACTACATCAAGCCCCAAGAGCATGGTATGACACCCTGTCATCCTATCTCTTGGAAAATGACTTTGAAAGAGGAGTCATAGATAAGACTCTATTTATCAAAAGGAAAAAGAAGGATATCTTGCTGGACCAAATATATGTTGATGACATTATTTTTGGTTCTACAAGAAACAACATGTGCAAGGAGTTTGAGGATTTAATGCATCAAAGGTTCAAAATGAGTTCCATGGGGGAACTTACTTTCTTCCTTGGACTCCAAGTTCAACAGAAGTCAGATGGCATTTTCATATGTCAATCCAAGTATGTGCAGGATATTCTAACCAAGTTTGGTTTCTCAGAATCAAAACCTGCCAGCACACCTATGGAAACACACAAGCAGATCACAGCAGATCTTGAGGGGGAGGACATGGATGTGCATTATTATAGATCCATGATTGGCTCTCTCATGTATCTCACAACATCTAGGCCAGATATAATGTTTCCAGTCTGTGTCTGTGCAAGATTTCAAGTTAGGCCAAAGCAATCTCACTTTCAAGCTGTTAAGAGGATATTCAGATATCTCAAAGGGCAACCCAGATTGGGACTTTGGTATCCTCATAACTCCCCTTTTGACCTAATAGCATACTCAGACAGTGATCTAGGTGGGGCAAACTTGGACAGAAAATCTACTTCTGGAGGATGTCAGTTCTTGGGTGCTAGACTAGTCTCATGGCAGTGCAAGAAACAAACCACAGTATCCACATCTACAACAGAGGCAGAGTACATAGCAGCTGCAAGTTGCTGTTCTCAAGTCTTATGGATTCAGAATCAAATGTTGGACTATGGGGTAACCTTTCTACACACTCCAATCTTTATTGACAACAGCAGTGCTATTAGCATTGTAAATAATCCAGTCAAGCACTCAAAGACAAAGCACATTGAAATCAGGTATCACTTTATAAGAGATTGTAATGAAAAGAAACTTATTCAAGTTGTCAAAGTCCACACTGATAATCAGTTTGCTGATCTATTCACTAAAGCTTTTGATGTGGGCAGATTCACTTTCTTGGTCACAGGTGTGGGAATGATAAACTCTGAATAATCTTCTTCTCAAAAAGTGGGTTTATACCTGTATATTTTTATTCTTGGTGTTACTAATCTTCTTTTTCAGGATATGCATAGCAGTACTCAGTGTTTAGCAAAGTTTAAAAGGAGTAAGTATAGTTCATACTGCTAGTAGTTAATACTGCTTTCAGTTAATACTGCTAGTGGTTAATACTGCTTTCAGTTAATACTGCTTTCAGTTAATACTGCTAGTGGTTAATACTGCTTTCAGTTAATACTGCTAGTGGTTAATACTGCTTTCAGTTAATACTGCTAGTGGTTAATACTGCTTTCAGTTAATACTGCTAGTGGTTAATACTGCTTTCAGTTAATACTGCTAGTGTTAAATACTGCTTTCAGTTAATACTGCTAGTGGTTAATACTGCTTTCAGTTAATACTGCTAGTTAGTTAATACTGCTAGCCGTTACTACTGCTAGTAGTTAATACTGCTCTAGGTTAATACTGCTTATATTCCGAATACTATAAATACTCTTTGCCCGCCTAAAAGTTCATAACGACTCTTTGCATACTGTTCCCTTGCGCTCTAAACCCTTTCTCTCTCAAAGTTCAAAGTTTTCAGGCAAAAATCTTCAAGGTCAATGGCATCAATGGCGTTCATTGACGAGCACAATGAAATCGCAATGCTCCAAAAGCCAAAACAAGCAGAAGGCTTTCATCAGATTGTGGATTTCCTCAAGTCAAGCCACATTGCTCATGCTCTTACTGTATCCCCTACAATCTACATTGAGCATCAAAGGCAGTTCTGGGCCAATGCAACCATTGTTGTGGAAAATGGTGTGCAAATGATCAAGACAAGAATCTGTGATCAACCACTAACAGTTACTGAAGAGGTTATACGCATCAGTCTACGTCTAGACGATGCCTCTGGTATAACGTCTATCTCTAATGATGAACTGTTTTCTAATCTTACTAGAATGGGGTATGGAGGCCCATTGGGTGTTTTCAAATTCTCAAAAGCAAAGTTTTCACCCCAATGGCGTTTTCTTGTTCATACCCTGATGCATTGCATCTCCAAAAAGACCACTGGATGGAGTGAGTTCAGCAGTCCAATTGCATATGCTTTGGTATGCTTGGCTACATCCAGAAAGTACAATTTCTCAAAGATGATTTTCAGTGATCTTGTATCAAATATGGGAAACAAAAAGAGTTTCTTTATGTATCCCAGATTTGTTCAGGAAGTAATTAACCATGAATTGACGGATATACCTCAACCTGTTGGGGTATATGTACCTAAACCCCCCAAAGGCAAGGTTTTCTCAAATATGAGAAGATCTGCTGGGGACTCGGAAGGAGTTGACACCCCATTGTTCTCTACAATGATGGTGGTGTCCCAAAACACTGAAGGTATGGCAGCAGGGTCAAGGCCCTCATTAGACCAACCCACTGCTAGCCAATCCCAACCTTCCATCTCTCAAATTTTCCCTCAGTCCTTTGCTGCTAAACCCACTCCCATAATATCCAAAACCTATGTCAAGAGAAAGGTACACAAGGCTCCTTCCCTTGTTGTACCTACTATTAACCAAGAGCCTCAAAGCCCTCTATTGGAGCATTCTCCAATAGAGAATATCCAAAGGGAATCCACTAGGGTGTCTCCCAACCCAAAGGAGGTGCTCTCTGAGGAGGAGGTAGAGCATATGGGTGATGAGGCTGCCACTACTCCTGCTAGCACAGAGGAGGAAAGAGGTAACATCAATAAGACCTCCCCCATGGCAACTTTGAATGAGCAATCATTTGAAGGTCCCTGGTGCCAAGAAACCACAGGGGTGGATAGTGCTTCTGCTAGGCAGAAGACTTCTACTACTAAAAGATCCAATGATCCTTCAATAGGGGGTAACACTCCTGGAGAAGGTGAGGACAGATATAACTATGATGAATTGTTGGAGGCAATGGGCAACATCAACATGGATGTACTCAAACAGGGCAAAGATATAGAAGAGCTAAAACTCATTGTACTGTCACAACAAGAACAAATCATCAAGTTGAAGCAAATGGTAAGGAAACTGATTCTGCAAAAGAAGAAGAAACAATTTGTGCTCAGAAGGAGGGAACCAGTGACTGATGCTCCCAAAAAGGGGGAGTCAGAAGCTGATGCCAAAGCTAAGGGGGAGCAAGAGGAAAAACATAATGTTGAGGGGGAAAATGAGCAAGCAGCAGAAACAGAGCCAGCAGCAGAAACCATTAATACTGCCAGTTCAAGTAAAGCAGCAGAAATGGTTAATACTGCTGAGCTGAAAGAAGCAGCAGAACAAGTAAAAGAGGTCCTTACAGAGCTAGAGGTTGCAGAAACACTCATCAAAGCAAAACATGATACTCCCAAGGTCACCTCAAAGGCCAAAGGAGTTGTCATAAAAGAAAGAGGTGATGCAGCAAAGAACTCTAGCATTGAGAAGGAGATGGGTAAAGATAAAGGTAAGGCAAAGTTAGTGGAATCTGATCAACCAATCAAGAAGCAAAGGTTGGTTGAATCAGATGAAGCTTTAGCAAGGAAAATGCAGAAGGAGATGGAAAAAGAAGAAAGAGCTCAGGAGGAGAAGGACAGGGAAATGGCAAAGGCTTTAGCTGCTGAGCTAAATAAAGCCTATCAAAAGGGGCTTGAAACTGAAAAGGCTAAACAAAGGGCTATAAGTCTGAGAAAGGCTATGATGGCTAATACAAGTGCAAAGAAAAGAAGACCTTCACAAACTTACCTTGCCACTCAGGAAAGAAACAAAATGGTAACTTTCTTGAGGAGTGCAATTGGGGTAAAGAAAGAAATGTTTGTGAAGATGAGTTTTGATCAAATCAGAGAGCTCTATGAAAAAGAAATGGGGAATCTGAAGAGCAATGAAAAGAAAAGAGTAGAGTTTGAAAAGAAGGCCAAGGAGAGTAATGATATAGATATGAATCAACCATTCCCTGAAAGTGAAGAGGGAACTCCTATCAAAGAAATGGCAAGGGAAAAGGAAGAAAAGAAGAAGGAAGTTACTCTAGTACAGGTTCAAAAGACTTTGAAAAGAACCAAGATGATGGCCAAAAGAAAGAAAGATAAGAAGCCCAGAATAGAAGAAGAACAAAATGTTGCTGAAGAAGAAGGGGCACCTGAGTCATCAAGCCAGCAAGGGTCATCAATCAAAGATGATGTAAGCTTATATATGGTAGTGATGGACAAAGTGCCTGAACCAATTTCTGCAGAACCTGTTGGAGTTAAGCCACCTGAGATCATTCACTGGGATGTACTGACAATGGATGGGAAAGATTACATCAGACTCAAGAGGAAGGGTGATAAGTATGAAGTATTCAACACTTGGGTCAAGATTGTCAGAACTTGCTCTAGATCTGATATAGAAGAGATGTTTGACATAGGAATTAAGCTGTATGCAGATCATCTGAATACTCCAGGAATTTCTCTTACAAAACTGGTGATGGAGTATCTATGCATGATGTTCAAACCTGAAGAAGTGGACCAGGTCATCAAGAGTGTGTTTAAAGAAGTCACAAGTTGGACTCTATATGAAACTAGTGGAGTATATGCAGTGACTTTGGATAGAAATCACACAGAATACTTCCTAGTGGATAGAGTATATAATCACACCAGACTGAAGGTTCATGCCATGCTAAAGAAGAAGTTGGGTTGTGCACCAAATTCAGAAATTGCCAAGTATCTAATTCAGAGGATAATCAATCAGAGTTTGGGACTGAATCCAGATTTAGGAGCATGATCTTGGAAGTTTTGGGAGCATCAAAAAGAGCATCTGGAAGAATATCTGAAGAACTTGACTTCTCTTCTAAAAGTCAAGTTAGGGGGAGATTGTTGGGAACTGAAGATTCTACTAAGTGTAGTTACTACTGCTAGTACAAGAGTAGTTACTACTGCCAGAACAAGTTGAAGATTAATACTGCTAAGTGTTACTACTGCTAGTAGAATTACTACTGCTAGTTAAAGTTAGTACTGCTTGAACAAAGTTAGTACTGCTTAGCTAGTTAGTACTGCTAGTAGTTAGTACTGCTTGAAGTTAATGCTGCTAGTTGAAGTTAATGCTGCTGAGCATTATTAGTGCTGCTAAAGAGATCCGGATGGAATGTACTACAGCTGGATATACTGAAGATATACTTAGAAGATATACATGGAAGATATACTGAAGATTTGTTTATTCTTTGTAATTATCTTTTTATCAGTATATGTATAGAATGTTTAGAATAGATAATTGATAACTTTAGTTTTCATTCTTTTAGAGAAAAACAACCTCAAGGCATAGATCCTAATTCTAGAGAAGTAGAATTCGTATTGGTGAGCCTGTTCATCAATATTGAGGTTGAGTGTGTAATCTTGTAGTTTTAAGCATTAAATACAAGTTTACTGTTTGATAATTATATACTGTTTTTGATTACTGTTTTATAAAATATCAAAGTGTTTTTCCGCAACTTCTTTGATATTAGTTTCTGAGTATTAATTCTTGTTAAGAATTCGATCCTGACATTCAATTTGCTTATGTTGAATATGTGTCGTTGAAAAATGCATGATTTTTATGTGTTATGAAATGTGGTTATTTGTTGTTTTATACAAAGTAAATTTTAAAATGAAAACCAGCATGCTAAATATTTATGATAAACTACATGAATTATTGTTTTGATGTTTAAAAACTTGATGTTTATGTAGCATGCTTTTAACTTAAATTTTGGTGAAATACACTTTGTAAAAATAAGGTGTTGTGAGCAATTTGTTTGCCCATCGAAGTAGTGTATTTAGATCCGGATCTGGCGACTTAGGGTCGCCCCCTTTGTTGCGTTTGTATTGGGGTCGCTCCCTTTATAATTAAATGGGCTGCTCCCATTGGGTGTTTTATGGAGTACCGTGCACTGTTGGTGCCAGATACTCATCTAACAGGCATAGTGTCTCTTAGGCACAACGTGCACATGATGATTATGCCGAAATTTGACTAACGGATAAGTGGACTGCTGGGTAATATTCCTTCAGTAATTCTGGTTTTGTTGTGGGTCTCCCCCACGTGGTGCGATGTTTATTACGTCATTATAAAAATAATAACCACACTTTTATATGTTTTAGAGAAAAGTAACGTGTTGGTTTGCCCTATCACTATTGATTACCAATCATGCATTGTTTGAATTTATGAATCAGTTTAATTTTTGTATATATGAATGGTTTATAATACAAACTCTTGAACTCACTAGACGTGTAGTCTGATTTGTTTTGATTGTCTACGTGTATCCCAGGATCATAATCGGGTGCAGAAGGTAATACTTGGGGTAAGGAAAGCTAGTATTTGATAGTGGTGGATGATATGATGTGTGATATCTCTTTTGTGGCGATGATAAGTTGCAAATAGTATTTTGAAAGAAATTGAATTATCATCGTGTTTGTAAATAGTCGTATAAACTTAGATTTGCTCATATATGTAGCTTTTTGTACATAATCTTTTGGGATATCGTTTTAAATAAATGTATCAGGTTATAAAAATGGAAAAAAACATGAATATATGAACGGGTCATGCCGGATTTTTGGTAGAAATCCTAGTCTAAAGTTTAGGTTGTTACAATTTGGTATCAGAAAAGAACCTAGTCTTAAACCTATGATTGGCTAGATTAGTGAACTATATGCATTGAGTTAGAAGTTTATTTGATTAGATTTGGAATTTATATTGACTATCTGTGATGATCATGTAATAGTTTGGTGTAGATCCAAATGAAAATCCTTCGTTAAATCTAAAGGATGGCTTGGAGTCTATTAGTTCAACTCCAATTCAGAATCCAGACATTCCAAAGGCGAATCTTAGGGTTCAATCATGTCAGATATGATGATGATGGAAGCTGCTATGAGAAACAACAATAAATGTTTGCAAAGATGATAGAGGATCGAGATGCCGCTAATATTAAATAAGAAATCACAACAAAAAAGGTAGGAACTGCAGACACTAACAAAGAAAAACAAGTTGTGAATGAAAGTCAATCAGAGAAGGCAGTTTCATTTAAAGGGGTTTTGGGTTGCAAACCTCCAGAATACATGGGTGGTGTTGATCCAGTGAAATGCATGAAGTGGTTACAGGAAATAGAACAATCATTTGAATCTAGTGAATGTGATGAGCATCATGAAGTCAAATTTGCTTCATAGATGCTACATGGAGAAGCTTTGAGTTGGTAGACAGTGACTAAACAAGTTCTTGGGCCAACCATTGTGTCATAAATGGTTTGGTCAACTTTTAAAAGGAAGATATTGGAAAGATATTGTAATGAAAGGGCTTGGGACCGAATTGAAAAAGAGTTCAGAAATCTGAAGAAAGACAACTTATCATTGGCAGAATATACAAGAAGATTTATGGAAAAGTTGGGATTATTAGAACAAGTGGCTCCAGATGAAAAGAGTAAGATAAAATTCTATTAATTAGCAGGATTACCATCACTAATGAGATCCCTCATACGACCCGCACGTATAGAGACTTTGCAAGAAGCTATGGAGGAAGCTCAGTTGATTGAAGATGACATGACCGAAATGAAAGAAAAGATGCCAGTAAAAGGGGAAAAGAGAATGGGAAGGAAAGAGAAAGACAAAGAGTAAGTTTAGATGTTACTACCCCGAGTTGCTAAAAAAAGCATGTAGGAAGGTGTTATGATTATCCAATATCATGTTACAAGTATGGGAAGTTGGGACATGTTAGTAAAGATTGTGACAACAATCAACTTCGATGCTATGGTTGTGGAGCTAAAGGTCATATCCGTTGTGACTGCCCAAAGTTCAGAGAGTCTTGGGAAGGGAATATCAAGCAATAATCAGTCAAAGAAGGATTTGAGAGTTCCGGGTAGAGCATTTCAGATGACAACGAAAGAAGCTCGTGATGTAGTAATGGGTATGTTCTTAATCAACTCTATATCCACTTGTGTGTTATTTGATTCAGGAGCCAACCGTTCTTTTATTTCCATGACATTTTGTAAGCAATTTGACATGCCAATTACCACACTATTAGAAGCATTAGTGGTAGAGACAGCTAATGGGGGGCAAGTGTTAGTGCATGAGGTTTATAATGGATGCTCGATTGAAATTGAGGGTATCCCATTTCCAGTTAGCTTGTTACCCATGACAATAGGAGGATTTTACGTTGTGATAGGTATGGATTGGTTGTCTAAGAATGGAGTAGATATTTTATGTTCAAAAAAGATGCTTTCTATTTTGAGACCAAATGGGGAGACACTATTAGTTTATGGGGATAAAAGAAAGGGTGACATAGGGATCCTCTCAGTAGTGAAAGCACGAAAATGTCTTATTAAAGGTTGTTCTTCATTTTTGGCATATGTTGTGGATGCCAAAATGGAAAAGAAGAAAATTGAAGATGTTCGAGTAGTGTGTGATTACCCTAATGTGTTTCCTGATGACCTTCCCTGCTTACCAACAGATCGTTAGGTGGATTTTCGTATAGACCTCGTTCCTAGTGCAACACTGATTGCTCATTCTCCATATCATTTAGCTCATTCAAAAATGAAAGAAATGATGACTCAGTTACAAAAATTACTCGACAAAGGGTTCATCTGACCTACTTCCTCGCCGTGGGGTGCTCCAGTATTATTTGTGAAAAAGAAAATGGGACCTTAAGGATGTGTATCGACTACTGCGAGCTGAACAAGGTGACTATAAAGAATAAAGACCCACTTCCTCGTATTAATGATCTGTTTGATTAACTCCAGGGAGCTAGTTGTTTCTCCAAGATTGATCTTCGGTTAGGCTATCATCAATTAAAGGTGCGAGAGGAAGATGTTGCCAAAACTGCTTTCAAGACCAGGTATGGTCATTATGAATTATTGGTTATGCCTTTTGGTTTGACAAATGCTCTAGCTGCTTTTTTGGATTTGATGAACCGAGTCTGCCACCTGTTCTTAGACGGATCAATTATAATGTTCATCAATGACATCCTCATTTACTCCAAGAATGAGGAAGAACATGAAATACATTTGTGAGAGGTCCTGGAGTTATTGAGATGAGAGAAACTCTATGAAAAGTTTTCTAAATGTGACTTTTGGCTATCTGAAGTACAGTTTCTCGGTCACGTGGTTTGTAAAGTAGATCCGTCCAAGATTGAAGTAGTAATAAGTTGAGAGGCTGTAAAGATTCCTACAGAGATAAGAACTTTTTTGGGATTGGCGGGATATTATCGTAGATTCATACAAGATTTCTCGAAGATTGATTCACTATTGACTACTTGACTCGAAAGAACGTGAAGTTTGTTTGGAACGAAAAACATATGAATGCCTTCGAAACATTGAAGAATAGATTGTGTGAAGCACCTGTGTTGTCTTTGCTTGAGGGATCTGTTGACTTCGTAGTATATAGTGATGCATATGGATCTGGTTTAGGTTGTATTTTAATGCAACTTGGCAAGGTAATTACTTATGCTTCTAGACAACTAAAAGAGCATGAGAAGAATTACCCGATACACGATTTGGAGCTAGCTGCAGTTGTATTTACATTAAAGTTGTGGCGACATTACCTGTATGGTACACGGTGTAATATTTTTACTGACCATAAAAGTTTAAAATATGTTTTTGATCAAAAGGATCTAAACATGAGGCAAAGGCGTTGGTTAGAGTTAATCAAAGACTACGATTGTGAAATCAGATATCACCCTGGAAAAGCTAACGTAGTTGCAGATGCTTTGAGCCGCAAAGAATGAATTGGTGATGTATTGGTTAACTTTAACAGAATTGAAATTATGTCAAGTTTGATTGAAAGAATCAAAGAAGCTCAAAAGGAGGCTTTATTGGAGGAAAACTTAAAAGATGAAGTCATGGTAAAACAACAATATTCACTCGAAGAAGACAATCGAGGTCTAAAGTTATTTCGAGGTAGAATTTTGGTGCCAAGAATTGGGGGTAATCGTGAGTTATTACTAGAAGAAGCACATAAATCAAAATATTCTATTCATCCAGAAAGCACCAAAGATGTACCGGGATTTGAAGTTTCATTAGTGGTGGCCCGTCATGAAACTTGATATAACAAAGTATGTTGAGAAGTGTGTGACATGTTTACAAGTAAAAGTTGAGCATTAACGACCATACGGGAGTCTAAAACCACTGAATATACTAGAATGGATATGTGATCATGTTACGATGGATTTCGTGATTGGATTGCCCAAGACGTAGAAGGGTCATGATGCGATATGGGTTGTTGTAGACATACTATCGAAAAGCGCACATTTCTTACCGGTGAAGGAAACTTGGTCAATGTACAGGTTGGCTAAGTTATACATTGATGAAATTATCTCGAGACATGGAGTGCCATTATCCATCGTCTCAGATAGTGACAGTCGATTCACTTCCAAGTTTTGGGAGGGGCTACAAAGAGAGTTAGGGACGAGAGTGAATCTGAGTACCGCCTACCATCCTCAGACTGACGAACAAAAGTGAGAGGATGATCCAAACTCTAGAATATATGTTTCGTTCTTGTGTATTTGGCTTTGGTGGGAGTTGGGATGCGCACTTGCCTTTGGTTGAATTTTCATATAATAACAACTATCACTCTAGCATCGCCATGGCGCCCTTTGAAGCAATGTATGGGAGAAAATATAGGACACCGACTTGTTGGTTAGAAGCCGGGGAGAAATAGTTTGCAGGTCTTGAGATTGTACAAGAGACTGCAGATAAATCCAAAATGATTAGAGCATGCCTTAAAGCCACGCAAGAATGTCAAAAGAGCTACGCATATCAGATGAGGCGACCCATAGAGTTTCAAGTGGGTGATAAAGTTATGTTAAAAGTTTCACCATGGAAGGGAGTGATCAGATTCAGGAAGCATGGAAAACTCAGTCCTCGTTTTCTGGGGCCTTTCACAGTATTGGAAAAGATTGGTTCTCAAGCCTACCGCCTAGACTTACCACCAGAGTTGCAAGGAATTCATAACACTTTACACGTGTGTTACCTACGGAAGTGTTTGGCTGAAGAAGAAAACGTAATTCCATTATCTGAAATTCAAATAGATGACAAAATGCGTTATGTTGAATAGCCTGAGGCGATACTAGAACAAAAGACAGAGAAATTGCGACGAAAAGAGATCGGGTTGATTAAAGTTCTATGGAAGCATCGTAGAAGTGCAAATGTCACGTGGGAACCGGAAGATGAAATGAGAAGGCGTTACCCACACTTGTTTCTCGAGACTTAGATTCCGGGGACGAAATCTCTTTTTAGAGGAGGAGAATTGTAGCATCGTATTTCAAGGTATTAATTTATTATTTATATATGTAGCATCCTATTTGAAGATATTAATTTAATATGTATATATATACATATATTAAGTTTTGGGGTAGACATGTCATGTTCTAAAAGATAAACTTAAGGGTGGTTGTGTCAAATTACATCATATATAGGGTAGGATTGTTTTATAAAGGAATTCAAGGGGTTTATTGTACCAATATCTTAATCTAGTAATAATATACATAGGGTTTAAAAAGAAGATAAAAGAGGAAGAAATATAAGAGTAAAGTCGGGAGAAGAAAGGAGAAAACGATGGAAGTCATCTAGGGCTCGATTTTTGCAATCAAATCAACAAATTAAGGTAAGCTCTTTATGTATAAGTTTGATTTCTTGATATATTCAATGTTTAGGTTAGTATTGGAGTCGATTTTGGGGTTTTTAGGTCTCAAAAATTGGGTTTTAGGTGCTGTCAATGGGAGGACAATTGTGTTTGTATGTGTTTTCTATGATAATTTTGTTTTTATGATGTATATTAATCCCCTATTGAATCCCAATGTGATATATCTTGATTTTAATGCATTAGAACCTAAAATCCTTCAAGAAATGGAACAAAATTGGTGTTATAAGTCTTGTTACTAGAAGTAATTTGTTGGGTAAGTTTATTTCATGTTTAGTATAGTTTTGAGTTCATCTTATATGCTCATTCATGAGTTGAAGTTGAAAAAATTCAAAATCTTTGACAACTTAAAAAAAAAGTCAAAGAATGGTGAAGGATTTTAAGGCTTTGGAATCAATATGAAAATGTTAAGATGTGTGTTATGGTTTGTTTCTTGGTAACATTAAGATGATATTAGATATATTGAAGAAGAAAATTTTCACCAAACATGTTTTTGATGGTAGATTGTAGGTTATGTTAAAAACATTTGACTTTTTACAAAAAGTCAAACTGTTGTGGTTAATCCAAAAATTGAGTCAATTTGTGCAAAATTAAGGATTGAAATTAGGTGGATTTAGTTATGATAGGTATATAAAAGTGTTACAATGATCAAATCATTATATCTCCGTTTTAATGGATTTAGAAAGTTAAAGAATGTTTGAATTCGGTTGGATCTAATATATGAAAATATATGCTTTAGTTAGGATTTAAGTGATAAATCAACGTGTAAACCTTCTAAGCATATTTTAAAATGTATAGTAAGCATGTCTTCAAGGTTATTATGTAATCCAAGAGCCTCGGAAGAAATAAGAGCAAGTCGTCGGATTAAGTTAAATTGATGCTGAAAATTGTAAAAATTGAATAAAATCACTCGTAACTCGGATTTAGACGTGTAATATCAATCTGAAATCGTTGATAAGTATTCTACGATTGATATGTTTTATGTATGAAGTAGTTCGGGCTCTAAATAGGTCTAAAAATGGATTTTGCAAGGCTGTCCTGTTTCTGACATAAATAAAAGAATTGTTTCTTTTAAATCCATATAAGAAAAAAGGGTTTTAGGTCTATTTAGAGTGATTCTTGATGGTATATTAAGATAAGAAAATGTAATCTAAATGGTTGTTTAGATTGTTGTATTGATATAAGATCTTTATATGGTTGTTTAGGAATTGAGGCAGTAATCAAGCCGAGCAACAACAGAGTACTAACTAAAAAGGGCTAAGGTGAGTTCAAGTAGTCTTAAAACTGGGTACACGTTAAAGTATGTATTTTACATAACTGATTCAATTCTCTTATGTAGAATATGTGTCGTTGAAAAATGCATGATTCTAATGTGTTATGAAATGTGGTTATTTGTTGTTTTATACAAAGTAAATTTTAAAATGAAAACAAGCATGCTAAATATTTATGATAAACTACATGAAATATTGTTTTGGTGTTTTGAAACTTGATGTTTATTTAGCATGCTTTTAACTTAAATTTTGGTGAAATACATTTTGTATAAATGAGATATTGTGAGCAATATATTTGCCCATCGAAGTAGTGTATTTAGATCCGGATCTGGCGACTTAGGGTTACCCCCTTTTTTGCGTTTGTATTGGGGTCGCTCCCTTTACAATTAAATGGGTTGCTCCTATTGGGTGTTTTATGGAGTACCGTGCACTGTTGGTGCCAGATACTCGGCTAGTAGACATAATGTCTCTAAGACACAACGTGCACATGGTGATTATGCCGAAATTAGCCTAACGGATAAGTGAACTGTTGGGTAGTACTCCTTCACTTATTCCGGTTTTGTTGTGGGTCTCCCCCACGTGGTGTGATGTTTATTACCTCATTATGAAAATAATAACCACACTTTTATATGTTTTAGAGAAAAGTAACGTGTTGGTTTGCCCTATCACTATTGGTTGCCAATTATGCATTGTTTGAATTTATGAATCAGTTTAATTTTTTTTATATATGAATGGTTTATAATACAAACTCTTGAACTCCCCTGATTTGTTTTGTTTGTTGACGTGTATCCCAGGATCATAATCGGGTGCCAAAGGCAATACTTGGGGTAATGATAGTGGTGGATGATATGCTGTGCGATATCTCTTTTGTGGCGATGATTAGTTGCAAATAGTATTTTGCAAGAAATTGAATTATCATCGTCTTTGGAAATAGTCGTATAAACTTAGATTTGCCCATTTATGTGGATTTTTATACATAATCTTTTGGGATATCGTTTTAAATAAATGTATCAGGTTATAAAAATGGAAAAACATGAATATACGAACGGGTCATGACGGACTTTTGTTAGAAATCTTAGTCTAAAGTTTAAGGTGTTACAAGTATAAATCTCCATACAGATAGAATTTGATTCTTTTATCAACTTATTTAAATTGGCAAGATTAAGATTCAGTAACAATGGACACTTTATTAGCATTCTGTAGGACCGGTCTATAAAAATCTACTTTCGAGAGATACGGCTTTTTATAGACATTATGTATTACAAAGTGTCTGGCAAATTTTGTTACTGCGTTTATCTAATGGAAAGCTTACTCCCATACTCGTTCTTTAATTATAAAGTACATTTCATATTTTTAAGCATTATTTCATCACCCAAAAGATAATTTTTCTCACAACCAAAACTTATACAAGAAGTTCATGAAATTATCTGATTCTCAGTAAGTCGGTCCCTATCGAAACGATACTCGGTTTTACTACCATTATATTACTTGTAGCGATCCCAGTGTTGGTATATACTTGTGCCCTCGCCGGAAAACATTGTGCCCACGCTGTGGATTACACGATAAATAGCTACCAAGTTTTTGGCATCGTTGTCGGGGACTGACACGATTTTATATCCTGAGATATTGATTTTCATTCGATCCTGTGTCACTAGTTACATTTTCAAAGCATTTCTCGTGTTGTATGCCACGGCTACAACACGGTGAACTTTTACCTCTTGATCTTGAAATCAAAAAAACTTTAAAAAGGCGAATAAAAGGTAGAGACAATCGGCAAAACTCAATTTTAAATCAAACCATGGCCGAAGCGGATCCACCACATCCGTCGGTTGAAACAACGATTAAAATTGCCGATGACAAAGAAAGAGGAATACGGGACTGTGCAACATCCAGATTTGATCAATTGAAGTCGGGGATTCTTAGGCCCAACATTACTGCACAAACTTTTGAACCGAAATAGGTAATGTTTCAAATGATCCAGCAATGGGTCAATTGGAGGGTTACCTTCGGAAGATCTGCACTCTCACTTAAAATCATTTTTAGAAATGACGGATCATTTTCGTATTCCCGGAGTAACTCTAGAAGCCTTACCATTGACACTATTATCTTATTAACATTAAATAGAAACATAAAAACTAAAACCCTAAATAGGTAAATCTATACACGGAGAGTCGAACAAAAGTTATTTTAAGATTGAAGAAAGTAGTAAATATAGATTCAAGAGATTTAATCTCGATTTTGCATTGATATGTCATTTTTTTAATAAGCTAAATATATTTGATATAAATGTTTCTTCTTTCCTTTATAGTTTTACAACTTTATATGAATTTAAATTGTTCCCACTATAAAACTGACCACTATCAACAACAAACAAAGTAGTCGCCAATCTGTCGCAAAAGCTCAGATCCGTCATTGATAGTTGATGATGTTATCAGCGATGGATAGGTATCAGTCATGGATTAGTGACGAATTACTATCAGCGACTGATTAGCGAGGGGGACCTTTCAACAACGAATTAGTTATGGCCCAATTAGCAATGGATTTGCGAGGACCCTTTTAGTGACGGATTAGCAAAGGGCACAATTAGCGACAGATTTGCAAGGACACTTTTAGCGACGGGTTTGCGATTGACCCACCAACTTTTAGCACAGAAATCTGTCATTGATCCGTCGCTAACTTTTAGTAATTCAAAATAAAAATAAAATAAAATTCTTTATTTTTTGTATATTTTATACAAAACCTGCCCATAAATTGAAAAATAAACAACCAAAATTGTCCAACAAATTAAAAATAACCAATTCATACAATTTAAAATACCAAATTCATAGAATTCAAAATAATGTCCAAGAGTTAGCTAACAATCTAACTACCGGAAGTGCTGTGAGGTGGGAAGTGTATTTTTGCTACTGCATAAAAGCAACAAAGTGCGCCAATAACGCAGCGTTCTCAGCTAGCTGGGCAGCTTGACTGAGATCTTCTTTTCTCTTCCATTCGACCTCCAGCTCGGCTCGATGACATTCCTCCATTTCATCCATCTTCGCTCTCAACGCATCTATTTGTAAATGTACAATATTTAACAAAAATCAGTAATTTATTGGCAATGAAAAGTAATGACATGATACATAACAATATAACCAACATACAGTAACAAATGATCTCCCACTACTACTGCTAGATTCACCGGTCAAACCATAATAAGGATCCTAGAAGGTCCCAAGACCAAAAAAGACGTCCCTTCTTCCGTCCTCCGACACTCTTCTCCCAAAAAGATGCATCATATATATATATATACACACACACATTATATGCAATTACCAAACAATAAACACACATTAGCTATACATTCATATATATATATATGCATGCATATATACATATATACTACACATATATACAACAATATATATAGATCCAATCGCGGTTATTAACCAACACACATACTCATCATGTATACATATATATAACACGGAGTGATATATACATATGACACATACACATGTATAGATATAACACATACACATACATATGTGTATATATAACACATAAAAATGACAAAAAAAGAAAAATAAATAAATCCTTCGCTAATCCCTTACTAATTAGCGCGGATGCCACGTGTCCATCGCTAATCCGTCGCTAATACCCAATTTTCTAGTAGTGTCTATGAGACCATTCAAAACACTAACACACACAAATATACATACATATATGTATATATATGTCGCGTTATGACAAACCTTGAAAAACACGGTGGCCTCGTTGTAACTCGTAAGGCTTGAGGCTTGGCCTCGCCGCCACGCCACGCCTCACATCATTTATGGGAAATTTGTAATAAATATTATCAAAACGGACTAGACTTGTCAAGTGATGAAAGTAAGTTTTAGGAAAGAGAATTAATTATCAATTATTGATAGAAGAAAATTTAAATAATTGTTAAAAAATTGATTGAGAGAATTAAAAACCTCTCATTCTTTTTTTTTGGTTCACCAAAAATAAAGGAAAGGGAAAGGAGCCGATGTGATTTTTGTGAACCCATTGAAGGTCAAAATAGGCGTAAGCTTTCAAGAGGATGCGTCAACAACATGAGATATAATTTTTTCTAAAACTAGTAAACTTCGTATCAAATAGTAGCCTAGTGAATTTAGAATTAAATATTATCAAGGTTAAGGTTTTGAGACTATCCAATTTTAAAATAAATAGAGTTTTGAGTTCAAGTATATAAATTGTGATATTAAATCCAAAATTAGGTTATAACTTGGTGTTATATTGGTGGATAATGTTTAATTAATGTTTTAACAAATGGATACATTATTTGTCGCAAAAAGAATGGTTAAAATAAATTAAAAACGACACTACAAAACAGAGGCTTATCACCGACGGATTCATCCGTCGGTGATCCGTCGGTAAATAGCCGTCGGTAAAGAGGTGGTCGGCGTTCAAATTACCGACGGATCACCGCCGGATATTACCGACGGATCACCGACGGTTATGTTTTCCGACGGATCTCCGACGACGAGGTTATTTCCGACGGATCACCGACGGTCTTCCTTTAACGACGGATTACCGACGGATTCTTTCCGACGAATTTAGCGACGGATTTCCGACGGATATTTATTAAATAAAAATTAAATACTTTCCGACGGATAATCCGACGGTAATTTAATTTTTTTTAAAAATAATTAAAAATTAAAATTTTCCAGTTTTTTATCCCATACAAAACCTGCCAATTTTTAAATATTACTAATTCTTAAAGTGTACAAAATATCTATAAATACATAAACATAATCCTACGGAGGGGGAAAGGGGTGCTGATTGTTAAACTTGATCATGAACGCGTCAAACTGTGCCATTCGTTCCTGCATCTGTCTCTTCTCTGCTTCATCTCTATCCAATCGCTCCTGCATCCGGATCCTCTCTGCTTCCTCTCTTTGTAGTCGCTCCTGCAACTGGATCCTCTGTGTTTCCTCTCTCTCTAATCTCTGCCTCAACTCCTCCAACTGAAATTCAACATTTGACAAACATATATAGAACAATGTCAAACAACATTTAACAAACATATGATTAACAATGTTAAACAGCATTTGACAAGCATACCTCCTCATCGCGATCGTCTATTCCTGAAGAACTAGGAATATCTGGGGCAAAGTTTCATGACTCGCGATTATGTCGAGTTTCTATCTGTGGATCAAAATACAGGGAGCAATAGGTGGAGAGTTCATTTACTAGATATGACTCAACGATAGACCCCTCCACCCTTGCTTTGTTTCTAACAGTCCTCTTCAACGACCCAAGTTTCCTAAACAACGATTGAAATACGTGTTAGAAAATAAATGGGTAAGTATTTGAATGAAAAGTATTTGAATGGCAAAGTTCATTTACCTCTCATAAAGATACATCCACCTATATTGGACCGGCCCACCATTTATGGCTTCTCGTGTCAAATGTATCATTAAGTGTTCCATAGAATCAAAGAATCCGGGGAGGAAGACTTTTTCCAACTTACAAATTGTTTTAACGATACTTGTTTGCAATGGAATCAAGTCTTCTAAGTGTAACACCCTTGAGCAGATTACACGAAAGAATGTGCATAACTCCGTTATCGCATCCCATATGGGAGTCGGTATCATCCCTCATAACGCAATAGGAAGCAATCGTTGCATAAACACATGACAATCATGACTCTTGAAGGTATAAAATCTGTAATCTGCCATGTTTACATAGCCCCCAATATTCGAAGCATACCCGTCCGGAAACTTCTGTCTCTTCAACCATTCACATACTTGTTTTACTTGTTGTTTCGTCAAAGTGTACGACTACTTCGGCTTCACTACTTTATTTCCTGACGTGGCAATGTGCAACTGCGGTCGGTTGCAATAAATCTCTACATCCCTCCTTGCTTTTATATTGTCTTTCATTTTTTATGTGTCCATGACAGTGTTAAAGAGATTCTCAAAGACGTTCTTCTCAATGTGCATGACATCCAGGTTGTGTCGGATTAACAACGTCTTCCAATATGACAGCTCCCAAAAGATGCTTCTCTTCACCCAATTATGAGTGATTACGAAACCGGTAATTTTTCTATTGGTCGGTCGAAACGGGTAGCCATCGTAAACAGTTGGAAGATGACGGACCTGTTCCCATATTTCTTCACCGGTTAACTCGGGTGGTAGACCGGCTAACACCCTAGATCCATCCAGAAACCCTGTTCGATCACGTCGGAAGGGGTTTGCACTAGGTAACCATCTCCGATGACAGTCAAACCAACAAGATTTACCTCAATTTCTTAACTGAAACGAATCGACTGTACCCATGCAGTACGGGCAGGTTAGCTTGCCGTGCGTGCTCCAACCCGACAACATTGCGTAGGCAGGGAAGTCGCTGATGGTCCATAGAAGTATAGCCCTCATCTCAAAAGTATTCTTACGATAAGCATCATACGTAAGAGCTCCCACTGTATACAACATCTTAAGATCATCTATTAGCGGCCTAAGAAAGATATCCAAATTCTGACCGGGGCTCTTTCTACCTGGAATGACCAATGCAAGTTTCACGTATGAATCTTTCAGACTCAACCAAGGAGGTAAATTGTAGATGGTATGAAAAACTGGCCAAAGTGAATACGAATTCGAATTTGAATTATTCGGGTTGAAACCGTCGGTGCATAAGCCAAGACGCACATTCCGGACCTCATAAGCGAAGTCAGGATGTACCATGTCGAAATGCTTCCAAGCCGCACCATCACTTGGATGTACCATCACACCCGGTTCTGTCTGATGATCCTTGTGCCAAGTCATCTCTTTAGACGTCTTCTTTGACATATACAATCTTTGAAGTCTAGGAACAATCGGCAAGTACATCATCACCAAGTTAGGGACCTTGCTTCGACCACTTGTCTTGAAACGATATTCATTGCACACTCGACAGTGGGTCAACTCAGAATCATCCTTATAAAATAACATGCAATGGTTTTTGCAAGCATCGATCTTTTGTTTTGGCAGAGCAAGCTTTTTCAAACTCTTTTTCGTCTCATAGAAGTTACCGGGTAGTTTATCACCCTCGGGTAACATCTCTTTAATTATAGCAACATTGCGGTTATAAGTCGTCTCGGGTACATTACATTCTGCCTTCCAATTCAACAATCTCGTTGCAGCTCCTAATTTCGAGTAATTTGGACACCCGTCCCATAGTGGCTCGTCAGCAGCTTGTAACATGTCATAAAATCCTTGGGCAGAAGGATTAGGGGTTTCTTCTTCCCATGTCATCCCATCATGTATCATGTGATTGTTCACCATTTCAACATAACCTTCATTATGATCTACTACCGGAGTAGAAGATTGACCCACGTCTTGATGCCCTTCATTATGGTAATAAGTTTCACCATGTGCCCACCATGTAGTATAATCAGGCATGAAACCGTGCTTCATCAAATGCAGCCTCACGCCAGTCCTTTCTTTATAGCGTAAGTTTTGACACTTCTTACAAGGGCATCTAATACGAAGCACTATCCCATCACGTGTAGGTTTCCTTTCAACAGTCCTTTCATCGGCATAGGCATAGTCCAAAAAACTGTCCATTGCAACAACATAGTCGACGCTAAGAAACCCCCGACTGTCGTTCTTTCTATACATCCATCCTCTATATGTCGACATATTCAACCACTACAACGAAGAAATAAGTAGTTAATCGACATAATCAAGATAGAGGTGGTGTAA
This sequence comes from Arctium minus, assembly GCA_954870635.1. Taxonomy (NCBI): domain Eukaryota; kingdom Viridiplantae; phylum Streptophyta; class Magnoliopsida; order Asterales; family Asteraceae; genus Arctium; species Arctium minus. Next base: position 164,767,565 of record OX941081.1, on the reverse strand, counting down.
TGGTTTGACTATTGAAAAGTCACACCGTAGGTTTAGATGAGTTGTGGATGACTTTAAAACCCTACGTGTAATGGTTTGACTATTGGAAAGTCAAACTGTAGGTTACAATAACAGAAAGGTGTTTTGGAAAGTTTAAAAACCCTACGTGTAATGGTTTGACTATTTAAAAGTCAAACCGTAGGTATCAACGAAGTTAGAAGTCTATTGAACACTACATGTAATGGTTTGCCTTCTTGAAAGTCAAACCATAGGTTTAGAGGAGTTTTGGATGACTCTAAAACTCTAAGTGTAATGGTTTGACTATTGGAAAGTCAAACTGTAGGTTACAATCGAAGAAAGGTGTTTTGGACAGTTTAAAGCCCTACGTGTAATGGTTTGACTATTTAAAAGTCAAATCATAGGTGTCAACGAAGTTAGAAGTCTAATGAACACTACATGTAATGGTTTGCCTTCTTGAAAGTCAAACCATAGGTTTAGAGGAGTTTTAGATGACTCTAAAACTCTAAGTGTAATGGTTTGACTATTGAAAAGTCAAACCGTAGGTTACAATCACAGAAAGGTGTTTTGGAAAGTTTAAAAACCCTACGTGTAATGGTTTGACTATTTAAAAGTCAAACCGTAGGTGTCAACGAAGTTAAAAGTCTATTGAACACTACATGTAATGGTTTGTCTCCTTGAAAGTCAAATCATAGGTTTAGAGGAGTTTTGGATGACTCTAAAACTCTAAATGTGATTGTTTGACTATTGGAAAGTCAAACATATGTTTTTTAAAATTTCGGCGGCATAACGGCTATAAAATGAATATTTCCGTATATCAACCTAATGTTTGCCCAACAATTGGCAACCCAACTAAAATAAATAAATAAAATCAAGTATAATCAAATCCTAAATCATACCAAATGTCTCCATTTATCAACCTAATGTTTGCCCAACAATTGGCAACCCAACTAAAATAAATAAATAAAATCAAGTATAATCAAATCCTAAATCATACCGATGGATAATTGTTTTTTATTAAATAAATTTTTTTAAATTAAAATTAAAATTATTAAATAAATTATTAATTAATATATTATTTAATATTAAAATTAATAAATAAATTATTAATTAATTAATTTATCAAATTATATTTAAAATTATTAATTAATTTATCAAATTGTATTTAAATTGACTAAAATACCCCTGAAGTAACTGGGCTTTCAACGAATCCGGTTAGATCAGGGACAATATGTGATCAGTTAGGCTTTAACGTACCCAGTTGGGCTTTAAACGAATCTGGTTGGGCTTTAACGTACCCAGTTGGGCTTTAATGGATTTAGTTGGGCTTTAACGTTACCAGTTGGGCTTGAACAGATCCAGTTGGGCTTTAATGGATTCAGTGGGGCTTTAACGTTCCCAGCTGGGCTTTAACGTATCTAATTGGGCTTTAACGTATCCAATTGGGCTTTAACGTACACAGTTGGGCTTTAATGAATCCAGTTGGGCTTTAATGAATCCAGTTGAGCTTTAATGGACCCGGTTGAGCTTTAACGTTACCAGTTGGGCTTTAACAGATCCAGTTGGGCTTTAATGGATTCATTGGGGCTTTAACGTTCCCAACTGGGCTTTACGTATCCAATTGGGCTTTAACGTACACAGTTGGGCTTTAATGAATCCAGTTGGGCTTTAATGAATCCAGTTGGGCTTTAATATATCCAGTTGCTTTTAATGGATCCAGTTAGGCTTTAACGTACCTAGTTGGGCTTTAATGGATTTAGTTGGGCTTTAACGTTACCAATTGGGTTTTAACAGATCCATTTGGGCTTTAATGGATTTAGTTGGGCTTTAACGTTACCAGTTGGGCTTTAACAGATCCAGTTGGGCTTTAATGGATTCAATGGAGCTTTAACGTTCCCAGCTGGGCTTTAACGTATCCAATTGGGCTTTAACGTACACAGTTGGGCTTTAACAGATCCAGTTGGGCTTTAATGGATTTAGTGGGGCTTTAACGTTCCCAGCTGGGCTTTAACGTATCCAATTGGGCTTTAACATACACAGTTGGGCTTTAACATACATACTATACATGATCACATACGTACTTGTATATACATGATCACATACGTATTTGTATATACATGATCACATACGTACTTGTATATACATGATCACATACGTACTTGTATATACATACATGATCACATACGTACTATACATATACATGATGTACATACATACTATACATATACATGATGTATACATACTTTATATATACATGGTGTACATACATTCATGATCACATACGTACTTGTGTATCTACATACATACAAACATATATATATATATATATACATGATCACAGAAAAAATAAATATTTATTAAATTATTAAACTTACCGACGGATTACCGACGGATTCTTAAAGGCCGTCGGTAATCCGTCGGTAATTACCGACGGTTTACCGACGGACATCAAAATAAATAAATATTTATTAAATTATATAAATTACCGATGGATTTAAATATAAAAAAAATAAAATAAAAAAATTTAATATTCGTCGGTAATCCGTCGGTAATTTGTACATTTACCGACGGATAGTCTATCCGTCGCAAAATTTTCTTTACCGTCGGTAATTACCGACGGATTAAATCCGTCGGTAAATGTGGTCGGAAATAAGCAATTTTCCAGTAGTGCGAATTGCTTGAAGATTGGTGCTCTTGTGTGTGAACCAGAAGCAAATTAGTTGCACAAGGGGTTGAATTCGACCAGAGCCGTGAGCTCAATGGTTGCGAGACAAAGTCAAGTAGAACATTAGTGGTCGTGCCCCGAGCTTGAATTTGGGGTGGCTGCAAATTCAGAGATCGCATATGAGGTCGCGTAGAGGAAAAGGTCAGTGAGCCAAGATAGATGTTAAACACGTCTTTATTCATGTCTGGTGATAGTTTTGCATTGCATTTTATGTGCATTTTAGTCTGCATCCATGCATTTTGAAGCCCTTTTCGTTTATTTTCTATTTTTATTCAGTTGGGTTAACTATGGGTTTCTTGAAGTGATTTCCTACAGTCTGGGTAAGATTTTGCAGATGTGAAGACTTGGTACCCGAAGCTAATAGACCGATTGATGATCATGGAATGGACAATGCAAAGGATGGTGAGGAAGAATTTCGTGAAGAATTAGGATTGAAGAAGGATGGAGAGGTCGAGAAAGCAAAAACAGAGAAAACGTGAGGATTTCTGAAGAGCACAACCAAGCTTCATTTACACATGCGATCGTGCTAAAATCCCCCAAAGTTGTTGTTTTCAGTTTTTACACTTAGCACGAGCATGCATGATTTCAAGGTGTGGTCGTGCTCGCTGATAAGTAAGCCCCGATTTTGTTATTTATGGTGGGTATTTTGAGGGATATTTTGGCTAATCTATTTAAAGGATTTTTTCCTGGGCTGTCCAACACACCAAAAACACAATTTCACTTTACCTATACTAGGGTTGATTACTGTTACCATAGTTTACTAGCTGTTTTTAATTTCTACGCAGTGGCGGATGAAAAACTCCATGGGAATAGCTTAGTGCATCTGGTTTGAATCTTTTGGATATCAATTTAACGATTATTGAGAATCTTCATCCCTATATTCTTATCTTTGTTGCTTTGCTTTTGAATATTTGTCTCTAGGTTAATTTTTCCATTTGTGATACATATGAACACAATGGACATACATGTATGTGTTATTGTCATGCATTGTGTCGAATCAAGTCCATTTTTGATGCATGTATTCACAATGGGCATACCTAATGTGATACTGGGATGCATAATTGAAGGCTATAAAAAACTAACAAAGTTATATCTACACAAAATCTGATATACCAACCAAAAATAGAATATGTTGGATCAGTAATTGTATTCAAGATTAAAATGTTGAGAGGGGTCTTAATTGTATTTGTCTATAATTTCCTAGGGGGTAATATGTAGTTATCTAGGTTTGACCATGCCTTGGTCATGTTGACCTATATAAGGCAATGTTTCTTTGAGAATCCCTAGGGCTTTATTTGAATTATTTCACACACAAGGTAGTGATTACACCAAGAACACACACTCACACTTAGACTTGTGGCACAAGAGATATATGGCTATTTTGATTGATTCTTCTTGATCTCTTGTCATCATTGTGTTGTGTAAACATTTATCAACTAATATATGGGTTTAACATTTGGTATCAGAGCCAAAGAATAAATATTATTGGATTGAATAGTGGTTTTTTGAAAAGTTTACTGTGTGAAAATCGATTTTGAAAGATATTGTGTTTTTGAGCATTAAAATGATTTGATGAGGTGCGCATATGGTCATAGAACATCATCAGATTGCCTCATTGCGTTTAAAAACATTAATCGATTGATATTTTGAATATTTCTTGAAGTTTTGTTCATATAAAAGTCGAACACTGTTCCATTCGATTTTGTGCACAAAAGTCTGTTTTGGTTATTGATTTCAATTGGGTTTTGTTCGTAGTATGTATGTGGATGATTTGTGTGATTTTTTCACTGTGTTTTAACCCTTCTAAGTGTCTCTGGATTAAAAATCTAAGTACATGGACGTATCTGTGAAGAACTCGCAAGTTCTATGAAGAACTCGCAACTTCTATGAAGAACTCGCAGGATCTCTAAATTCGTAGAGATTTTTGTTTTTGATTAAGTATAGGATTCACTAGTGTTAGTGTTACAAAAACCTCAAGATTCGTAAGACCTTTATCTATGAAAGTTAGGATTCGCATGACATTTAAAAATTAAAAATTTGATTAAGTACAGGTTTCGCAAGTGCCTTGGTTACGAATACTGAAGAACTCGCAGGCTACTAGTTTGCGAATCCCCTAAGATTCGCAAGTTGTGTTTACGAATCAATGATCTTTAACTTCCAAAATTTTCACTAAGTATAGGATTCGCAGGTTCATAAAAATCATAACTCTATTCAGGTTGCGAAAGCTTATTTACGAAAGTTAAGTGAAAAGTTCAAAATTTTCTAAATCTAGGATTCGTAAGTCTATGGTTTGCGAATCCTTGCTTACGAAAGCTGTGGTTTGCGAAAGTTAAAACTTTCTTGAATTTTTTTTAAGTCCAAAACTCGCAAGATCTTAAAATTGATTTCTCCTTGTTGTTTGCGAAAACATGCAATCTGAAATATTTTCTAAGTATATAACTCACAACTCTATACTCTGCGAATTCTACTTGCGAAAGCTAGCATTCTGAAATTATTCTAAGGCAAGGATTTGCTAAGTATTGCTTTGCGAATTGTTAAGGTTTCGCAGGTCTACTGTTTGCGAATTCTAGGTTTTGCAGAAAGCTTGTTTGCGAATTCTACCTGTCTACGAATTCTACCTATCTTGTTTGCGAATTTTGAAGTTTTTCCTTCAGTCTGCGAATCTTTCTGTGGTTCTTATAGCTTGAGAATTCTACATTGAGTATTTTTAGAAATTTATTTTTCTGGAAATTTTTTAGTGTAGATTTTATCCAATTCTTGATTCAAAGATCTTATTAGTTGATTTAAATTGTACAGATTGTCAAAATGCCATACATTGATGATAAGGGAAATATTGTGCTTATAAAGAGAGATTGTGCTTTAGCTTATATGCCAGAGATTCCAACACTCGAAGCTGAGAATAAAAATCTAAAGATTCAGAACTCATCTCTTCTAGAACAGATTGATAGATTGAAAAATGATAAAGATTTAAAGAAAGACTTTGTTTGCTCAGAATGTATCTCTAACTCAAAGATTAATTTTGAAGGAATAATTGAGTCTAAAGAAAAATAGATTTTAAATGTTCAAGCAAAGCTGAAGAAGTCTGAAAGTTTTAATTCTAGCTCAAGCTGGTCAAAGAAGGAATCAATGCAAAGAGAGCTAGATGAACTGAGAAGAAGAGCAAACATTTCAAGTGAAACTTGTGAAGGGCTAAGAAAAATGAATTCACAAATTTTTGCTGAAAGAGATACTTTGAAAGACAAAGTTTTCAGTGTTGAGATTGAAATCAACATGATGAAAGAAAAGCAACCCAAGACAGAGACTACACAAAAGCTCAAGATGAAAAGAAGAGTGAGAAAGAAAGAAAATAATTTGCTTAGAAGTTCTCTGAATTTTCCAGAAAATCTTTTGAAGAGAAGAAAGTTGTGGATCTGAAATGCATGAAACTTTCTCAACAAGTTTCAGACTTTGAGAAAGTTATCATTCTTGAAAGAGATAAATTTGAGAAAAAGAAGAAGAAGATAGTTGAGAAAAAGAGTTTGGAGAAAGATTTTACTGAAGAAAAGAAAGCATTTGAGACTGAGATTGCCAAGCTTACCAAGAACTTATCTGAGTTGTCAACAAACATTCTGAAGGAGAAGAATGCAAAATCTGAATTGCATAAGAAGTTTGATCTGATGACAAAGGAAAGAAACAACTTGTCTTCAAAGATAAAAGAACTTGAAGAGATCATGTTCAAAGTGAAGTTGACTGAGCAGAAGACGCCATAATCAATTTTTCAATCACCAAGAGAGGATCTAGTTGAATCGGAATGTTCATTCAAAACAGCTTCAAGTTCACGTTTTTCAAATGTTTCCAATAATCCTTTATTTGATTCAGATGATAGTCTTACTTATAAATCTAAAGATAAGTTTCGTACTTCTAATCTTTTCTATGATAAACATGTTGATGGTTCAGGTAACATCAAGTCTCAGAAGAAAAGATTTTGGAGAAAGAAAGATGAGAAAGAAAAAGATAAATGGATTTGGAAAGTGAAAGGTTCCTCGGAGGAGAAGAAGGAACAAAAATCATTTGTGCATACATCAAATGCTAAAAGGAACAGTGCTCCTAAAGGTAAAACTTTTGGCAAACCAGATCTTGTGTATACTTTAAATCAATTGATCAGGTTAGCATAGAAGAAAATTAGTTGTTCCTATTGTGGTACAAATGATTTTGTAAGAAAAGATTATGTGAATAACTGGTATGGTTCTTACTTTACCTCTCCTACTATAACTGCAACTAACACATCAGGATCCAAATACCAGTGGGTACCAAAAACTGAATCTGTGTTGCAGGCACCCAAGGTTTAAGGGGGAGAAAGAACCATGGATCTTGGATAAAAAAGTTCAAGACTTGTTCCTCAATGTTTTAGAACTTTGGCTTCTGGTCATATCAGATCAGGACCCGCACTTAATTGCCAAAAGAGTTGGCTTCTAATTACTTCTGATTAGAACCCACACTTCAATGATTTTCTTCTAAAAAGGATGCTTTAAAGATCATATCATTCTAGAAGTTTTTGCGTTGAGGGGGAGCTTAACTGTCAAATGTTTTTGTTTTGAGGGAAAAATGTTGAAGCTTTAACAGTTATATCTGTTAGAGAGAAAAGATATGCGCATTGATATTGTCATATTTTTCTGATGAGTTGACTTTTCACAAGTTATAACAGGAGAACCTGAGTTTTTGTCACATAACTCAATAGATAATATCTTTAGGGGGAGTTAAGGATATCATACTTAAGGTATATCTTTCTAATCCTTAGACTCCATGACATCAACTGACCACGTGTTTCCATTGACAAATACTTGTGTACTTGTCATTTCTTTATACTTTACCAAGTATTCTTACACACATTGGTTAGTACACTCATTTTCTTGACTTTGTGATTACCACATCTCAAAAGATAAATCTTTCGATGGTAATCCTCCCGTTTGAAATTTCATTGTTTGTTTAAAAATCAGACGTCATTTCATTTTCATGTGCTTTCATTGCCAACATGTTTATACACTGTTTATAGATCTGAATGTAAAGGAATCATCCTTTTTAGCTTTAGCTCTTAAAGGAATCATTGTCAGATTCTCAAAACACTTGATTTCATTCTAGTTGTTTTGAGATATCTTAAATGTTTTAAATGCTCCAATTTCATTCTTATCTTGTCATGAACATACATTTACTGACATTGATTTATTGTGCTTTCATGTACAAATGACTATTGAACAACATGTTCTCTTAGGAAAATACGGGATTTAGTGTGAGCTTATCAGAACTTCCATGGGTTCACACTAACCAGTGTTTCCTACCCCGGAAGTAATCCTGAGTGATTGAGGGGATAAGGGTTCATTAAAAATAGAGATGGGAAGAGTGCTGAGTTAAAATGCAAATGAGAGGTTGGTTAGAAGTGAGCTCAATTGATTTTAAAGAAAGAGGGTGAGAGATCAGAGTAAAGGAAAAATAAACTATGCACCACATCTTTTCTGAGCTGGGCAACCACTTAATCTATTGTTTCACAGTCTTTGGTGAACAATATTGAAACAGGCAACTAGCCCATGCCACCTCTTGCATATAACCCCACCGGCTACTCATCTTCTTCTCAACAAGAAGATGTTTCATATTTGTTAGTCCTAGATTCAAGTTCTAATTGCTACAAACACAATCAAGATGAGAACTTGAATCCATATGTCATTGATTTAATCACAACTATTACAAACTCTCTCACTACATTCACTCTCTAGAATGATATACAATGACTTCTTCTCTCATAAGCTCTCTCTCAATCACACACTAAAATTCACACACTTACTTACTTGCTTACAAAGACTTACAAGGGAAACAAGGTATTTATACCTCCAACAATTACAAAGAACAAAACACAATTACATTGACTTTGACTTTATTAACAAAAGACTTTGACTTTAAGTGAGAGTTGACTTTCAGCCTTTGACCTCTTGAACTTTCATCTTCAATCTTTATGATCTTGAATCCAATAAATCTGTGCTCTAACAATCTCCCCCTTTGGATCAAGATCATTACAAAAAGATTTAGCAATGCAATCTTCTCTCTTTAAGCTCGATTGAAGTAACTCCCCTTTGAACAATTTGTATCTTCACTTGTAATCTCCCCTTTTGAAACAAACATGATATACAAACTCCCCCTTAACACAATGAAATTCTTCTTTGATAAGCTTTGTTCTTCAAAAAATTTCAAGCTTTGTCTTCAAAAACTTTCAGCAATCTTCCCAACGTCTGATCTTCAAAAATAGTAACAATCTCCCTCAAGATTATAAACAAACCTCTTTCAGACACCAATCTGATTGCTTCAGCAAATTATCTTCAATAAACAAATTATCTTTAACAAATTGAAATCTTTGAACTCTTTTCATCTTTGAACAATAATCTTCCTTTAACAATCAATTCTTGAACATTTTCTCTCAACTTTAACATTGCTAACTCAAACATTTCTTGTATTCTTCTCCCCCTTTTTGATGATTTGAGCATCAATATCATCAAAACTTTCTCCAAGAAATGTCTGTGACCAATTTGATCTGTCAAGAGCCTCTGATTCATTGATCCGTAACCAATATATTCATCTAGATCTTTTCAAATCCAGACAAAGTAAGAACATGTAACTCCTGAATCAACAAATGAATCAGTTAAAATGCCTGTCAGTAACACAAAGTCACTGTGTGTAACGAATACACAATATAAAGGAGCTTTTTGATGTTCACTCCCCCAGGGCTTCCATCTAATCATCGAAATACCACAAAAGGCCATTTCTATGAATGTTATGACAAAGAAACAAATTCTTTGTGTGTTCGTGCACGTGTAGAAAGAATTAAGCACGAATAATTGCTTTTTAAGGCTCAACATAGTGTAAACCACTGAGACAACAGTAGATAAACACAAACTCAATGTGCATGATTGAAGTGCGAAGGTGGGGCAGACTTCCTTCTTTTTCAATATCCAGATTTTCCAAATGAAAACTAGATAGCATATGTGTTGCGTCCCAAGAAAAATGTGAAACATTTTCTTTTTGAGAAGAAAATGAGTAGCTGGTGGGGTTTAGACAAGAGTTGGCATGGGCTATTTGCCTGTTTCAATAATGTTCACGAAAGAATTGTGAATCATTAGTAATGTGGCTGCCCGGCTCAGAAAGTAGTTGGTGCAGAGTTTGATATTATTTTACTCTGATCTCACACCCTCTTTCTTTTGATTATTAAGCTCACTACTAACCAAACTCTCCTTCACATTTTACCTCATCACACCCACACTCATTTCTTTTAGACTCCTCACACTCAATCTCTATGGATTAACTTCTTGGGTAGAAATCACTGGTTAATGTGATTTCATAGAAGTTCAGTTAATTCCTAGCACAAAGAACCGTGTCCTATAAAGCATAATGTTGCTCAAAATAGTTTAACTTGAGCATTTAATACATAGAAAACATGGGTCAGATATGTGTATGCTCATAGATGTAATCATGATAATTTGAGCATTTGAAACAGTGAAGTATTTTCAAACAAGTAAATTGAAAGAATAAACAAGAAGGCAAGAAACTTGTTTGAAAATATGAGTTTGTGTGAAAATGATCAGAAATGAATGATATAACAATCAAAGCTTACGGTAAAGAATAATGGATATTGTCTATATGAAACAAAATATAGACATTCTTGAACTAAATGCTTCGAAATGAAAATACGCTAAAAAATTCTTTGAAATACAAGCGGGGTGTCTTACCATCGAAATTATGTTTCAAATATGAGACATGGTAAGAACAATTTGAACAAGAAATGAAACCGGTGTGTGTGAATACTTGAAAGTATATAGAAAAGACAATACGCAAGTATTAATCTTTGGAAACACACTATTTGTAATCAAGTAAGCACAAATAAATTTTTGAAAAACATTTTAAAATCACACTTCCAATTCATGAAATCTGTTTAAGAATCGGGAAGTGGTTTGAACATTTAAGAATATGTTTTCTTATGATTGAAAGTTGTCCTTCTTTCAACCATATATGAGATTAAGAAAAGATATTTACCGTTTCGCGCAATCTTAAATCTCATGAAGTCAAGCTAAAGTCATTAAGATATGATCTTGTCAGCTTCTCTCATCCTGCACAAGTCTCAAAGTCATGTCAAAGCAAATTTATTCACAAAAACTTATTCAAATGTAAAAGACATAAAGCATTAAAACAGTTAATGTACGAGTTCTGATCTGAAATAATCAGAAATCATAATTGTTACTCCCCCTGAAAATATGCATCTGAAATTTATCAGTGAAAAAGCACATGATAGAGATCTACAACTCCTTTTGAAATGTAGTTCGTCATATCTTTCTAATGCATAATGTTCAGAAAAATAATGTACTCCCCCTTGATGGTTGATTTCTTCATTCGAGTATCGGAGTACAATCTCTTCTCAGCCCGGGAGTACCATCTCTTTTTTTTTTCAACTTTTAAGTACGAGTCCTAAACTGTTGTGTTTAGAAGTCAAACTCCATTGAAGTACGGGTCCTGAACTGATTTGTTCAGAAGCCTTGGTTCTCTTACTCCCCCTGACAGTAGGTGCCTGCAACAGAGAATCAGTCTATGGATTTGGTACCCACTGGTATTTGGGTCCATGTATGTTAGTTGCAGTTCTTATGGGAGTAACTGAATAAGAACCATACCAGAAATGATCACTCGTTTTATGAACAAAATCATATGTATGACTGTAAGAACAATACCTCTTTTTAGATAACCTGATCAATTGATCTCTCGAATAAGCAAGATCAGGTTTACCTTTCAGTACTTTGTTCTTCTTTGCATTTGAGGCAGATACAAATGATTTGTTACCTGTTTTCTCTTCCTTCTTTCCTTTCTTTTCTTCCTTTTTCTCATCATTCTTCTCATCTTCAACAGGTTTTACCTTCCAAACCAGCTTCTCTTTTTCATATCTTTTTCTTCTCCTTCTATGTGTACCTGAACCATCTATTTTCCAATCATAGAAAATGTTAGTTGTACGAATCTGATCAAACGAATTAACTAACCTTCTTGAAGAAACAGTTTTCTGATGTGAGCTTGCAGCTGTCTTGAAAGAACCAACTGAACTATTTCTAGGTAAGTGGATTTTGGACTCTGGAGTCGTATGCTCAGTCACCACCACCTTTGAAACAATCTTTTCAAGCTCTTTTATCTTTAAAGATAAACTGTCTCTTTCTTCAATGAGTAAGTCAATCTTCTTCTTGAATTCAGACTTCATTATCTTCTCTTTCAGTGCACTCTCAGACAGTTCAGATAACTTCTTAGTAAGCTTCTTGATTTCTTCCTCAAATGTATTTCTTTCTTCTTCAAAGTCTTTTTCAGCATTCTTTTGTCCATGAGATATCTCTTTAAAGAATCCAACATTCTTCTTTTCTATGGTCTTTCTTTCTTTTGCAAACTTTTCTCTTTCCAGAATAATTACTTTCTCAAACTCAGAAATCTGTTGAGAAAGCTTTAAACATTTCAGCTCAACTGTCTTCTTTTCGTCAACACATTTTTTGGAAAACTCGGAGAATTTCTTAGCAAACTCTTTCTTTTCTTTCTCAAAAACTGATATTTCTTCAACAATTTGCAGTTCTAATTCAAAGATCTTCTTTTCATTAGCACACCCTGTTTGCTGAAACTTGACAATGTGATCTTCTAATTCTGAGATCTTGTTCTTTAACTCAGTGTTTTCTGTTTCCAAAAACAAGACCTTTTCTTCATTAAGACCAGAAGTCTGTTTTAGAAGATCTTCATTAATAGTTTTTAAAGCAGTAACTTCTTCTCTCAGTATCTTCCTTTCATCATTGTATTTCTTTGATCTCTTTGAGTAGTAGTCAACTGAGGAAGCAAGATTTTTGTTCTCTAATTTGAGCTTGGCAATCTTCTTTTCATCATCATCAGAAAAATATCCCATCTTGAATATCTGTTACAAAAAAGAAATTGAACTTGATCGTTAATCCAAATATGAAATCTCAAAAATACAAGAAATCTTCAAGAATTTTGATCACAAAAAGAACTATGTCCCCCTCCGCAGACTTAGCACGGGGGTCCAGAAAAAAATTTCACTATTAAAGGGCATATTACAGTTTTAAAATTTTCTCAAAAAAAAAAAATTCTAAGTATGAAAACTCGCAAATCACTGTGGAACTCGCAGAATCTCAAAACTCGCAGAACACTGAAACTCGCAGATTGTTGAAACTCGCAAGTCGCTGAAACTCGCAAGATACTATTCATTGATAAACACGCAGATAGATATGTGCGCGTTTGAGAAACTCGCTAGTCACTACTAGCGCGTTTTGATAAAACTCGCAGATCAACCAAACTCGTAGATCACTGTTTCTGCTCAAACTCGCACCCTTCGATTAGCGCGTTTGTAGAACTCGCTAACCACTACGTGCGCGTTCCAACACTTAGAATTTTTTTCCCAAAACTCCAAACTCGCAGACTTCAACCAACGAGTTTCTAGAACTCGCTAACAACGCCTAGCGCGTTTTGATCAAAATCTTCCACTTGCGCGTTCTTACGAAGAACTTGCGCGTTCTTCAGAATATCGACCAAAAACTTCACTTTTCTCACATATTCCGATCCAAACCTTGTCCAATTGACTTGAAACTTTGTATGAATGCTCGATTACAATATTAGAACCGATTACAACACAAGAATTTCAAAAACAAACATTCACAATACAAAATGATTGATGATACAGTGCGTATGAACTCGTGAACAACAACTTCAACAAAAATTCGAAATTATCTATCAATTACAGTGCAAATGACAAATTTGACTATACAGACTCGATCAGATACACTCTGCGATCATAACCTGATCAAATACAACATCTAATTCGCACTAAAACTCAGACTTGGTCTGATCAATGAAGAACACAGTGACGATGAACAGTATCTCGAATTCTTGATCTGATTTCGATTTGGATTTGCTCTGATACCAATTGTTAGTCCTAGATTCAAGTTCTAATTTCTACAAACACAATCAAGATGAGAATTCGAATCCATATGTCATTGATTTAATCACAACTATTACAAACTCTCTCACTACATTCACTCTCTAGAATGATATACAATGACTTCTTCTCTCATAAGCTCTCTCTCAATCACACAGTAAAATTCACACACTTACTTACTTGCTTACAAAGACTTACAAGGGAAACAAGGTATTTATACCTCCAACATTTACAAAGAAACAAAACACAATTACATTGACTTTGACTTTATTAACAAAAGACTTTGACTCTAAGTGAGAGTTGACTTTCAGCCTTTGACCTCTTGAACTTTCATCTTCAATCTTTATGATCTTGAATCCAATAAATCTGTGCTCTAACAATATTTGAACGGGGAAGCAGTACATAGACTATCTAATTATCACTTGGATAATTCAGATATTAAAAAAGAAGGAAAACTGCCCCACCTTCGACCCTTTCTCATGCACATTGAGTCTTTGTATAATTTGTTGCTGTCTCAACAAGTTTACATACTTTGAGCCAAAGTTAAAAAGCAATCATCTATGCTTAATTCTTTCATACACATGCACGAGCACACAGAAATTTGTTTTCTGTCAGAACGTTCATAGATAACCATGTGTTATTCGATGATTGAATGAAAGTCCTGGGGAATCTACGTCAAAACCAGCTCCTTATATAGTAACTTCGTGTTACTCAGTGACTTTGTGTTACTGACATGCATTTCTAACTGTTTCATCTGTTGATTCAGGGTTACAACTCCTAAATTGTTTGAATTTGCAAAGATTCAAAAAATTACATTTTATTAATTGACGGCCGAATCAGATTCAGATCGTATTTTGAAGACATTAGTATATTTCTCTATCTGGGGGAGATTGCTATTATTTCCAAAGAGGGAGATATTCATGAAGACTGACCTGCTTTGAAATGTTTTGATGATGCTGATTCTCAACACTCATCAAAAAGGGGGAGAATATTCAAGGATTTCAAAGTCAGATCTGAGTTTGTTTGTTCAAGAAAGAAAGGTTGTTGAAGATTGCTGAAGAATTCAAGGTTTTTTCAAAGATTACAAAGTGTCTGAACCTATCTGAATTATCAAAAGTCTGACTGAAAATGATCGTCAGAAGGACACTTCATTCAAATTTCAGCAAAAATAGGAAGGTATCAGTTTCCTCAAAGTTGTGAAGACTGTGAAGACCCGAAGAAAATTGCCAATTTTTTTTAATCTTGAATCCAAAGGGGGAGATTGTTGGATCAGTAATTGTATTCAAGATTAAAATGTTGAGAGGGGTCTTAATTGTAATTGTCTATAATTTCCTAGGGGGTAATATGTAGTTATCTAGGTTTGACCATGCCTTGGTCATGTTGACCTATATAAGGCAATGTTTCTTTGAGAATCCCTAGGGCTTCATTTGAATTATTTCACACACAAGGTAGTGATTACACCAAGAACACACACTCACACTTAAACTTGTGGCACAAGAGATATATGGCTATTTTGATTGATTCTTCTTGATCTCTTGTCATCATTGTGTTGTGTAAACATTTATCAACTAATATCTGGGTTTAACATTTGGTATCAGAGCCAAAGAATAAAGATTATTGGATTGAATAGTGGTTTTTTGAAAAGTTTACTATGTGAAAATCGATTTTGACAAGATCGGTTCATTAACTTCATCGAGCGTCAAGCAAATAGAGATAACATGATGAAGTCACACACTGAAGGACCATTCGTCAAGCCTATGAATGATATTCCCGCCACTGCCGAAGAACTTTCGCGAGAGCGAGCCGATCGCGAAGCAAAGTCTAACCTGATGCTAGCGTTGCCTAATTCCATCTACAATCGAATTGATTGTTTCAAGCACAATCCGATGATGATGTGGACCCAGTTAGAAAAGATCATGCTTGGGTCAGCAGTTGCAACACAACTCCGACAAACGTGCTACATGAACAATTTTGAGGAGTTCAAAACAAAGGATGGTGAGTCTTTGAAGAGTGTCTTTGACAGGTTCTCGGTAGTGCTGAATGATCTGCAAAAGATAAAAGTTCAAAAGACTGAGTTAGAGACTAATCTGAAGTTCCTCAACGCTCTTCAACCAGAATGGAACAAATCTTGTCACCGATTGGGGAATGATGTCCGGGTCTCTAACATGCAAATACAAGAGCTTTATGAGATTTTGATGACAGATGAGAGTATAGTCAAGGAGAAGAAAGCAAAGCTTGATAAGAAGAACAATTGTCTGAAAATGCTTATGACGGGGCCACTGATGACGATGGCGAAGCACTGGAAAAGGCAATGTTTCTTCTCTCTCAACATTACAACAAGAAGTTCCAATATCGGTTGGGCTCCAACAACCTTAGCTTCACTTAGGGGGTCTAAAAAGAATGAGCCTGCCAAAGTGCCCGAGCCTAAGAAAGCTACTGCTTGCTTCAACTGTGGAAAGTCGGGTCACATAGCAAAGGAGTGTCGAGTAAAGGTGGTTCGGGATTCGACATACTACCGGAAGAAGATGGAACTATCCGAAAAGAGAGAGAATGGAATCATTCTTCTAGCTGAAGACGAATACTAGCTAGATCACTCCGATAATGAAGCAGAAAATGAGGAAACTGCAGCTATGTGCTTTATCGGAGATGATGACAGTGATGATGATAATGAAGATTCTTCAATTGACGAATCTAAGATACGTTTTGAGTTTGATTACAAATTTATTTCATCTCATAATCTCTTGTCAAGTTTAGCCCCTAGACTTTCAAATTTGGAAGGTATACACTTTAAGTCCTTGTAGTTTTAAGTGTATGATTTTGAGTTGATCTGGTTAGCACAGTTCAACTTCTAATCGAAGTGTCTGTTTAATGATCTTTTTGTTCAAGTAACAATGAGAAGAACATATATGTATGTGAATGGTAAATTCGTAAAATCATATGATGATTCAAAACCTGAACAAGATCTGAAAATTCTTGAAAATAAAAGCAAAGATTCAAATGATTTATTGAAAAATGAAATAAGTTATTTAAAGAATAACAATCTCGAACAGAAACAAAAGATTTCTGATTTTGAGAGGGAGATTGAAAAGGACAGAAAAGATTTTGTGAATGAAAGAAGTGGTTTTGCTAATGAAAGAAAGGGGTTTGAATGGAAAATTCTCGATCTTTCAAAGAAGATTTTTGAAGAAAGAAATATGTTTGAGCACGAAAGAAAGGTTTTTGAGCTTCAAAATGCTAAATTTTCAAAGCAGATTTCTAATTTTGAAAAGGTTTTGATAATTGACCGAGATACTTTTGAGAAATAAAGATAATTTTTTTAGAGTGAAAAGAAAGTGCTCGAAAAGAAGAATGTTGCAATTTTTAAAGAGATATCTGATAAACGCAACAATATAGAAAAGGATTTTGAAAGTGAAAGGAATATTTTCGAAACTAAAATTCATAAGCTTTCAAATAAGTTATCTGGATTAGCAACAAAGATTTTGAAAGAACAGAAGGTAAAACCTGGTTTACAAAAACAATTTGATTTAATTCTCGAAGAAATAAATGTTTTATCCGCAAAAGTCAAGAAACTTGAAGAAATAAACTTTAAAACTGATTTATCTGAACAAGTCAGTCTCGATACTGTTGTTCAGTCTCCTTATTCTTCAAGTTCAACTTCTACAACTATTTCTTCTAAGAGTTCTATCAAAGCAAATGAATTTTCAAAAGATCAGATCCACCCTTCCAAACTTTTCTATATTTTTGTTGTTGATAATACAGAAAATCAAGTGTTTTGAAAAGTCAAGATGGTTTGGAGAAAGAAATCAACTACAGAAGACAGTGATGGAAACAAGTCTCATAAATCTCTTGTAGTTGATACAAAGTCATTTATTTCCAAGACTGGTTCACCTACTTATGTCTATTTTACAGCGAAGCTGATCAGTCTAAACCGCGGAAAGATCTGTTGCACTCATCGTGGAAATTGTGACTTTGTGGATTCAAGGTATGTCAATGGTTGGTATGGTACTTACAGTATCCCCAATCCTCGGTTTCATAGATTAAAAGCTAATGCATCTAACCGTCAGGGATCCATCATAGTATGGATACCAAAATCCGTCTAATCTGTTTTGCAGGCATGTTATGTGTGATTTAATTCAAATTATTCATGTCACATGACTACATTCAAGGGTTATGCCACTTTTGAGGGGAAGTACCATATTTCTTAACTTCCATTTTGACTTCTGAACAAACCAGTTCATGACTCGTACTTCAATGTTTATTTGAATGTTCTATTTTGGTGAGTTAAAGGAGTGTTATGGCTTTTAATGTTTCAATGGTCCATCCAGAACCGGAAGGACCTACCCAAGAAACACATCCAATTCATAGATATCAGTGACGAGTCTAGTTTGATAGCTGAGTTTGGAGTGAAAAATATATGGTGAGGATGTGACAGGACTTAAAAGAATTATTGGTCCTTACCAAACCGAGTCGGTTATCCGGGTTACCACACAATCTATTCATTCTCGTTCTTTGAAGATAGAAATTGAAACAGACATGGACCCAGTGTTGATAACTCGTGTCACCCCACCTAGCCACTCAAGTATCTCATAAAAGATACTTGTTTCATATATGCACGAAGATTTAGCACATAATCTATCTATTACTCACTCGGAGGACTTTGATATTGAAAAGGAAGACATCAGCTCCGGTCTCTGAACTTCATTTTGTACTCACTGTGTCTATTGATTTCTAACCTGCATGCCAGGTTGAATCAATCTTTGAGCCTAATCGATATGATTTATATTTCTTTAACACATGCACGAATCTTTATAATTCCAATCACATATCTTTGTGAAATTGCCAGAATAGTTTGAGAATTAATTTTTTTACTTCGGTGATGACTGGAAGTCCTATCAGACATACATCGATGCCAACTCTGCAAATAGGCCACACAATTATTTAATTGTCGTGGTAACAATTACTATTGTGTTTCTGTGTTAGTTTATTACCCCATCTTGGTTACTAAACGTTTCATCTGATATTTTGCTACTCATCCGTTTAGTCTTTGAATATACATGATGCTCAGGATGCTCCTAATCATCATGAGGGGGAGACATGACAAAGACACAAGATTCAAAGACACATATCATCATATTGAGGGGGAGTTAGCAAAATCTAAGGGGGAGTAACATAATTTCATTATTTTCTTAAAATCTGAGGTTGAAAAGCCATTGGATTTCAAAATTGCATTTCAGCTGTTGATTATATTGGTTCTTCTATCCCTCATCAAGTGGTGTTTGCTACACGTTATTTCCTCCTACGAGCTGATTGAAACAAGTTCTTAAGCTGAAATCATTTTCAACTCGCGGTTCAAAGACAGATTCTTTGTTTTAAACTGAAGATGCACTGTGGAATGTCATGTAACTCACACATTATCTTTCTTATGTGCTGATCCGATGTGTTGAGTTTCTACAGTTGAAAGTTGCTCAATAGTGCATTTAGTTGAGGCTATTGTACATTGAATCTGGTTACAAAGTTGAAACTATGAAGACCAAGAGCTTTATTCAAGGGGGAGCTCGGAAAGACATGAAGACAAGCAACACTAAAGTTTTTCAGAGATTAAAGAGGAGAGAAGATCAAGACATGAAGATTTTAAGATAATAAATGCTTTATACAACTTTAGGGGGCAATTGTTAGGACTGAAAGTCCTTGTGCATTGAAAGTTATATAAAGGGTTTATAGAGTTTAATTGTTTTATTTAAAAGCGTTGTAAAATCCTTTAATTGTTAATCGACTTAGTCTTGTTTAATGTGCCTAGTCTTGTTTAATAGGCCTTGGGCTTTAGGTTTAGGCCCTTGGTATTTAAGATTTATTTTGGATGAGTTTAGGGTTAAGAGGTTGGATGGTCATTATGTGATTACGGCTCATAACTCATATTCTCTCTGTAATCGCTTAAATCCTTTATCGACCAATCTTATCATATGACCAGGTTTTGTGATTAAATCTTTATTATTTATTGTTAATATATGTTTATCGAACTGTACTGGGATCCACAATTAGGCATAGATGGGATAACCTTCGAAGGTCAAGACTTCACACTTCGTAGGGGACACCGCCAAGACTGGATCTCAGAGTCGCATTGACTGGCAATGATTGATCATGTACGTGGTTGAATCTATGTAAACCACTCTACTTGTTTTAAACTGATTTATGTGCTATGTCTTAACACATGTGTGATATCGATGCATTTAGGTGTCAATCTAGGGACACTAAGGCCATATGTGTGACCCAATTTGAGGGGTGTCATTCAGGAACATCGGGGCATTGATTAGTATCATTCAACATCAGTATCGCAGTGTAATTAAGTATACTATCATAAATGTATATAGTTTATGAATATATATATATATATATATATATGTATGTGTGTGTGTGTGTGTGATTTTGCTATCTAATAACAACTTAGGTTATCTATTGTAGAGATATACATGATGTAACACCCTGAAATTTGGGAACTTGTGTAACATTCAATATTTTGTCAAAGGTTTGTTGTACAAATGTAGTCAGATTCAAGTTTGTGACTTTTAGCATTGGGATCGTTAGTTCTCAGTAGGGAAGTGTGCCAAATTCGATCTTCGGTACTGTACTCGCGAGAGTGCCCGCGATAGTGACATGATGTCACTATCGCTAAGGCATAATCGCCGGAGAAGGGGGCTTCGCGGTACATTCTTAGCGATAGTGCCTTGGTCACTATCGCAGGTCACAACCGTTGAACATGTACCGAGAGCAGAGGTTTTCGGGCGAGTATGCCCGCGATAATGACAGATGTCACTATCTCTCGTCATTATCGCCGACGAGGGTCAGGGGTATAAAAAGGGCTAGGTCGCGATTTTAGTCATTTTTACGTGATTTGGAAGCTGTGGAATGCAATTTTCTTCCCTAAGGCTGGTAAGTCTCAACCTTAGTGTTACCCTTGCCATTAATACTTCTCATCTACTCCAAGCTCGTAATCATTAATATTGTTCTAACACCTTTTGAACATTTATTGTGCAAGTTTGAAGTTCCCTCAAGGTTTCCACTCCATCTTCTTTTCATTAAAATCTTGGATTCTAGGGTTTTAGGCTATAAACCTACAAGGTGAGTTTCTCTCCATTTTCACAAACTTTATACATGTCAACTATGTTTTCAACCTCTTAAACATCTCCACTTTGTTGCTCTTGATTTAGGTGAGTTTCACCAAAAACCTAATTTTGGAGATTTTTAGGGTTAATATGGATGATGATGATTTTGGAATTTGAGAACTTATATCTTGAACTATTTGGGGTTTTGTGCATGGAAAATATGGTTTCCTTTAGTTTCATGTTTAAATGCTTGAAAACAAAACTAGGGTTTTGGAATAATGATATGTGTTCATCAAATGAGGACTTGGGAAAACTAGATTTAAAGTGTGGAAATACTATTCAAAGCACTAACATGGAACCTCTTGGAATGTATGTGAAATAGCATATTTGTTGATATATTAACTGTTGGAGCATTTGGTTAGACTTATTGACATCATATGGAATATTTGGTTGCATTTGGGCGTCATGACCCCTTAATCTAATTGTATCATTTTGTCCGATGATGGAACATTAGTTTTTCTCATTGAGGCGCAGTTAGGCATCGTATAGGGTATAAGTCCTACGTGCTAGTACACGATATTGGATAAGGATCTCAACGTAAGGACCCTATGTGGTTGAAGTTGACTTTCCGTGGGTGTACATTTGAAGCTACTGGGCCTAACATCCCTTGCATGTGCTTTCTTATGTGTGATTGGTTTTACTAACTTGTCAAGTGGCTTACTCTTGTGTTCTGTCACTTTTGTTAGTAAGCCGGTCTCCCCCTTAACCCAAGAGGTACTTGCTTTATGGTAAAGATTTACATCATTATTATTATGGTTTCACCTTCCTTACTTCCGTTGATAATCGTTTATTTCTTAAAATAAATGTTTGATCTCACTAGGCTTTAGCCTAACACTTTTTCTTAAAATGACATGTATAACAGGTCATTCTAGCGGCGGGACTCCTCGGGTTGAGTGGAGAGAGGTTGAAGGATAGTAATAATTTTGTAGGATATAGAGACGCACACCCAATATAACCTTAGTATATTTTTGGGAAAGACAAGTGTCAACACCCGATCATAATCTAGATTTAATTGCATCTAGATTAGTAGGTTGTTGAACTAGACTTTGCTTGATTTGTTGGGTTGTAAATGTCATATTTTGTTTCCCCGCTTTGGGATGACATATTTTGGTTGGAATGTCAATATTGAATTATTCATTTTTCTCTATTTATAGTCGTCATATTGCCGAAGTTTCGATTTTTAAATTCCTCTAAAACTTAGGGCGTTACAAGTTGGTATCAGAGCATTAGTTTAAGTGAACTAGGTATGGAAGTAGATTACCTAGACTTAAGTCGCGACTATTAGGTTATGAATTGTGAGATTTGGGTAGAACTCTTAAGATAGGACGCTCTTAGAGTCGAAGGAACTTACACAAATTGAAACTTACGGTGATGGTAATGAGAATACTTACATATCATATGTTCGTAATTTCACTTAGCTAACGTTATTATGAGGATGTTTTACATGAGTATGCTTGTTTTTCCATTGTTATAATGATTAATGAAGGTAGTAGTACGTTTCCTTGTCTATAATTCTTATAGCCTATTCTCACCTATATTCTCGCATATGTGTGGCAGACTAATGGTAAATACTCGTAATAGACCGGATGGTCATGATGCGACAACATCTACGACCGATCAACCAAGGGTGACAATGGTTGAATTGCCCCCACCCCAGCATAACGTTTTGGGCAGAGGGCCTGAGCAAATACCCCGACGCAACATTGCCACATCTGAACCAATAATGGAAGAGGTAACTCCAGAATCAAGAATGATGGATAGAATGATGCAAGCCACGAACGCGACTATGGCTCAACAGCAGTAAATGTTCTTGAAGCTACTAGAAGACAGGGACACCAATAACCGTAGCCATGAAATGGTCGCTGAAATGTCATTGTGGCAGGATCTGGGGGTATCGGAAATGGAATTCACACCGCTGAGACTGCAACCTCGGAAGCAAGACAAGTGACTAAAACTTGTACTTTCAAGGCCTTCCTTGGTTGCCGACCACCGGAATTCAAGGGCTCGGATGACCCGGTGGCATGTACGAACTGGATCCGAGAAATGGAGCAAGCCTTTAGATCGAGTGAATGCGGTGAAAGTCAAGGCGGCCCTCACATGGTGGAATGTTTACCCCACTTCTTTTGAGGCCACGGTGTTGGCTAAACTAATCTGGACAACTTTCAAGAAGAAAGTGATGGACGAATTTTCTAACGAGCGAGCCATGGACCGGATCATCGATGAGTTCCATGGTTTGAAGAAAGGGAATCTGTAAGTAAAAGAATACAACAAATTATTCATGGATAAACTAGGTTTGGTGGGACATCTGGTCCCAACTGAGAAAGAGAAGATTAAAGCCTATATCAAGGGGTTGCCGACTGAGATGATGAACATGGTGCGGATGTCTAAGGCCTCTACTCTTCGGGAGGCAATCAAGAAGGCACAGTTAGTGGAAGATTCCTATAGCTCAAACAAGGTGGAGAGAAGCAGAGAAGTCAAAAAGAGACGATGGGAGAGAAGTTTCATACCCTCCAAAGGACCGAGGCCATTCAACAACAATCAGCGGGGTTCCGGTCCAAGACGTGAGGTCCCATGGTGCTCCAAGTGTCGGAACAAACACTTTGGCCCTTGTAACTCGGGGTCTGAACTCTGTTTCAAATGTGGCAAACCCGACCATAACTACAGAGATTGTCCGATCAGAGGACAAATTTGTTTTGGATGCAACGAACCGGGCCACATTAGGAGCGAGTGCCCGATGTTGAAGACAGGGAGTAGCGGGGGAAGAATGTGGACCCTCCGAGAGCAACAGGTAGGGCCTTTCAGATGACTACTGAAGAGGCGAAGGCTTTGACGGATGTAGTGTCGGGTGCGTTTCTTCTAAACTCCGTACCTACACGCATTTTATTTGATTCGGGAGCAAGTTTTTCGTTTGTATCGAATTCCTTTTGCCAAAAGTTATCCATGCCCACTAGTAGATTAGAGGATTCCTTAGTGTTAGAGCTAGCGGATGGTGATCAAGTAGTGGTTCGGGATGTCCTTAGAGGTTGCAGGTTGGAAATCGAAGGGAAGTAATTATCGGGTGACCTAATGCCGATGGTCATTGGAGGATTCGATGTTGTCATTAGGATGGATTGGTTAGAGAATAACCATGACGAGATCCATTGTGCAAAGAAGTTGATTCGAATTCCAATTTCGGATAATGGGGGAAGGCAGCGGGAACTCGTACAGTAATCGGTTGGCGGAGGTATGTTTCATATAGTGTATGTGTGTGTGTATATATATATTGTTTTTGGAACATTTATCGCCAACATATTGATGATTGTTTGTCAAATGTTGAATAATTACAGGTAGATGCGTTAAAAGAGAAGCTGATGAAGTAAGAGGCTAGAGTTGGAGCAACAACAATAGTAGACATGTGACGCGAGATCTTGGGTGAAGGCGCTAGCTGAGCAGTTTTCTTCTTTCATGAGATAGTTCTAGTCTGGATACCCTCCCCTCCCCCCCCCTGTAACACCCATAGAATTTGAAAATACCAGATAAATTAAAATTTCCAAAATCCTAAATACATAACTCGAAATAATAAAAATCTAAAGTTTACAAAGGAAAAAATACCACAACATGAATCAGAGTTCTAACAGAACTATCTAGACCCTCAAACAGGGTGAAATTAGTCGGGTGTTACTAAAACTCCAACGTCCACTCTCTTCTCAAAACCGAATGAAGCTTCTAAGGCCATCCTACTGAAACTTCTACTAAGCTCTAAACGTTGCTCGGGTCCATCTAAGACCTGATATACATGTCAATAAGAAAAGTGTTAAGCTTAATGCCTAATGAGTTAAAGCATTTTTCATCGTATAAATGACCAACCTTCAAAGTTCCAAAAACGCACACACCCAAAATACCAGTTGTATCAATAAAGTTGTACGTTTCAACATCGAAAGTATGGGTATGGGAATACCCGAAGATAACACATTTGGTGACGAGGGAGTCCCGACTCCATCGAATGTGGCAGATACACAAAGTTAAGCCACTTATTAACGTTCTTGAGATTCAACTCGGGCCATGGATTCCTGTATACGGCTCCATTGAGCAACCACTGCAAGATACACAAACGACCATAGTTTCTATTCGACCTCTCGATGAGTCTCACCACAAAAGTCGCAAGTCTCCATATCCTACTCACCATGGGCACCACCGCAAGACTTACCTCCGTATACGGTTCACATAAGTACCACCACAAGATTTAAATAAAACATTACTTGGGGACCACACACTTGACTCAAACATGGACATCAAAACTCCACGTTGAATAAACAGACTCCTATGCATATGGATCAATGCATTACAGTCTAAAACATTACATGACTCAATTGATTGACTAACACACTCAAACATGTAATAATCAACACTTATGCAATAATTGCATTTTTCATATAAAGCTCCTCATCGAGCCATTTAAAACTGGAAAACGTCCTAAAACTCATTTGAGTATCAATCAAGCCATAAGGCATCGTAAAAAATTTGGCGATGATAATAAAACCAATATGGATATATAAGCCGAAGTACAAATTTCCCAAAATTGGTATTTTATCAAAGTATAATTGCCCAAAGGCCTAAATCGTAGGACTCACGTTTTTCCAAAATATTCATCAGATCAAAGAACGACCGTACCCAAGTACTCACGCTTTTAAGATCATAGAGGTCAAAAATTCTAATCACATCAAGTCCCAAAATAATTTGTGACTCCAAGATGGTTCGTAAATACTCAAACTCATGCAACAATCCCAATAAACCATTTATAGTTCACATTGTACGTATTAAATCGTGAAATCCCCATTTTGTCCAAAATCTCCAAATGACTGAGAATTCTCTTTTAGTTGATTAAAACCCCTTTTTGGTGACTAAAACACCCAATCACACTTAGTAAACCATTTATAAATCTTTGATATCCCAAATATGCACGAATACCCTATTATCAATAAAAACTCAACAAATATGAAGTGTGCATATAAAGTATGTTTAAAATCCCAAAACATTTATATTTTGACATGTATATAGTTTTGTAAAGCAACTAGAACTCCCCTTGCTAGATTTAGACTAAATATAGGTTTTTACCCACCGAACTTGAGCTCCGTGGATGGAGATTTGAAAGTCTTCTAGTTCATAACTTCAAGCTCTTTATAAAGATTCCTGACCACAAATACTTCCAAGTTATACCAAGTTATAACAAAATGAAAGAGAGAGAGAGAACACAAAAACCCTAATTTCTTAAGTGAAGGAATGAGGAGATTACCTTGATTCTCAACTCTTGAATCCACAAAAAACACATCTAGGGTTACAAGTTTAAACCCCAAATTTCAAACACCAAAAGATAGGTAAATGGTTTGCAAGAAGGTTTGTTGATACCCTAGAAACTTAGAAATCCTTGAAATGAGATGAAATGAAGAGCTTCACACCTTGCTTCCATGTCCCCGACTGAAATTTGAATAATCTCGTTACAAAATATGGAAATGCACCGTAAAGGCTCAAAAATCCGTTCCCAGGGTAAGGGTTCGGTTCTTGGGAGAGAAGAGTGAATTGGGTGAAGTAACAACTAAGGGAAAGAGATAAAATCTCATTTTTAATCTACCTGGGCCGACTGCGATTGTACCTAGGGCACTCTCGCTAGCACTGTCGTTGATTTCGTACCGTGGGGGTCATGACCCACGCGATTGTGCGATGCGATTGTGACCACCGTCACTCTCGCCGCACATTCTCGCCGGGTACCCCAACCTTCGAAAGTCCACCTCGATACCTTCGAAATGCCCTCGACCTACAGAAAAACCAACAATAAGCATTTCCAATCCATGGACCAATATAATTTGGATTGTCGACCGGAAAGGGACACCTTTCTTTATACAAAAGTTCGGCTGTTACACCCACGTACTAGATAAGAGATTTTGTAATAAATATTATTTTTGCATTGTAAAAATAGATTATGTATTTGTATTATATATTGGCAAGTTTATTTTTATAGGAAATGGGGTATTTTCAGTTGTTTAAAAAAAATTACTTACGGAACACCAATTGAAATCCGTTGATAAATATTGAATAGGACGTCGTTGATCCATTAGTGAAAACCGTCGGTAGTAAACATTGTCAATGATTCTTTGGTGTCTAGATATGTTGATGACTAGATCCTTAAGTGATTAGTCAGTGACCTCAGATCATCAGTGATCCATCAGTGATAGCTTCACACACCATGCCTTGTCCGACATATTTTCACTGACAGATCCGACTTTCATTGACGGATTTTTCTATTGGTAAATCCCTCCTATTGTGTAGTGAAAAGTTTATATATTAATATGCATACACACACACACCTCATATATATATACATATATATATATAGAGAGAGAGAGATTGAGATAGAGAGACTTCGGAAACTTGCCATCTCTCCAATTAATTCACCATCATCTCCCTTATATATAACCAAGGTTCCAACTTTCCAAATCCTTTTATTTGGAATTACCGTCAGAAAACCTACATGCAAGATGAACACTACCCTTCAATCTCTTTTGTCTGTCATCTACTGGTGATCAACACCATCTACCTTCAACATTGGTGGCCCTCTTCTTCTTCCCTGATGAACACAACAAATACTTTACCACTATGACCATTTTTCCTCCGTGGTCAAAGATCATGCTACAACACCATCAATCAATCAACCAAGTTTATGGTCTTACTTCCGATCAAGATGCTCCACGATTGAGTTTTGATGCCATTCCTATTGGTTTTTATCACTAATTTTGGGAAACGGTTATAGGGTTTGAGAAGTGGTATGGTGGAGAGATGATGGTGGAGTGGATCATTTTTGTTGGGCTTTGGATGTAGTTGAAGTGACTTTTGTGCGTGTATGTATTATTGAAGCTCTGATGGTGTTGTTGGAGGGTTTATGTGATGTTGTTGTATATGTATAATGTTATTTTTTTTAAATAATTATTAGAAAATTACAAAAATGGCTAAAATGCTCCTAATACCTCTCATTAGTGTGTTCACGCTTTCGTTCGATTCGGTAAATAGGAAAAATGTGATCGAACCGCATGAGGAGGATATCTGCGTACATGAATCGAAACTAACATATTTTTGGTTGAACCACATCGAACCGAAATAAGTTACCTTCGGTTCAATTCACGGTTATCCCGATTTATAAAAAAAATATCATTTACAATATAAAAATAAAACATTGATTAAATTACACTTTGGGTCCCTGTGGTTTACTCAAAATCTGGATACAGTCCCTATTTTGAAATAAGTACACCAGGGATCTCTGTGGTTTGCATTTCGTTTCACCCTTAGTCTCTACCACTAACACTGTTAAAAATCATCCGTTAGTTAAAGGGTAACAAAGTCATTTAACATATTTTTACCACTTTGACCTCTTTTTGACCCAAAACCCTTCCCTTCTCAAGGCCCACCTGCAACTTCCTATATATATATATGTGTGTGTGTGTGTGTGTGTGTGTGTGTGTATATACATACCAATGATACCATTTTCATTCTCTAGATAGAACATCCAACCACCCTTCCCTCACCTGCACACACACGCACACACCCACCCACCCACACACACACATATATATATATATATATATGAAAAACGTGCATCACCACTATGATACCATCACGATTCACGAATCTATCGCTCCCTTTCATACACACACACTTGAAACCGGTCCCTTTTTTACACATACTTGAAACTGCTTATTTTTTACAAGCACAACATATATACCCAAATCACATATATAATAGATGCAAAAAAAAAACCCACCTGTAATTACTTCCCCAAAGAAAACACACTTGTAATTACTTCCCTAAAAAAAAACCCACTTGTAATTACTTCCCCCCAAAAAAAGCCACCTGTAATTACTTCCCCAAAACACACACACATACACACACTTACAACATATCCAACTTAGAGAAAAACATATGTGGGTGTTTGAGAGAGAGAAACAGAGACAAAATTTATATGTGTGTGTGTGTGTGTTTGCTATGACGAAGACGACTCGATGGGTTACCGGAAGGCGATGGTCGAGATTGAGAGAGGTTAGAAGAGGGGGGAGGGGTGGTCGAGATCAAGAGAATGGGGAGGGTATCTTGTGTGACATGTATGTGTCTTGTATTTGTGTGTACCGTGTACATATTTTGTGTGAGGGAGGCCAGAGATGGTGGCCGGCAGGGACGAGTGTGTCATCGGCGCTTGGGGAATGAGACATCATGGGTAACGTATGGGTAGTGCTCTGAAAATAAAATGTCTGTTAATATTAATATGAAGAAGATGGGGTAGGCTTCTTGAAAGTGAATGAAGAAGATGGGGTGTGGGGTAGGATAGATGGGTATATGCAATTTATAATTTAAAAAAATACACGTGGCATTATTTGACTTTACTTCTAAAAGTTGTTTTAATTAATACTTGAAATGACTAAATTGTCCTTAGATTTAACAGATCAGAGTTAACAAAGTTAGGGGAAGGGACTTAGCTTGAAACGAAATGCAAACCATAGGGATCCCTGATGTACTTATTTCAAAATAGGGACCAAATCCAGATTTTGAGTAAACCACAGGACCCAGAGTGTAATTTACACTAAAACATTTAAACTAATTACCCCAATAACTAAATAATTGTCTAATAACATTTCTTATTCGGTTGATGTCCACAACTTCGTACCACCGAATTTATTCATTCGCCTTGCTCAAAATGTAAAAGACTTAGGGGAGGTTTACCAATCCCTTACTGGCATGGGTAAGCGCTTACCGGTAAAGTCACCAACCTCACTTGCCTTATCGAGTAAAATCATCGTCTATCAAAATCGGTTGTTGATAATCGTTGTTTACCTGATAAGCATTTACCAGGTAAGAGTCTTCTCCCTTACTTATTGGGTAAGATGTTTGGTCATTGATATGACTCTTACCAGGTAAGATTTTCGGTTATTGTTATACTCATGTGGTAAGGTAAGGGACTTAGACAATTGGACTATATCGAAATCCTGGAATGATTTCAGACTACTTACAAACTTCAAAAACATTGCACCCAGTAAGCATTTACCTGGTAAGCATTTCATAAATGGTTCCTTACTCTTTTAGTGTAAGTTGATAAATATAAAAATAGTAACACAAATATTAGGGAGTCTTCTTTTGAGATCGTATAATTTGTGAGATCCGTGAAATCCAATTTAGGCCACGAAAAATTAGTTGAAAATAAAATTTAATATAAAAAATCACTCTTTTCTATCTCCATTTTTCTCTCTCATCTCTCTTATCTTCCTGGTCCTATTTTTTTTCTCCTCTCTCCATATCAAATACATACACACATAATCGAATATATACAATAAGTGAACACATCGTGATCACATTATTAAAATTATTATTATAGTTTGTGAACAGATTATGAACACTATCAATTTAGATTTGGTATAGCTTGTGAACATCTTGTGAACACCAGCTACATCAATAAAACTAAAGCTCTCACTTGTGAACACCATGTGAACCTTGTAAATACATTATGAACACACTAGTAAAAAATTTCTTAAGCTTGTTTATATTGTGTTAACTATGTGTTCACTTTATGAGCACATTTAGTTGTACATATGTATATGTTATAGAGTGAGAGAAATATATATATATATATATATATGAATTTTTTAAAAAATGTATTAATTTTTATTTAATAAACAATGATAATTATCTTCTTAATTATCTTAAATTTGTGGCTTATGATGGACCTTACGGATCTCACAAATTTTGGAGTTCTCAAATGATTAAACCCCATAAATATTATATATTATATATATCCGGTTCAAGTTGGATAACTGTGGCTACTTATAATTCAAAACCGAAAACGAGTCATGAATACCCGGTTTGAGATTACTTGCTATTTTCATTTAAATTGAAAATTTGAGGTTAGACCAATAAAATACCTGTGGCATAGAGGTTAAAATACGTGTGACATAAAGGTTGAGTCTAAGTTGATTTGCTAAAAAATTGAAGATGAAACACAATGCCTTTTTGGGCGAAAATTTCACTAATGTCTTTGTATTGATGGAATCATGGGTTCTCAGCCAAAGTCGCTATTGAGGTGTTCGGAAAAATCAATATTATGCTACTAAGTGTAACTTTAGTTGTTTAGTAACTAGGAGAAGTGAACGAGTTCGGAGGAATAAGGAGAAGTAGAGAGGTAGACTTACTAATGCATTTGACCTATGGAGATTAGAGTGTAGAAGGAGGAGTAGCCCAAGTTAAAAAAAACTAAACTAAGTTTTACCTACCTATGAGATCAAAAAGTCAAGGGGCCCTGACCCCTATAGGCCTCCGCCCCTGTAGATAGGCGTCAGGCATCGCAAACATAAGAGCATCTCTAATGGACGTTCATAGAGCATCTCCAATGGAGGTTCTTATAAGAACCTTCTTTTTGCATTTTTTGTTGCCAACTCATCAAATTAAGAACTCTCTTATAAGTCTACAGTGGTAGTTCTTATAAGAACCTCCTTTTTGTGGGTCACATTGATTCTTTCAACATCAATAATAATTAAATAAGTTATATTATTATATATTAATAATTATAAAGTCAAGAAAATAAAATAAAAAATAAGGAAAATGTCATTTCTCACAAACTTCATGGTAAGAACCTAAAGGAATTTGGGTTCTTATAAGAACTCTCCACAATGGTAGTTCCTACAAGCCACTGTACTTTTTACTTGTAAGAACCTTCCATTGGTGATGCTCATACAAGAACATGTTTTTAGTACTTTTTCTTGTTACATCATGTCCAACTCATCAAAATAATAACTTATAACAAAAAACTGTAACGCCCGAAAATTTACTAGTAAGTTTAAAAAATTATTGCATTCCTTTTCCCCTCATTTTCTTTCGATTGAGTCGAGTATTTAGGGAACACTCTTAGTTTAAGATAAAACTTTGGACTTAAGACCTCAAACGAAAGATTTATCGAAATTTTGGGCTTGAACTGATGTTGGGTGAGAGTTCCAAGCGACTGTGACATGCGTCACAGTTGCACTTCAAAGTCGCGGGGAGAAAGCAGCTTGTGGTACATATACCGCGATTGTGACAGTGATAGTGCCCAAGGGCATTCTCGCGTGTCACTCTCACCGGTATTGTACCGAGAATGATGGGCTGGTAACGACAATGCCACACGAATGTGCCCATGGCACTCTCGCCGGGCACAGTCGCCGTCGGGGTCTGGGGGTTTAAAAAGAAGCTTTGACAGATATTGACATCATTTCTCCTCTCAACTCGATTTGTTGGGCGATTTGGAGACCCATGAGCGATTTTTCTTCCTTCTAAACTCCTACCCTCATAAATATTGATCTTGGGGTTGTTGGGGATTTGCTTTAGCATTCAAGGCTACCTAAGGGAGCATTTATTGAAGTTCTTCAAGTCATCGAGCCTCCATCTTGAAGTCTTCATCCTCTTCATCTTAGGGTTTTACTATTTTCTAGGCTTTAATCAAAAACCTAGATTGTGAGTGTTCTAAACCTTTTTAATTGAGATACATGGATTTATGTGCATAATTATTGGTTCCTCTATTTCATGGGATTAGGGTATACTCACATTTTGTTTATTTGACCTAATGTTGCCTTGGGTTGTGAAGAGTTAACTTTGAAGGGTAGAAATGTACACATATTGGTAATATGAACAAGTAATAAGTGATATTCATGTTTATACCACTCTATGTTATGATTACTCATGTGTTGGGAAATATCCTCATTGTGGGAATACATTCTTTTTAGTTAAATGCATAAATAAGCATGAAATGTATCATATATGTTCTTTGCTTTTACGTGTTGATGGGTATGAATATTTGGACCATCTTATATACGTTGGTGTTGTATACATCTTATGAGAGCAAGTATGCTCATTGGTCATAAATGAGTTGTATGGATAAACCAAGTCGGATGGACATTAGGAGGACATAGTCTGTTAGCGAATGCCCAAAAGCTAATCATACGATGATTGTAATTTTGAGTTTTGTTTCATGAAATTAATAAATAAATAAAAGGCATTGCCCAATTTATTATCTCTATGTTATATTATGTGTTTTAATTATTCATAATAAATAACCTTAGAATAATGTATTCTAAATGTCCCTAGTTAAATATTATTTTCGGTTTTAAGGTTTAAGTAATATGATAATGACTAGCATATGTAGGGATTCATATAGAGATATTGAATCTGCATATGGGTACAAAGTGGAGATTTTGTGTATCGGACGTGACTCACTATGAGAACACTTCATTGGATGTCATGTGAGTGTCATAAGTGTTTCTCATGTGGTCAATATACATGCAATTCTTTGACTTGAGAAATATGGAGTTTGTTATGTGTGAGTAATATATTTTGACATTTGTTCTAATCATTCCGTAACTGGGTGACAGAATTATTGTTGGGTATGTTATAAATCACATGGTACAACTAGCATGTATCGAGATAGGATTTGTCCCTCCTTTATGACGGGAGTTATGTCTCTAGGCCCTTTGATAAATATATACTAAGGAAATGCATGCTCAGATAAATGATATGAGATATCAATTTCTGTTTTTATTTGTATATTCGGGAATTAAGAAACTAGAGATTGGACATAACGAGAATGACACATTCAATGTCTCATGTTCAATCCAGACATCAAGGACAAAAGAATTAAATGTGTAAACTAAAATTGACTACAAACGGATAATTTGTTGTATCACCAATTCTCGTCATTTGGGTGACAATGATGTATTGCTAGATACCGCTCATTGTTTATAAATATAAATACGAGATTTATAATTATTACCAACATGTCGAGAACCCATTGGGTCACACGCTTTGAACATATTCGAATAAGAAGTTTAAATAATTAAAAACGTTTAATTATTATATCTGATTTGTATTGATTTAATCTGATTAAATAAAATCAGATATTATTTATGTTGGACATAAATAAAGTTGACTAGGGATGGTCTTGAAAAGATGAGTTATGGTGCATGGATACTTCTACACTCAAGTAAGGTGTAGGGATGGTGGTGCTTTCATGCCATGCCTCTCATGTCCATATATAATGTATGACATTGTATGCAAGATAGTTTTGTTCTTGCAATTCTCTCTAAAATCACCTACAACTATATACTCTCTTTCCTTTCTAAGTTTTGAAACTATGACTAGCATTACGAGAAGGCAAACGATTCGGATTGTTCGCGTGGATACCGTGGAGGCATCAAGCTTGTTTTGTTGCTGTGATTCAAAGTCTCGTTAACTGTGAGGTATAATTTCGAAACACCCGATTTATTCCAGTTCGTATGGGTCCTTGGAGGGTTATGGTTTTATTTTCTGCTGTGCTTGAGATCCCGAAACCTAACAGTGGTATCAGAGCTACTCACGAACCTCTTGATCGGTTTTTGGTGACATGCATGCATTTTTAAAAACTGTTTTGCTGCTGTATGTTTTTGTTTTGTAAATGTTTTGGTTTTTTCGTCCCAGAAATATTCTGAATCTGAGAAAACTTAAAACATGAAAAACGTGGATCTTTCTGTTAGGCTTTTGAATCGCATCATTTTTTTATGATTTGTTTACGACAATGTTGCAATGTTGTCCGAAAATCGAACCCACTACGGGTTTGACTTGATTTTCGATCCATAAGGGTTCTGGATCTTTGATATCCTAAAACATAAAAGATGTGCATCCTTTTGTTAGTTTTCTAAAGAACTTTGAATCACCTTTTTCGATATCGTATGAATTTTGTATTATTAATTTTATATGGTGGTGTTGCAAATCGGCTTTATGTTTTAATGTGATTGAATATGTATAATGTGATTTGCTTGGTGAATGGTTATAGCCCTTAGTCATGGACGTATTATATTTTATAAATACGACTTGCATGTCGTCCCTTTCTTTATATACTCTCTTTGTACATTCTCCTCTCATCCAATCCCCTCGAATGTAACTCGAGGTTTCTTTGTTTGAAATGTAAAGTATTTTGTATAAAATAAAGCAAAAGATGGAGACGTTATGAAGTGATAAAGATGAGAAGACTTAGAACCATAAGAGTTTATTTTATTTATTAATATTCATACTTGGCTCTATGAATATCGCATAGGGGGGCTATAACCATCTCACATTTATTTTTACGTTTTATTTTACGCTTTATATATATTGTGATATATTATGCGTGGTTGTATGTATGTGATACTTGTTACAACATATTAAAACAAAATATGATTTTAAAATATATAAGTAAAAGGAGTTTTACAAATCAAAATGAGTTTTGATAAAACAAAATTTGGTATTTATATAAGATATAAAGTGGACCGTCGATCTTGAGTGATAAGGTCTTAGTACATCATAGTAGATTTCAACCAGTTTTGTCACAAAGGCCTAAACCGCCAAAGAAAGGAAGGTATTTAAGTAATCCTCCTCCAACCTAGATTCCGGTTAAATCAAACTATGAGGAAACGATCTATTACAAAAGAAAGAATGGTAAAAATCATACTAACTAAAATCTCTCACCAAAATATTAAGTTTAAGATGTCTTCCAAACATGGCACTTGTCAAGACTTTGATCATCGAGGGTGGGTCATGCTAAAGTTGGGTACTCTTTTTAATCTTAGTAAGATAAGGTAAGTGTAGGATTTCTACAAGCCATTTTGGGTCGGACTTAACCAAATTAAACCTAATAGGATTGGGGATTTGGAGACATGTGCTGGGAACATTCATATGATGAATTTAAATAAAAGTTATTTACCTAACTATCCAAGAGTTACATAGAGATGTAATTAGCATTGTTGTTGCTTACCTAAAACATTATTGGTTGATCGGTTAGCTAAAGTTAAATTGACCGATAATGAGAATATGGATCTTGGCCCGCTAGAAAGCTTATGACGTTTTCCGAAACAATAAAAGAGGGTTGTTGTTTTGATTAAAATAGTGGGAGCTTGTTTGATGAAAGTCCTTATTAAACAATAAAATTTCATGACACTAAGAACTCTGTTTCTCTATTGTAGATTACCAATGGCACAAACCAACAATGGAAACAAAAACACTTTGCGATCGATTCTCAAGAAAGAAAAACTAAATGGAACAAATTTCATCAATTGGTATCGTAATTTGAGAATTGTCCTCAAAGCTGAAAAGAAACTGTATGTCTTGGAGCAACAAATCCCTGAAGAACCTAATTCTAGTGCTCCTAGAACTGAAAGGGACACTTTTAAAAAACACGATGAAGATGATTTGGACGTCTCATGTCTAATGCTAATAACCATGGAACCTGAGCTTCAGAAGCAACATGAAATCATAGGGGCTTTCGATATGATCGAACACCTAAAATTTCTATTCCAAGAGCGAGCTAAACATGAGAGGTACGAAACATCCAAAGAACTGTTCCGTTGTAGAAAAGGTAGTCCTGTTCGCACTCATATGCTTAAAATGATTGGGCATATTGATCGTCTTGAAGGACTAGGTTTTTCTTTACGAAAGGAGTTGTCCATTGATGTAGTTTTGCAATAGTTGCCAAATAGCTACAGTCAATTCGTGATGAACTACAACATGGATGACTTTGACAAATCCCTTCCAGAATTGCTCAAAATATGTCACGAACAGCCGAGCAAGAGCTTGGAAAGAACAAGTCCACCATTTTGATGGTCCGTAAGGACAAGAGAGGGAAAAGCAAAGGAAAGTCCATTGCCAAACCCACTTCTAAATCTTTGAAGCCAAAAGGAGGCATTAAGAAACCCAAGGTAACTGTACCTAAGGAGGGTGATTGCTTTCATTGCAACAAACTCGGGCATTGGAAGAGGAATTGTCCTCTCTACCTTCAGGAAAAGAAGAAAGGAAGTGTAACTTCCATTTCAGGTATCTATGTGATAGAAGCTAATCTTTCTATTTCTTGTACATCATGGGTATTAGATACTGGATGTGGTTCTCATATTTGTAGAAACGTGCAGGAACTAAGAAGGACTAGAATGTTGAGCAAAGGTGAAGTTGATCTGCGTGTTGGAAATGGGGCAAAGGTTGCTGCTATAGCCGTAGGATCTATTTTGTTAACTTTACCGACCGGATTATTATTAGAACTTGATGACTGTTATTGCGTACCATCTATTTCTAGAAATTTGATTTCTATATCTTGTTTGGACAAGAAAGGTTTTACCTTTAATATTGGGAACAAATGTTGTTCATTCTCTTTTCGTAATATATATTATGGTGATGCAAGTTTGATTAATGGTCTTTATGTTCTTAATATGGATAATCCGATTTATAACATAGATAAAAGGGAGGTCAAATCGAATAGTTCAAATTTAACCTATCTCTGACATTGTCGTCTTGGGCATATAAATGAAACTCGCATTTCCAAACTCCATAAAGATGGATTATTGAACAAATTAGATTTTAAATCATATGGGACGTGTGAAGCTTAAATTGGAAAGATGACAAAGGCTAATTTTGTTGGACAAAGTGAGAGAGCAAGTGATGTATTGGGAATCATACATAGTGATGTATGTGGTCCAATGAACATACATGCTAGAGGTGGTTATAGATACTTCATTACATTTACTGATGATCTCAGTAGGTTCGGCTATGTATATTTAATGCAACATATGTCCGGGTCCTTTGAAATGTTCAAAGCATTTCAAAATGAAGTACAAAACCAACTTGGAAAGAGTATTAAGATTCTTCGATCTGATCGAGGTGGCGAATACTTAGACCATACTTTTCTTCATCATCTTAGAAATTGTGGTATTGTATCACAACTCACTCCACTTGAAACACCACAATGGAATGGTGTCTCCGAAAGGAGGAACCGTACATTGTTGGACATTATACGATCTATGATGATTTAAGTTTACCTTCCGACATCGTTTTAGGGATATGCTCTAGAGATAGCGGCTTTCACACTAAATCGTGTTCCATCAAAATTTGTTGAAGATTTGGATTGGGAAGAGTCCTAAATTCGATATGGATTGGGAAGAGTCCTAAATTAGATATGGATTGGGAAGAGTCCTAAATTTGTTGAAGACACCATATTAGATATGGATTGGGAAGAGTCCTAAATTATCTTCTATGAAGATTTGGGGTTGTGAGGTTTACGTATGACGTCAAATCACAACTAAATTAGAACCAAAATCAGATAGATGCATATTTGAAGGATATCCTAAAGAAACTATGGGATACTATTTCTATCATCCTCACGACAATAAAGTGTTTGTTGGGCATACTGGTGTCTTCATGGAAAATGAATTTATTTCCAAAGGTATTAGTGGGAGGAATGTAGAATTTTAAGTTGATCAAGATCAAAATATGTCAACACAGATGGAACCAACACACACACCACAAGTAATTGTGGATCTTCAAAGTGATGTGGAAAGGCAGCCTGATGTTGTAATACAAAGTGCTCGTAGATCTAGTAGAAAACAGAATGAGCCTGAGAGATATGGATTCCTCATTACTCACATCAGGGATGTGATGCTCATGGATGATGAGCCCACTAGTTACCAAGATGCTATGGTAAGCATTGACTCTGATAAATGACTAGATGCTATGATAATAGAAATGGACTCCATGTATGAAAACCAAGTTTGGAACTTAATTGACCCACCCAACGAGGTACGACCTATAGGGTGAAAATGGGTATTCAAGAAAAAGACCGACATGGATAGTAATGTGATTACCTATAAAGCATGATTGGTTGCAAAAGGTTTCAAACAAATTCAAGGTGTTGATTATGATGAAACTTTCTCTCCAGTCGCAATGATTAAGTCTATTAGAATTTTACTAGCCATTGCAGCATATCATGATTATGAGATTTGGCAAATGGATTTCAAAACAGCTTTCCTTAACGGAAAGTTACTTGAGGACGTATATATGATACAACACGAAGGTTTTGTCGCTCCTGAAAAATCTCATAAGGTATGCAAGTTGCAACGATCTATTTATGGATTGAAGCAAGCTTCAGGGAGTTCGAATAATCGTTTTGATGAAGCGATTAAAGAGTTTGGATTCTCAAAAAATGAGGATGAACCTTGCGTCTACAAAAGGTTAGTGGGAGCATCGTATCGTTTCTTTTATTGTATGTAGATGACATACTACTCATTGGAAATGATATTCCGATACTTGAGTCTGTAAAGGCTTGGTTAGGAAAATGTTTTTCAATGAAAGACTTAGGTGAAGCTGCCTATGTATTAGGCGTTCGGATCTATAGAGATAGATCGCGGAAATTACTTGGCTTAAGTCAGAGTACATATATAGACAAAGAGTTGAAACGGTTCAACATGTCTGATAGCAAGAAAGGGTTCTTACCTATGTCTCATGGCATATCACTTTCTAAGGCGCAATGCCCTACTACATCTCAAGAGAGTGAACGAATGAGTAAGATTCCATATGCTTCGGCAATTGGATCTATCATGTATGACATGATATGTATTTGACTTGATGTATCGTATGCTTTAAGCATGACGAGTAGATACCAATCCAATCCAGATGATGGTCACTAGATTGTCGTCAATAATATCATAAAATACTTAAGAAGAACAAAGGATTCATTCTTGGTATATGGTGGTGAAGAATAGTTAAGTGTAAAGGGTTACACTGATGCAAGTTTCCAAACGGATAAAGATGATTTTCGATCGCAGTCGGGTTTTGTGTTTTAACTTAATGGTGGTGCTATGAGCTGGAAGAGTTCCAAGCAAGCAACAATAGCTGATTCTACAATGGAAAGTGAGTACATCGCAACATCAGATGCAGCCAAGGAAGCCGTTTGGATCAAGAAATTTATTTCTCAACTTGGAGTTGATCCTAGCAGTGATTGTCCTATAAAGTTGTTATGGGACAAAAATGGAGCTATAACACATGCCAATGAACCTAGATCTCACCAAAGATCTAAAAATATTCTTAGAAGATATCATCTCATTAGAGAGATTATTGAAAGCGACGATGTTAGTATAAGCAGAGTGTCAACTGACAGCAATGTTGATGATCCACTAACCAAGTCGTTAACACAGCAGAACCATGATGGCCACTGTAGATCCACTGGTATACGATGTATGGATGATTGGATTTAGTGAAAGTGGGAGATTGTTAGTGAATGCCCAAAAGCTAATCATACGATGATTGTAATTTTGAGTTTTGTTTCATGAAATTAATAAATAAATAAAAGGCATTACCCAATTTATTATGTCTACGTTATATTCTGTGTTTTAATTATTCATAATAAATAACCTTAGAATAATGTATTCTAAATGTCCCTAGTTAAATATTATTTTCGGTTTTAAGGTTTAAGTAATATGATAATGACTAACATATGTAGGGATTCATATAGAGATATTGAATCTGCATATGGGTACAAAATGGAGATTTTGTGTATCGGACGTGACTCACTATGAGAACACTTCATTGGATGTCATGTGAGTGTCATAAGTGTTTCTCATGTGGTCAATATACATGCAATTCTTTGACTTGAGAAATATGGAGCATATTATTTGTGAGTAATATATTTTGACATTTTTCTAATCATTTCGTAACTGGGTGACAGAATTATTGTTGGGTATGTTATAAATCACATGGTACAACTAGCATGTATCGAAATAGGATTTGTCTCTCATTTATGACGGGAGTGATGTCTCTAGGCCCCTTGATAAATATATACTAAGGAAATGCATGCTCAGATAAATGATATGAGATATCAATTTCTGTTTTTATTTGTATATTCGGGAATCAAGAAACTAGAGATTGGACATAACGAGAATGACACATTCAATGTCTCGTGTTCAATCTAGACATCAAGGACAAAAGAATTAAATGTGTAAACTAAAATTGACTACAAACCGATAATTTGTTGTATCACCAATTCTCGTCATTTGGGTGACGATGATGTATTGCTAGATACCGCTCATTGTTTATAAATATAAATACGAGATTTATAATTATTACCAACATGTCGAGAACCCATTGGGTCACACGCTTTGAACATATTCGAATAAGAAGTTTAAATAATTAAAAACATTTAATTATTATATATGATTTGTATTGATTTAATCTGATTAAATAAAATAAGATATTATTTATGTTGGACATAAATAAAGTTGACTAGGGATGGTCTTGAAAAGATGTGTTATGGTGCATGGATACTTCTACACTCAAGTAAGGTGTAGGGATGGTCGTGCTTTCATGTCATGCCTCTCATGTCTATATATAATGTATGATATTGTATGCAAGATAGTTTTGTTCTTGCAATTCTCTCTAAAATCACCTACAACTATATGCTCTTTTTCCTTTCTAAGTTTTGAAACCGTGACTAGCATCACGAGAAAGCAAAGGATTCGGATTGTTCGCGTGGATACCATGGAGGCATCAAGCTTGCTTTGTTGTTGTGATTCAAAGTCTCGTTAACTATGAGGTATAATTTTGAAACACCCGATTTATTCCGGTTCGTATGGGTCCTTGGAGGGTTACGGTTTTATTTTCCGATGTGCTTGAGATCCCGTAACCTAACATAGTCTTGGGCACCACCGTGTTGGTATGTGCCTAGTCCTCCGCCATTTGGGGCAATCCCTATGTTGTACCCTCGAATGTGTCAGGCCTTGTGGTGTCACTCTTGGAAGTTGACACTAGGGTATCTCGTCTCTTGGGTGTGATTTGTTTGGTGTTATGGTTCTCCCCCATAGATTCCATTTGTGGATATGCCCCTTCGTTGATGAACCATGAAATTGTCATTTTGCATCTATTAATTGTCATTCAACCTCACTAGGCTTTCTGGACTAACACTTGTTTGATGTTTACGTGTATCTCAGGTTTTAGCGTCGCCGCATCTAAGAAGGTTTAGGCGAACTCAAGTGAGCATGGGAATGTGCAAGTTGGTGCACTTTTTGGGAAGATTTTTATGGGACTATGGGCGACACCCTTTTTGTAATCTTATTTTTTGTTTAAGGAATTAGATTAATAGGTTGTTGTTTATTTTCCTTATAATTACAAACTGTAATTTAAACAGGTATACATATTTCCCCATTTTTGGGAGGCTCATGCTATGGCATTTTAAATA
The DNA here is from genome assembly GCA_954870635.1 of Arctium minus. Classification (NCBI taxonomy): domain Eukaryota; kingdom Viridiplantae; phylum Streptophyta; class Magnoliopsida; order Asterales; family Asteraceae; genus Arctium; species Arctium minus. The sequence continues at coordinate 164,725,665 of OX941081.1, read as the reverse complement.
CCACATTTCCATTTTTCGGAATTTTTTGTTATCCCATTTTTTGGGTGTTACAAGTTGGTATCAAAGCTTTAGTTTAAGCGAACTAGGTATTGACCTTAGCATGCCCAGACTTAGACTGTAAGCATTAGTGGTAAGACATCAACCCATGGATAAAATTGCTAGGTGGGGAGAGCATTAGGACTTACGGAATTGCATGAATTGAGAATTATTGCGACGATATTAAGAATCCTTGTGTGTAATATATTCATAATTCCACTTAGATATTGTAATTATGAGTATATTGTTACGTGAGCACACTTGAGTCATTGTTGTTGTGATACTTAACGAATGAAGTAGTACGTATCTTTAGTCTATCTCTTATCTTCTGCTCGTATATATGGCAGACTATCATGGTTAACACTCGAAGCAGGCTGCCAACACCCCCGGAAGGTGGTGAGGCATCGACATCTACGACCAATCAACCGGAGACATCCATGGTTGTCACCGCTCCGCCTAGACAACCCGTGTTGGTCGGAAGAGTGGAGCAAATTCCAAGGACCACTATTGCTACTACCGGACTGGTTATCCAGGAGGTAACCCTCGAGAGTCGAATGATGGGTAGCATGATGCAAGCCATGAACGCAACCATGGCCCAACAACAAGAGTTTTTCCAAAAACAATTGGAGGACTGTGATGCCAGTCACCGACGGACCAAGACGGTGGCGAAGAACGCTGTGGTCGGGTCGGGAGGTGTTGGAAATGGGGTCGGAACGGAGGAACTGGTGGTAACCGGGGAGAAGAGGAAGGACAAGGGATGCTCATACAAGACTCTTCTGGGAAGTAAACCTCCAGAATTTGCAGGTGAAACTAACCCGGTTACGTGCATGTACTGGATCAAAGAAGTGAGTCAAGCGAATGCGACGTCTCGCAAAGGGTCAAATTTGCCTCCCAACTGCTGACAGGCGAGGCTATGATCTGGTGGAATCTCACCCGATCCGCCCTTACAACAGAGGTGTTGGATAAACTGACTTGGCCGGTGTTCAAGCAGAAGATTTTGGACAAATATTGCAGTAAGCGATCGTTAGATAAGATTGAAGAAGAGTTTAGAAGCATGAAGAAGGGAACCTTGTCTGTCACAGATTACTCCAAGCTTTTTTTGGAGAAGCTGAACCTAGTGGGGCATCTGGCCCTAGATGATAGATCGAAAATCAAAGCTTATCAGCGTGGGTTGCCGGCCGAGATGAGGACGGCGGTGAGGAACACTAGGGGAGCGACATTACAAGAGGTAATAGAGGAGTCGTTACTGGTGGAGGATGTTTTGACCGCGGGAAGAGAGGAACAGGGCCTTGTGGGAGAGAAGAGGAAATGGGAAGGGTCATCTGGACCACCCGTCAATTCAAACCAGCTTTCGGGGGGAAAAGGAAACGACCCCCGACGAGAAGTGAGATGGTGCCACAGATGCAAGAGAAAGCATAGTGGCCCATGTAATCAGATATTCTACTCGGGCCCTCCTGAGTGTACCAAGTGTGGAAATAGGGATTACATGACCCGTGATTGTCCTATCCGGGGACCCATTTATTATGTGTGCCGAGAGTCGGGGCATGTAAAAAGGGAGTGCCCGAAATTGAATGGTGGCAACCGTGGGTTCTCAAGCGGGTCCGCTCCAAAGAAAGAAAACCCACTAAAAGTGCCAAGCTGAACCTTTCAGCTGACCACCGAGGAGGCGAGGGAGACCGCCGATGTAGTATCGGGTACGTTTCTTATAAACTACTTGCCTGCTCATGTTTTGTTCGACTCGGGTGCAAATCGATCTTTTGTTTCAAATTCCTTTTGCACGATGTTTTCCACTCCCGTTAGTACCATTTCCGATGCATTAGTGGTAGAAGTAGCCAACGGAGAACAAGTGTTAATTCGGGAACACTATCATGATTATGTCTGAGAGATATATGGAAATTCCTTTAGGATGAATCTTCTACCACTGTCCATTAGGGGTTTTGACGTGGTGATAGGCATGGATTGGTTGACCGAGAACTGTGTCGACATCTTTTGCTCCAAAAAGATGACCAAGGTGACTATGGTGAGCGGAGGTGCAATCACGTTCTACGGAGAGAAGTGTAAGGGGACCACTCTGGTGATCTCCTTCTTAAAGGCCCATAAGCACCTAGTAAAGGGATGTCCGTCGTACTTGTCCTACTATCCGGATGTTTTTTCGGAAGACCAACCCGGGTTACCGCCGGAACGCCAAGTGGAATTTCACATCGATCTCACTCCGGGAGTGGCCCCGATAGTCCGTGCTACCCACCGGTTAGCGCTGACGGAAATGCAAGAGATGATGTCCCAACTTCAAGAACTTTTAGAGAAAGGTTTCATCCGACCAAGTTCGTCACCTTGGGGAGCTCCAGTCCTGTTCGTGAAGAAGAAAGATGGGTTGATGCGGATGTGCATTAACTACCGTGAATTGAACAAGGTCACGGTGAAGAACAAGTATCCTCTTCCTCGAATCGACGACCTCTTCGATCAACTACAAGGAGCGGGATGGTTCTCAAAAATCGATTTACGGTCAGGATACCATCAAGTAAGGGTGAAGAAATACGATGTACCGAAGACGGACTTCCGAAAAAGGTATGGACAATATGAGTTCTTGGTGATGTCATTCGGGTTGACAAATGCACCCTCCGTGTTCATGGATTTGATGAACCGGGTGTGCCGACCTTTCTTGGACAAGTCGGTAATAGTGTTCATCGATAATATCCTAATTTACTCACGAGACGAGGAGAATCATGGAAAGCATCTAAAGGAAGTGTTGGATGTTCTTCAGAAGGAAAAGTTATTTTCCAAGTTCTTGAAATGTGAATTTTGGTTGCGAGAGGTCCAATTCTTGGGCCACGTGGTGTCTAAAGACGGGGTAAAGATAGATCCGACAAAGATAGAAACAATGATGGGATGGGAACCTCCGACGAGTCCGACGGAAATTCGTAGTTTCTTGGGATTGTCCAGATACTATAGAAGATTTATTCAAGATTTCTGAAAGATCGCTTCGCCACTTACGTCATTGACAAGGAAGAACGTCAAATTTCTTTGGACGGACACTCAATAGCAAGCTTTACGTACTCTCAAGAAGAAGTTGTGTGAGGAGCCGATCTTGTCCTTACCCGAGGGATCGGATGACTTTGTAGTCTATAGTGACGCTTCCAAAATGGGACTCGGGTGTGTGTTGATGCAAAGAGGAAAAGTAATAGCTTACGCGTCGTGTCAACTAAAGGATCATGAAAAGAATTACCCGATCCAAGACTTGGAATTAGCAGCAGTGGTCTTTGCGTTAAAATTATGGCGTCATTACCTCTGTGGGACTAAATGCACTCTTTTTATCAATCACAAGAGCTTGAAGTACATTTTTTTTATCAAAAGGAGCTCAATATGTGACAAAGAAGATGGCTAGAGCTACTAAATGACTATGACTGTGAATTACTTTACCATCCGGGTAAGGCTAATGTAGTGGTGGATGCCTTGAACCGACGAAGTCATGGGAGCGGTGTCGTTCTATCACTCACTAGGATTGACATAGTGTCAAGCCTAGTTGAGAATCTCAAGACGTATCAAAGGGAAGCACTTCAAGAAGAGAATCTTAAGGTTGAAGTTATGGTAAAGCAATGGGATTTATTGACAGAAGACAATTGTGGCCTAAAGTTGTTTCAAGGAAGAGTGTGGGTACCAAAGTTGGGTGGAACCCGTGAGCTTCTCTTAGCAGAAGCCCACAAATCTAAGTATTCCATACACCCTGGTAGCACGAAGATGTAAAGAGCCCTCAAGTTGAGTTATTGGTGGCCAGTAATGAAGCTCGATGTGGCCAGCTATGTGGAGAAATGTGTCACTTGTTTACAAGTCAAGGCGGAGCATCAAAGACCCTACGGGAGTTTGCAACCTTTGTCAATTCCGGAATGGAAGTGGGAGCATATTACAATGGACTTCGTCATCAAACTACCGAAAACTTTAAAGGGTCACGACACGATTTGGGTAGTAGTGGACCGACTCACCAAGAGCGCGCACTTCTTGGCGATGCACGAGACGTTGCCAATGGACAAATTAGCGAATCTATACATTGATGAAATTGTGTCAAGACATGGTGTTCTACTATCCATTGTGTCGGATCGAGATAGTCGATTCACTTCCAAGTTTTGGGACGGTCTACATAATGAGTTGGGAACCAAAGTCAAGATGAGTACGACGTACCACCCTCAAACAGACGAACAAAGTGAAAGGACCATCCAAACCCTCGAAGACATGTTGAGATCGTGCGTCATTGATTTCGGGGAAAATTAGGACTCGCATCTACCATTAGTGAAGTTTTCCTACAATAATAGCTACCATTCGAGTATCGGGATGGCTCCATTTGAAGCCATTTACGGTCGAAAATGTAGGACCCCGATTTGTTGGCTTGAAGCGGGGGAGAAGCAATTCGCCGGGCCGGGAATCGTTCAAGAAACCGTGGATAAAGTAAAGGAGATTCGAGAGCTTCTAAAGGCAGCTCAAGACCGACAGAAAACCTATGCGGACAAGAAGAGAAGACCGATCGAATTCCAAGTAGAAGATCGGATGATAATTTGAAGGTGTCACCATGGAAAGGAATAATCCATTTTGGGAAGCGCAGGAAGCTTAGTCCCCGTTTCCTTGGACCCTTTGTTGTTTTAGAAAAGATTGGACTTGCCACCAGTGATGGATGGGATACATCCTACTTTTCACGTATGTTGCCTTCTCAAATGTCTAGCCAAGGAGGAAAGTGTCATTCCATTGACGGAGATCCAAGTGGATAACGGGAATCAGTACGTAGAGGAACCCGAAACAATATTAGAGTCCTAGACGAAAAAGCTTCATCACAAAGAAGTGACCATGGTCAAGGTTCAATGGAAACATCATCGGGGAGCAAATGTCACATGGGAGGCCGAGGAAGACATGAAGAGGAGATACCCACACTTATTCGCATAGGGCGAGATTTCGGGGATGAAATTTTGTCAGGTGGGGACGATTGTAACACCCGGAAATCTACTAGTATGTTTAATAAATTATTGCATTTCTTTTTCCCTCATTTTCTCTCGATTGAGTTAAGTATTTAGGGAACACTCTTAGTTTAAGATAAACCTTTGGACTCAAGACCTAAAACAAAAGATCGAGCGAAATTTCAGGCTTGAACTGATGTTGGCCGAGAATGCCAAGCGACAGTCGCAGGGAGAAAGCAGCTTACGGTACATATACCGCGATTGTGACAGCGATAGTACTCGAGGGCATTCTCGTGTGTCACTCTCGCCGGTACTGGGCACAGTCTCCGTCAGGGTCTGGGGTTTAAAAAGAAGCTTTGACCGATTTTGACATCATTTCTCCTCTCAACTCAATTTATTGGGCGATTTAGAGACCTAGGGAGCGATTTTTCTTCCTTCTAAACTCCTACCCTCATAAATATTGATCTTGGGGTTGTTGGGGATTTGCTTTAGCATTCAAGGCTACCTAAGGGAGCATTTATTGAAGTTCTTCAAGTCATCAAGCCTCCATCTCCAAGTCTTCATCCTCTTCAACTTAGGGTTTTACTATTTTCTAGGCTTTAATCAAAAACCTAGATTGTGAGTGTTCTAAACCTTTTTAATTGAGATACATGTATTTATGTGCATAATTATTGGTTCCTCTATTTCATGTGATTAGGGTTTACTCACAATTTGTTTATTTGACCTAATGTTGCCTTGGGTTGTGAAGAGTTAACTTTGAAGGGTAGAAATGTACACATATTGGTAATATGAACAAGTAATAAGTGATATTCATGTTTATACTACTCTATGTTATGATTACTCATGTGTTGGGAAATATCCTCATTGTGGGAATACATTCTTTTTAGTTAAATGCATAAATAAGCATGAAATGTATAATGTATGTTCTTTGCTCTTACGTGTTGATGGGTATGAATATTTGGACCATGTTATATACATTGGTGTGGTATACATCTTATGAGAGCAAGTATACTCATTGGTCATAAATGAGTTGTATGGATGAACCAAGTTGGATGAACACTAGGAGGACATAGTCTTGGGCACCACCGTGTTGGTATGTGCCTAGACCTCGGCCATTTGGGTCAATGTCTGTGTTGTACCCTCGAATTTGCTGGGCCTTGTGGTCTCACTCTTGGAAGTTCACACTAGGGTATCTCGTCTCTTGGATGTGATTTTTTTGGTGTTTTGGGTCTCCCTCATAGATTCCATTTGTGGATATGCCCCTTCGTTGATGAACCATGAAATTGTCATTTTGCAACTATTAACTGTCATTTAACCTTACTAGGATTTTTGGCCTAACACTTGTGTGATGTTTACGTGTATCTCAGGTTCTAGTGTCGCCGCATCTAAGAAGGTTTAGGCGAACTCAAGTGAACTTGGGAAGGTGCAAGTGGGTGCACTTTTTGGGAAGATTTTTGTGGGACTATAGGCGACACCCCTTTTGTAATCTTATTTATGTTTAAGGAATTAGATTAATAGGTTGTTGTTTATTTTCCTTATAATTACAAACTGTAATTTAAACAGGTAAACATATTTCCCCATTTTTGGGAGGCTCATGCTATGGCATTTTAAATACCACATTTCCATTTTCTGGAAATTTTTGTTATCCCATTTTTGGGGTTTTACAATAACTCTACAATGGTAGTTCTTATAAGAACCCTTTTTAGGTCCCATGTATTTTTTCAACATCAAATATTCAATTTAAATACCTCACAACGCATAAATAAAAAACTAACAAAATACCATCTCACACAAAGTTCAAGGTAAGAACAAAGATTCTTGTACAAGAAATTTAAGAATTCTCTCCAATGGTAGTTTTATAATAACCTACACTTTTTGTTTATAAGAGTGCACATCTCCAATTGAGGTTCTTATAAGAACCTACTTTTTGTTGCCACATAATTTCCAACTCATCAAATTAAGAACTTACATAAAAGTCCACAACAGAATCATCACTATTCTCTTCCTCAGACTCAGAAACAATCACCTTCTTCTTCTTCAGACTGACTGACCTTTTCTCTTTTCTCTTAACCACCAAGGCAACTGGATCAGCTATGGGTTTCTCAGCTTTCTTTTTTCATCCCTTATCTCTTCTACCTCTTCCTCATTTTGACGTAGAGTCTCAAAAACTTCATGCAGAGGAATCTCATTGAGATATTTCATTTGTTTCATCTGGCGAGTAAATCTTTTCCACTCTGACTGTAATATGCTCAGAAACTTCACATTCAACTCTATTTGAGATTTATTCACTCTGTTTTTGCTCGGCTCATTCAGCAGTCATATGTAGCCTCTAGACTCTCACCATCTTTTGCTTTAAACTCTTCATAATTGTTGAGGCAATTTGAAACTTTCAGCTGATTACCCACCTTAGACCATAACTTCATCTTTTCCAGTTGATCCCACATCTGTTTACCTATTGCCTTGTAGTTGTCTATCTTTACATATATCTCATTAGGAATACCTTGAAGTAGAAAAGATCTTGCAAGTCTATCAACTTTGTATCTCTTTTCCTGTTCATCTGTATACTGATCTGGATCCATTTCATACTCCTTTGTAACCAACTCTTCTTCTTCCTCTTTAGTAGTATGAACTTCCCTTGGAGGTGACATGAGACCCTCTTTTAGAGATAAATCTGATATACTCACTAAGTTCATGTCTGTCTATAAAATCCAGAAACCGGTCTTTCCACTGTTCATACTCTCCTTTGAACAATACTGGTGGTTTGACATCAGTTCCTATTGCCAAGCCATCTCGAGAAGTCATCTTGATAATTGCACAAATCTTTAAACACAAAAATATGAAATATGAAAAAAATTTAATAACTCAGTCAGAAAAATGACTAAGTATAAAATCCTCGCGCAACTAATACCACTATTCAAATACAAAGGAAATTCGCACATAAAAGGACATGTAAACCAAGCTTTTCACACACCGAGTGATGCGAATTCTGAGATTTCGCACGTCGAAGGATGCGAAATTCTGACTTTTCGCACGCTGAAGTATGCGAATTTCCACTTTTCGCACTGAGAGGGGTGCAAATTCTGAACTTGGAATTCTGAACTTTTCGCACACAAAGCTGATGCGAATTTCTCACTTAGTAAAATTTTGCCTTCTCAACTTCACGTATCGATGCGAGTTTTGGACTTAGAAAATTTTACCTCTTTTGGATGCGAATTCTTCAAATTTCGCACATAGTGAGATCAGGATTTTAGCTTTTCGTATGAAGGCATATTCGAAATTATCACTTAGGATTTTCAAACTTCACTTTTCGTATGGTGTTGGATGCGAAATTCTCCTTTTCGCATGTAATGCAATGTGAAATCCAAACTTTTCGTACAAAGGCTTGTGCGAAATATGTACTTAGTCTTTCTATAACCACAGTGCGATGCGAATTCTTCCAAGAATCATGTGTGTTCTTCACTTATCATGCGAATTTCGTAGATCTCGGCCCAAAACTTCAAAAAATCAACCCAAATTCGATCCAATACTTCAAATCAGTCCATGAAACTTTGTCAATTTGATCTCGTTCACACTTAGAACAGATTACACACAACTGATTACAACAAAAGCAACAAAAATTACAAATTGATCAAGAACACAGTATGTTTACAACTTTCGAAAAAAAAAACTCAAGCAAATCCAAAATTTACACAAACAGTTGTGAATTGGACGAGGTAAAACAAATCAATCATGTTCTATGTCACAAATCGAGTACAATAAGCCAAAAATTACACACAAAAACACACAAATTCAAGATTTTGATTCTGGAACAGTAAGTTGTGCGAGTTCTTGATGTTCGACCAAAAATTCTCAGATTCTTGATTAAATTCTGATTTCGTGCTTGCTCTGATACCAATTGTGTGTCCCAAACAATGTGCAAATCAAGATAACAAAATCAATTCAATGCAAATAGCCATATGTCACTACAAAAAAGACGCTTATCACCGACGGCCAAATCCGTCGGTGATCCGTCGGTAAAAGGTCATCGGTATTTCAGTGGTTGGCGTTCAGATTACCGACGGATATTACCGAAGGATCACCGACGGCTTATTTTTCCGAAGGATCACCAACGGCGTGGTTAATTTCCGACGGATCACCGACGATCTCTATTTTCCGATGGATTACCGACGGATCATTTCCGACAGACTTAGCGACGGAATTCCTACGGATATTTAATAAATAAAAATTAAATTAAAAATTATTTACCGACGGATTATCCGTCGGTAATGTAATTTTTTTTAAAATAATTAAAAATTAAAAAATGTGAGTTTATAACCTGTACAAAACCTATCCGTCGGTAAATAAATTTTTTTAAATAATTAAAAATTAAAAAATGTCAATTTATAACTTGTACAAAGCCTGTCAATTTTTATTTAATATTAAGTTTTAAACTATACAAAACCTTAATTTAATATCTATAAATACATAACGTAGCACAAAATGTAATCCTACGGATGGGGAAAGGGGTGATCTTGAAACTTTCTCATGAACGCCTCAAACTGCTCAAGTCGCTCCTGCATCTGCCTCCTCTCTGCTTCATATCTCTCTATTCGCTCCTGCATTTGGATCCTCTCTGCTTCCTCTCTCTGTAGTCGCTATTGCATCTGGATCCTCTCTACTTCCTCTCTCTCTCTCTCTCTCTACCCTCTGTCTCAGCTCATCCAACTGAAATTCAACATTTGACAAACATATATAGAACAATGTTAGACAACATTTAACAAACATATGATTAACAATGTTAAACAACATTTGACAAGCATATCTCCTCATCACGACGGTCGCACGAGCTCCCGCTCGAACTGGCACCTGAATCACCGGTCATAGCATAATAGGGATCCTGACTGGTCCCCCATCCAAACAGACGGCCTTTACGCTGTCCTCCGACACTGCGCTCCGACAACTAGGTGTCATTGGGAGGTACAGTGCCGGGAGGTAAGTCGGAGTTCTCCTCCTCCCTAATCCGATGGTAGTTATCCTACAGTTTACCAAATTAGACATTGTCGAGTCAACTAACTAATAGAAAATTCGGCAGTATTTCATCTGTAATTTGAACATATATATCCATGACCTGCTTTTATCAAAACAATCCTATCGTCTGCCCAACAATGGTTGCCCAAACTAAGTTTGCTATAATTTCTATCTATCTTATAAATAAAGCAAAAATGTAGACATACATAATTGAACTTACCGACATACGAGCCGCCTTTGGGTAAACGAAGATCGGAGGATCCGTGGGCGGACCAGTCGCACCCGGAACAAGTTTCCTGTTGGTGCAGTGTGTAGCCTCGTAAACCATGTCGCTAGTAGGCTCACGTCCCCATGCAGCTCTCTACAATAGATAACTTAAATTGTTAGTAGGTAACAAAATCATGTATATATATATATATATTCATCAACTATATATATACATTTATTATAGTGGATAATAAATTACCATGCGGTCTCGATGCATAGCGGTACTAATAGATCCGGTACAGTGTCTGGATGACATCTCATCATGCTCGGTGGCCCGATTGGCCGTATTAGTCGCAGATACACGCCGGAACGCATCGGTGTTCCATACCTGTTAAAAAGATGACATAAATCAATATAAATCCTAGTACAACCAGATACAAGTATTCAAAACAAAACAAACCTGCTCAATCATCTAGACCCAAAACTCACTACGGATCCACTATGGGGGGTGTGCGGCAAGAACCGTGTAGTTCTATCCGTCGAACTGGACACCATCAATGGCTAAACCCCTACCCCTGGAGAATAGACGTGCATCTCTCATAATGTCCAGGTACCTATTACTTAGGGTACGCCGGAATGCAGCTACTACGTCGGTGTCCATCTCAGGAGGCCAACTATAATATAACTGCAAACACATTGTTTGGATTAAGTAAAAATAAATCCACTCAATTAGTTAAATAGAGTAAAATACCTACCCGTAAACGATTCGGCATCCGTGGATAGTGCTCCTCAGGGACATCCCTAAAATGAGCCCATGGACCATCGAACATGGACTTAAAGTCGGCAATGGCCCTCCGGATTGCCGACTTGTCACCAAACCTTCACAATTGCAAAATATTCAACATAAAAAACATTAGGATCGGTTTATTATGTACTAGAATAAATAATATATTACATCTACTTATCCGCCCGCTTCAGACAACAAAAGTGGCGGTCGCTGATTCGGATGGGGCGTCTGTGATGCAACATTCGGGCCTCTAACCCTCGAGCCCGCTGCAGTCGACGACGTCTGAAGCCCGTCATCAGACTGGATCTAATCTAGATCGTCCTCGGTAGCTGCAACAAAGGTGGACTCGTCGGCATGGGGGTCACCACGCCCGACAGAGCTGCTACTCCCCCTACCCCTACTACCCCTAGAAGAGCGTCCCGACATCTAAAAATAGAGAATGGTTAGCACACAATGATATAAGTGTACATAAATCATAAGACCCAAAAATATGAGTGTACAAACATATAATAAGGATATAATTATTATGAATAATGTCTACATAAAAAAGGCACACTAGTTCTCGGACGAGTGATCAGATAACATAAGTTCGTCTTCGTTATCTTCATCATCGTCCACGTCTTCAAATTCTTCTTCCTCGTTGCTACTTCGTGATCTGATGCATCTTCCTCGTCGCTAGATTCGTCATTTGTGGCGACTACGTTGAGCTCCATAGTGACAAGAGGGACGGAATCGAGGTCCTCATTTACCCAATTGTTTGTATTATGAGTTACCCGTTCGTTGATTTGAAAGAACGGTTCTCCATCCACGTTACCATCATCCAACTCATCGATAGCCCTTTATGCAACTTCATATATTCCACGGGCTTTGGTCTTCACAACTGCCCACCAGTCCTTTAAATCCTTACTTCCTAAATGATAGGTTGTCTAATACACTTGTTCCGTTTATGATGCTAGGACGTAATAGTCCTCACCTCTAAGTCTGGACTTGTATTTGATATCAACCAACCCATGTTTAGGGTCGACTCTAACTCCCTCTAGACTATCAAACCATGTACACTTGAACAAAACTACTACACAATAGCCCAACCCGTAATACTCTACCTCTAACACGTCGTCCAACAATCCGTAATAGTCATACTCGGAGTCGTCATAACAAGATCCTCTCACACATACACCACTATTATGTTTGACATGCCCAACAGCATGTGTTACCGTATGAAACTTGTAACCATTGACAAAATATCCCTTATGCGACCAAGCATATCGGCCCGGTCCACGTGCTAGGGATTTCAAATGATCGGAGAAATCGACTGATTCAAGCATGACCTATAAAACCACAAATAAGAAATAAATTACATATGTGTAACATTACATACGTAAATTTCATATTTTTGTACTCACGTGTTGTTCGAAACAAGTAGAAAACCTTTCATCCCGAGCTTTATCTCATCCAACTGCATCAAGATGAGGTTCTCTTTGTCGTATCCACTCATCAAAGGTCCATTGAAAAGGTCGAACTTGTTCACAATTCAACAACACATATGTATGGATCTTGTGACTCTCGGCTTAAGTCAAGATGGTCTCCCCCCCCTTCTCGAATAATCTACGAGATGGAACCTTGAATATGCTCAAGCGATCGTCTATTCCTGAAGAACTAGGAATATCTGGGGCAAAGTTTCTTGACTCGCGATTATGTCGAGTTTCTATCTGTGGATCAAAATACAAGGAGCAATAGGTGGAGAGTTCATTTACTAGATAAGACTCAACGATAGACCCCTCCACCCTTGCTTTGTTTCTAACAGTCCTCTTCAACGACCCAAGTTTCCTAAACAACGATTGAAATACGTGTTAGAAAATAAATGGGTGAGTATTTGAATGAAAAATATTTGAATGGAAAAGTTCATTTACCTCTCATAAAGATACATCCACCTATATTGGACCGGCCCACCATTTTTGGCTTCTCGTGTCAAATGCATCACTAAGTGTTCCATAAAATCAAAGAATCCGGGCGGGAAGACTTTTTCCAACTTACAAATTTTCTGAATGATACTTGTTTGCAATGGAATCAAGTCTTCTAAGTGTAACACCCTTGAGCAGATTACACGAAAGAATGCGCATAACTCCGTTATCGCATCCCATATGGGAGTCGGTATCATCCCTCGTAACGCAATATGAGGCAATCGTTGCATAAATACATGACCATCATGACTCTCGAAGCTATAAAAGTTGTAGTCTGCCATGTTTACACAACCCCCAATATTCAAAGCATACCCGTCCGGAAACTTCGGTCTCTTCAACCATTCACATACTTGTTTTACTTGTTGTTTCGTCAAAGTGTACGATGACTTCGGCTTCACTACTTTATTGCCTGACGTGGCAATGTGCAACTGCGATCGGTTGCAATAAATCTCTACATCCCTCCTTGCTTTTATATTGTCTTTCATTTTTGATGTGTCCATGACAGTGTTAAAGAGATTCTCAAAGATGTTCTTCTCAATGTGCATGACATCCAGGTTGTGTCGGATTAACAATGTCTTCCAATATGGAAACTCCCAAAAGATGCTTCTCTTCACCTAATTATGAGTGATTCCGAAACCGGTAATTTTTCTATTGGTCGATCGAAACGGGGTAAACAATTGGAAGATGAAGGACCTGCTCCCATATTTCATCATCGGTTAACTCGGGTGGTGGACCGGTTAACACCCTAGATCCGTCCAAAAACCCTGTTCAATCACGTCGGAAGGGGTGTGCACTAGGTAACCATCTCCGATGACAGTCAAACTAACAAGATATACCTCCATTTCTTAACTGAAACGAATCGAATGTACCCATGCAGTACGGGCAGGCTAACTTGTCGTGCGTTCTCCAACCCGACAACATTGCGTAGGCAGGGAAGTCGCTGACGGTCCATAAAAGTATAGCCCTCATCTCAAAATTATTCTTACGGTAAGCATCATACGTAAGAGCGCCCACTGTATACAACATCTTGAGATCATCTATTAGTGGCCTAAGAAACACATACAAATTCTAATCGGGGCACTTTCTACCCTGAATGACCAATGCAAGTTTCACAAATGAATCTTTCAAACTCAACCAAGGAGGTAAATTGTAGATGGTAAGAAACACAGGCCAAAGTGAATACGGATTCGAATTTGAATTATTCGGGATAAAATCGTCGGTGCATAAGCAAAGACGCACATTCCGGACCTCAGAAGCGAAGTCAGGATGGACCATGTCAAAATGCTTCCAAGCCGCACCATCACTTGGATGTACCATCACACCCGGTTCTGTCTGATGATCCTTGTGCCAAGTCATCTATTTAGATGACTTCTTTGACATATACAATCTTTGAAGTCTAGGAAAAATCGGCAAGTACGTCATCACCAAGTTAGGGACCTTGATTCGACCACTTGTATTGAAACGATATTCATTGCACACTCGACGGTAAGTCAACTCAGAATCATCCTTATAAAATAACATGCAATGGTTTTTGCAAGCGTTGATCTTTTATTTTGGTAGAGCAAGCTTTTTTAAACTCTTCTTCGTCTCATAGAAGTTACCGGGTAGTTTATCACCCTCGGGTAACATCTCTTTAATTATAGCAACATTACGGTTATAAGTTGTCTCGGGTACATTACATTCTGCCTACCAATTCAACAATCTCGTCGCAGCTCCTAACTTCGAGTAATTTGGACACCCGTCCCATAATGGATCGTCAACAGCTTGTAACATGTCATAAAATCCTTGGGCAGAAGGATTAGGGGTTTCTTCTTCCCATGTCATGCCATCATGTATCATGTGATCGTTCACCATTTCAACATACCCTTCATTATGATCTACTACCGGAGTAGAAGATTGACCCACGTCTTGATGCCCTTCATTATGGTAATAAGTTTCACCATGTGCCCACCATGTGGTATAATCAGGCATGAAACCGTGCTTCATCAAATGCAGCCTCGCGTTAGTCCTTTCTTTATAGCGTAAGTTTTGGCACTTCTTACAAGGGCATCTAATACGAAGCATTATCCCATCACGTGTAGGTTTCCTTTCAACAGTCCCTTCATCGGCATAGGTATAGTCCAAAAAACTGTCCATTGCAACAATATAGTTGACGCTAAAAAACTCCCGACTGTCGTTCTTTCTATACATCCATCCTCTATCTGTCGACATATTCAACCACTACAACAAAGAAAGAAGTAGTTAATCGAC
Source organism: Arctium minus (assembly GCA_954870635.1). Taxonomy (NCBI): domain Eukaryota; kingdom Viridiplantae; phylum Streptophyta; class Magnoliopsida; order Asterales; family Asteraceae; genus Arctium; species Arctium minus. Next base: position 164,710,480 of record OX941081.1, on the reverse strand, counting down.
ATAATCAAGATAGAGGTGGTGTAATGGTTTGACTATTGAAAAGTCAAACTTTAGGTTTAGATGAGCTTTGGATGACTTTAAAACCCTACGTATAATGGTTTGACCATTTAAAAGTCAAACCATAGGTGTCAACGAAGTTAGAAGTCTATTGAACACTACATGTAATGGTTTGCCTTCTTGAAGGTCAAACCATAGGTTTAGAGGAGTTTTGGATGACTCTAAAACTCTAAGTATAATGGTTTGACTATTGAAAAGTCAAAACCATAGGTTACAATCAAATAAAGGTGTTTTGGAAAGTTTAAAACCCTACGCGTAATGGTTTGACTATTTAAAAGTCAAACCATAGGTGTCAACGAAGTTAGAAGTCTATTGAACACTACATGTAATGGTTTGCCTTCTTGATAGTCAAACCATAGGTTTAGAGGAGTTTTGGATGACTCTAAAACTCTAAGTGTAATGGTTTGACTATTGAAAAGTCAAAACCGTAGGTTACAATCAAAGAAAGGTGTTTTGGAAAGTTTAAAATCCTACGTGTAATGGTTTGACTATTTAAAAGTCAAACCGTAGGTGTCAACGAAGTTAGAAGTCTATTGAACACTATATGTAATGGTTTGCCTTCTTGATAGTCAAACCATAGGTTTAGAGGAGTTTTGGATGACTCTAAAACTCTAAAGGGCGCATTTGGTTTGCGGGATTGGAATGGAATGGATTGGATTTCAAGAAGGGATTTGGATTTGGAGGGATTTGGATTTGGGGGGATTTGAAATCCCTTCATGTGTTTGATTTGTAGGATTTGGAATGGATTTCAAATCCATTCCTTTACAAGTCTTGTTTGGTTTGTAGGATTTGCATTTGGATTGAGTTTTTTTATTATTTTTTATTTTTATTATATCTTTGTTTTATAAAGAATTTATTTTTATTGGTAAACGTCGGATTTGGATCGATACAATTTCAAGTCTGGATCACGCTTTAGAATCCATAGGATTTGGATTTCAAATCCAGGCCCAATGTCAAGGATTTCCAAATCCATCATATGAGGGATTTTAAAATGGTCAACGGATTTGAAATCCGGTCAACGAAATCCTTTCCTGCAAACTAAACGCAGGATTGGAATGGATTTGAAATCCAAATCCCTCCAAATCCATTCCAATCCCGCAAACCAAACGCGCCCTAAGTGTAATGGTTTGACTATTGAAAAGTCAAAACCGTAGGTTACAATCCAAGAAAGTTGTTTTGGAAAGTTTAAAACCCTACGTGTAATGGTTTGACTATTTAAAAGTCAAGTCGTAGGTGTCAACGAAGTTAGAAGTTTATTGAACACTATATGTAATGGTTTACCTTCTTGAAAGTCAAACCATAGGTTTAGAGGAGTTTTGGATGACTCTAAAACTCTAAGTGTAATGGTTTGACTATTGGAAAGTCAAACATATGTTTTTTAAAATTTCGGCGGCATAACGGCTATAAAATGAATATTTCCGTATATATCAACCTAATGTTTGCCCAACAATTGGCAACCCAACTAAAATAAATAAATAAAATCAAGTATAATCAAATCCTAAATCATACCAAATGTTTTCATTTATCAACCTAATGTTTGTCCAATAATTGACAACCCAGCTAATTAATATCACAAGTTTATCAAACCAAATCATACAAAAACATTATCACAAGTTTATCAAACCACAAATTGCGTTTTCATAAGCTAAAAGAACTCATATCAATTTGATTATACAATATGCTCATATCAATTTCAATCTACAATATATACATACATACACACACATAGAAATACAAATGCCTTGTACAAAAATCACTATCTCAAAACTTCCCATTTTGCTTTCATTCCAAATCAATACAAATACGTACACACACACACACACACACACACACACACAACATACATATCCCATTAAGTCGCAACCAAACAACCCCTTAACAAATATGAATGAAAATCACACACACATACACACACACACACACACAGAGATTCATCACACACACATATTCGTTTATTTATTCATAAACACACACACAGAAAGATTCGTAATTAATACACATGGATGAAAATCATAGTTTACTCTTTATAAAAAGAGAAGAATAAGAAATAACTAAATATAGAGGTGGTCGTCGCTGAGAGGTGGCCGAGAGGGAGTGAGACGAGACAGAGGGAGACGAGAGTGAGATCAGCGTGAGGGAGAAGGATCGAGAGATCAACAGAGGGAGAGGTCTGGGAAATTTTTTAGAAACTAGGGTTTAATCCTACTTTTTTGTTTTAGAAAGACCGGACAATTTTCGACGGATTACCGACGGCAATTATCCGTTGGTAATTTTTAAAATTAAATAATTATATTTAAATTATTAAATAAATTTTCCGACGGATTTCCTTATGGCCGTCAGTAATCCGTCGGTAAAGTAGTACTAAAATTATAAATAAATTATTATATATTATTTAGTATTAAAATTATTAAATAAATTATATTTAAATTGACTAAAATACCCCTGAAGTAACTGGACTTAACGGAAACAGTTAACGGCCGTTATCTTTTCCCGTTAATTCTAGTTAGATCAGGGACCAAACGTGTTATACACACATACATACATCTATACACATACATACATACATACATACATACATACATACATACATACATACATACATACATACATACATACATACATACATATATACCCATGAAGTAACTGGAATTAATGGAAACGGTTAACGGTCATTATCTTTTCACGTTAACGGAAACATGTACATGACATTCAGACATTTATACGCATACGACATATACATATATACATACAAGCAATATATATGTACACAATAGACATACATACATATATAGACACATACATAGACATGATCTATAGACATATATACATACATACACACAAGACATAGACATAATCTATAGACATACATACTACATATATACAATACATGATCTAGACATACACACACACACACACACTTATATGCATACGACACGTATATACATACATACATATACATAACATATATATATATACTATATATACATACGTACATGATCATATACATACATACATATATATATATACATACATACATACATATATATACATACATACATACATATATATATACATACATACATGATCATATACATACATACATACATGAGGTTGGAAAAAATAAATAAAGTAATTTCCGACGGATTATCGACGGAATTCCTTACGGCCGTCGGTAATCAGTCGGTAATTTGCGACGGATTACCGACGGACGTCAGAAAAAATAATTATTTATTAAATTATTAAATTTACCGACGGATTTAAATATTTAAAAAAAACCAAAATAAAATAATTTTATGTCCGTCGGTGATCCGTCGGAAATGGATATACTTACCGACGGATAGTGTATCCGTCGCAAATGTTATTTATCCGTCGGTGTTCCGTCAAAAATTACCGACGGATGTTATCCGTCGAAAATCTTTGGTCGGAAATAAACAATTTTCTAGTAGTATGTATTGATCTTCAAAATCACAGATTTACAACCTCTCTGACATAGACTATTTCTCTCTCTAAAAGTATCTCTATTAAGGAACCTAATGATTCTACTAACATAAAAAGGTATTTATACCTACAAGTTACAAAGACAAAACTAAACAACTAAACAACACACTTTGACTTTAACATGATTTTGACTTTCCACTTATAGTAAGCTTTGACTTTGACTTTGCAATGAGAGGCTTTGACTTGGAACTTTGACTTTCAATTCCAATGATCTTGGATCCAACATATTTGTGCACTAACAGATATTTCCTATAACAACCTTTTCTTGTGAGTCTCATGTATTTTTTCAACATCAGTAATTATACATATATATATATATATATATAATAGGGATTGGTTATAGTGCAAACCAAGACATTTGTTACAAACCATACAAACCATTATATTAGAAAATAATTGAGATATTTATAGATAATAATCATGATTTATTAAATACGATTGAGATATATATGGAATAGGATAAAGTTCATTTATTATGATCATGACATTGGTTAAAGGAAACAAAATAAAATTAGATATTTATTAGACTAAATGGACGACTGAGATTAGTTTGTAAGTTTGTACAAATAGAGGTGGTTTGCATTTGATCGCTCATATATATAGGGGTGGTTTCAATTGGAAACCAAATTTCATTGGAAACTTTGGAAACCAAATTTCAACCATTGATCTTTTTAATCAATGGTCAAAATTCATTTGAATTATATATGGTAATAAATTAATTAATTTATTAATAAAAGATAATAATAATATGTCAAAAAGGTAAATGTGTCTTTTTCTTTTGTGTTTCAAATTTGGTAACAAAGATGAAATATGTTTAAATATAGAAAAGCGTATATTTCTTACAAAAAAAGAGCATATCAAGACTACCTTTTTATTACCTGTTCATCAATATGCAGTATGTAAAAACCCAATTAAGTTTCATTACCATTATTGTTTCATTACCTTTCCATTATGTTTTACTATATCAAATATGTTTCATCAGGTTTCACTATATTAATATTTTGTTTCACTATATCAGATTTCACTATATTAATATTTTGTTTCATTATTTTTCCATTATATTTCACTATATCAAATCTGTTTCATCAGGTTTCACTATATTAATATTTTATTTCACTATATCAGATTTCACTATATTAATATTTTGTTTCATTATCTTTCCATTATGTTTCACTATATCATATCTGTTTCATCAGGTTTCACTATATTAATATTTGGTTTCATTATCTTTCCATTATGTTTCACTATATCAAATCTGTTTCATCAAGTTTCACTATATTAACATTTTATGTTTCATCAGGTTTCACTATATTAATATTTTGTTTCACTATATCAAATCAATTATGTTTCACTATATTAATATTTTATGTCTGGAGGTAATATTGAAGATTTCAAATGAATATGAACTTTCATTCATTGCATGAATCAATCACTTATTCATAAGAAACATAAAAAATAATTTGATTTGTAGCTTGTGCATGAATCAATTTGTGTTTACCTAAATTAAATGTTTCATGTTTAAATTAATAAATGATCAATATTACCATATATAAAATACATTAAAATTAAATAATTAATATTATAATAATAATAATAATAATAATAATAACATTTACCATATATATTATGAAATTATGTAAAAGACTAAAATAACCTTATCAATTAAAAATAAAAATAAAAATAAAAAAGGAAATTCAATGATTGGTTAATTTCGGTTTCCAAAGTTTTCGATGTAATATTGGTTTCCCATTGATCTCTCCCTATATATATATATATATATATATATATATACAAACAATATTAATAATTATAAAGTCAATAAAAATACTATAAAATCGTCACTTCGCTTAAATTTCAAGGTAAGAACCAAAGTACTTGTACAAGAATTTAAAAGATATGAGTTTCTTATAATAACTTTCTCTAATGTTGGTTTTTGAAAGAAATTACATTTTTTTACTTATAAAAACCTTACATTTAGAAATGCTCTAAAAACCTTCCATTAAAGATGCTCTAATCTAATGGACCAAATGACTTCATGCCAAAAGAAATAAAGCCACTTGGAACCCCATTAATTTCTAGAAACCCCAGCTGCCTCCTTAACTTCCTACCATTTTAACCCCACATGACAAAACAATATCAACATATGCTATATAGTATATATGGAGTTTTGAGCATTATATATCTATATATATATTTTTTTCTTTTTTAGGTAAGTAAATTTATTTCTTCTTTAATTAATTATCTCTCTTTAACCCTGTTTGTAGACAAAATCAATTAAGTAGGCCTGAATCTCTCATATCTTTGTACCACAACTTGCATTCTAAATAAGAACAACAAAAAGACCCTCCTATTTAGAGTTAATTATATGGGATCGAAAAAGTAGATTGTCACATTTTTAATGCAGGGATACATGCATGAGTCCAAGAGAAGAAACTAGAAAGTAGACAAGGCGCCAAAGCCCCCCCCCCCCCCCAATTAATTATATTTACTCTAGCTAGACTTGATGTTGACGTCATCTTCAATAAATATATACATACAATTATCGAGATATTTGTTTGAGAGTTATCTTGTGGTGGGGAATTTCTGGTACCTAGTGGCCAATACTTTTCAGCCATATGTCACAATCAATCCCTAATAATTTAAAGACCCACTCCTTTTCCTTTACTGTAAAGATATTAAATAGTATGTTATAGAGAACTATTCTTCCATGTAATTTATCCATTTACCAAATTAGCACACATCTATGGTAGGTATAAAATAATATTATCTAGTAAATGGACATTATTATACTTTTTCTAGGATTTATTTCGTGTCAAATTTTATACAACATTTTATCAAATAAATGGTTGAATTATTATTATTATTATTATTTGAAGGTCTAACATATTTCTAGATAATTAAATAGAAATTTAAATAACATCTTTAATGAAATTAACGTCATAATCTCTATTATATTATAAAGATTCTAAAACGGTTATTAGTACAAAGTGATTTTTTGTACAATGTTACATTTACCATCCTTACACTTACTTATTTAATTTACTTTATATCCCTTATTTTTTTCATTTTTCATTTTACATCATTATCATATTAACACAAATAATCGTATATGAACAAAAATGCAATGAAAAAAACATTATTTGGCAAACTAGCTTATAAGCTAGCTGGTAGCTGATAACATAGTTTTTCAAAACGCTACTATGAGTAACTTTTCAATAAACTAGCTTATGGTTATCCAAACATGTACAAAATACGTTTCTTTTTTTACAAATTATACCATTATAATTGTCTCGTCAATACCTTCAAAACGAGCTCAATATTGAATATTTTTTAATTTAACCGTACTATTAAATATAATGAATATCTACGAATTAATTTGTTTTTTTGTATCCATACGTTTTATTTTTTTCCACCGTTAGCACATTAAAAATACATAATCGTAAAATATATTAAAAATACGTTTCATTCTTATTATAAATTATATCATTATAATTTTTTTCGTCAATAATTATAATATAAACTAATTATTGAATATCTTTATGGGTTTAGGGTTTCATAAGTTGTGATTCTTAGGTCATGGTTATTATTGATGACATTTCTATAAGAAAGTAACATTAACTATTCGTTCTTTACTTACATTCCGCTGCATCGCGCGGATATATGACTATCTCTACTATCTTATAAAAGTTCTAATACGGTTTCTTTGTACAAAACGGTTTCTTGTACAAAGTGGTTTCTTTGAAATCCATGGCTTCCGCTCCACTCTTCCTCCCACGTTCCCTTTCAATCACATTGCAGTCCACGAGAAACTCTCAAATTGGTGATGAATTCGACCCTCTGGATCATCCGTTTGTCCGGCGACAACCTATTCAAGAACACAAACACACTTTTCTCTCTCACAATGATGTCCTTGAACGGTTCCTCTTTCCTGGTAAAATTCAAATCCCTTTTCCAATTTCTCGCGTTTTTTGAATTTGATTTGTCGGTTTCTGGAGTTGAATCCGGTTAATTTGAAATTTGAATCGGTATTATTTTTCTATTTCATGCGTTTTTTAT